>JANCRA010000013.1:12529815-13150233 GCA_024362935.1 Setophaga petechia
CTATCCTATTATAGCATAGCAGAGCCTATTATTGCATAGCCTACCCTCTTATAGCATAGCAGAGCCTATTATAGCATAGCCTAGCCTCTTATAGCATAGCCTAGCCTATTATAGCATAGCCTAGCCTCTTATAGCATAGCCTAGCCTCTTATAGCATAGCAGAGCCTATTATAGCATAGCAGAGCCTATTATAGCATAGCCTAGCCTCTTATAGCATAGCCTAGCCTATTATAGCATAGCAGAGCCTATTATAGCATAGCCTAGCCTCTTATAGCATAGCCTAGCCTCTTATAGCATAGCAGAGCCTATTATTGCATAGCCTAGCCTCCTATAGCATAGCCTAGCCTCTTATAGCATAGCAGAGCCTATTATAGCATAGCCTAGCCACTTATAGCATAGCCTAGCCTCTTATAGCATAGCCTAGCCATTTATAGCATAGCCTAGCCTCTTATAGCATAGCAGAGCCTATTATTGCACAGCCTAGCCTCTTATAGCATAGCCGAGCCTCTTATAGCATAGCCTAGCCTCTTATAGCATAGCAGAGCCTATTATTGCATAGCCTAGCCTCTTATAGCATAGCAGAGCCTCTTATAGCATAGCCTAGCCTCTTATAGGATAGCCTAGCCTATTATAGCATGGCCTACCCTCTTATAGCATAGCCTAGCCTCTTATAGCATAGCCTAGCCTCTTATAGCATAGCAGAGCCTATTATTGCACAGCCTAGCCTCTTATAGCATAGCCTAGCCTCTTATAGCATAGCAGAGCCTATTATTGCACAGCCCAGCCTCTTATAGCATATCAGAGCCTATTATTGCATAGCCTAGCCTCTTATAGCATAGCCTAGCCTCTTATAGCATAGCCTATCCATTTATAGCATAACCTTGCCTATTACTGCATAGCCTAGCCTCTTATAGCATAGCCTAGCCTATTATAGCATAGCAGAGCCTATTATTGCATAGCCCTTGCCTATTATTGCATAGCCTAGTCTATTATTGCATAGCCTAGCCCCTTATAGCATAGCCTAGCCATTTATAGCATAGCCTAGCCTCTTATAGCATAGCAGAGCCTCTTATAGCATAGCCTAGCCATTTATAGCATAGCAGAGCCTATTATAGCATAGCAGAGCCTATTATAGCATAGCCTAGCCTATTATAGCATAGCAGAGCCTATTATAGCATAGCCTAGCCTCTTATAGCATAGCCTAGCCTCTTATAGCATAGCAGAGCCTATTATAGCATAGCCTAGCCACTTATAGCATAGCCTAGCCTCTTATAGCATAGCAGAGCCTATTATTGCATAGCCTAGCCTCTTATAGCATAGCCTAGCCTCTTATAGCATAGCCTAGCCTCTTATAGCATGGCAGAGCCTATTATTGCATAGCCTAGCCTCTTATAGCATAGCCTAGCCTCTTATAGCATAGCCTAGCCATTTATAGCATAGCCTAGCCTCTTATAGCATAGCAGAGCCGATTATAGCATAGCAGAGCCTATTATAGCATAGCCTAGCCTCTTATTGCATAGCCTAGCCTATTATAGCATAGCAGAGCCTATTATAGCATAGCCTAGCCTCTTATAGCATAGCAGAGCCTATTATTGCATAGCCTAGCCTCTTATAGCATAGCCTAGCCTCTTATAGCATAGCCTAGCCATTTATAGCATAGCCTAGCCTCTTATAGCATAGCCTAGCCTATTATAGCATAGCAGAGCCTATTATAGCATAGCCTAGCCTCTTATAGCATAGCCTAGCCTATTATAGCATAGCCTAGCCTCTTATAGCATAGCAGAGCCTATTATTGCATAGCCTAGCCTCCTATAGCATAGCCTAGCCTATTATAGCATAGCAGAGCCTATTATAGCATAGCCTAGCCACTTATAGCATAGCCTAGCCTCTTATAGCATAGCCTAGTCATTTATAGCATAGCCTAGCCTCTTATAGCATAGCAGAGCCTATTATTGCATAGCCTAGCCTCTTATAGCATAGCCTAGCCTCTTATAGCATAGCAGAGCCTATTATAGCATAGCCTAGCCTCTTATAGCATAGCAGAGCCTATTATTGCATAGCCTAGCCTCTTGTAGCATAGCCTAGCCTCTTATAGCATAGCCTATCCTATTATAGCATAGCAGAGCCTATTATTGCATAGCCTAGCCTCTTATAGGATAGCCTAGCCTATTATAGCATGGCCTACCCTCTTATAGCATAGCCTAGCCTCTTATAGCATAGCCTAGCCATTTATAGCATAGCCTAGCCTCTTATAGCATAGCAGAGCCTATTATTGCACAGCCTAGCCTCTTATAGCATATCAGAGCCTATTATTGCATAGCCTAGCCTCTTATAGCATAGCCTAGCCTCTTATAGCATAGCCTATCCATTTATAGCATAACCTTGCCTATTACTGCATAGCCTAGCCTCTTATAGCATAGCCTAGCCTATTATAGCATAGCCTTGCCTATTATTGCATAGCCTAGTCTATTATTGCATAGCCTAGCCCCTTATAGCATAGCCTAGCCATTTATAGCATAGCCTAGCCTCTTATAGCATAGCAGAGCCTCTTATAGCATAGCCTAGCCATTTATAGCATAGCAGAGCCTATTATAGCATAGCAGAGCCTATTATAGCATAGCCTAACCTATTATAGCATAGCAGAGCCTATTATAGCATAGCCTAGCCTCTTATAGCATAGCCTAGTCATTTATAGCATAGCCTAGCCTCTTATAGCATAGCAGAGCCTATTATTGCATAGCCTAGCCTCTTATAGCATAGCCTAGCCTCTTATAGCATAGCAGAGCCTATTATAGCATAGCCTAGCCTCTTATAGCATAGCAGAGCCTATTATTGCATAGCCTAGCCTCCTATAGCATAGCCTAGCCTCTTATAGCATAGCAGAGCCTATTATAGCATAGCCTAGCCACTTATAGCATAGCCTAGCCTCTTATAGCATAGCCTAGCCATTTATAGCATAGCCTAGCCTTTTATAGCATAGCAGAGCCTATTATTGCATAGCCTACCCTCTTATAGCATAGCCTAGCCTCTTATAGCATAGCAGAGCCTATTATAGCATAGCCTAGCCTCTTATAGCATAGCAGAGCCTCTTATAGCATAGCCTATCCTATTATAGCATAGCAGAGCCTATTATTGCATAGCCTACCCTCTTATAGCATAGCCTAGCCTCTTATAGCATAGCCTAGCCATTTATAGTATAGCCTAGCCTCTTATAGCATAGCAGAGCCTATTATAGCATAGCCTAGCCTCTTATAGCATAGCCTAGCCTATTATAGCATAGCCTAGCCTCTTATAGCATAGCAGAGCCTATTATAGCATAGCAGAGCCTCTTATAGCATAGCAGAGCCTATTATTGCATAGCCTAGCCTCTTATAGCATAGCCTAGCCTCTTATAGCATAGCAGAGCCTATTATCGCATAGCCTAGCCTCTTATAGCATAACCTAGCCATTTATAGCATAGTCTAGCCTGTTATAGCATAGCAGAGCCTATTATTGCATAGCCTAGCCATTTATAGCATAGCCTAGCCTCTTATACCATAGCAGAGCCTATTATAGCATAGCCTAGCCTCTTATAGCATAGCAGAGCCTATTATACCATAGCCTAGCCTCTTATTGCATAGCCTAGCCTCTTATAGCATAGCAGAGCCTATTATAGCATAGCCTAGCCTCTTATAGCATAGCCTAGCTTCTTATTGCATAGCCTAGCCTCTTATAGCATAGCCTAGCCTATTTTAGCATAGCAGAGCCTATTATTGCATAGCCTAGCCTCTTATAGCATAGCCCAGCCTATTATAGCATAGCAGAGCCTATTATAGCATAGCCTAGCCTCTTATAGCATAGCCTAGCCTCTTATAGCATAGCCCAGCCATTTATAGCATAGCCTAGCCTCTTATAGCATAGCCTAGCCTCTTATAGCATAGCCTAGCCTATTATAGCATAGCAGAGCCTATTATTGCATAGCCTAGCCTCTTATACGATAGCCTAGCCTCTTATAGCATAGCAGAGCCTATTATAGCATAGCCTAGCCTCTTAGAGCATAGCCTAGCCTCTTATAGCATAGCCTAGCCTCTTATAGCATAGCAGAGCCTATTATTGCATAGCCTAGCCTCTTATAGCATAGCCTAGCCTATTATAGCATAGCAGAGCCTATTATAGCATAGCCTAGCCTCTTATAGCATAGCCTAGCCATTTATAGCATAGCCTAGCCTCTTATAGCATAGCAGAGCCTATTATTGCATAGCCTAGCCTCTTATAGCATAGCCTAGCCATTTATAGCATAGCAGAGCCATTTATAGCATACCCTAGCCTCTTATAGCATAGCAGAGCCTATTATTGCATAGCCTAGCCTCTTATAGCATAGCCTAGCCTCTTATAGCATAGCCAAGCCTATTATAGCATAGCAGAGCCTATTATAGCATAGCCTAGCCACCTATAGCATAGCCTAGCCTATTATTGCATAGCCTAGCCTCTTATAGCATAGCCTAGCCTCTTATAGCATAGCCTAGCCATTTATAGCATAGCCTAGCCTCTTATAGCATAGCAGAGCCTATTATTGCACAGCCTAGCCTCTTATAGCATAGCCTAGCCTATTATAGCATAGCAGAGCCTCTTATAGCATAGCAGAGCCTATTATAGCATAGCCTAGCCTCTTATAGCATAGCCTAGCCTCTTATAGCATAGCAGAGCCTATTATTGCATAGCCTAGCCTCTTATAGCATAGCCTAGCCTCTTATAGCATAGCAGAGGCTATTATACCATAGCCTAGCCTCTTATAGCATAGCCTAGCCTCTTATAGGATAGCCTAGCCTATTATAGCATGGCCTACCCTCTTATAGCATAGCCTAGCCTCTTATAGCATAGCCTAGCCATTTATAGCATAGCCTAGCCTCTTATAGCATAGCAGAGCCTATTATTGCACAGCCTAGCCTCTTATAGCATAGCCTAGCCTATTATAGCATAGCAGAGCCTATTATTGCATAGCCTAGCCTCTTATAGCATAGCAGAGCCTCTTATTGCATAGCCTAGCCTCTTATAGCATAGCCTATCCATTTATAGCATTGCCTTGCCTATTACTGCATAGCCTAGCCTCTTATAGCATAGCCTAGCCATTTAGAGCATAGCCTAGCCTCTTATAGCATAGCAGAGCCTATTATAGCATAGCAGAGCCTCTTATAGCATAGCCTGGCCATTTATAGCATAGCCTAGCCTCTTATAGCATAGCAGAGCCTATTATAGCATAGGAGAGCCTATTATAGCATAGCCTAGCCTCTTATAGCATAGCCTAGCCTATTATAGCATAGCAGAGCCTATTATAGCATAGCCTAGCCTCTTATAGCATAGCCTAGCCTCTTATAGCATAGCCTAGCCTCTTATAGCATAGCAGAGCCTATTATTGCATAGCCTAGCCTCCTATAGCATAGCCTAGCCTCTTATAGCATAGCAGAGCCTATTATAGCATAGCCTAGCCACTGATAGCATAGCCTAGCCTCTTATAGCATAGCCTAGCCATTTATAGCATAGCCTAGCCTATTATAGCATAGCAGAGCCTATTATAGCATAGCCTAGCCTCTTATAGCATGGCCTAGCCTCTTATAGCATAGCAGAGCCTATTATTGCACAGCCTAGCCTCTTATAGCATAGCCTAGCCTCTTATAGCATAGCAGAGCCTATTATTGCACAGCCTAGCCTCTTATAGCATAGCAGAAACCTATTATAGCATAGCCTAGCCTCTTATTGCATAGCCTAGCCTCTTATAGCATAGCCTAGCCTATTATAGCATAGCAGAGCCTATTATTGCATAGTCTAGCCTCTTATAGCATAGCAGAGCCTATTATAGCATAGCAGAGCCTATTATAGCATAGCCTAGCCTCTTATAGCATAGCCTAGCCATTTATAGCATAGCCTAGCCTCTTATAGCATAGCAGAGCCTATTATTGCATAGCCTAGCCTCTTATAGCATAGCCTAGCCTCTTATAGCATAGCAGAGCCTATTATAGCATAGCCTAGCCTCTTATAGCATAGCAGAGCCTATTATAGCATAGCCTAGCCTCTTATAGCATAGCCTAGCCTCTTATAGCATAGCCTAGCCATTTATAGCATAGCCTAGCCTCTTATAGCATAGCAGAGCCTATTATTGCATAGCCTAGCCTCTTATAGCATAGCAGAGCCTATTATAGCATAGCAGAGCCTATTATAGCATAGCCTAGCCTCTTATAGCATAGCCTAGCCTCTTATAGCATAGCCTAGCCATTTATAGTTAGCCTAGCCTCTTATAGCATAGCAGAGCCTATTATTGCACAGCCTAGCCTCTTATAGCATAGCCTAGCCTATTATAGCATAGCAGAGCCTATTATTGCATAGCCTAGCCTCTTATAGCATAGCCTATCCATTTATAGCATAGCCTTGCCTATTACTGCATAGCCTAGCCTCTTATAGCATAGCCTAGCCATTTAGAGCATAGCCTAGCCTCTTATAGCATAGCAGAGCCTATTATAGCATAGCAGAGCCTCTTATAGCATAGCCTGGCCATTTATAGCATAGCCTAGCCTCTTATAGCATAGCAGAGCCTATTATAGCCTAGCAGAGCCTATTATAGCATAGCCTAGCCTCTTATAGCATAGCCTAGCCTATTATAGCATAGCAGAGCCTATTATAGCATAGCCTAGCCTCTTATAGCATAGCCTAGCCTCTTATAGCATAGCCTAGCCATTTATAGCATAGCCTAGCCTCTTATAGCATAGCAGAGCCTATTATTGCATAGCCTAGCCTCTTGTAGCATAGCAGAGCCTCTTATAGCATAGCCTAGCCTCTTATAAGATAGCCTAGCCTATTATAGCATAGCCTACCCTCTTATAACATAGCCTAGCCTCTTATAGCATAGCCTAGCCATTTATAGCATAGCCTAGCCTCTTATAGCATAGCAGAGCCTATTATAGCATAGCCTAGCCTCTTATAGCATAGCCTAGCCTCTTATAGCATAGCCTAGCCATTTATAGCATAGCCTAGCCTCTTATAGCATAGCAGAGCCTATTATAGCATAGCCTAGCCTCTTATAGCATAGCCTAGCCTCTTATAGCATAGCCTAGCCTCTTATAGCATAGCATAGCCATTTATAGCATAGCCTAGCCTATTATAGCATAGCCTAGCCTCTTATAGCATAGCAGAGCCTATTATTGCACAGCCTAGCCTCTTATAGCATAGCAGAGCCTATTATAGCATAGCAGAGCCTATTATTGCACAGCCTAGCCTCTTATAGCATAGCAGAGCCTCTTATAGCATAGCCTAGCCTCTTATAGCATAGCCCAGCCTATTATAGCATAGCAGAGCCTATTATTGCATAGTATAGCCTCTTATAGCATAGCAGAGCCTATTATAGCATAGCCTAGCCTTTTATAGCATAGCCTAGCCATTTATAGCATAGCCTAGGCTCTTATAGCATAGCAGAGCCTATTATTGCATAGCCTAGCCTCTTAAAGCATAGCCTAGCCTCTTATAGCATAGCAGAGCCTATTATAGCATAGCCTAGCCTCTTATAGCATGGCCTAGCCTCTTATAGCATAACAGAGCCTCTTATAGCATAGCAGAGCCTATTATAGCATAGCCTAGCCTCTTATAGCATAGCCTAGCCTCTTATAGCATAGCAGAGCCTATTATTGCATAGCCTAGCCTATTATTGCATAGCCGAGCCTCTTATAGCATAGCCTACCCTCTTATAGCATAGCCTAGCCTCTTATAGCATAGCCTAGCCTCTTATAGCATAGCCCAGCCATTTATAGCATAGCCTAGCCTCTTATAGCATAGCCTAGCCTCTTATAGCATAGCCTTGCCTATTATTGCATAGCCTAGCCTCTTATAGCATAGCCTAGCCTCTTATAGCATAGCCGAGCCTATTATAGCATAGCCTAGCCTCTTATAGCATAGCCTAGCCTCTTATAGCATAACCTAGCCATTTATAGCATAGTCTAGCCTGGTATAGCATAGCAGAGCCTATTATTGCATAGCCTAGCCATTTACAGCATAGCCTAGCCTCTTATAGCATAGCAGAGCCTATTATTGCATAGCCTAGCCTCTTATAGCATAGCCTAGCCTCTTATAGCATAGCAGAGCCTATTATAGCATAGCCTAGCCTCTTATAGCATAGCCTAGCCTCTTATAGCATAGCAGAGCCTATTATAGCATAGCCTAGCCTCTTATAGCATAACCTAGCCTCTTATACCATAGCCTGGCCATTTATAGCATAGCCTAGCCTCTTATAGCATAGCAGAGCCTATTATTGCACAGCCTAGCCTCTTATTGCATAGCCTAGCCTCTTATAGCATAGCCTAGCCTATTATAGCATAGCAGAGCCTATTATTGCATAGCCTAGCCTCTTATAGCATAGCCTAGCCTATTATAGCATAGCAGAGCCTATTATTGCATAGCCAAGCCTCTTATAGCATAGCAGAGCCTATTATTGCATAGCCTAGCCTCTTATAGCATAGCCTAGCCTATTATAGCATAGCAGAGCCTATTATTGCATAGCCTAGCCTCTTATAGCATAGCCTAGCCTCTTATAGCATAGCCTAGCCATTTATAGCATAGCCTAGCCTCTTATAGCATAGCCTAGCCTCTTACAGCATAGCCTAGCCTATTATAGCATAGCAGAGCCTATTATTGCATAGCCTAGCCTCTTATAGCATAGCCTAGCCTATTATAGCATAGCAGAGCCTATTATTGCATAGCCTAGCCTCTTATAGCACAGCCTAGCCTATTATAGCATAGCCTAGCCTCTTATAGCATAGCCTAGCCTCTTATAGCATAGCAGAGCCTATTATTGCATAGCCTAGCCTCTTATAGCACAGCCTAGCCTATTATAGCATAGCCTAGCCTCTTATAGCATAGCCTAGCCTCTTATAGCATAGCCGAGCCTATTATTGCATAGCCTAGCCTCTTATAGCATAGCCTAGCCTATCATAGCATAGCCTAGCCTCTTATAGCATAGCCTAGCCTATTATAGCATAGCCTACCCTCTTATAGCATAGCCTAGCCTCTTATAGCATAACCTAGCCATTTATAGCATAGCCTAGCCTCTTATAGCATAGCAGAGCCTATTATTGCACAGCCTAGCCTCTTATTGCACAGCCTAGCCTCTTATAGCATAGCCTAGCCTATTATAGCATAGCCTAGCCTCTTATAGCATAGCCTAGCCTCTTATAGCATAGCAGAGCCTATTATAGCATAGCCTAGCCTCTTATAGCATAGCAGAGCCTATTATTGCATAGCCTAGCCTCTTATAGCATAGCCTAGCCATTTATACCATAGCCTAGCCTCTTATAGCATAGCAGAGCCTATTATAGCATAGCCTAGCCTCTTATAGCATAGCCTAGCCTATTATAGCATAGCAGAGCCTCTTATAGCATAGCCTAGCCATTTATAGCATAGCCTAGCCTCTTATAGCATAGCCTAGCCTCTTATAGCATAGCAGAGCCTATTATTGCACAGCCTAGCCTCTTATAGCATAGCCTAGCCTCTTATAGCATAGCAGAGCCTATTATTGCACAGCCTAGCCTCTTATAGCATAGCAGAGCCTATTATAGCATAGCCTAACCTCTTATAGCATAGCCTAGCCATTTATAGCATAGCCTATCCTCTTATAGCATAGCAGAGCCTATTATTGCATAGCCTAGCCTCTTATAGCATAGCCTAGCCTCTTATAGCATAGCAGAGCCTATTATAGCATAGCCTAGCCTCTTAGAGCATAGCCTAGCCTCTTATAGCATAGCCTAGCCTCTTATAGCATAGCAGAGCCTATTATTGCATAGCCTAGCCTCTTATAGCATAGCCTAGCCTCTTATAGCATAGCCTAGCCTATTATAGCATAGCAGAGCCTATTATTGCATAGCCTAGCCTCTTATAGCACAGCCTAGCCTCTTATAGCATAGCAGAGCCTCTTATAGCATAGCAGAGCCTATTATAGCATAGCAGAGCCTATTATAGCATAGCCTAGCCTCTTATTGCATAGCCTAGCCTCTTATAGCATAGCCTAGCCTATTATAGCATAGCAGAGCCTATTATTGCATAGCCCAGCCTCTTATAGCATAGCCTAGCCTCTTAGAGCATAGCCTAGCCTCTTATAGCATAGCCTAGCCCCTTATAGCATAGCAGAGCCTATTATAGCATAGCCTAGCCTCTTATAGCATAGCCTAGCCTCTTATAGCATAGCAGAGCCTATTATTGCACAGCCTAGCCTCTTATAGCATAGCCTAGCCTATTATAGCATAGCAGAGCCTATTATAGCATAGCCTAGCCTCTTATAGCATAGCCTAGCCTCTTATAGCATAGCAGAGCCTATTATTGCACAGCCTAGCCTCTTATAGCATAGCAGAGCCTATTATAGCATAGCCTAGCCTCTTATTGCATAGCCTAGCCTCTTATAGCATAGCCTAGCCTATTATAGCATAGCAGAGCCTATTATTGCATAGCCTAGCCTCTTATAGCATAGCCTAGCCTATTATAGAATAGCCTAGCCTCTTATAGCATAGCCTAGCCTCTTATAGCATAGCCTAGCCTATTAAAGCATAGCAGAGCCTATTATAGCATAGCAGAGCCTATTATAGCATAGCCTAGCCTCTTATAGCATAGCCTAGCCTATTATAGCATAGCAGAGCCTATTATAGCATAGCCTAGCCTCTTATAGCATAGCAGAGCCTATTATTGCATAGCCTAGCCTCTTATAGCATAGCCTAGCCTCTTATAGCATAGCAGAGCCTATTATTGCATAGCCTAGCCTCTTATAGCATAGCCTAGCCTCTTATAGCATAGCAGAGCCTCTTATTGCATAGCCTAGCCTCTTATAGTATAGCCTTGCCTATTACTGCATAGTCTAGCCTCTTATAGCATAGCCTAGCCTCTTATAGCATAGCAGAGCCTATTATAGCATAGCAGAGCCTATTATTGCATAGCCTAGCCTCTTATAGCATAGCCTAGCCTCTTATAGCATAGCCTAGCCATTTATAGCATAGCCTAGCCTCTTATAGCATAGCAGAGCCTATTATAGCATAGCAGAGCCTATTATAGCATAGCCTAGCCTCTTATAGCATAGCCTAGCCTATTAGAGCATAGCAGAGCCTCTTATAGCATAGCCTAGCCTCTTATAGCATAGCAGAGCCTATTATTGCATAGCCTAGCCTCTTATAGCATAGCCTAGCCTCTTATAGCATAGCCTAGCCATTTATAGCATAGCCTAGCCTCTTATAGCATAGCAGAGCCTCTTATAGCATAGCCTGGCCATTTATAGCATAGCCTAGCCTCTTATAGCATAGCAGAGCCTATTATTGCATAGCCTAGCCTCTTATAGCATAGCAGAGCCTCTTATAGCATAGCCTAGCCTCTTATAGGATAGCCTAGCCTATTATAGCATGGCCTACCCTCTTATAGCATAGCCTAGCCTCTTATAGCATAGCCTAGCCATTTATAGCATAGCCTAGCCTCTTATAGCATAGCAGAGCCTATTATTGCACAGCCGAGCCTCTTATAGCATAGCCTAGCCTATTATAGCATGGCCTACCCTCTTATAGCATAGCCTAGCCTCTTATAGCATAGCCTAGCCATTTATAGCATAGCCTAGCCTCTTATAGCATAGCAGAGCCTATTATTGCACAGCCGAGCCTCTTATAGCATAGCCTAGCCTATTATAGCATGGCCTACCCTCTTATAGCATAGCCTAGCCTCTTATAGCATAGCCTAGCCATTTATAGCATAGCCTAGCCTCTTATAGCATATCAGAGCCTATTATTGCATAGCCTAGCCTCTTATAGCATAGCCTAGCCTCTTATAGCATAGCCTATCCATTTATAGCATAACCTTGCCTATTACTGCATAGCCTAGCCTCTTATAGCATAGCCTAGCCTATTATAGCATAGCCTTGCCTATTATTGCATAGCCTAGTCTATTATTGCATAGCCTAGCCCCTTATAGCATAGCCTAGCCATTTATAGCATAGCCGAGCCTCTTATAGCATAGCCTAGCCATTTATAGCATAGCAGAGCCTATTATAGCATAGCAGAGCCTATTATAGCATAGCCTAGCCTATTATAGCATAGCAGAGCCTATTATAGCATAGCCTAGCCTCTTATAGCATAGCCTAGCCTCTTATAGCATAGCCTAGCCATTTATAGCATAGCCTAGCCTCTTATAGCATAGCAGAGCCTCTTATTGCATAGCCTAGCCTCTTATAGTATAGCCTTGCCTATTACTGCATAGCCTAGCCTCTTATAGCATAGCCTAGCCTCTTATAGCATAGCCTAGCCTCTTATAGCATAGCAGAGCCTATTATTGCATAGCCTAGCCTCTTATAGCATAGCCTAGCCTCTTATAGCGTAGCCTAGCCATTTATAGCATAGCCTAGCCTCTTATAGCATAGCAGAGCCGATTATAGCATAGCAGAGCCTATTATAGCATAGCCTAGCCTCTTATAGCATAGCCTAGCCTATTATAGCATAGCAGAGCCTATTATAGCATAGCCTAGCCTCTTATAGCATAGCCTAGCCTCTTATAGCATAGCAGAGCCTATTATTGCATAGCCTAGCCTCCTATAGCATAGCCTAGCCTATTATAGCATAGCAGAGCCTATTATAGCATAGCCTAGCCACTTATAGCATAGCCTAGCCTCTTATAGCATAGCCTAGCCATTTATAGCATAGCCTAGCCTCTTATAGCATAGCAGAGCCTATTATTGCATAGCCTAGCCTCTTATAGCATAGCAGAGCCTATTATAGCATAGCCTAGCCTCTTATAGCATAGCCTAGCCTCTTATAGCATAGCAGAGCCTATTATAGCATAGCCTAGCCTCTTATAGCATAGCAGAGCCTATTATTGCATAGCCTAGCCTCTTATAGCATAGCCTAGCCTCTTATAGCATAGCCTATCCTATTATAGCATAGCAGAGCCTATTATTGCATAGCCTAGCCTCTTATAGCATAGCCTAGCCTATTATAGCATAGCCTACCCTCTTATAGCATAGCCTAGCCTCTTATAGCATAGCCTAGCCATTTATAGTATAGCCTAGCCTCTTATGGCATAGCAGAGCCTATTATAGCATAGCAGAGCCTATTATAGCATAGCCTAGCCTCTTATAGCATAGCCTAGCCTCTTATAGCATAGCAGAGCCTATTATTGCATAGCCTAGCCTCTTATAGCATAGCAGAGCCTCTTATAGCATAGCCTAGCCTCTTATAGGATAGCCTAGCCTATTATAGCATGGCCTACCCTCTTATAACATAGCCTAGCCTCTTATAGCATAGCCTAGCCATTTATAGCATAGCCTAGCCTCTTATAGCATAGCAGAGCCTATTATTGCACAGCCTAGCCTCTTATAGCATATCAGAGCCTATTATTGCATAGCCTAGCCTCTTATAGCATAGCCTAGCCTCTTATAGCATAGCCTATCCATTTATAGCATAACCTTGCCTATTACTGCATAGCCTAGCCTCTTATAGCATAGCCTAGCCTATTATAGCATAGCCTTGCCTATTATTGCATAGCCTAGTCTATTATTGCATAGCCTAGCCCCTTATAGCATAGCCTAGCCATTTATAGCATAGCCTAGCCTCTTATAGCATAGCAGAGCCTCTTATAGCATAGCCTAGCCATTTATAGCATAGCAGAGCCTTTTATAGCATAGCAGAGCCTATTATAGCATAGCCTAGCCTATTATAGCATAGCAGAGCCTATTATAGCATAGCCTAGCCTCTTATAGCATAGCCTAGCCTCTTATAGCATAGCAGAGCCTATTATAGCATAGCCTAGCCACTTATAGCATAGCCTAGCCTCTTATAGCATAGCCTTGCCTATTATTGCATAGCCTAGCCTCTTATAGCATAGCCTAGCCTCTTATAGCATAGCCTAGCCTCTTATAGCATAGCAGAGCCTATTATTGCATAGCCTAGCCTCTTATAGCATAGCCTAGCCTCTTATAGCATAGCCTAGCCATTTATAGCATAGCCTAGCCTCTTATAGCATAGCAGAGCCGATTATAGCATAGCAGAGCCTATTATAGCATAGCCTAGCCTCTTATAGCATAGCCTAGCCTATTATAGCATAGCAGAGCCTATTATAGCATAGCCTAGCCTCTTATAGCATAGCAGAGCCTATTATTGCATAGCCTAGCCTCTTATAGCATAGCCTAGCCTCTTATAGCATAGCCTAGCCATTTATAGCATAGCCTAGCCTCTTATAGCATAGCCTAGCCTATTATAGCATAGCAGAGCCTATTATAGCATAGCCTAGCCTCTTATAGCATAGCCTAGCCTATTATAGCATAGCCTAGCCTCTTATAGCATAGCAGAGCCTATTATTGCATAGCCTAGCCTCCTATAGCATAGCCTAGCCTATTATAGCATAGCAGAGCCTATTATAGCATAGCCTAGCCACTTATAGCATAGCCTAGCCTCTTATAGCATAGCCTAGCCATTTATAGCATAGCCTAGCCTCTTATAGCATAGCAGAGCCTATTATTGCATAGCCTAGCCTCTTATAGCATAGCCTAGCCTCTTATAGCATAGCAGAGCCTATTATAGCATAGCCTAGCCTCTTATAGCATAGCAGAGCCTATTATTGCATAGCCTAGCCTCTTATAGCATAGCCTAGCCTCTTATAGCATAGCCTATCCTATTATAGCATAGCAGAGCCTATTATTGCATAGCCTAGCCTCTTATAGCATAGCCTAGCCTATTATAGCATAGCCTACCCTCTTATAGCATAGCCTAGCCATTTATAGTATAGCCTAGCCTCTTATAGCATAGCAGAGCCTATTATAGCATAGCAGAGCCTATTATAGCATAGCCTAGCCTCTTATAGCATAGCAGAGCGTCTTATAGCATAGCCTAGCCTCTTATAGGATAGCCTAGCCTATTATAGCATGGCCTACCCTCTTATAGCATAGCCTAGCCTCTTATAGCATATCCTAGCCATTTATAGCATAGCCTAGCCTCTTATAGCATAGCAGAGCCTATTATTGCACAGCCTAGCCTCTTATAGCATATCAGAGCCTATTATTGCATAGCCTAGCCTCTTATAGCATAGCCTAGCCTCTTATAGCATAGCCTATCCATTTATAGCATAACCTTGCCTATTACTGCATAGCCTAGCCTCTTATAGCATAGCCTAGCCTATTATAGCATAGCCTTGCCTATTATTGCATAGCCTAGTCTATTATTGCATAGCCTAGCCCCTTATAGCATAGCCTAGCCATTTATAGCATAGCCTAGCCTCTTATAGCATAGCAGAGCCTCTTATAGCATAGCCTAGCCATTTATAGCATAGCAGAGCCTATTATAGCATAGCAGAGCCTATTATAGCATAGCCTAACCTATTATAGCATAGCTGAGCCTATTATAGCATAGCCTAGCCTCTTATAGCATAGCCTAGCCTCTTATAGCATAGCCTAGCCATTTATAGCATAGCCTAGCCTCTTATAGCATAGCAGAGCCTATTATAGCATAGCCTAGCCACTTATAGCATAGCCTAGCCTCTTATAGCATAGCCTAGCCATTTATAGCATAGCAGAGCCTATTATTGCATAGCCTACCCTCTTATAGCATAGCCTAGCCTCTTATAGCATAGCAGAGCCTATTATAGCATAGCCTAGCCTCTTATAGCATAGCCTATCCTATTATAGCATAGCAGAGCCTATTATTGCATAGCCTACCCTCTTATAGCATAGCCTAGCCTCTTATAGCATAGCCTAGCCTCTTATAGCATAGCAGAGCCTATTATAGCATAGCCTAGCCTCTTATAGCATAGCAGAGCCTATTATTGCATAGCCTAGCCTCTTATAGCATAGCCTAGCCTCTTATAGCATAGCCTATCCTATTATAGCATAGCAGAGCCTATTATTGCATAGCCTAGCCTCTTATAGCATAGCCTAGCCTATTATAGCATAGCCTACCCTCTTATAGCATAGCCTAGCCATTTATAGTATAGCCTAGCCTCTTATAGCATAGCAGAGCCTATTATAGCATAGCAGAGCCTATTATAGCATAGCCTAGCCTCTTATAGCATAGCAGAGCGTCTTATAGCATAGCCTAGCCTCTTATAGGATAGCCTAGCCTATTATAGCATGGCCTACCCTCTTATAGCATAGCCTAGCCTCTTATAGCATATCCTAGCCATTTATAGCATAGCCTAGCCTCTTATAGCATAGCAGAGCCTATTATTGCACAGCCTAGCCTCTTATAGCATATCAGAGCCTATTATTGCATAGCCTAGCCTCTTATAGCATAGCCTAGCCTCTTATAGCATAGCCTATCCATTTATAGCATAACCTTGCCTATTACTGCATAGCCTAGCCTCTTATAGCATAGCCTAGCCTATTATAGCATAGCCTTGCCTATTATTGCATAGCCTAGTCTATTATTGCATAGCCTAGCCCCTTATAGCATAGCCTAGCCATTTATAGCATAGCCTAGCCTCTTATAGCATAGCAGAGCCTCTTATAGCATAGCCTAGCCATTTATAGCATAGCAGAGCCTATTATAGCATAGCAGAGCCTATTATAGCATAGCCTAACCTATTATAGCATAGCTGAGCCTATTATAGCATAGCCTAGCCTCTTATAGCATAGCCTAGCCTCTTATAGCATAGCCTAGCCATTTATAGCATAGCCTAGCCTCTTATAGCATAGCAGAGCCTATTATAGCATAGCCTAGCCACTTATAGCATAGCCTAGCCTCTTATAGCATAGCCTAGCCATTTATAGCATAGCAGAGCCTATTATTGCATAGCCTACCCTCTTATAGCATAGCCTAGCCTCTTATAGCATAGCAGAGCCTATTATAGCATAGCCTAGCCTCTTATAGCATAGCAGAGCCTCTTATAGCATAGCCTATCCTATTATAGCATAGCAGAGCCTATTATTGCATAGCCTACCCTCTTATAGCATAGCCTAGCCTCTTATAGCATAGCCTAGCCATTTATAGTATAGCCTAGCCTCTTATAGCATAGCAGAGCCTATTATAGCATAGCAGAGCCTATTATAGCATAGCCTAGCCTCTTATAGCATAGCCTAGCCTATTATAGCATAGCCTAGCCTCTTATAGCATAGCAGAGCCTATTATAGCATAGCAGAGCCTATTATAGCATAGCCTAGCCTCTTATAGCATAGCCTAGCCTATTATAGCATAGCAGAGCCTATTATAGCATAGCCTAGCCTCTTATAGCATAGCCTAGCCTCTTATAGCATAGCAGAGCCTATTATTGCATAGCCTAGCCTCCTATAGCATAGCCTAGCCTCTTATAGCATAGCAGAGCCTATTATAGCATAGCCTAGCCACTTATAGCATAGCCTAGCCATTTATAGCATAGCCTAGCCTCTTATAGCATAGCAGAGCCTATTATTGCACAGCCTAGCCTCTTATAGCATAGCCTAGCCTATTATAGCATAGCAGAGCCTATTATAGCATAGCCTAGCCTCTTATAGCATAGCCTAGCCTCTTATAGCATAGCCGAGCCTCTTATAGCATAGCCTAGCCTCTTATAGCATAGCAGAGCCTATTATTGCATAGCCTAGCCTCTTATAGCATAGCAGAGCCTCTTATAGCATAGCCTAGCCTCTTATAGGATAGCCTAGCCTATTATAGCATGGCCTACCCTCTTATAGCATAGCCTAGCCTCTTATAGCATAGCCTAGCCATTTATAGCATAGCCTAGCCTCTTATAGCATAGCAGAGCCTATTATTGCACAGCCTAGCCTCTTATAGCATAGCCTAGCCTCTTATAGCATAGCAGAGCCTATTATTGCACAGCCCAGCCTCTTATAGCATATCAGAGCCTATTATTGCATAGCCTAGCCTCTTATAGCATAGCCTAGCCTCTTATAGCATAGCCTATCCATTTATAGCATAACCTTGCCTATTACCGCATAGCGTAGCCTCTTATAGCATAGCCTAGCCTATTATAGCATAGCCTTGCCTATTATTGCATAGCCTAGTCTATTATTGCATAGCCTAGCCCCTTATAGCATAGCCTAGCCATTTATAGCATAGCCTAGCCTCTTATAGCATAGCAGAGCCTCTTATAGCATAGCCTAGCCATTTATAGCATAGCAGAGCCTATTATAGCATAGCAGAGCCTATTATAGCATAGCCTAGCCTATTATAGCATAGCAGAGCCTATTATAGCATAGCCTATCCTCTTATAGCATAGCCTAGCCTCTTATAGCATAGCAGAGCCTATTATAGCATAGCCTAGCCACTTATAGCATAGCCTAGCCTCTTATAGCATAGCCTTGCCTATTATTGCATAGCCTAGCCTCTTATAGCATAGCCTAGCCTCTTTTAACATAGCCTAGCCTCTTATATCATATAATATAATAACATATAATATCATATAATAACATATAATATAATATAATATAATATAATATAATATAATATAATATAATATAATATAATATAATATAATATAATATAATATAATATTATATAATATAATATAATCTCATATAATATAATATAATATAATATCATATCATATCACATCATATCATATCATATCATATAACATCATATAATATCATATAATATCATATAATATAATATCATATCATATAATATAATATAATATAATATAATATAATATAATATAATATAATATAATATCATATAATATCATATAATACAATATAATATAATATAATATAATATAATATAATATAATATAATATAATATAATATAATGGAATAGAATAGAATATATTATAATATCATATAATATAATGTAATATAATATCATATCATATCATATCATATCATATCATATCATATCATATACTATAATATAATATAATATAATATCATATCATATCATATCATATCATGTCATCTAATATAATATCATATCATATAATATCATATCATATAATATCGTATCATATCATATCATATCATGTCATATCATATCATATAATATCATATAATATAATATAATATAATATATAATATATAATATAATATAATATAATATAATATAATATAATATAATATAATATAATATAATATAATATATAATATATCACAAAATAGTAAATTAGCCTTCTTAGAACATGGAGTCAGATTCTCAATTCCTCCTTCTTCATGGGGACCACAGCAAATGCCACACTCACGCACTTTCTTTTCTTCCTCTTCAGTTGCAAAGCCATTCTACCCTTCAGACTCCTGTGTTACACCATGAAAATATGCTTGAATGCTTCCAAAAACCCCAAAATAACCATTTCTCAATTGAATCAGTCAGTGTTGCAAATTGCTTGTGTACAAGAAAAGAGAACTGACATTTATATGTGTGGAAGATTTAGTTTTCTTTTGGAGGAAGAGGGAATAACTGTAATAAACTTGTTCTAAGTGCTCCTTCTTTTTTAATCTCCTTCTTGTAGAAAGATCCATCTGTGTTAATTTTTCTTAGCTGAAAGTGCACCTTTGTCAATAGAAATGTATTTTTTAAATCACATTGCTATAGAAATGGCTGCAAAGCATTATTGAGTGAGCAATTTTTTTCTAATTTTTCTACTTAGAAATAATTTTTACAGAGTAAATTAGAAGTTTGGATATTGATTTTTATATTTGCTGCTAATATTTTTAATTCAAAAAGAGCATAAGATTTTAAGGTATAAAGTAGCTCAAAATGAATAAAAAAAGAATTGCCACTTCATTTCCATAGCAAATGCAGTGACAATTATAAACAACATTTTTTAGACAAAAACCAGAGCTCTAAATTATGATCGTGCCTTTTTAAAATGAGTTGTATAGTTCAAGCATGAGGCCAAATATTGGAAATCTATTCAGACCTATTTTTTTTCTGAAAGCTGTGAATTTGACTTTATTGTTTGACTTGCAGTTTTCTAAGCCTGAAATGAATAAGGACATAGATATTTACATGAGTTGAAAACAACTTTTTACTTTTTTTTCCTGGAGTATTTCACAATAATCACAGGTAAGGAGAGTTTTTAATAGCAATCTAAAAAAGACATAAGGTAAAATAGGAATGGAAATAAAAGAGGAATTAATATCAATCATCAGTTACCTCAGACTTTCTAAAGTCTAAAATAAGACTTTCTCTGTGTAGGTGGTTTATTGACTAGAAAGTAGACAAGCTTCCCAAACTCTGATCCATAAAGGTTTATATTTGGCTGATTGAAACCATTAAGTTGAAGCTCAAATTTTCTTCTTCTGTAAAAATGCCAAACTTGGTGTTTGTAACAGCAGTAGGCTTCCAACTCAGAGTGTACACCAGGCAGAGGGTAGATAAGAAAATCTCAAGAAGTTCTTTTCATCATATGTTCCAAACAGTTTTGTTTCCTTTCCTTTCAGGTGAAAAAAGAATTTTCTGATTTCATATTCCTAGATGAAAGAGAATTTTCAACAGAAGATAAATTGACTGTAGTATGTTTCTTTCCAATGGAAACAACAAATTGAAACATGTATGAAATTTTGGGGGTTTTTTTGTAAATAGAAACAGGAATTAGGGAACTGACTGATAAAGTTTCCAAGAATAAAGATCGGTCATCCTACTCTTCTTCTTTTTCAAAGTGACATTAACCCATTGATTACTCTCTCCTCTGCAAAGGCCTGGCCTCTTATGATTGATTATTACTTCTATGGGAAAGTTGAAATTTTTTTAAGCCTAAAAAAATAAAAAATAAAAAAATAATCCCTGTGTTTCAGTGACTATTGATGCTGTACATGTTTTCCTATAGGAACTTATGCAGAGTTTTGCCCAGACATGGAATCTCTGAGATAGAAGTTAGGTTTTAAAGGCAGAAGGAAGAAGAAAAGACAGATCATGTCCACCAGATACCTTTCAAGCTTCTCTTAACCTCAGGTTATAAGTGGAATAATTCTGGAGTCAGAGAGTAAAGGTTGGGGGGAGGGAAATATGGCACTTTTTCATACAACTAAAGGTATGGTGGCTATAGTCCTCTCACTTCCCTGAAAAATTTTTGTGGGAAAAATTTTTGTGACTGACCCCTCTTTTTAACTTTTTTCAGCAGTAAATTGACATAATTTTAGCACCACATCTTCTCTAATTCTCTAATAGCTCTAACTGGGCATCTTTGTTCTGTAGAGAGTCCCTTACATGTGAAATTCAGCTTTATCATCATATATTTATTTAATACTTAGCAGCTGTATTTTCTGGCCAATAATACATATATTAATTGGATTTCCAAAAAAGAAATCTAACTGAACATTAAAATAATAGAATTTTTAATTGTGCTTTCATAATATATACAAAACTCTATCAAAATAATTACTTCTCATCTTCTCTTTTGAATTTTCTGTCCTTCAAATAGTAACTATAGTCATTTAAACTTCTTATAAATTCTCTCTAAAAAGCTTCACACAATTTATTTGGTGATTGTAATAACAAAAAATTAGATCAAGGCAATACTTGGAATTTCACTAATATGCAATCATATTCACTGCCCAGAGCAACCATTTTGTAGTTCTTCACACTGGGGAAAATATCTAATCATTAGTTTCTTTAGCTAATTCAGAGACATTCAGAATTTCCTAAAATATCACTATTAAGTAGGTTAACAATTCTCTCATTAAAATATCCACTGTTTTTTTTCACATATTATACTTTTAAAAGAAAGATGTTAGCTTTAAATATCCAGAGCTTTTATCAGCCACTGTCACCTCTTTCTTTTTAACATTTATCATTTTCCCAATGCACTTTGTGATTTAGCTGAGTTGTGAGTCAGAGGTTATAGCTGAATTTAATGACCTTGGTATTAAATACCATGTTTAAAGATTCAGATGTCTTATTGTTTCAATAAATACCTTGCCAGATATTCTCTCTTTTCTGTATCTTAGGTGACACAATCTCCAAGTGTCACCGCAAGTGAGTGAAGATTTTAATAG
The DNA here is from genome assembly GCA_024362935.1 of Setophaga petechia. Classification (NCBI taxonomy): domain Eukaryota; kingdom Metazoa; phylum Chordata; class Aves; order Passeriformes; family Parulidae; genus Setophaga; species Setophaga petechia. The sequence continues at coordinate 12,551,709 of JANCRA010000013.1, forward strand.
TTCTGGGACACCTTAGGGTAGAAGGCTGTGAAGTCCAGAGAATTTATCATTAGACAAAGGTGCATAATTGCAGCTGTGCAACCTGTTGCCCTTACCAGGGTTTCTTGCATTGCAGAAAATTGTGCAAATTTCTCAGTTTATTGATTTATTTTGCAATTAAGTAGGGAAACCAGGTTGAAGCCAAGCCTTCAATGTGTTTTTGGTTTTTTGAAGTTTTTTTTCCATAATTCTTTAATTTCTCTTCAAAGTATTATTTTGCTCTACTGGATTTTTTCTTGATCCTTCTTTTGGTCCTCAGTGTAGCATTTCTACCTGGTCTGGAAAATACCAAAAACTGTTATTAATAATAGCAGGGAGTCAAAGGTCTTTGTGGGCTCACGTAAGTGTTTTTATTACAATTTTATTAGTGAAATAATTAACACTGTCCATCTCTAGGAATTGTGCTTCACTGTTAGTGATGACAGAAATGAAACTATTCTCTTGCTGACAGAATGTGGTTTTGTGTACTTTGTGGTCCATGGAATTGGAGTTTTTCTTTTTTTGACTTGCAATCAAACACTACTAATTTTATATCATCCCTCACAGTGAAGTTGGACAGTATAAATTACAGGCAGTATTCAGCACTCTCACTTTGTTTTGTGTCTCAGACATAATGAGTAAGATTTTCAGTGATTATGTGAATTTCTAAAAGGTCAGTTTTACTGTGTTACATATCATGCTCATAAAATGTAGATATTCTTATCTTTTGGCTTCACTTGACTGCTGAATCTGTACGTTTTACTAGAATCATAGAATAGTTTGGGTTGGAAGGGAACTTCAACATAGTTCAGTCCAGCTACCCCTGAACTGAGCAGGGACAACTAGATCAGATGGATCAAAGCCCAATCTAACATGACCATGAATGTTTCTAAGGACTGGGCATCTGCCAACTCCCAGGGCAATCCATTCTAGTGTTTTGATAACCTCATTAGAAAAAAATTCCTTCTTATATCTACTTTCAATCTACCCTCTTTTAATTTAAACCCCTTACCCTTTGTCCCATCACCAGAGTCCCTTTGTTTGCTTGTTTTGTTCATTCAATTGTGGGGTTTTTTTTAAATGCAATGTACTTTAATTATTTATTTTATTCTGTTTTATTTTCTTTTCCAAGAGAGTCTGCAATTTGAAGAAATAATTTGAGCCTCAGTTACTATATAGCTACTGAGATTTAATGTAGTTGTGTTGTTTTGGGAAAAGGGAGAAGCTGTATAGGTGTGGCTGATCATATATCCTGGCAGTTCCCATATCAATCATAAACAAATAGAACAGCGTTCCACACAAACTCATTTTTTAAAAGGTTTTCTAAATATCAGAGAGGAATAGTGGAAGCACCATTCACTCAGTGAGACTGCTTGTTGTGCCTGTTTAGGGATCTTGGAGTGTTGCCTGGAGATTTAGGATGTCAATGTGCTAAAAGGGCCCAATACAAACCCCATTAATGTCAGAAGAACAATCTCCACAGAATTACATGAACTTTAAATCAGGATAAGCAAGTGCTCCTGTCAGTACTTTATCTGAGTCGTGCGCAGGCTCACAAAGGTGAGGAGAGGTTTGCAAGCTGGAATAAAACACTTGCAGGTCCCAGCAGTAAATCTCAATAGGTATGATGTGATGGCTCTAAAATGCACTGGGCTTTGTTTTGTATTGTCATTAGTTAACTATATGAACTGCTAACTTCTAGCAGACATGCAGAAGAAAATTATGTGGACAGAAACACCCCTGTTTATCAAAATAAAGTAACTTGCAGTTGCTTTAACTTTGGAGTTGCAAAAACTGTGCTTCCTCTCTAGCAGCTTTATCATTTTTCTACATTTACAAACTTTCCTCTATGAGAATTTAGTCCTGTTCTATATCTGAGGCAGATTTTAATAATTCCTTTTCGCAGTACAAATTCGAATGGTGCGGTGACCTCTTGCCTGCCAGCAAAACCCACATTTTTCTTGGAAGGAGATAAAAATACACTCGAACAGAGGATGCAAACTGCAGCTTGACAGATTGCCATTAGTAATGCAAAAAGGACAGGTACCTACTATGACTTGGAACCAGCCTTTCCTCTAGTCTTTTCGTTATCTAGAGGTTGTTAGTATAGTCTTTGCAATCTTGGAATATAAACCTTAGATACAGCCGGGAAACTTTGCTTTCACAGCAATTTTCAAGCAACAGAACCTCATCAATGTCTATAAAATCTGAAGGGTGAGTGTCAAGAGGATGGACCAGGCTCTTTCCTGTGATGCCCAGCAGTACAACAAGGGGAAATGGGGAGTCACTGAGGCACAGGAAATTCTACCTGAACATGAGGAGGAGCTACTTTCCTGTACAGTGACCAAGCACTGGCACAGAGCAGCCAGACAGGGTGTGGAGTCTCTCCCACTGGAGATATTCCAAAACCATCTGGGTGCAGTCCCGTGCCATTGTACCTCATTTGCCCTCCTTGAGCAGGCAGGTGGGACCAGATGATCCACTGTGGCTCCTTCTAGCCTGTGATTCTGAGATTCTGTAGCAGGAGCTGCAGTCAGAAAGCAAGTCCCATCAAATATATTCTTCAGTAAAGGGTGTAAGGTATGAGGAGTAAGGGTCATGTGAAACAGTGCATAAATTTGATTTATTGATAGATTTAGTGCTACAATTCTTTTGTTGTATTGAAGACTGGAAGTTTATTGACAGTTTAGCCTGCAATCTCTCTTTTTTCCCAAACAACTTCTGAAAATGGAAATCTTGAATAAATGTCCTTAGCAGAATCTCAGTGATTGTGTAAAATACAATTTTAAGATGCTCACACACCAGAATATTATTGTCTTACAGAAGATCTCTGAAACTGAATTAATACTTACGATGTAATCTAATACAAGAAAGGTACATGACTGGCTCAGTTTTAAGACTAATTGCACATCACGTTGTATTGTCAGATCTGCCAGTGTCCGACATGTTTGTGCATTATTACAGACAAAAAATGTACTGCCAAAGAATGAATAATGTACCTTATAATGGCATACTTAATTAGGTTTGTGTGCTTACAGATCAGAACACTTTCCAACATCAAAAAGATTAATTCAAGAGCTATAATGTACAGTGAGATCAGGAACAACTCTGGAATAAATTTCCTCCTCTTCTTATTTAGAATGAGATGTGAAATTGAAGAATGGCTGCTGGGTAATAATGGCTGATGTATTCTGTGTCCCTGGTGAACTCTACTGTCCCCAGGTAAGGTGAATATTCATTCTCTTTTGTTGCAAATGTTCCATTTTGGAGACATCCTTCTTTATACAGTGGGCTGAAGGAGAAGTACATTTACAATGAAACAAATGCCAAAGAGATCTGATTATGACTGGTCAATGTGCTTCCAATAAATATATCCAGTCTTAAAATATGCAGAAAAATCTCACAAGAAACAAACAAATCAATAAACGCCAACCAATCAAAAATAAATTCCCAAAAACAAACCAAATCTCATCACAAGCCAACTACCAACTAACAAAAAAACCCAACCAATAAAAAAGAAAAGGGGAAAAAAAACCAGGAAGGATTTTCCTTAACTGCCAAGTTAAATTATCTGCTACTGTTAGTTACTCATGATCTAATCTTGTTCATATACTCATATTTCTCTTCATTAGAGCTAGTCTGTGTCTGCAGGGGCTTTTATTCCTGCTTTTAGGTGCTGCTTCACACCTTCATTTTCTCATGGTTAAAAATAATCTTCTAATTTACAGTGCAATTTTCAGACCAAATTACATACCTTTGTTCTAGCACTGATATTGTCTTTTAGCTTTAATAGCTTGTCCCTCTCCCTTGTGTTTGCTCCCAGAGGTACTTACAGAGAACAATCATCTACCCTCTTATCTTGTGTTTTGCTAGGCTAAACAAGCCAAGCTCTTTCAGCCCGCTCATGTAAGATAGGCTTTGCTGTCTCTGCACTAATCGTCTTTCAAAAAAATTTATCAGAAGACACACTTACTGAAAAATAAAATTTCACTGTAAGCTGCACAGCATACAGAAAGCCTTCCACATTTGTTTCAAATCTACAGCCTGAAGTTTTCATAAGAAGCTGGTTTAAAACTACACCTAATTAAATCTGTAAATTGAAATTACAGGCAATCTAGGTTCAGTAATAATGATACTACCTTTTATAAAGAAATTTCTAGAAAATTATACTAGTCCAATTTACTGTGCAGCAGAAGTTCCATGCCAGGATGGTGCTGCCCCTAAACACAGATTCATAGAGGAGCCCACACTGTCCCAAGGTTACTTCTGAGGGGTCATGTTCTGTGGAGGAGCTTATGCTGGTGCACTGAGAATAAAAGAGTGAAGGAAAAAGCATGAAGCAGGGAGTCACAGAAGTAAAACTATGACATGGGCAGAGCCAGAAGTAGAAATCTACATCTTAAAAGTCTTTTTCTGAAGTATGTTAAGGATGCAAACCAGTGTATATAACCACATTCTTACCTCAGCCTCCTGCACCTCCAGAAGACTCTTCAAAGGGATTGGGAGAAACTCTGTTTAATCCTCATCAAAAACAAGAGAATCTGAGTCCAGAAAGGAGAAAGAGCAAGTATTGAGCAGAAGTTGAGTGTTCAAAATGGAAAAGAAAGATGTTTCCCTTACTGTTGGTATAATTATTTTTGGGGTTTTTTTCTTCCTACACAGAAGCTGCATAAATAATTAAAATATTCTTTCAATTGATCATTAAGGAAATAACTTTAAATTCTCTGTGTTAAGGCTTCTTTGTCTGTCTAGTATTTTATTTGCAGGGAATGCCCCAACGAAGGCAGGAATGATGCATCTAACTCCATGTTCTCAAAAGGCTAATTTATTACTTTATAATGCTAAAATATATTAAAGAATACTATACTGAACTATATTAAAGAATACAGAAAGGATACTTAATAAATGCCAAAAAGGTACTAATGAAAACTCGTGACTCATTCCAGAGTCTCGACACAGCTTGGCCGTGATTGGCCAATGAGTCAAAACAACTCACACCAGAATCCAATGAAACAACCACCTGTGGGTAAACAATCCCCAAAAACATTCCAAAAGAGCAAAACAGAGAAGAAGAAAATGAGACGAGAATTGTTTTCCTTTTCTCTGAGACTTCTCAGCTTCCCAGGAGAAAAATTCTGGGCAAAGGAATTTTTTCAGAGAATGTGAATGCCACAGTCTAGGAATCCAGAAACTATTGAGGATGGTACTTGGGTTAAAATTCCTAATTTAAACACAAAAGTCTTACATTTAGAACCTCATTATAAAAGTTCAACCATCATCCTTCAGTGGCCTTAAATCAGTTGCCATCCAAGTTTCCTGCAGTGTGTAAACTCCTGGTTTCTGAAAGGCATGTCCTTGAGGACCTGGATTCAGACAGACTCACCTCCATGTAGGAGGCTCAGCAGCTTCAGCAGTCAAAAAGAATATAGTAGCAGAATTCAGTTCTGTCCTCTGAATGAAGTTCAAAGAAAATCTGAACTGGTTTCAATAATTTGGTAATTAATCTCCTTAATGCTCTGCCCCTGAATGCCTTATCCTAGTTTAGCCAATGCAGAGAAATAGTTGTTTCTGGATTACAGACCATCCAGACTATTGAAACTCTTTCTTGTTTTTATTTGCTTATATTGAGAGTGGTGATTTGGGCAGAGCCAGAAGTAGAAAGTTACATCTTAAAAGTATTCTGAAGTATGCTGAGGATACAAACTGGTGTAATACAGCCACGTGATTAAACTTTTGCAGAACTTCGTGATAGCTCTGACTAGCAGTCCTGTATTTTTGAAGTGCTTTTCCTGATTGAGAGTAGATTTAGGTTAGATTTTGGAAAGAAATTCTTCCCTGTGAGGGTGGTGAGGCACAGGTACAGGTTGCCCAGAGAAGCTGTGGCTGCTCCATCCCTGGGAGTGTTCAAGGCCAGGTTGGATGGAGCTCTGGGCAGCCTGGTCCACCGGAAAGTGTCCGTGCCCATGGCAGGGGGGTTGGAATTAGATGGTTTTTAAGGCCTCTTTTCTTCCCAAACCACTCTGTGTTTCAGTGATTTCAAGGGTTTCGTACTCTTAAATCTGTTCTTGGTGACATTTTAAATCCATCAGTATCTGTATATAATCTTTATTTTACTGTTTTTGCGTATACTACTCTTCTACCGACTCTCCAAATTTTATCATTTCTTACACTATTTGATTATATGTTTTCATTTAGTGCTAAAAACTAGCGGAGATGAAACAAGCAGTCATGATAATTTATTTTAACTGAGGATCTCAAAGCCCAGCTTATTGAGCCATGTGATATTATGCAAGAATACTTTTTTATTGCTATCATGCTTTTGTAGCTATCAGTTATGTTACTTATACAGAAAACCTTTTTTCTTTATTTTTTCTTTTTCTTTAAATTCTAATGAAATCAGCTTACTAACAAAATGTAATCAAGGGTCCAAATTATGTATCTGATTTTAGAAAGTGCTTATACCATTACTAAAGTATGAAAGGGGTTTAGTCACATCCAGCTAAATCATAGTTTTGCTACAGCATTTATAATTTGTTATGCATATGCAGATTGACACTCACACACATATACACACACACGTGTATATATATATATAGCTTTTACCAAAAATAGATAAGTAGAAAGTAAAATAACATTTTCTTCTAATAGTACTTTTCTGTTGGATAAGTCAATCATTTTGTGTAGCTAAATGGGAGAACATTTGGACTAATGAAGGAATTTTCCTTACTTTGATAAAATACTTGTGGATGCCTCTAAACTTTAAATTGATTTCATGTCCAACAATGTATTTTATTAAAGGCCTGGAGATATTATGCCTTTTTAATGACATATTTATTTTAAAAAATTGAATTATGGAATATATCTATATAAATGTTTTGTTCCATTTCCAATACCTATCAGCTCTTAGAGCAGGTTAGACTCCTTAACTGTCTGCAGACTTGTATTTCTGCTTATCATTAAACACAAAGGCAGGGATGGAACAAGGCAACAAATGAAAGAACAATCAATGAAAAGGAGATAAGGAAATAGTCTTTAAAATTCTCAAAACCCTTAAAGAGTCATGATTTCATTAAAAAAAATAATCAAGTCTAGGCACCTGTCATCTGAATACTATCTGTAAGAAACAAGGAAAGAAACAGAAAGCCAGCCAAGAAACAAATACTATGATGTTCTAAGCAAAATTGTAGGCTAAATATTGATTATAACTTTCTATTTAAGCTATTGAAACCTATCTTGTGTTCAGTGTTGTCAATATTTATTTGTTCAGAGGGCAGGCTCTGTGCTAGGGTTAAAACATCATTCTACTCTGATAATAAACTGGAAAAGTAAAGTTATTGAGGAAAAGGTAAAAAGGTAGGAGATAAATTTTATTCTTTTTTTGAATAACTTACCCTGATACTCCATAAAGGATGAACTTATTGGAATTAGAGAATCATAGAATGGCTGATGAGAAGTTCAGCATGACCTGGTAATGTGAGCTTGGAGCCCAGAGCCCCCCGTGTGCTGGGCTCACCCAGAGCCCCGTGGGCAGCAGGGCAGGGAGGGGATTCTGCCCCTCTGCCCCCTCTGCTGAGACCCCACCTGCAGGGCTGCATCCAGCTCTGGGGTTTCCCTATACATGAAGGACATGGACCTGCTGGAACGAGCCCAGAGGAGGCCATGAAGATACTCAGATAGCTGGAGAACCTCTCCTGTGAGGAAAGGCTGAGACACCTGGGACAGTTCAGCCCCAGAAGAGAAGGATTCAGGAATTCTTACAGTAGCTTTCTGTTGGACAATACTTTTTTTCTTGATTCAGAGATGGGGTAACTAAGAGGTGTTTTAAAAATTTTATTTTCAATCTCATGAGAAGGGTGAGTTAATATAGGTGTTATAATTCACGCAATCAAAGGCAAATTATCTCCTTATTACAATGCATTGTAAGTGTTTTTTGGCCTATCAGCTTTTGCCACACTATGCTGTAGATTCCTTAAAGCCAATAATCTAAAACTACCCCTCGTGGGTCCTACTGCAATGCACCTTTCATAGCTCTGTTTCTCCAAAGTATCTAGTCTTATTTGCGAGGCCATCCTTTGAAACTTGTTTCTAGCTCCATTTCTCTCTCAACAATGTCTGTCCTATTACATGGCATTTCTAAGTCAGCATTTCTTATCTCAAGGTTTGCATAAAGATTCATACTGTGTGGGCCTTCTGTCAGGCTTTGAGAATTCTCTACAAATTCATTTCTCACATTTCCCCCCCTCTCTTGGATAGCAAAATCTTCCACAAGAGAGCTGGAATAAGACTTTTTACAAGGGCATGGAATGACAGGACAAGGGGCCATGTCTTCAAACTGAAATAGACTAAGGTAGATTTAATATTGGGAATAAATTCTTTACTGTAAGGGTAATGAGGCACTGGAACAGGTTACCCAGAAGAGCTGTGTGTGTCCCATCCCTGGAAGTGTTCAAGGCCAGGAATTCTGGGATTCTGTGACTGTCTAGCAAGGGAACAAAAGAGTTCTCAAGGATCAAGTCACTAGTGCCTGCCGAAGTGATCAATGGCCAGTATCACTTGATTTTTTTTTAAATTTGCTTCTAGTCCAGTGTCCAGTTGAATTTAAGTCACTTGAAGTCACAGATCACTTGTCTACTTAAATAGTAAATGCTATACAGAATTGTCTTGATCCCAGAGAAACAAGGCATGTCACCATATAATTTTTCTCTCCTTTCCTTTGTGATGCTGTCAACAGACAGAGCAGTTAGTTCATGAGGCAATTAGGTTATCCCCCCTCACCACCATAGCCCTCCTTCTCAATGCTGAGACAAAGAGAAGGAGACAATATTGACTTTTCAACAGTTCAGCATCTTCTTTTATCACTGAACATGAAGAGTTTCCAGTCTGAAAAGAATAAAATATATTACCTTCTATGATGTTAAAGCTATATGAATATGTATACAATAATTTATTGTGACTTTATGCTTTGGACAGAGGAAGTAGAACAAGAATCAGAATGGAAAAATGGGATAAGTCTGAATGAAAAGCTGAAAGACCAGTGAAGCTGCAACTGATTCATGCTCTCTTTTGACTGCAGCCATACTGACATCCCCTACCATGACAAAATCAAATTTAAGGTCTGCTTACCTTACTAGAGTTACTTGTATTTGGTCCCTGCTGGTGATGACTGCTTGGTAATAAAGTTTCAGAGTTCATATCTCGAGAAAATTCATATTCCTGTACTTACTTCTACTTGATTGTGCCAGGTCTAGTCCTTACACCATCAATCTCCATAACTAGGCTATCCTTATGGATAAAAAAAAGAGGAGGACCAAGATACTATTTTAATCTTGAATAAACACTTGATATTATTGATAAAATCCACTGGAAAATACAAAGGGAAATATTTTTGTAGAAAATACGGAATTATAAAAAAATGCAAATATGTTTAAAAATTCCTTTTAACCTGCTCAGATACCTAGATGTCTCCTTATAAACAAGAATTAATGAGACTGGAAACCATGTACTGTCTTATATTTGGTGTGAGTCAGTATCACTGGTGGGCACTTTGTATGATAAAGAATGTGTAGGAGACATCTAGTTTGATCATCTTTTTACTTTCTTCATGAATAGAAAAATACCAGCCTAAAACAGGTAATTTTTTTTTCAAGATATCTAAAAATTCTTCTACTGATTATCTATGTAAACATAATATGAGGACTTGAAAATTCCTGCTAAAACAGAATGTAGAACTGTTTAGGATTTTCTGGTAAAATATTTATTCCTCTGTTAATGACATCACAATTTTGACAAAATTAGCTGTATTAATTAAAAATTATAAGGATATTCCATCTAAATTTTAAGACACCTTGAACAAAATGCAGGTTGGTTTTTTTTCTTTTTTTCATTTATTTATTTATTTATTTTGATATCTCAAATTGCAATCTGAAGATACTTTATAAACATGTTATAACAAATGAGAGGTTTTTGAGACAGAAATTAATTTTATGTTAATGTAATTTGTAGCTGGACATGGTGAAATTCAATTAAAAATTTTAACTTAAGCAGACTGAATCTTACATGGTGGACTTAAAGTGAGAGTTGAAATCATTCAATAAGGTAGAAAGTGGAAAAGTGTTTGATAATTAATCTTACATGATGACATAAAAAAATTAAATTGCAATACATTTTCAATAATAAATTGTGGTGAGAGACACAAAATTAAATTCTTTATACACAGGACTTGACAAACCTTGTTTTCTTTGTTTGATAGTCAAAAGCATTCATGAGATTGGATACAATTTGGAAATGTCTAAAGGAGTCTAAAGGAGTCCCAGAACTAGCTTTGCTGATGTAAAAACATTTTATGAAATGCTGCAAGAGAATCCTTTAACAGTGAGCAAAGTCTACTAGGAGAAACAAATATTAATGGCAAAACAAATATTTCTCTTGAGGGACTAAATGCATGCAAGTGAAAAGATAGGTAATAAAAAGAATGTAAATAATAAGAAAAAAAAAAACATGATGAGAAACAACAAAAAAACCCACACTCAAAACCCCACAAGAGACGTAGCAGGACATTTTTTATTTCTTTAAGTTTAATGCTATTCAGGAAATCTGTGAAAGCAAACCATGAAGAATTTTGATCAGTGTCAATAAATGGGAACTGAAAAAGATCCTTTTGAAGATTTTCAGCAAATCTGAGGAGGGAAACACTAAACCAACAGACAGGTCATTTTCTAATGAAGCAGTCTAGGATGATGGACAGGTTAGCTGGAAGTAGCAAACAGAAAAATTTTGCACTATATAGACTTATGCAGTTGTAGAATGAAAGATAATGATAATGACACAAGTTAGATTAAATGTTAATATATGCTAGATAGAAACATCCTAGTCATCAGAATAAAAATTTATGAAAATTTAAAAGACAGTTTAATGCTCCCATGTATCTTCAAAGAAATATGGATTATAGGAACCTAACTTCTGCAAAATAGCATTTTAGTTGATGTATTAAGGGGAGAGAAATAAAATGTTCTTATCAATTATAAAGTAATTGCAATACTAATTTTAGCTTTTTTTATTTTTAATAAAACCCTTAATATCAGTCATACCTTATTTTTTTAAGAAAACCAAATGTCCTAAGAGATTAAACCCTCAAGGATAAAAGAGGAAGAGTTACTTGAAAAACAGAAGAACTGAGATCTGAAATAGAAACAAGATGGTACAACTGTTTAAAAAAAAAAAAAAAAAACAACAAAGTGTTGTTTTTTAATATGATATAGAAGTTCAGTGTTTGCTGTGGTACAGAAGGTGTAGGAGGTGTTGCATTAAGTCCAAGAGTGAGTCAGGATGTGCTCTAGCACTTTTTCCAAAAATACTACCATCAGTAGGTTTAAAACCATGCTGCAAAGAAAAAGAAAAAAAAAAAAAAGAAGTCAGTCTGATGAATCACCCTTGCCAAAGACATGGAAAATACCTTTAACAGACATCAGTAGGGTGCATAGGCAGCAACAACACAAACAAAATAAAGATGTTCACATCTCTGAAAGCTGTGTTCTACCATTTTCCCAAATGTGTGTTAGGTGTCCATCAAATAAACTGTGTCTTCTCTACTGTGCTTTGCATATGTCTATGAGTGTGTGTATAAATAAATAAACAAATGTCTCTGAAATTTTTAATTGTTCTATCTTTCTAACCAAGTACTAAATACAGACAGTTATGTGACTTTTTCATTCTGTTAATGTGTTCATTTAACTGTGTTTTAAAAAGATGGCAACTGAACAGCAAGCAAAGCTGGAGGGTGAGGGAGAGAAAAATGCAGATTTTCTGGAAAATCCCTGGTGTAAAACTCATCCTTTTTCCTTGCCCTCCAGTCACCTGTTGGTTTGCTCCATCTCCTTTTATGCAGGGGTAGCACTCTGGTGGTGGTTATGGTGTGCCAGACAGCAAGGCTTGTTCCAGCATTTGTGGGACAAGAGTCCAAAGACTGCAGTGCCTGCAGGACAGCCAGCAAGCTCATTAGACACATTTCTATTCAACTCTCAATAAATAGGAAGGCACTGAAAATTCAATTCATTTGCATATCTGCCTCTCATTTTAAAAGTAAACCAATACCATTTGTGCACTGAAAGTTGAGATACATTTTTTTGTAGTACCAGGGAAGTGCTACTATTCAAAAAGCACATTAGAAGAAATGTAATCCTGTTTGGCAAAAACTGGGTTTTATGCAGTGAAAGTCAAATGATATTAAAAGCATTCAGACACCATTGAAGTTATCCCTTTATTTGAACAATGTGATAATGCCTGTGTGTTTTTATCTACTCAGTCAGAAATGATAGAGTTTAAGCTCCAGCAAAGAATGAAATAATGCACCCTAAGGTTTAGAAAAATCAGTCCATTGAAATAAAAAAGGGATAATTCTTACTTATTTGATTGTTTATTTAATACCAGAGACTTTGTGTCTGAAACATAACACATTAAGGAAATTTGATCTTAATAAAAATGTCTACATGAAAGCAGTTAAATGAACAAATCTTAATGCAATTTCAGATTCATTCAAAATTCTGTAGTCTGGAAATTAGAATCTCTGTCACGTCCAGGTGCTGCTACTTACTTGCCTAAGTACAGCCTAGATGCACGAGTAGGGTCTGTAATAATTTGGGATTAGTGTATTTGGTCTGACAGACAACTAAAACCTATTAGTTTTTTAATGGATAGAGTTGTGCTTTGATTTGCAACATATGTGTTTTTGATGTGAATCCTGCTTTAGCAGGAGTTCTCAGTAATGAAAGCTTGGATATGCATAGACTAAGGATCCTGTAAAAGAAATAAAATCTTGTACTCTTTTTTATTTGAGTCAGACTCTGTACACAGCAATTATTGTAGATGGGATGAAAAAGCTTTCTTTTTCAGTGCTTTCTTTGCATCTGTCCTCTCTGAACATGTAGAAAGGTTGGCCCAAGATTTCTTAGGCTGCTTACAGAAAAGGTGAATGTGTTGTTTACTATTCCCTTATACACTGACACCAGATGACAGCTCAATTATTGTCACTTTTGGTAATTTTTGTGATTAATTAACCATGCATTTTTTTTCCAGATGGTATTGACAATTAGTGGAGGAAAAAGTATATGGTCTTATTTTTGATAGATGGAGATTTGGTATTTAATTAAACATATTGCCAGGAGATTGCTTGGTCTTGTAGCATTAAAAAAAGGTAGCAAAATTAATTTGGGGTGCTTAAAAGTACTGTTTTGTAACTTCAATCAATGCAGAATTTGTGAAATTTCCTAACATTAACATGAAATCTATTTGTAAAGTAGATTTATAAAAGAGCCACAGTGCTGTGAGTGACATATGTCCAATAAACAGTGTAAGAGAAGAGTTTTATATAAAATGGTTAGGCTGGCTTAAAAACATTGCTGAATTTTTCTTTTTGCATTGAAATGTGTGATCTTCAAACTATGCCAGGCCTCCCTGGGGATTCAATCTGTAGTAATTTCCAAGTGAACATAAAATGTCTTAACATTTTTTCACACTTTACTAAATTTCCAGCGTCTTTGCATTGCTACATCATGCTTTCTTTTGGAGTTGGAATAGTTTATTTAAACTTTTTTGTAGGATGTTTTTAAGGGAGAGAGGGCAAGTCTGAATGGGATTACTGGAATATGCATCTAGAAATCCAACTGAAGGAAGTATTCCTTATTCTTAACTGATATTTCTTTAATCTGTTCTCAAAAGACCTCCAGAGGCAGATACTTTATCTGTTCTATTTTAAATAGACTCAATATTTTCCCTGTCTCTCTAAGGGCTGAATCTTCTTTGCTTCACTTGAAAACTCTTACCAGTCAGGGTGAGGAAACAATATTTCTTCAATTTACAGATGACACCAAGGTAAGAAAGGTTGAGAATACACTGAAGCAGGTCAGAATTCAAAACGAGCAGTGAAATGGCTTGGGAAAAGCATGGTAATGAAGTATTGCAAGGAGAAAATATCCTGGCACAATGAACTGCATACTGTGGCACTATTCAACACTTTGCAGCCATTGTATTTTTGTCCTAAGTGTTGTTTCCTGCATGGTTCCTGAGAATATTATACAAGTCTTCCTCTTCTTCTAGGAATATGCAAAACTTTCAGTTGACTTCTGTGAAAGGCAGGTACCTCTGCAGAGAATCACAAGTAGTGATGTCACGTACACTGAGTCTGAGATGCCCCAAAAGTGGGAATTGTGCTCCAGGTTCCAAGGAGCTGAGCACACCATCATTTCTGAGAGTAAAAATATCTCAACACTGAATAAATATCCATTGAATCTCAGTACGTTGCCCAATATAAGAGTAATTTGCTTTGAATGCATCAAGAGAAAATTATCTGCAAAAATGACACAAAATTTAACGGGCAGTTATATGGGATTATGGTCTTGAAGTAACAATCAAATTTGTTTTCCACTGGGCCGAGTGAAAAACTCACTCATTTTGTGGATCTGTGCATGCTAACACAGAAGCTCCCGCATATTTTTGGGTGTCTGAAATGCTAACTGCTGTGTTAGAGAATATAATCTCCTGTGCTTACATTCCTTTGTACTTGTAAATGTTCTCTTAAAAACAGTTCACTTTTTTTCTTTTTATTTTGGAAATTAATATTGTGTGCATCGAAATGTTGCACTAGGGCAAGCAACGAGGTTTGATTTTTTCATCTGAAGCCAATGAGCCCACTGAGATCACTACAATTTTTAAAACAATCTGTGATTATACACACATTGTGTTTATCATATAAAACTGTCCCAGGTTTGATCTGACATCATATTCTAATCAATTCATGACTGAATGTGTTTAAATTTTATTTCTGTGCTTCATGTGGACAGAATGGAGAAAAGAGACCAGTTCTCACTGTTGAAATTCCTCTTTTCTTAGATCTCTGTTAGATCTTCAGATTTCTTAGATCTTCAGATTTCACTATTTACAGCTCCTAAGAACTTTAAATGTAATTCCCAAAGTATTGGCTTTTAAAATGTTTGTGAGTATGATAGAAGGAACAAGGAAATGCAAGTTCATTTTGACTAATGTATTAATTTTTTAAAAGGGAAAACTGTTAACTATATTAATCTAATGATATATTAAATGAATTATGTATGCTAATATATCAGTTAATGATATGTGAAATTTTACATTATCTTACATACCTTGTAGCTGCCACTCATCTTTACCCTAAATTTCTCAAGGTCTTATTGGAAAATTGTGGATGTAATTATCTCACTATCAAGAGGAATAAACAGAATTTTTGCCTATTAAGAATCCATAGGTTAATGAATAGGCTAATAAATGGAAATTATATTTACTATAAATAACAAGGGAATATCTTCATATTGACAAGTCTTTGAGCATCATTTTTGATTTGTCACCATCACAACAACAAAAAAATTTTACTTATTTACAAAGAGATAAAATCCTGGGAAAAAAAAGAAAAATAGCTAAGGAGGGCATTATATTTTTGAATACATGTAAAAACAAGATGTAAAATTTTAACTCAGTTTGCATTATTCAAATACATTAATAAATTAGATGTCATCTTAGATATTATGTAATGAAGAAGACCAGCAACTGGTGTTCAAATGCAGTTGGTTTTCTGGGGGGTTTATCATTACTATGCCAAAAGTTTATTCTTACAGAATAGAGTGTAATGTAGAAAGACTTATTTATAAAAACATAGAAGGTCAAAAATTAGGGGACTTGATGTATTTAAAATGACAGGTTTTTTACTGTAAGTAATTGTTACAAATAAAGACTCAGTTCAAGCTTCAACCCTTGCCCCTTATAATCTGATGGAAAACCACCTTAAAATCTATAAACTCTCTGTTTTCTTTCCACAAAAGATACTTCAAATATTACATGTATATAGAATGGAAATAGCCAAAGTAATTGTAGCCTTTTGGGAAAAAAATATCTTCTTTAATATTTTTCCAACTCATCTCTTCTGATGGCCTTTTTTTGCTAGTTCAGACTTTTCTGAAGTCGCTGAATGAAATGTCAGCCAAAAGAGAAGTCTATCAGTGATAATTCTGCTTGATATTTACCCTTGTTTGTATTTCATTTTTGCCCCACACAACACAAAAGCATTTCATTTTCAAAATCTGAGGTGAAAATGAGAAATTCTAGCATTAAGAAGGAGTTGTGTGTGCAAAGTGAATACATGGTTAAGTAGAAGGTATTTACACTGTAGTCTATAGTGGCTATTTCAAGTTTCAAAATAAGTAGGAGCACAAAGACAATCTTCAAATAATTTTGGAATCTTTGGGGAGTTTTTGATGAAAAATACAGTTAGTTAGTCATTAACAAATTATGAGAGGATGTTGAAACAATTCATTTTTATTTTCCCCATCTAAACCAGCACCAAGAAAAATATTAAAGTTTTTAGACCACATGTATGACCTATATAGAAAAATGACTTTAAAAATGAAATCCTATTATAAAAGCCAAACCAGGGTTACATGGGTACAAGATAGCTGAGAAATTGTTGGGGAAAATCTGTCTGAACATTTACAACCAAAGAGAGCACATACATACTAAAAGGGGGCTCAGTGATTGTAGCTTGGAACAATAATATTCACAATGCTCATCTGTGGAAAAGGCCTTTCCTTGCAAAACACCTATTTAATTTATTAAAGTGTATTTCAAAAGTAGAAGATTTTTTGCACATATTTCAAATAATGAATAGTTTATTTTTTCAATCTTTTTTGTTGATTTTTATTATGTTGATTTTTTATTTTGCAAAGGACACTTTAATATTTTAGTGAAGTCAAATTATAGAGATAACTGCAAAATCAGCTCTGTGCTTATCTTTGCTGATGTGACTGGTCTGGCTAGTTTCTGTTAATCATTAGACAAAAGAGAAGAAACTTCCTTTGAAAAATATGACCATGGAAAAATATCAGATTTTCTATATAATATAGGCATTAACTCTTATTGTTGTACCCAAAATGAGTGCATAACACATTTCCATGTTTTCCATGGTTTGAGATGTGCCTGCTGATTTATGAGGTATGACTGGACCTGGGTGTCCCTCAGCCAGGGCACATGAAGTGTCCTTCCATGGACACCTTGTGGAGCAAGTCTCTTTGCCTGACATTGTCATTTTGGGCTACAAAGGCCACTCATTTCCTCAAGGGTGCTTCAGTCACGATTCACACAATTTTGAAGCCAAATATGTGTATACTGTTCTGTTTTTCCAGGAAATTTTCAATCTGGGTAGTGTAATGACGACTAAAATGTTCCCTAGACAACTCTTTACCCTGACACCCACATATATCTATTGTTCTACAAGTTCTTTTAACTTGAGGAGTCTAAGTTGTGGTTTTTGGGTTTTAGCTTCAATGTATAAATTTAATTCAGCTGGATATTATTTGATATCCCTTAATGTATCCACAATACCGTGTGGTTGTCCACAAAGTAAGTATGAATCTTCTTGCTAAACAAAAAAAAAAAAAAAAAAAAAAGTTTTTCCAACTAACACTGGTTATGTATGGAAGCAATGGAACGGGCTCTAAGTTGGCAGGATGGATACGTTGGCTTGACTGTTTTCCTCTGGCTCAAAATATTGTTCATTTTTGGAATCACACAGATTACTTTAAAATCATACTAAATCCACTAACAATTAAAAATTCAATTTCACGCTAATTTTATATGATCTCAATCATGACTTTTCACTGAAAAATGAGTGGGGCAAAAAATATAAATGTATAAATAAAAATCCATAAAAATATAATTCATAAAAGCAACCACACACATGTTTTATTGTGATGTCTATAATTGTTAAAATCCCTTATATTAACTTCAGGAAAGATTAAAAAATTCAAGGAAAGTATTCATTACTTATGTGTAATTTTTAGCACTTTACTATGAATTCCTAGGAAGTAAGATATTAACATATGAGAACACCTTCAGAGATTTTGATCTGGAACATGTCATTGCTGATCCAAAGCAACAGGAAGAAGGTTTTGATTCCATGCATTTCATTTCCTGGCAGCACAGTCTCATGTAGTTCTTTACAGTATTAATATAATTGACAGTTAATAGAAAATAAGTCCTAAACTTAATTAAAACTTCGGGGAAAATTACATATAATGCAGAATCCTTTTTAAGTGTTGGAGACAATATTTGCGTGATCTCCTGAGCTCTGTCTCATGGTGACATTTTCTCAGGTTGTTAGAGTCACATTTCACTATCCTCTCTAATACTTCTTGGCAGAGTACAAGGAATACAGCTTGATTTGAGTTGTCACAGCACAACATGTCCTGAAGACAATTTTGAAAACAAAAGAACAAAGTGCCATAAAACAGACTGTGGCTTTTCAGTGGGAAATAGGAGGATTTGTGGTGCGCTTAATAAACAGTGAAAGCATAAATTGAAATAACTTCTCCTCACTGTCCTCCTTGCATGTACGTTTTTTTACATTAAACAGTGGCATATCACTTCAAGGAAACAGTAACAGTGCAGTCTAAAGGAGTGCATGCAGTTCAGAATAGTCTTGGGCAATCTCTTGAAATGGAAGAAGAAAAGAAATCTCTGCATGCAAATTTACTGCTGCTTATTGTTATCCCACTATCCTGAGAAGTGAGCACATGGAGGTTTTGAAAGAGCTCAATGCTGTTGACAGTCATTTGCAGCTGGGTGACATATTCTCTACATGCTTTTTGAAATTCTAATTTCTAATGGTTATAGAGGCTGGGAAACAGAGAAACCATGAGGGTGAAGTCTCTCATTATCTCACAGGAGAGGTACAGTAGAGGTCCTGGCTGTTCGAATCTCCCCTTTCTGCCTTTGGTGCTTTGTAACTCACACAAAAATCTTTCTCTACAGGTCAGAGCTTATTTTCTCCATTTGCACTCAAGTTTTTAGTACCTCCACTAAGTTATCTTCCTTTTTGTTGGCAACACAAGGATTTGGTTGTTCATCTTCAATGATTTGTGCCTTGACAATACTTTGGCAATTAGGACATGAAATATTTATTACTTTTGTGGGAGTTTTTTGGGGAGTGTTTTAGTTTTTATTATATGTACAATGTTCTGTACAAGACAGTATGAAATACAGTGAGAAAAAAGAGCCAAACTGACAAATGTGATAAAATTTTCAGTTTCCTTTTCCTGTGTTTTTGTAAAAATATGCAGTATTTTTAAGGAAAAAGAAGTCCTGATTAATATTTATGATTCCTACTTCCTTATAATGTATTCTTTAACTTCCTTTCCAATTTTTTATTCCTTAAGTAATGTCATTTTCAACCATAAACAAATCATAACCATAATGAAATACAATTTTTCATCTTTGGGCTACTATCAGTTTTCAGATGATATGCTATTGTTGATAACTTTGCCAAAGAACATATGTTGGATGTCCTAGAAATCCTTCATGAGTACAAATAACTACCAAAGAAAATTTACCTCAAATAAAAGAATACATTGCAGATTTGTGCAGTGATGTAAAATATCAATTTATATCTGGCCAGAGACTCAGAAGTTCAGAACAGATTTATATTGGAATAAAGTAATAAAAATTTCTTTAGGACTAATTGTTGTGGTTTGAGAGGAACTAAGTTTTCTGGGATATTAAGTAGGCACCATCTGGGTGTTCAGATTTGAATATTGGCACCTGGTGTGGCCGCTGGGGACATGGATACGCCTCTGAGAACACAGGGGTTAAAAGCAGAGCACTCCCAGGGGAAGCTCTCTTGGGTTCTGGTGGGGAAGGAGTTCCGATCTCTCCTCCGGCCCAGCTGCTGCCGCTGGGCCAGGGAGGGGAAGCCATGAGGCCGGGTGAGGTAGGCCAGGCCTTGGACAGAGATGGGAGGTGAACAGGCCCCGAGGATGGGAGGGTGGGAGAAGCTCTAGGAGGCATCGGGCACCCCCCACCCCCAGGGGAGAGAGAGAGAGTGCAGCCTGTGCCTGAGACTGTGATACCTTGAAACTTGATAACATGTACCTGCAGCACAGCCGAGAAGGACAAGAAGGAGGGGGGTAGTGAGAAGGTGTCCGGCCGCTATGGGAGCTTTGGGCAGGCAGAGCCTGAGATTTTAACCCTTTTTTGGACAATGAAAACTTTGCAGAACATTAACCTTTCCCAGAAGAGAGCTAGAGATGAAATGGAAGAAGGAAATGTGCAAGTGTGAAGGTCTGGGCAAGTGGAAGATGTTGGAAGAGTAGAGAAGAATCTTAGGGGGGAAGAGATGATGGAGTGGCATTAGGTGGACTTTTCTTGTTATAGCCATGGACAGAATCATGTTCCTTGTGACACAGAGACTGCATCCAGGGGGAGGCAATGGCTCAGAGCCAAGAGGGTTCAGTGTTGAGACCCTTCGGCCCCAGCGGGTGAAATCTGGGGGAAGACAGGTGTCCCAAAGGTGAGCCTGTGCTCTTTTTGGAACTGGACAAAGCATCCTTAAAAGGACAACCCTAGAAGCAGCTCTGGTCCATGTGCAGTAGTGAGAGCACTGGCCATGGAAGGAAGAGGTCAGGATGGCAGATGTTCTCCAGGCAGTGCCACATGTGACATGGAAACACACGAGGTTTCAACGGTGTTTCCATGGGAAGCCTATGGCACAAGGGGGACTCCTCTCCTCTTGGTGAACTGAGAATTGATTATCTAAAGGGTGGTGATGGACTGAGAGTTGGTGATTTGGGGGATGGTTGTATTGGAGATTTGGCGGGAGGAGGAGGAAATGTTTTTGGAAGGTTTTCATTTTCCCTGTGTGTTTCTTTTTACTTAGAGTTGTAGTTTAGTTAATAAAATTTTCTTTTCTTTATTTCTGAGTGGGGGCCTGCTTTGCTTATTCCTAGTCACATCTCACAGCAGACACCAGGGAGAATATATTTTCATGTGGGCACTGGCATTGGCCAGCCTCAAACCATGACACTAATATAAACCCAAGCATTATGATGGGACTAGCTGCATTGTTTGGGTTTCTTGATAGAATAAACCAGAAAATATCTAGGTAACCTCTGTAGATGTATAATAACTACTTATTGATATCTGTAACAGCCTAGGAAAAAGTATATTTCTTCTGGGAAAAAACTGTAGTTTTGGAGGACTTCTTACCTGCCCAGCACAAGTAAGGATATCTTACAGAAAAATGCCACCTGCAGAGCCACAGTACCACCCCCTGCTCTGTCTCCAACCTCTCTATGGTAGAATGAAGCCTGGATTGTCTGCTATTCCCTTTCTCTTAGGGGACCCCTGGGATCTTGCAATCCTGACTTCCCATTTACTCCCAAAATGGAGAGAAGAGTCACAGCATCCCTATTACAGAATGTATTTTCTTTACTTTTTATATATATGACTTTCTGACCATTTTAAAATCATGCAAGAGTACTCAGAGTCCTGTTGAAAATTGACTCATTCTTCACTGTTATTTATTTTAGCTGTCTTCCAACTTTAAATATTTTTCCTGCTATATAATTACTAATATGGGAAATATGCTACTTGCTATAACTGCATTGAGGAGAGAAAAACTTAGAAATGCCTATTTTCTTTGTTTAAATCTCAGACACTAATTAGTCTAAGGAACAAAGTCTCCTATGCTAGTCAAGAGCACTAAAGAAAAGTTTAAATTAAAATTGGAAAATGGATAAATAAGAGGTCTTTGTACGGAAGGAAGAAAAAGAAATTCTGTGAGAGGTAAAACAAAAGAAACTGACAATCTAAAAGACTTCGATGTCAGGTACAGACAATTAAATTTCACTGCTTTTTTAAAGCTAAATATTTGAATTTACCACTTTTTTGGTGAAGAAAATGCAGTGTTTCAAGATCAAGGAGGAAAGATTTTTACATAATTGAGACAATTGCATCACTAGTGGTTCTGCTATGGATCTGTGAAGGTACTTCAAGTTGTAAACTCACTGGTCTAATACTTTCTATTTCCACTGAGTTTGCTATAATTTTTATTTTTAAAAAATTTGGTTTTGCAGCTGAAGTTTGGTTCACTGCTCATAATAGAAATTGTATTGTCTACTTTTAAAGATCCTTTTTCCTTTCAAGTGAGACTTTTTTTTTTTTATTTACTGTCACATGTCATGCTATATTTTCTTCCTCTTCTTAAATCACTTTGACTCCTAAGGAATCACAAGTAGGCTTAGTGTTGGGAAAAAGCCTTTCAGCCCAAAAGAGGACTGTATAACTACCAGGTAATAAAAAATGTTAGCATCCTTCTCTGTATTCTCTGTCAATCATCACATGCTGCACATACCTTGGTTCCTTTAGGTTACTCACTAAGTGGATTAAGTGGTCAGTCCCTGATGGTTGATGGGACAAGCCTTGGCTTGAGATAGTAAGAATAAAATTAATTCAGGGATATTCATGTTTTAAGAAAGAAAGGGGTCCCATTCATATAGGGGAGACTTATGGTTACTTATTTTCCTACAGGCAAATTGCTTTGAAAGCATAAGTTGAAGGGTGTAAAATTTTTGTTGTAATAAAATAGATACGTACAAAGATAAAAATTATTTAGATGACAAAATAGGAAATACCAACAAAAGCTAAAAGTAACTTTTCTCTCTTTTAGGTTAGGACTGCCACTAGAAGTTTTTGTAATGAGAAATGAAAATTTGATTTCAAGAAGAGAAATTATTGCCTTGAGTCCCCATCCTAAAATCTTTCCAAAACTGAGCAAAAGATTTATTTTTAATTATCTGAGCTACAAAGTCTCTATTTCATTCTTATCAAGGAAATACAGTCCCTATTATTCACAGTTTGATCAAGAGTTTCTTCATTGATTTTGGGATGAGATATCAGGAGCAGGCACAGGAGGTGATACAATATTGTGTTTAAGGAAAACAAATATTTCCTGAATGAGAAGAAAGCCTCCTCTGTCTGATTTACACAAAACAACAGCAGAAAAAGTTCTTGGAGGTTGGGTTTGTTTTTTGGGTTTTTTTTTGGGTTTTTTTTGTTTTTTTTTTTTTTTTAATTATGTATAACTATATTTTGTTTCCTGTTCAACAAAAAAAAGGTCAAAACATAAAAATATATTTTATGAACATGTTAACGTGTGTATGCAACAATATATGGCAGAATCTAGAAAACAAGGAAACTTTACAGTCTTGATATTTTAAGTAGCAGAAGAAACATATTTACAGGACTAAAACTGTGACAGGCTCTCTTCCTCATTTGTATAAAATATTTTTTTTAATGATTCATTTGATATCATGATCAAACAGGAATCACATGATTTGTCAGAACCATCATACATGAAACACTCTTCCCTCCATCAGGGAGGGATGTATACAATGTTTACTCAATTGGAAAGGAATAAAAAAGGTTTTAACAATTTTTAACTAGTTTTCACCAAACCAAAACATTTTTGAGAAATAAAATATTCAGAAATTTTCTTACGTTGTATTCCACGGCCACTTTTAGATAACCTTGGATTTTTTAAAGTTCCTTTACAGAAGAACTGTGGTTTTGGGTTTGGTGTTGTATGTTTGCTTAGTGTTTGCTTCTTTTTGTTTGAGTTTTGAAATAATCCCATGTTTATCCACTTAAAAATAATAAATTCATTGGCTTGTGCACAGTCCATTTTCCCATTAATGTGATATTTTTATTTATATCTGAATAATGGAGTTAGATTTATTAAGAAAAAAATAGAATTTTACTATGTTCACTTTCTTTCAGCAAATGATTATTAATATTAATTACTGTGATTAAATCTTCAAAAGATTTAATTGAAAATAAAACATGCAGAGATTGGACAAAATAAAATATAACTGGACTGGGAGAGTCCAATATTCTATGCAGCCACAATTTAGGAAGCAACTAAAAATATGGTGGTGTTTTGTCTCAGAAACATATTTAACATATGCAACATATTTCTGTTCAAGCATATATAACACAGTTATTGTTATATATGCTTGAACATATTTATTATAGTTTAACATAGTTATTGGAAATTTATAAGTAAATGAATTAATTGTGAAATTATTTTATTTTAGTTGTTCTCATTTGATTTTTGGATTCTTGGCCTTGTTAGCAATGGGTAATCCTCTTATCAGACAAGATTTTAAAGTTGTGAACTTCACTGCCCTTCTCTCAAATAATAACTCACACTTGGAAAAAATATCAAGTGTATAAAATAATTTTTTAAATTTTTTTTTTCCAATCTCATTGCTCTTAAAACTGGCAGCCTCCTGATTCTTTAAAATAGCTATTGTCATACTGTGTCTGGAAGAATGAGTAAGGATCATTCTAGTATTTATTACTAGTAAACATTATCAAGAGTGCTTTCTTTTTTATTGACAGCATTCCCCAAATGGAATTTAATCTGAGTCAAATTTGACAAGAAAAAGAAAGAAGAAAAAGGTAACCTCCAAATGACTGAGCTTGGCAACTGCTTCTCAGGAAAGTGTTCCTATTGAGGGAGCAGAGTGAAGCCTTTGTAATTTAAATATTGGCTAGGAGTTGAGCAGTTGCCAAAGTGTTTTTCCCTACCAGGGAAGAAAGCCACATCCAGAAAGTTTGATAAAAAGAATATTGCTATCCAGCTGAGTCTTTCAAAGTGTTCAAAAGCTTCTTTCAAAGCCTACAGTCAAAGCTTTCAAGCGGCCTCTTAGAACTTTGCTGCTCAAGCACCTGCACATTACTTTAAAAAATTTAAGGGTGTAAATATCCACAATAATTGAGGCAGCATTATTGTTTCATAAGTATAGGCTGAAATGATCCACCACTTTATCCATTCAAAAAATCAGAGCCCTGAAGGTATTTGACTTAGACGAATTGTTCCTTGAGAAATGTCTGTGACAAAACATGGTGGGCTACAATCACTTCAGAGACATTTTGCTAGAAAAATCAATTTTTTATGTTACCTCTAAAATTCTTTGGAATTTTAATGGGAGACAGCCAGTGAATCATATATGGATAACCAGAATACCCAACCTCTTTTCTCACTATTTTTTAAAGGACAGAATTAAAGTAATGAAATGGGGCCCTCCCATTTCCTCAAAGATTGTTGAAATTAGAGTTGGTCATTACCAGTCTGATGGCATTGATCTGTAGTATTACTATTACTATTAACAATAATTATAATGATGGTTATATTAATAATTATTATTTAGTAGTGCCAATTCTGAATTTTCAGAATGTGTTAAGAACATAAAATAATTCAAAAATACATAAAAAACATGAGATTCAGCTTTACGTTACTATTAATGAGAGTATGACTATGACTCTCATAATTTTTTAAGGGAAAAAATGTAGAAAATTATTTTCAGTCTATGACTTAATAATGGAAATAGAAGCAGTACCCAATTCAGAGATGCTTGACACAAAACTAAAAACAGTAGGGTTGGAGCAGCAACACAGTTCCCCCATATATAACTTCTGTGGTTTTAAGGTCTGTGGGAGAAAATAAATTTAATCATGGTGAGGAGTAACTAAGGCATGTAAGTTCCAGTGATTAATTTGGGCCTCTGTTTATCTTTGATTACAGACTAAACCCAAGATTAGCAATTTTGTTTAAGTGGTCTGTTGTGATTTTTTTTTCAGAGTCTATTTGCCTATAGTAGTTACTATACTATGAATGAAAGCTGAATAATCCATTCTTATAATTCAAAATAATTACATGAAATAACTGGTCTGTCTTCATTTTGTTTCCATTGATAATATGAGAGGGTTTATTGGTTTTTTTCACCCAATGAATTTAATGGGAGCATCTAGTGAACATTTTTGAGAACATTTTTGAGAATTGCATCCTTTAAAAAAAAACTCAAGGACATATTCAAGTAAAATATGCAATGCTTTGAGTAGTCCTTCTGTATATATAAACACAACCAAAAATTAAAAATATTCTCTGCTTTAAAGAAGGAACTTTGACTATTTTAATCATTGTCCCAGGCAACACATCAACACATTCAGGTAATTTTCTTCTTTGATTTTTTGTGTTTTGTTTTTTTTTTTTTTTTTTTTTTTTCCTCTGTGTGTTTATTTCCTATATCCTAAATTATTTAGCAGGTAATGTGTATTCTGTATTGATTTTCAAAAGGAAGCAATTGAATAGAACCAAGTCCCAGTTTTCAAAGAGATTTCACAAATAGCAGTATTTTTCTGAGTAAGAATTTTTCAATAAAAGTAGGGTTTACTTCTTAAGCTTTCTCTTGGAATAATCTGATGGTATATTAAATAAGTTGAAAAAAGAAAGTCCTTAAACTCAATATGATTTCACAAGGTTTTATATTATGTTTGAGAATCTTATCAAAAACTACAAACTGACTCACATTGAAAAATCTCAGAAAGAGGGCTCAGATAGCATCTTTTTAGAGGTAAAACACCTTTTGTATGGTTTTGGGTTTCCTAGCCCCCTAAGACATATAAACATGAATAAAATAAGTAATGATTTCACTCAATATAAGTTAGAAATCAATCCTTCTAAGCCTTAAGTAGAAGGTAGAAAATAATTTATAGTTTCACTGTAACTTTGTTAATTTATAGCAACTCCTTTTCAATTACTGTGAGATTTTTGAGCTTGATTGAGACCTTGATAATTGAGATCTTACTGTCTCTGACTGTTATCTCTACCAACAAGGCTTGAGAAACTGGCAGAATGCATAGAGCTGCTCACTTTGTTAAGCTGTACTGTCTGGAAGAGATTTGAAGTGTACTAGTAAGACATGACAATACTTTCAAACTTTTCTTCCATCTCTTGGCATTTGACATATCAAGAGTGATACATAACCATTTCTGACTCCTTTTCCTTTGGGTTCTTGACATCTCCCAAAAGTAGGAAAGGTGCATGCAGTTAAAACCAAAACCAAAACCACCCCATCCCAATCCAAGCCAGGGGAGTGCAGTTTGAACCCCAGTCTGCAATATCATATTTTAGCTTGTTCAGAACTTTTTTGATTTTCCAGCAATGCAAAGCAGTTGAGAATTAGTTTGTCTTGAGTTATAGAAATAGAAGAATATAGGGGGAATTTCTGTCTCTGACTTGGTACCTGCTGTTACTGCAAAAATTCTGCATAACTGCACTGGCAAGGTTGCCCTGAGAATGGGCCATCACTGGAATCCCCATCCCTGGAAATGTCCAAGGATAGGCGTCCTGGATTGCCAAGCAAATTGCATTCTATTTGCCTTCTGTATGGCAGCTGCCTTCTGTTAAATGGGCAGTTTTCTTTATCTCTTCCACACCCAATCCTTCCTCTGGGGAGACATCTGCTGATAACAGGCTATTGAGTGTCACTGCATGACTGATAAGAACCACAACATCCCATTGGGAGATGCTCCACCCAGAGGGAGGAACCAAGCATTCCTACCCGGATATAATCTTGAGATTCTGGAACACCAGCACGGCTTCTCCACTGGATTTCCCAGAGGAACAGCTGCTCTCTTCCACTGGATCTGCAGAGCAAGACTACACCCTTCTACAGGATCCCTGCTCCAACAGAACTGCACCTGACACTCCAGGAGGACTGCAGCCACAATTCCAATTGACTGCTACCAGCACCCTGACCAACAGGGTGTCAGGTTGTGTTCTGACTCTGTCAGTGTTGTTTTAGTTTACTGCATTGTTTATTTTATCTTTTTATTTTCTTCCCTAAAAAAAACCTGTTATTTCTGCTCTCATATCTTTGCCAGAGTCCCCGCCTTAATTTCAAAATTATAATAATTTGGAGGGAGGGTGTTTACATTTTCCATTTCAGGGGAAGCTCCTGCCTTCCTTGGCAGACATCTGTCTTTCCAAACCAAGACAGTAGGTTGGATGGGGCTCTGAGCAATGGAAGATGCTACTGTTCATGGTAAGGCAATTGTAACTAAATGATCTTTAAGGTCCCTTCCAACCCAACCCATTCTGTGATTCTGTGATTCTACATATGCACAACTAAATGTTTAATGGCACGATTTGCTTGTTAAAATTTGTGATTTCAATGGTAGGCAGAATCCTGGCTTGCCTGAGCTCTAGCTTATCATTTTGTATGCTTAAAGGTAGTTGAATTTTCAAATGCTGTCTTGAATGAAACCCATGAAAGCAGAAACTGTTTTTGAATTTTGTTCTGGGTTTCTGGATTAAAATAAGTGCTCTGGAGCAGTGTTTGTGTTTTCCTGTTCAACTCTTGTTTAAACTTCCTCTCTCTTTGCCTGTGTTGGTGATAAAATTCACAAAACTTTCATGATCGATATATAGGGGGAAATACTCCAGATGGTAACATCAACTTGATTAAGAGAAAAATAACCTGAAAAATTTTTGGGACTGTCTGGAAAAGTTTAGAAGACTGCTCTGAGTCAACAGAAAAATGTTTTCAGGGTAAAGCATAAAAATTCCTTCTGTTTGGAAATATACATAGATAAGGAACAGGAATGAGGATTCCAGGGCATATGCCTTGGAAACAAAATGGGTTTATCTCAAAAAGAGTTGCACAGTTTGTTTTAAAATGGTAAAACAGCAAATATGACAGAATTCTGCTCATGACAATAGAGTTTTTTGACTATTTTCTCTACTTTCTTTTTTGAACTATCAAGCATATGGAATTTTCAACTGAAATGTTTTGAGCATCTGCAGAATTTGCTATGGTTGTCTGAACTTGTTAGGTATGTTCTGTAGGCATAAAATATTTTTCTCTATTTTCTTGAAAGCCATCACCAATTTTTTTCAATCGCCTTACACTTCTCTGCACTTCCGAAATTGTTATGTCACTGTTGTACAACTTTAAATGAATACTGAGTGGTGTAAGTGAGAAGAAATCCTAAATCCCTTCCAATTGCAACTATTCTTTCCTCTAGTTTATATATCCACATCTATACTCTAATCTGTATATCCACAGATATTGATACTTAATACTTTCAAACTGTTTATTTAGAAGTAAAATAAACCACTATGGATGATATCTGTGTCATGACTTTCATTCCCACAATTTTAATGGGTGTAAAAGGATCATAGGGTCATAGAATCACAGGCTGGTTTGTTTTGGAGAGGATCTCAAAGATCATCTTGTTCCAACGTCCTGCCATTCCTGAAATGTAAATCTTTTTGTCAACTGCAAGAAAACATGGAACAATATCTATCAACATTAGACATCTAAAGAAGTAGAGAAAAGCATGGAAGCAGCAATATATCAGGGATGAGTGAAACAAGACTCTTCAGCATGCTCCAGAAAACACCAATGAACATAACTACCTACCTTACTCCTTGCTTTTTAACATACTAAGAAAACAAACAGGATGTTGAGAAATTAATTTGTTATGACATACTACTTCTGCCAACAGTGTTCAGGGTACTTTTATAATTTTTATGGTAACTTGTTTGAGTTTGTTTATTTGCTTTATTTTCTTCTTTTTGTGAGGAGGATCAATTGAATTAAGATAGCAACTGATGTGACTAAAAATCTTCCCAAAATTCACGGGCAAATTTTTTCATGATAGTTATTAGTACTGTAATGTGAATCTGCCAAATCTAATACATTTCTCTTGCTACTTCTGTAGATCATTTTACTGTGACATATAAGTAGCTAATAACTTCATTAAAGTATTGGTTTTCTATTGTCATAATGAGTCCATCTTCTTTTTCAGAGCTGCATAACTTCAGCAAGCCTTGCCTTCCTGGTCTGCCTAGGGATAACATTTTAGTACTGAATCTAAGTGCAGTGAAGGAAAATTATACTAATTTGAATACTGTTTCTTTTGTGTAGCAGAGCAACTACAGGAAATTATGAGTTTAAAATAGCAACAAGATACCTTGAGGAATTCATCTAGCATGAGAGAAAAGACAGACATGAGTGAAGAGGATACTTTGCTTTCTTTTGAAACTGGATTTCTGAGACTCAATTTGAAAATCTAATTAATGTTCCTGGCTTTTGTTACTGCTCTTTGATTGACTTTCTACACATTCTCAGCTAATGTATAACAAAATGTCAGCAGATGAGTACTAGTATAATTGAAATTGCATTCATTTCATGATCCTTCTAGTGATTATGTGACAAATATGTTTGATGTAATATTTTATTTTCTTTAGTTTTTTGAAAATGAAATTAGTGCTTATAGGTATCAACTCATTACACATTCATTACGAAATTCTTACAAAAAAGTTAAGAATTTAATAAGAAGTTGAATGGAACCTCTATATCTTGATTTTTATGGTAACATTGATGTTTCCTGCTGAAGTCATATATTTGAGTCTGGATTTTGGCCTTCTTCTTCCTCACGTAGTATTCATGTCTGCATTCATAGCATGTATCCTGAATTCCTCAGTGAATAAACCTATCTAGTAGTTAAGCCTTTAGGTCCTAATTCTTCTATCCAACTACTCCTTATGAAGAGGACCTGTTTTTTGCTTCAACTGTCTTCTTGTTTAGTCTAATTAAAATATATATTTTAGAGTTATTATAAATATTTTTTACAAATTATATGTTTCTACATGTCTAATTATGGCTTAAAATTGATGCTGCAGTTCCCACAGAACAGAATGTGAGGGAAGTTGTTCTCCACACTCTGTACAGCCCTGGTGAGGCTACTCTGCAGATGATGGGAACATCTTCAAAATGATTCAGTGAAGGGCTAGAGGATGATCAGGGACCTAGAACACACCAGCCTTGAGAAGAAATGAAGGGATTTGTTTCCTCATTGTTTCCTCTGAAAAAAAAGCCTTCAATTCCTTTGAAGGGACATTTCACAGTTGATGGAGCCAAGCTCTTTTCAGTAGCAACAAACTCAGGTGTAGTATGAGAAGTGGCTTGGGAACTCAAACATAAGGAAAGTCTTGTCACCAGAAGTGCAGTGCAGTGCTGAATAGGTTTCTCCAAAGAAATCGTGGCTTTTCCACTCCTGAAGGTTTTCAGTGCTTGGCAGCTAAAATGCCAACATGACCCATTCAGTAGAGGCCACATTCCCCCCCTGGCCTGTGGAGTTGAGCTACATTCACACACAAATTGCCAGTGTTTTAACAACATTTCATGGTGCTATGGTTCACTGATAAAAAATACTGACTGGTGGAAACAATCCTGAAAAATTTTGGTGACTAAAATAAATTTTAAACAGGTGTCAAAATATTTTCTCTTCCCAAATTTGTATAGTATATGTACGCAACTTTCAGTTACAGTTGGTTTGTTTGTATGTTTTGGGATGTTGTTCCTAAGAAAAATTGAAACCAATTTAAAATAATTGTAGATAACTGTGAACTGATATTGAAATAAAAATATCCCAAATCATGCAAAAAGAAAAGCATGCATGCAGTAGCTTTTTAAAAATATGCTTATTGTGTATTAAAAATTCCAATGCTGTTTCCAGGACCATCATGTTATATTCTACTGTTCAGTGACTTGTAACAATATTTTGAAGTATTGAAAGGGCCAGAAGAGAGGAAAAGGATGACTCTCCCCTTGGATATATCTGGTCATACATGCTGCATTGGCAGATGCAAAATTAAGGAAAACTAATTAGTCCTTGGTGCTCTCAGAAGTGGTGAGTGACTAATGCAAAGCTGAATTTTGGAAAATAGGATATCTGTCTTCCATGTCACATGGGGTTTCCACGAGGTCTGTCTACAAGTATGTGAAACAATCCTAATTAAATCCCATTGTTAAATCTTAGCACAGAGATATTTTGTCTTTAACTTTACATTAAATTAGTGTAAATATTAAATAGATGCTGGACAAATACTCTAGTTTAAGACATAATTCTCATTCTTTTCACTTTTAATCTGATATCTATCTTACATTTTCTGACCTCAGGGAAATCAGTAACCTTAAACCTTGCAAAACAACAAGTGCTCTGAAATCTTTTGTGCAGGAAATTATTTTGATTGTCCATTGACGTTTTTCTTCAAAATGAACTGCAGCTACTATTTTCACAACTGCTGGTAACTGCCCCAAACTGGCTGTTTTCATTTAAAATGGACTTGAGGTGGTGGTTTCATCCTTATGACTCAACATTGTCTTTAAAATTAATACTTGTTTGAATTCTAGTTCCAGACTAGCACATACAGTTTGTGATTTCTGGACCCCTTAAGTCTCCATGGGAAATTACCTCCTTGCTTCTATTGCTTCAGAGAAACCTCCAAACTAGTTTGAAATGGCTACATCTGGCACGTAAAAAAAGATTTCAGAAACCATCTTATAGAAATAAAAAAACTTTTTCTCATCCAATTTGTGTCAAATGAACACAATGAAATATGCAACAATATTGAATAGAATTCAATATTCACAGAATAAAACATCACAGAGAAGAGAAGAAAAATCCTCTCACTAATAAATAGTAAATTTCTTTCTTACACTATACACTTGCAGTGATTACCAAGATGATGGTCTAAAATGAAATTTCAATCATCAGGAACCTTAGACAAACTGAATAAACTAAATAAGTATCAAAACAAGAAATCTAAGGCTAACTTTACATGAAAAGAAGAGTTTAGGTGAAATTTTCTTGTATCCTGTTCAGTGACATCTTGAAAACCTCCAGAGATGGGCATTTTGCCACATCCTTAGGGAGGTTGTTCCAGGGATTAGCCCTCCTTACTGTATAAAAAAATCTTCTACCAGGATGAAAGCTCTCATGGTGCAATCTGGCCTGCTTTTCCCTTATTTTCTTTCATTTAATTCCTTGTGAAGAGAGAGCCTTTATCCTCTTTGAAACCACTCTTGAAGTACTGATGAAGTCCCTCCTGAGAAAAGGAGAAAATACCAAATGCCTTAAATCTTTACACAGAGGTAAGTTCTCCAGCTCTTTGACCATCTTCATGTCTCTCCTTTGGATCACCTCCAGCCTGTTCTTGCCTGCTTTGTGTTGTGGGGACAGGAAGTGGACACAGGGCTCCAGGTGTGGCCTGACAAGTGCTGAGTGGGGTCGATGATCCCATCTCTGTCTCTGCTGGCAGTGTCCCTGCAGATGCAGCCTGGGATGTGTTCCAACTCTGCTGCTGCACTGTGGAAACCCAGGGCACAGGGAATATTTGTCTGCTCTGGGGTGCCCTGACCCCCAGGGGAGCACTGACTTTGACCCTCACTAACGGAGAAAGTTTCCTAGACTTCAAGATAAACTAGAATCCACAAAAGTGTGAAATAGATTATAGACAGTAATCTACAGTGTAGGTGTATCACTTGGTGAGAAACTTAGGTTTGGGGATTTTCAGTATGTTGTGGATGGAAGCAAGATGGAGGGCACAGGGTGTTGTCCTGGGTTTCCTCTTCATGCTGCTTCTTCCTCCTTCTTCTTGGGTTTGGGTGGCATTTTGTAAATGGGCGGGAAACTCCGCATTGCAACTCTTTGGGATCAGTTATTGGGTGAAAAAGGGAAATAATCTAGGTGTCAGTTCTTGATTGGATAGTTTAGTCTTAAAAGACCTTGTAATAAGAGGTTGTTGGCCATTTTGTGTCTTCTAATGAAAAGCTGCTGAACTTACAGTAGTGAGATTGTTTTACTGATAAGAAATAATAAACACTTGAATCCAAATATGAGTTACTGTCTCAATCGCCTTCAATCCAGACCCAGAGAAACCAGCAACTGGTACCCTCACATTGCAGTGGTGCACTGCCAACCCATCTGCAGCTTTTTGTCCACCAAGACCCCCAGGCAGCCCTTTCCTCATTTGTTGAACTTTGTTCTGTTCTTGCTAGCACACTCTTCTCTTCTTCCTAGCTCACTCTTCAAATATGCCTGGTTCTCCCAGTGAGATATCTCTCCCTTTTGAAATTCCCACCTCACCTCTCAGTTCAATGTCACCAACCAGCTTGGTGAGAACATTTTGAGTCCCATCATGCCAATGATTTATGAAGATGTTTAATGTCATGCAGCCCAGACTTGATCCCTGATCCCATATTTGTGGCAGGTTGCCAGCCTGAGCAAACCCACTGATCATCACTCTCTGAGTACAGCATTACCCACCTTCCTACTCAGCCCCTAAACTATCAATCCAGTTTTTATTTTGTGAGTTTGAATAAGAGATGGCTGGGAAACAGTACCAAATGCTTTGCTAAAGTAGCTCTAACTTCTATAAAACACTACTAACACTTCTGCTACAGTCTGCTGATTTATGGGATAGCATTAAATTTGCACTTCTAAAGTAACTATACTTATTTTATTTCCTGACATTATAAATTATGCTTCTGCTCCCATACTCAGTCATTAAATAGCTATAGCAGCTAAACTTGATTCAGGCTAAAATTAAGTAGAACTGATGAGCATTTTCTGCAGATCGTTTGATCTGTCCATCAAAGAAGTGCTCATCTGTCCTCAAGACTTAAACAAATAAATATTTTAGTTATTTAGGCCTTCAAATCACTGATGATGAAAGTGGCCAGAGTGAGGAGCATATTTTAGAAGGTATTCTAAGGAGACAAAAAATCCTGCAGCCCTTGTCTCAACAAGAAGGAGTGTGTTTTCATTCCTGAGCTGACTGAAGTAATTAGGAAGGAATACTGTGCTCACTGAAGCATGCTGCTTGGAGTTAATGGCCTACAGAAAGAGAAGCAGTGATCTAGGAGGCAATGAGTTCCTGCTGCAGAGCTGTGGGGAGGGCACAGATGGGTGAGTGACACTAAATCATCAATAAGCCCTGATGGAAGAGGCACAGGAATGTTGGCTGTTAGTACATCCCTTGAAAGAAACCTAGCATTGAAGGTTAAGTACCTTTTAGTTTCACCCAAAATCACTCCCAGCTCACTATTACACGTCCTGAATAATTTGCATTTTATGAATGGTGAATTGATTTTGAATTCCATGGGAAATCCCATCTTTCCAAGCATAGAAACTTCTATAGGATAGTTGGAGTTGGAGAGTAGATTTAAATGCCCCCTGAGACAACCTATTCAAATGTTTGACCACCATCACTGCAAAAAATTCTTCCTTATAGCTAGTGAGGATCTACCACCTTTTAGCTTAAAACCATTACCCCTTGTTCTGTAACTACAAATATTTGTCCTCATCTTTCATATAAGACCCCTTTAAGTGTTCAAAGGCTGTGAGAAAGTTCCCATGGACTCCTGTCGTCTCCAGGCTGAACAATCCTTGTTTTCTCAGACTTTTTTTTCACAGGAGAGACTGTCCATAGGAGATGGTGTCTTTGACTGTCATAGCTTCCCTTACTAAGGTCATAAAGGCACCATGGAGGGGTTAAAAATACAGTTCTCTGGAGTACTGTATATATATATATATATACTGTATATATATATATATACTAATTTTCTTAACTACCCCATTTACAAAGATACTCTTAGGATGGAAGAATAAGGATTCATTCTCCTCAATTTTAAGAATCCATCTACATTTTCAAGTACAAGCACACCATGTGACTTTGTAATAAAAATGAAACCCTCTAATTCATCACTAAACTTGTGTTCAGCAATGACTTAAAAAGCATGA
The DNA here is from genome assembly GCA_024362935.1 of Setophaga petechia. Taxonomy (NCBI): domain Eukaryota; kingdom Metazoa; phylum Chordata; class Aves; order Passeriformes; family Parulidae; genus Setophaga; species Setophaga petechia. The sequence goes on from JANCRA010000013.1 coordinate 12,587,013, forward strand.
AAGATACAAAGGTTATAACTGTGGGGAGAACTTGACACTATTTTTTTCCTCCTCATTTAAGCTCTAATATTCTTTCTGTCACTCAGCTAGAAATGATGCTTTATTAAGTAATATGTGTGAATCTTGCATTTAGTAGGATTTTGTGTACTATAAAAACAAAAGTAAGAAAGGGCAGAGGTTTCTCTTCATTACAACACGTTTAAAAAAATGTTTCCTTTGATCTGTCAGTCCTCAATCCTTCCCTTGGGAGCAAGATAGCTGAGGGGTACTACCTGTTGCTCTGCAAACATGAGTCCTCTATTTTATATAACACTATCAGAGAATGATAGCTAAGATCTCCATTTACTTTTGATAGAAAAAAAAAGTAGCCAGATTTTAGGAGGAGGGACCAATTATGTGATCAGAGTCGATTCTGGTAACCTCCCCATTGAAAAAAAGAGCTCAAGAATTAGAAAACTCTGTAGGGGTTTCACTCTGGCCATTTGCTGAGAACATCTGAAATACTTAAATATTTCCTAAACCAAAGAGGAATTGACAGTCCAGCCTTATGTTTAAGACACTCTCAGCTAGTCTGAATGTTTAATCACAGATGCAAAGATGACAGAGAGAGTCTGGGTGAGAACTGATGTGGAATCAAATATGCCCTTTAAAATAAGCTGAAATTCTATACCATTCTACATTTCATTAACACTTCTCTTGCAAGGTGCACTGCTGATTTTTCTTTTTCCTGTGCAAGGTGATAAGAATTGCTGAAGTTTACTTAATCTAAAATGTTTTCTTTTTCTTTGATTTGGATCAATTCTATTTGCATCTTCTCTGAACAATGTTTAGTTCTAGAATGTTTGGACTATAGTAGTCTGAACTCTGAAAAATTTTCCTAGAATACCCTATACTGATTTACATAGGTAAGAAATGACATTTTACAGTCTCCTTATCTGAAGAATAATGTAAACTGAGTTTTGAACTATTGATTAAATAAAGATAATCGCAGCACCATCTTTAACAGAAAGTGTTATTTCCCTGAGGAGGGTATTTTTATATCTAGATGTTCTTCCTCTGCAAACTTTACTTCCTGAAACTTCTCAATGATTTTTAACTTTTTTTAAGTTTGGATTGTACATTCTTAACCAGAAAAATTCTTCCACTCCTGGTGAACCTGTAATTGAAAGAGAAGCTTTGCATAGAGGAATCCAAGTGTTATGCAGTATAAATGTTTTTCAGTAAAACTGTTAGTATTCACTCAGTGTTTTTTTCCTTTTGAGGATCTTCAGGTGTTAATTAAATAATCTTCAGAGAAGATAGTAAACTTTTATGCCACTTGACTGACTGAAAGATTAAAATTTTTCTTAAAATTGAATTGTTTTGGAATTCCACATTATAAGCATTTGTTGGTTTCATGCTGATATTTTTAAATATACTGTAAGTGCACACCTCAGTATGATATTACTTGATTGTAGAAAACTGTATCTTGAACACTTCCTGTATTTAGGAAGCGGAAAAAAGATACATTCTTGTGCAGAACTAATTGAACCTAGAGAAGAGCAGAGTGAGAATCTGTGAGATCCACATCCCTGCAGAGACCAAGGTCAGTGGAGAAGGAGGAAGAGGAGGTGCTGAGCAGAGATTCCCTGGCAGCCTGTGGTCAGCCCGTGGAGAGGCAGCTGTGCCCCTGCAGCCCATGGAGGTCCAAGGGGATGCAGAGATCCACCTGTGGCCTCTGGAGGTGACCCACGATGGAGCAGGTGGATGATTGAAGGAGGTTGGACCAGATGATCCCCTGTAGTCCCTCCCAACCTGACCTTTCTGTGATTCTGTGATTTATTGAGCATACATTAGGTGTAGGAATGAAAGGAAGAGCAAACACAAACGTGAATTAACACCCATGTGAAAAATTACATGGCTCTGGCTTTACTGGGAACAATTTGCCTTCACAGTGCTGGTCTGAGCCTGACATCAGGCATACAATGGATACAGTTCAACCAAGTCAGATTTCACTAATCATAAAGTTATTTACATGTTGGCTATTTATATGTTGCTCCTTTTGTTATCTTCTAGTGTTCTTATTTGAATTATGATGAAAACAGATGTTTTTATAGCTATTTGAGATGACAGCTATTTGCTAAGATTAATTAGAATAAATGACATTGAAAGTTTATGTGATTGGAATACAGAATGCCACAACCAAAAAATAGATGTAGGTAAAAAGCCTCAAGGCTCAACTTATGCTGAAGTAAAGATAAGGTATAAGTGTCCAGCTTTGTAATAATAAGCAAAATTAAAAAGAATATAATATACTTTATCATCATTTCAGAAAGGATATTTGGCTTCTTATCAATGCAATGAAATGAGTTCTGCATTTATAACATCTGATAGCCTGTCCAAATGCAACGAACCAGTTTTCTCAGTTTACTTTGAGACATGTGAATATAATAGAGTGAATAAGCCCAGTACAAACAGTGAAAGTGTTCTGTGAAAATTCAAGGTTATAGTAAATATTAGAAACTTCATTGTACTTTTTCCCAATTAATTTTTCACAGCTCTTAATTTAGCATCTTCATTAACTGATATATTTATCATGGAATTCAGTATTAGCAGTAAGAAATCACTAGAAAGGAATCACTAATAGCCAGATTACCTGCAAATGCATAGGGTGGCTTAATTAGTATCATGTAGAGCACTGAGGTTTTTTGTTTTGTTTTGTGTGTTATTTCAGTTCAATGAAATCCATTAAAAATGTTTTCTCTTTTAAAGAATCCAATTTGAGTGGAAAAGGGTTGACTTTAAGAGCAGCAGACTGTATGACTTCATGTCATAGTGAGTGTGACTTCATGTCTTTGTGAGTGTCTGATGCAAAAACTAATTAGAACATCATTTGTAAATGAAGGTTAGAATTTGCAGAATACAGAAAAGATGCTTTAGAAAGTGAAATATTCACTGCTTTTACTTTTATTCAACCAGGTGACACTAAACTGAAAACAGTTCTTTGTGGATGAATTCATGCTGCAAAACAAACAATTTGTGTAAGGTACAATGTTAAGTTTGCATTTACTACCTTCAAGAGACTTAAAAAGTAAAGGGTATTTACAGAAGTTTTCCAAATTCAGTGTAAACTATTTTAGGAATCTGAATAATTATTGAATCATAGAGTTTTTAAGGTTGGGAAAGACATCTAAGATTGAGTCCAGCCCTACACCCAGCAGTGCTGCATTCACCACTGAGCCACATCCCTCAGTGCCACATCCTTGTGTCTTGAACACTTCCAGGGATGGTGACACCCCTGCTTCCCTGGGTAGACTGTTCCAATGCCTGACCACTCTTCCTGGGATACTTTTTTTCTTAATATCTAATTTTAACCTCTCTTGATGCAATAACACCTTTTTTTTTTTTTTTCCTGCAAACTTAGCTGGTCTTATTTCCAAGAATTTTTTTTTTTTTTTTAAACAGTGGAAATGGCTGTTCTTCAGTGTTGTTCACCTGCAAAAATTAGCTGGGATCTGCTCTTCACAAGCTACCAAGAGTATTCTTCAGTGCCTTTTATATGTGGGTTAAATAATGCCAAGAGGATTTCATACTGAAATAATTGTTCTGTTTTCTACACTGAGAAGAGTAACCTGAGAATTTAATTTCTTCTTATTTTTATATCAGCTGACTTCAAGAAAAGATTTAATGTTCTGACACTGAAAATTATAATGTTAAGGGATTCTGGAGACTAAACGTAAATGAAAAGACATTTTAAAAAGCGATGTAAACATCAGCTGTAATATGACTTTTCCCTTTTAAAAGATAAATATACATATGGTTAAGATATAACAATGTAGCAGTTATAGAAAATCAGCTTTAGCCACTTTATAATGCAACCATAAAAAAAATATTAGGCATCTAAACATGCCAGCATAAAGAGGCGCTATATTTTGTAATATGAGAAAAAAATATAAAAATTTAATTCCTTGACACTGACTTTATTTTCATGTAGCTAGATTAAATCTTCATGTAAATGTAGCTATCACTGGCAATTATACTGTAGAGGTCATATATGATTTTTAAAGTTTGAAGCTCGTACTAGTGATTGATATTGCTGTTCTGGGGTCTGAAGAACCAGTGCAGACAGCAGTGATGTAAGACATTGATCAGCTGTAAATAAACTATCATGACTGTAAAAGACAATAGGTTTATAAAAGTAAGTGAAGCTACTTCAAAATATGCAGGTAACTTTTCATACATTAAATGTTTTCTGAATCGCTCTCATATAGATTTTACACATATAGGTGTCCTTAAGTACGTTTTCTTTTTCCTTGGGATTTCTGTAAATCTAAATTTTATGAAATAAGATACCTTAAGATGCCTTTTAAGAAACTTTAAGAAATAAGATACATTTTAAGATACCTTAAGTTGGCAATATTAAAGTTACAGTTCTCCACCTGTCAGTTTTGCTCATCTTATGCAAGAAACAAATCATAATAATTTTTATATTCCCTATTACTAAGGACTGTTTCAACCTTATATCATTTATAAATTACAGTCTCAAGGGTATGAGTTTTTTTTAATGCCTCATATTCTCAACAGCCACTGTTTTGAATTTCTTGCAAATCTTATGCAAAAAACCCACCAAGTTCATGGCTAGAATGAGGAATAAATGAATCAAGTTTCTCTCTGGCCTTTGTGATAAAGTAGAAACAAAAGTAAAAATATAGAAAATAGTATTTTAACTAGAAATTTTGATAATTAATATTATTAACACTTCTCTTTTAAAATTTTGTTACAGTTCCCACCACCACAGCCTCTTGTAGACATATCTTTAAGGGCTCTTTCTGTAGGTATATTATTCACTGAAGTTTTATGAAGGCCTTCAAAATTGAAACTGGAACCAAGGTCTCCTTCCTAGCTGATTAGATTGATTTCATTTGTAATCTGTTTGTCCTTTCTGGTCCAGTGAGCCATTAACTCCTTTATGCAAAGGGAATTAGGACAGGAGTAATGAATGACACCTTGCTATAAAAGTCTGTAATCTGCTGGCCAGGGCATCCACACAGGGGCACTTTTCAATAATATTCTTAGCTGATAGGAGAGGTAAAGAGGGAGGAATAAAACTCCTCAGTGTGTATTCAGGGGTTGATTGATCAAATAAGATAGGATTGAGGAAGTTATAAAGTGTGAAAAGTGAAGAAGTGAAGAACTTCTTTTCTTAGCGCTCTACTTTAAGGCAAGGTGTTGCTTCTTTACGCTTTGATGACTTCTTTTTTTAATTTTTTGGTTGGGGTTAAACATACAAATATGTTTATATATATATATATATATATATATATATATATATATATATATATGTTAAATTGCATATATTGTTGATTAATAACAACAAATTTGACAATTTTTGACTTTTCAACCTTTGTTTTTCCAACACTGCATTTCAAATATAGAGGGAAATTTGATACCAGGGGAGAAAAAGAAGGAAAAAGACTCCAAGCAAGGGGAATGTTCTATAATCTGGGTGACTCAGATTGCTCATGACACGGTTCCATTAAAAAATAGTGCATCCCAAAGAGTTCAGGGGTGCTGCAGTTTGCACAAGGCCCTAAAAAAATTGGAAATGTTTATTTCAGAAATGAATTCTTGGATTTTTATATGAACAAAGGAAAGGATGCTCAGGTGAACATGACTCATAGAAAAGTAAATCTTTTCCTGTCCTTTGAAATAAAAGTACACTGTTCTCTTCATTGTGTAGTGAAGGTTTAAAATATGCAGAAGTGCTGAAAGTTTGCTTCTGGTCCCACATTTCCCTTCCTTTCCCTCCCTTTGATAGCCCCAGCATTTGAGCTGAGGTTCACAGATAAACCTCATCATTTTAAATTGGTATGACTGCAGAAAGAATCCACATTTTTTCTATTTCTAAGCTGGCCTGGGTTGAAGAAGATTTCTGGTTTTTTCTATTTCTTTCTCTTTCTTTCTTTCTTTCTTTCTTTCTTTCTTTCTTTCTTTCTTTCTTTCTTTCTTTCTTTCTTTCTTTCTTTCTTTCTTTCTTTCTTTCTTTCTTTCTTTCTTTCTTTCTTCTTGTTAAACTATGGGTAAAGATGCCAAAACTTGTGAGAAAAAACCAAATCAGACACTTTAAATAAAAGTAAGCATTTAATTTGCTTTAATATGCTTTAATAAGCAAATAGGCAGAGGAAACCCAACTCTAGCATCTGAGGTATAGTGTCAAGCTACACCAGCTTCTGATTCCTTCTTCAGGGTAAAATTGATTTGTTTTTGTTGCTGTTGTTGTTGTTTTGGTGGGGGTGTTTTTCCTTTGTTTTTGTTGGTTTTGTTTGTTTGGGTGGTTGGTTATTTTTTTAGGGATTGCTGAATAGAATTGCAAGGAAATTAGCACCATCGTATTTTATGCAATTCTGAAGACATGTTTTTCCTCTCTGATATATGTATATTTTTTTTTTCAGAAAGGGAAATTGTTTTTATTAGCCAAGGCAGTAGCATATCTTAAAATAAACGTTTGATGTTTTTATTCAGGACTGTACTTCAGACTTTTCAGATAACTTATTCATTATCTAATGTACAAACCCTGATTTCTGGTCTACTTCCAAAATAAGGAATTAATTATCTATCATTATTACAAAGCAATTTTTGTTTAGTTATTCCTGTGATCTTTAAAACAGCCTTCAAAATTTCTTTGCAATAAAGCCCTTACCATATTTCTTATCCTTAGCCTTATGCCACATTTTTCTTAGCTGTTTTGTTTTGGGGTTTTTTGGGGGGAGTGGGTTTTGTTTGTTTTTTGGGTTTATTTGTTTTTTAATTCATGAAGTTTGATACAAAATGACAATGAAATGAAAACAATAATTGTTTCAACATCAAGTCAGCTGATAGTTAAATTCTGAAATTTTGAATTGATGAGGATGAATACAACTCTTATTTTATATTCTCTAAATTTCATTATCTCTCTGCTTATTTCCTACCAAAATATGTTTTTTTCAGAAGAAACAGACATATAATATTTTTAGGTCAAAATAACAGCAACCTTTTTTTATGCATAAACCACAGGTAAAAAAAAGCCTCTCTTGTTGACACAATCCACAGAAATTATTTGAAAATATCATCTCTGGATAGTAGTGGACATATTTTTAAATAAAACAACAAAGCCCAAATTTCTTAACATGTATTTTGTGTGTAAATGTACAACTCTACCATACAAGAGAATTTCTCCTGTACATTAGACAAAATAAAAAAAAGATTAGTAATTACTGTTTTTCCTTAGAGTTAATGTTATCATCATATATTTTATTATGGTTTTGTGTATTGTTTTGGCTATTTTTTCTTTAGGATTATCATCCTCTCTGTCCAACAAATAAATTTAAAATACTATTGAAATATTGATAGGTAAACCCTTTTTTTATTTTCCTACACACTGAAATATTCTCAGCACCTTTGGGTTTTTATTGTGCCTCAAATCCATATGCACGTATGGCGAGCTTTTTATTTTGCTTTTTCTTCTACTGCATCTTCTATTGGTGTTATCAGACATATTTTTCAGTCAGATTGATCAAAGTGCATAAAGTGCATTCAGAATATGAGTGCATTTCTTTACAAAATGAAGATCTCCTCCTTATAAAAAAGATGGAACAACATTATTCTCTTTTATTTAAGTTCATGTCCTTTCTTAGCTTCATTTTCACATAATTCATCCTAATGACTAAAGGAAAGCAGTACAATCTTGGTGGTTTTTCTTTGGATAACTCTTTTTCTTTGGATAACTATTTTTCTTCTTTCATCCTTCAGAATAATTTGGGTGGGTATTTCAGGTTACTAGAAAACTGGGTCTTTGCCCGTCACACAAAGAGTTGGAACCAAATGATCTTTAAGGTCCTTTCCAACACAAATTATTTCTATGATTCTATACTTAAATGGAACTTAATCAAAGTTGACTTGGAAAATAGGCACTAAACTGCAGACATCTTATTTCTGTAAGTCAGTAGTTGAAACTTTGTAAGTCAAAAAAACCTCTAAATATATATTTTGAAAAGACTTACAACTAATCACAAATTACCAGTATAATAAAAATTTTTAAAACTTCCATTAAAAAATTATTTAATTGCTTAAGTATAAACCATGAAACATACAGGAATAAGTAGATGCATATAGGAAAAAGAATTGATATTTTGAAAACAGTCATGGTGTCTCCAACTAGCAGATGGTGGAGCTATGTCAAATTATTTCCTGCTTAAAGAAAGATTTTCATATATTGGGATGGTTTTCACCTTTCAAATGGGTGCTGTAATGGAAGCTGATATTTCTTAATAGCTAACAAGTGCAACAAAACCTCTGGTATAAACATCCATGACTTACTGGCAATACACCATAACTGAAACTATCATCAGATAGAATTAATAGAAAAGGATTAAATGATGGAATTACACACCAGCTGTTCCACAAACTGAATTACCTGGACATAATGGTGTAGCTTTCTATTCTAAAGTTCAAGAAACTTAATTGTTATTGATTCATTGTGTGCATTCACAGAACTGTGTGTGTCAAAGACAAATTTGCAGAAAATACAAAGAAAAAGGAGAGAAAAATCATAGCAGAAGTAAACAATTAACTCGTCCTGGAGGGGATTTGTCCAGCTCACCCCTTCATGAAGGAAAACACATGTATAAGAAAAGCTTAAAACAAACCCAACAACAAACAAAGCATCAAAACAAAAAAAAGCAATAGAGAATCATATAGACACATAAAGTGGTGCTTTAAATTTCTGAAATACAGATTGCCACAAACTCTCCAAAATGCCTTCAATTTTCTGATATATATTCACTCAACAAAATATATGAGTATTTATAGTTCTGGTGATCTTTTTTTTCTTTCTTTCCTTGATTGCTTATCTGCTGGGAACTGGACTTCCCACTTAACTCACTTATGAAGGTCACAGCTCACCCTGAAAATTAGTTTGTCCTATTTAAGTGACATCATTTTGGTGATAATTTCTCTGTGAAATTTGATTTAAATCTCAAGGATTTGAGCTTCAGTGTAAGGTTCAATATTAACTGTAAAATTTTGCATCCTTCTGAAATCTATTTGCATTGGGGTCACAGTTTCAAGGTAGAAAATCTGTTTACATTTTTTGTCTTCTTTCTTTTTCTTCTGTAGACAATTCTTGTTGGAAAGGTTATGCTTAAAGACACATAAAATTATTTTTGCTCTGACTTCTCTTTTACTTCAAAGGGTTTTTATTTTTTTTTCCATAAGCTTTCGGGGAGATGTGTGGATTAGGGCACAAGGTAAAAAATTAAGTAGTACATTCATTTTGAATATTTTCAATATGTAGATTTGGAGATAGAAAAACAGGTGCAACAGTATGCTAATATTTTTGAAAAATCTAAATTTTCTGACTATTCAACCCTTCTATGGACCAAAAATAATGCCTTCAAAAGCAAAAAAAAAAAAAAAAAAATTGAATAAAATGTTAGCAATATCTTTTTTCCCTGAATTTCATGGCAATTTCATTATCTCTGCTTATATTTGTTCATCCAGGTTTTGCAATCACTGCTTTTGAACTAAGTAAATTTTAAAAGTAACATGATAATTTCTAATCTGAGAACTCAAGTCCTTTAAGGCTCTTTAGGAGACCTGGAATGCCTCAACCACAAATAGAAACTTCAGTCAATCTCTTTGATATTGAACATAGTGTAAAACAGAACTACTAAGGGCAGCAAGGTCAAAATGACTTGATAAGTGAAGGGATACTCAATCATTATTTCCATGCTTTTGTCTCTGCTCAGTTATTTTAATGGGGAAAAGAGAATTAAAAAAAATGTGACATATAAATGGAAAATAGGTTTATAGGTTTATTGTTAAAAAGGAAGGAGTAATGTAAAAAAACCCTGTTTTGTACAGGGTTATTTATTGTACACTAAAATGCTAATTATCCTTACTCTGTGTTAATGATGATGCCAGGAGGGCATGAGTTTGAATTAAACTAATTAAATATATCCTAAAGGAAAGAAGAAAAAAAGAAATTGTGCTTCTCTAAAACTGAATATATATAATTAAAATGGGAAGTAGTGGTAGAATGTAAATACAATATTATTCAGATCTATAATGGAAAGATAGCACTGTAAGACATTTAAGGTATTAGATTTATATTTTAGTGGCATAATAATCTTTTGTTAAATGCTCAAAGCACGTAAATGTACATAATTTCATGCCCATGTATAAAACTGTCAGTAAACATTGCTAATACAGAAAGTAAATATGAGTAGCACTCCACAAAATTTTAGAAAAACAGTTTTTCTCTTGTACCCTATTGTGAGACCTTCAGCAGGAATCATTTGGCTTCTCAATGTGCACAAAAGTTGGTCTCAGTATGGCCAAAACTCCCTATTATATCTAATAAACTGTACTAAGTTAAGAGGAACTTAGATAGTTTCTGTATGATAAATTTCCATAGACAATTAATTAATCTCCTATTTTATACAGTTTCCAAAAACTTAGAATGACTGCAATTTAGATGTTAGAAGTTAGTTGGAATGGAGAAATGGTGCAGAATATGAAACAAAGCTTAGATTCTGATTGAAAAACAAATTCACTGCTAGATCCTTCAAGTGCTTATAAATCTGAAAATTCACCATGAAGGAATATTCTGTTGTAATCATGTTTTGTATTTAAGGTGAAATTTTCATGGATAGACTATTTTCTTTGAAGGAAAATAAAATAAATCAGAACAGTTAAAAAATAAAAAATTACTTTCTAAACAAACTTGTATTTTGCATGCCATTCTATGTAACTTTTTTAAAAATTCCACACAAAGTTTTAAAATCTTGTCAATAGGACAGACCACTAGAATTTGCTGTCCCTCCTATGCATATTTAATTGTCATGGCCAGGCTTGTGATAGTCATGATGATACATTATCTGCAAAGAGAAACATTTGTCTTATTACTGAAGATTTAAGTGTTTCCACTTGCTTAACATCTGTGAAACTTTTTATGTACAGGAATCAGCTGCAGGGTGGATTTAATTTTCCTCAAGAAGAAGGAGGGAGTGGAAAACAAGATGTGTTGGCAGCATCCTCAAGTCTTTGCCAGCAGGACCCAGAGGCTTGTGGTGGGAATATCTATTCATTGCCACATGGAGCAGGATATTGGTGTTATATACAAGGATGCCATTTAAAATTCTTTTTTACATGTTCTTCAGTTGCTGTCTGACTCTCTTCCTCTCCCCAGGGAAGGGGTGAAAGCAGCTTCACAGCCCTGATGTGCCTGATGTGGCCGGGTTGGGGATCAAACAGGCTGGACCCATCCAGGTGTCCAACCTGTGGACACCAGCACAGCCCTGGGACCCATCACAGCCTCACACCCCTGCCCAGGGATGGAAAATACACCCACAGCTGCCAGCCTGCAGGAAACAAAAGTATGTACAATGCTGGTTAGATCATGCCATGAATTATCTAATTTTTCCTGTTCAGGAAGGGAAATTCCTTGATCTTTTTCAAGGTCGTCATGACACAGGCAAGGTAATTTTTGTCACAGAGTTCATGTGGTGCAGGTCAGGCAAGAACTTGCTTGGCCTCTAGCAGGGGATAGGAGGCAGCAGACTCCTGCCATGTGCACTGCATCCTTAGAGAGGCATTCCAGGATTATTGCCCCAGGAGCTGCAGTGTGGATACAGATGGCGCTGTCAAGGTTTTAATAATTGTATGGGACTTCTCCAGTGAGAGGGTAAGTGCTCAGTAGCTGTGAACACAGCCATTAATCCCTATATTTATAAATTTTCAGAATAAAGATAGTGGATATAATAAGACCCCAAGGGCATCTGCATGGAGCAGTGCTGGACATTATTGTCCCATCTAGATGGAAGCACTATTTATAATTACCCTCTCCTGAGTTAGACAGACAGCTTTTGATTCATTTAATTGTATTCTTCTTCAAACCAATTTGACTTAATTTCCCCATAGGATATGCTGTGACACAGCATCAAATACTTTCTGAGAATCCAGGCAAACCTTCTGCATGTCTTTCTTATACTTCTGCAATTGTATAAACACCAAAAGAGTGATTGGGATGGCTTGGGACGTTTGGTTTCTATGGATACATTATGATTCTAGGTTGCAAATTATTTCACTCTTTTCCAAGTAGCAGCTGTTAACATTATACATCATTAACAAATACAGTTATGTGAATGATATTAGGTGCTAACATCACATTTTCATATTTTAAGACTGCAGCTTAGCAGCACTAAAGGCTCTAAAGTTATTCCACTCTCTGAGGCTCGGTTTCCGTGGTTCCTCTGTTGTTCACATTCATCAGCTAAATAAGTCTTGAACAAAGGCAACCTTGGTGGAAGGTTTTTTAATTGCTTGTTTTTAACCTAAACTGTGCTTTGCTCCCTCCTGGTTTAGTTTCACAGCTAATAATTTGGCCTTCAGTTTTAGAATACTTGAGTGACCCCTTTTAGGTCTGATCTTCCTGCTCATAGATTTCTGTAACTGCAAGATGTGCTTCATAATTATCTTGCTCTTGAACATCTGATATTCAGTTCTTTTGTTAGTTTATTGGCTTCAGGCATTTAAACCAGCTGCAATCCTCTTTTTTTTTTTTTTTTCTTTATGTGTTCTCCATCCTTGAACATATTTAATGTCTATCAGTAACACCAAAAACATAAACTGTGGTTCCCACATTAGATCAGACTGAAGAATCATCTTGCCTGATCTCTCTCTGACAGAAGTCAATATCTAAAACTTCTCAGGAAAAATGCAAAATGATGAGATAAATTCTATTTCCAGGAAAGCAAACTTTGAAGGATTACAAAACCACTAATAAAATTAGAAGGAAGAAATAATCCTTCATAAAATATTTCAGCTATTTCTCTCTCTTAATGAAAAAAATGATGGCATTATCTTATGATTTAGAGTAATCAATTTTTAAGTGCTGATTCTTTCTAATTAAGATTGTGCCTGGCAGAAGCACCCTTGGATTTTTAAATGACCTTTGCAAGAAATTCTGTTGTTAGTATCTGGAGACAAATGCTTAAAGAGGAACATAATTCATCTTCTGAAAAAGATATGAGCCTGGATGTATCCAACATATCACAGAAGCTTCAAGTTTAAGATTAAAGTTATTTAAACCTATAAAGGGGAAAAAAAAGTATTTTCTTTAAGGTTTCTTAACAGATTTTGAAACTGTTAAATGCTTTTTGTATCCTCTATATGCTTATTAAAATTGTTTTATTGTAAAGAATGTGGCCTAGTTTCTAATATTTGGGTTTTTTTAGATAATGAAGAAGTTCAGAGCACTTAAAATTTTTGCTATGTTTGGAAAAAATATGCCTGTTTATACATTGAAGATTAACATTTCACGCAACAGACATAAACAAATTTTTTATCACCTCATATTTTGCTAAAATAGTATTCTTTATGGCTTATATTATTATTATTATCTATTACAGAACTAAAATGTTGTCTTTAATTTAAACACTTTAAGATTTATAATTGCTTCATTCGTATGAAAATGAAATTATGACTTTTCTGTTTTCTATTTCTCATCTATGTATTATTTTACAGCTCTTCATTTAAAAGTTAGAGACAAAGTAATTTTGGTTAATAAAACACAGTTTATAGCAACCTCTAATGACTATTGTGCTGGCAGCAGCATAGGCATTCCTCTAAGCAATACCTTGTGCTGTAGGGTGAAGAAAGAGCATCAGAGTTTTCATCTTTATTTTATAAGTTTTCGGTTCCTAAATCCAGAAATCTAATGTTGGCCAGGAGACTACTGTATGATTAAGGCTTTTCATCAATGTGTGTAGTCATGGAGAATTGTTAATTTTTCAAGGTTTGTTTTTTTTTTCCTTTAGATCAATCAGGAACTCACATGAGCACACACACAGATCTTGATAAAAGAAAACGTCAAAATTTGTGCCATGATAAGTAAAAGTATCTCACTCAGCACACATTTCTACTTGCAGACACTTGCAGAGACAGGAACAAAACTTTCAAGTGAAGATACAGCTTCTACCTTTGGTGAGTTTATTATACAGTCCAGCGCTGTTTTAGATATCATTTATGTGTGGTCTTTTGACCAAAAAGACTAAATTATGGAATATTTACAAATTCAAGTGACCCCATTAAGGCTGTTTAACGCCATTCCCCAAGGAGTTTTGGTTATTTTTGAGTATGTCTATGTAAAATGCTCATGAATAATTTCACTTTTCAATAGTGAAGTTCTAAGAAGTTTAATAAACTGTCACGATTTACATCTTACATGCTTTTTAATAATAAACCTTGAGGAGGAAGCTAAATGTACATCCAAGTAATATCTAGACAACATATTACAGGTATATGAAAAATAGAAAAAACTAATGGAAGTTCACTTCTGAACAGCAGTTCTGGATGTCTAATAATAATTGTTATGATTTCAGCTCAAAAGATAAGGGTGACTTCACAACTCATTTTTTAGTATTATTTCTAAAAATATGTGTTTAATTTCCCAGTGGAAGATGAAGAAAGATGATCTTTTCTCCTCCTCAAACAGAACAGTGTTTTCCAGGAGAACAGAAATTGAATTTATTCCATATAGTTACCATTTCTGTATGGAAAGTGCCTTCAAAAAAAAATTAAAAATCAAAGCATGTATTCATGGTAAAGCTGCGTTTTTAGAGGAGAGAGGAGATATTTTTGTGAAGCATAGAGGAGATAATGTCCTAAATCAAAGATACAAACTTATATGCCTGTGTATATGTAAGGAATATATGAGAATTGGAAAAGAAGTGCTGAATCATTTTCACATTTGTAGTTTGAAGAATGGGAATACAAATTTGAGGATACTTTTAATGAAAGCTAGGGTGATAATTGTATGAAAAAAATATTTAAAGACTTAGCTCTAAATGGAATTCTTAGAGCTCAACTATAAAGAAAAATACTAATGGCATATTAAAAGTAGATTCATAATCATGGCATTAAATGGTCATAAATTGAATGAGCCATGATCTGCATCCTGAAGGTGGTTGGTGATTCCTGTCATTTACATTCATGTGCAAATATGCTCTTTTTCTAATTTATGGGGTTAGTGACATTGCTTGCTTGCATGTTTGCTAGTTTTTAAATGTGGCTGCCTTTGTAATTTTCCCTGGTTTGGATTTTTTTAAATTTCATTTTTCCATTATTTTAGGCTGTTACCCAAACTGGTCCATTAATAGCAAAATAGAAAATTTTGCCCTCACAAAGCTGCCGTTATCACGATGGAACTTAAAGCAAACTGAAAAAACAAACAAATAAACAAAAAGTAGAAGCAAAAGCTTCTGGAGAAGGATTAGAAATTGGCAGAGAGATGTGACTTGCTGAGGCAGATGCTGAATACAAAAAAAAAAAGCCAAAAAAATTCTAGGTGAGAACCTAACACATAAGAGAGCTCATGTGAACTACTTTTGTAATCCTCTTAGATAATACAATATAACTCAGTATCAGGGTAAGGTACAAACTCTTTTCTAAGGACACCAGAAAGGTTTGACTTTGGGACTAGCAATGCGATTTTATGCTCATGGATTTGGAAGCTGAGGTTAATATCTGGGAACAGCAATTATTTTTCTGAAGCAATCAGAGTTAGTTAAATATAGTCGGTGACAGCAGGGAGATAATGTTAAAGTCCCAAGACTAGAATGCAATAATTCTTGTGTATCCAAAGCATTACCTGCTGAAAAGCAAGAAAGGTAAATATTTACCATTTGTTTCATGGAATAAGGACATAAACAAATATCTATTTCAAATGACCCCGGTGTAACTTGTTACTTAGGAAATGAATAAAGGATATTAATCTACAAAAAAAAATTAAAAATCAATAAATAAATAAAAATGAAGCTGGTTTTGTTTTTTTTTTTTTTTCAAACAAGATGATTCATAAATATAATCTGCCATTTGGGTTTACAATCCACACTTATCAAGTCCCCTACAGGACGGGGATTACAATTCTGCAAAATGACTTAGAGCTTTAGTTAACAGAAAGTGTTATTGCTGTAAGGGACTTTGTGACTTTCTTAGGGAATTTACAAATTATGTGCAAAAGAAAATTCAAACATATTATTACCCCTCACTATCACTTTTGAGAGAATTTTTATAACTGTGCTTGACTTCAGCTGAATATCTTCATTCCATTAATTGATTTCAGCTGAGCTTTTGCTTTTTTAGTTGTCTCAAAATTACAGATGGAAAAGTTTTTCCAGTTTTAGACTTTTAATTAAATTTATATACAAGGAGAATTTATTGAGTTTTTGCAGTTGTCTTTATTCCAATATTTTTCAACAAATGAAACTGAAATGTTCTTGCATAAATTAAGCTGCTTTGCTTGATTCGGAAAAATCACTTTTGCATCATACCTCCAGCAAAATCAATAACACTGTCAGATACTTTGAGAACATTAATAAAAAACAATTACATTTTTATGCATTACACGAAAAATTTGGATAGGATTGGTACTATTAAATCATGATAGGTTACTCCATAAAAGCATAATAAATTAGAGGTTTTCATTTATTTAGTTCTGACATTAATGTGCTTGACCTTACTCTAGCCAGTCACCACGGGAAATATTTCTAAAATCATACCAGTGGTTTTAAGGCAGCATTGTATATTCCAGTATTTTAGACACAGGATTATATTTTTCTTTTCCTTTAACAGCTGTTTGAAGACATCCAACAACTTTGCTACCAAGTATATTTAGAAAGGAATCTTATAAAAGAATAAAACTCTTTCCTTTTAGTATATAGATTTTTCCTTGTGGTACTTATATCCACAGCAAAATAGTGCCCAGTTCTGAAAACTGTTAAGATTGTATGGAGTAACTTTATTGCAAAATAAAGAATTCTTTAGTAAAGCTTCACTAATGGACTTTGTACCAGCTGAAAACACAGAAGAAATTCTGAAAGTCTTCTATTCCATGACTGAATTTTTTGAAACAAATTTCTGTTTATTAATCTCACATTTCAGGTAGATTACTGTTTATTTGCAGGGGCCAGATAAGAATAATTGAATTTAAGAGCAAAATAACTTGGCTGATGTGCTTCTGAATAGAAATTACCATGTCTGGAAATAAGAGGTAAAGAAGATTGCATCCTTTTTTTATTGCTATTTTAAAAAGAGAAAAATCAAGTTAGTGATTTTTGTTCTACTTTTGATAGTGTTTGAAGATGAGACTTGAGACAGGTGTAAATTGACTCTCTCTAAAAAGTAACTTGTGTTGATTTATTTTTCTTTCTCTGTAATGTAGAGAGATGTCTGTTTTGCCTGCCCTTTGGGTAACATACATATCAAAGCACAGGAAAAAGTATTTTGCAGAAACTGTGAAAATTCATTCCTCTTATTTTCTTCAATTTTCAGAGTGTGTATTTATTTAGACAGTTTTGATCTTTCCTATAGAATTTTGGTTTCTTCATAGGGTATTTAAAAACACTTTTTACTTTATGTGTGAATGGAATAGACATTTGTGCAGATGCTTTAGAAACCTTTCGAAGTTGGACATCTTCAGAACTGTCAGAGATGCTCAGAGTCTATATTTGATTCCCCAAGGTTACTAAGGCTAGACTGGGCTTTTTGTTGGCCTGAAAAAGAGAAAGCTTGGGGGGAGCTTACTTTGCATCCTTTCAGTATCTAATATTTGGATAGAGGAGATAGTGTCACTCTTCTTAGAGGTGAACAGTGAGACAATATAATGCAACTATCACAAGTGGCTGCAACAGAAACTCTCTAAATTCTCTGTTTAGAGTGTTGGGGTGTATCCATTCTTGGAACTTTCCAAATTTATTACTCCTTATCATGACAACCCAAATTTTGGTTAGTTTAAGTTAAACTTTGAGGACGATGATGCATGAGATGACTTAGAGAAATCTCTTTCAAAGCTACAAAACTATGAATCTGTGAATGTAAAAAAAAAATTACTTAGTGAGATATACAGGGTTCTTTGACTTTTGTATGACTGCTTGCTTCTTTTGTGCAAATACTTTACTGCTATGAAATATTCTGTCTGTGCAGTATTCAAATGCTGATAGTTTTCCTGGTATGGTCATACAGAGTTGCTGTGTAGTTCTAATCATATTGGATTCCATCAGAAAAACCTCGTTTGGTTCTTGCTTTTCTGTTGCTTCCCTGTGATGAATAGCTGCAGTTACTGTGTTAGTAAATGTGTGAAAACTTTGTAATGTGGGTTGTGCTTCTTTTGTTATCACCACTGCAGCTGATGTGCTGAGTGTGTTCATGTTTGTGTGCCAGCACCAGGCTGAGCAGTTTCATCTGCATTCAGACCACAAAATCCATTTTTATGCAATCCATTGATCACAGAATCATTTATGTTGGGACCTAAGACCTCTGAGACCATTCCAACCTTTGACTGATCACCACCATTTCAAGCACTAAGTACCAGATCCAGTCATTTATTGGACACCTCCAGGGGTGCTGGTTTCACCACCTCACTGGGCAACTTGTTCCAATGCCTTACAAACCTTTCCATGAAGAAATTGCTCCTGATTTCCAACAGGAATCTCTACAGGAACAAACTGAGGCTGTGACCTCTTGTCCTATTGTGTGTTGTCTGGGAGCAGAGCCTGACCCTCACCTGGATCCACTCTCAGATTGTTAGAGAGGCAAGATCTCCCCTGAGCCTCCTTTTCTCCAGCCTGAACACCCTCAGATCCCTCAGCTGCTCCTCACAGGACTTCACCAGACCTGCAGTCATTCTCTGCAGTGATTCCAACACCTCAATGTCTATCTTGAGATGAAGGAAACAGCTGCTGAATCTATTTCCTACACAAATTCTTATTCCACTGCAGACTTAAAGTGTGCAATTTCAAATGTAAATATTTCTGTATGTGTGCCTGATGTTAACAAGCTTCCAATGGCAGCACCAATTGTGAGCTGAGTTTGTTAAATACTGTGTATTTTGTAATTTGTTAGATACCTTTCCCACATCCCTTATCTAGAGCCTTTTTTTAACTACTGCTGATGGAAAATGAAAAGAACACCACTCTAACCACACATAAAATATGATTACAGTGGTCTTCTCTTCATTGTCATCAGCAGTAGTGGTCTGGTATATGAGAATTCTGACTCTTAAAAGCACATTCTGGAAGTGTGGTGTTGAGTGAGATGAAAAAGGAATTGAGCAGCAGTGAGCTTAAATTGACTCATTTCGTGTAGTCATTACCTTACAAGTCTTGTAGCACTGGTTCATTGAAATTCCCATTTATTGCCATCAGTAGCTGGGGAAACTCTTATACAATAAAGGTATTGTACCAATTCTTTCCAGTTTTTACCAGGATTGCATTTTGACAGCCAGATTTAAATGTAGGAACTTGTCAAAACCAAGATGATATGCAAAGAATCCTCCTTTTAGCCTGATTTTATAGCTTTAAAATGCCACCACTCTTTTCTGTTTTCAAGCAGTGAAGAAAGTAAAAGCTCTTCATTTAAGATATAATTAATATATAAGGTTAATGCAGGGTTAAAACCCTTGGCAAATAGGAAAATTTTAGACATCCCTTTTGTATGCTCTCATAAAGGTATTTTGAATATAGTTCTACAGTTGGGTTTTAGATTCAATTATCTTGGGATCATTTTTCATATTATTGTTAGAAATAAGCTGCAAGCTTAGACATTTTTCGGGGTTTTGTTGGTTTGGTTTTGATGTCGTTGTGAATCTGGTTGGTTTGGTTTGGTTTTGCTAAGGTTTTTTGAAAATGTGATCCACACATGCCAGGCAAAGAAGGCACTCAATTTTAGTATTTTATTTGCTATGTTCCAGCTATCAGGCATCAACTGTCAGGAGTAATCTTATTATCTCTGGGCTTTTGTCTGAACACTGAGCTTCAGATTTTGCCAGCTAAGTTTTCCTCAAATTTATTCTTCTGCTGTTCTCAGTCCTAACTCAGCTACTGAGAGAAATCTTCTCTGGTTACTTTCTAATGTAATGTTTTCATTAATTCTCTCTTGCATTCTTGCAAGCAGGCTGACAAGAATGCATAGATCAGAAAGCCTGCTAGTATAACCTCTCAGTTATCAAATCCCACAGTCTCATTCCTTTATGGATTTTCTAATTGCAGTGAAATAAAATAAAAAAAAAATCAGTTATTAACTTACTCAATTTTTAAATTGGTATTAAAAGAGAATAGGCAACAATGTTCTGTTTAAATATTTTAAATATTTTATGCATATTCAGTTTCCAGAATCACTGAAGAGAAATGAATTGTTTCTTTATCTGGCACTACACAAAACAGGAACAGAGGAAAAGAAGTGTTAAAAGCAATTTTCTTTTTCTTTGTCAATAATAATTGTTCAGAGTTGCTTAAATTTATGTCACTTGTACTCTTTTAAATAAAGTTGGATAGCACTCAGCGTCAATTGTTTGTGAATTTTGTATGACACATTTTGATGGAAGTATTCTTTCGCTCTGCCTTCAAAATTTATGGGTTGGTGATCTCAGACAATTATCATTATCAGACAAACTGCACACTTACTGCAGTCACTCAGTTCCATTGCTGCTTGGTGTCAGACAGAGCTCACTCAAATCTTCCCAACGGAGCAAGTAAAATTCAGTTTCATATTCAGTGGATCTGGGGAAGATAAGAGGCAAATAGCTGCAGGGATGGAAGCTGTAATTTTGAAAGGCCAGAAGGCAGGAGTAGGTGCAGCTTCACCTTTGAACAGGACAGGAGGGTTGAGTGCCTCAGCAGGGCATAGGGAGGCTACTTAGCACTCCCTTCCCTAACTGGATTAAGATCAAAAAGTGTTTGACTTTACTTTCAGTTTCCTAGGGATTTTAATTACCAGTGCAGTCCAACGTTTATTAATTTATTTCTTTGTTTGAGATATCCAGATGATAAAGGCATTGAAACAGGAGGTTAGCTAGTCTGCAAGTCTCTGTGCAGCATCTACTTCCCTTTTCCAACACAGCAATTATGGGGAGCTAAAATCCTAAACATTTTTTCTACCCAAGCTCTTTTTGTACTTTCTTTTTCTGAACCCTTATTTACTATTCTGCTATCCTAACACATTTCTCCACAACTCTTTAATTTCCTATTTTGCCCATCCTTCTAACCTGTGTCTTATGCTATAAATCACTGATGACAGAAACAAGCCCTGTACAGAGTGAGGTCCTGGAAATGCTTGATTTTCTGCAGAAATCACTAAGGGAGAAATGTTGAACAGACAGAGACATGTGTCAGCTGGAAAGCTTCCTCCTGTGCAAGACAAACATTTTTGTACAGATTTGTTTTTATGTGCATGTTCCTTGCTATTGAATTTGGAACAGGATTGGTTTGGGCCTCAATCTATATAGCTGGTAAATTATGTGAACTATCTGTGAATTACAGCTTGGTTGTCTTTGCAAAAAAAAATTTTCAGGGAAATCTTCCAACATTTCCATGATTACCTGAAATAAATACTTTTGTCTCTTTACCGTCATTTGTGTAGCGCTTCCTACCAGCTGAGCAGCCCTCCCCAGATTAAACTGGATTAATCAGAACTATTTTCTCATTTTCCTTTCCTTTTTATTTTTGCTTTCAGAGCATTTATTTTGTCATTAAAGGAGCCAATTCTTTTCAATTTTTGTTGTTGTTGTTGTTGTTGTTGTTGTTGTCGTCCCAGATATCTTCAGGCTGTTTTCTGAGTGATTCAGTGGTCACCTGAGGTATTAATGCTTTAAGCCCAAAAATCAGGGAGAGTAAGAATTATTTAAAAATTGCAGATTTCATTATTCTTCAGATAGACCTTTTCAGGAAGAATTTTATCATGGAAAATTTTGATAAGTACCTCAGCTGCCTAGGGAAGTGCAGTCACCATCCCTGGAGGTGTTCAAAAAAGAGATATGGCACTTGGTGCCTCAGGGGGTGTTCAGTCAAGAGTTGGGCTCAATTACCTTGGAGGTAAATTCCAGCCCTAATTATTCTATGATTCTGTGATTAACAGAGTTTCTTTAGGGGAATGGTGGTGTGTATGTTGGAAATAAATTTTTATTTAAGTGCAAAATTTTTGGAATTCATAATTCAAATTAATTGTAGAGGAAAAGAAACGTTGTGGAACCTTTTATTACTTCACAGCAGCAGCTGAGTTGCACATTTGCACATGCAATTATATCTTCAAAGTTTCCTGCTTCATAACCTTTTCAACAGACCAGGGGCTAATTAATTCTTAAGGAATAGTTCTCTGATCGTGGTTGAAGGTGATCTGTCTTTTTTTGTACTTCAGACTGACTTGTGGTATTATGAAACTCTGTATCTGGTTCTTAATAGCCATGTCATACTGCATTAAGTCAGGTCCTGAAGAGATTGATGCAGTGATTTATCTCATGTCATATCTTTATGCGTCAGTCAAGGAAGTAGAGCATATACAGATGGACCTTATCTGTAAAAATGGCTTGAATATGTGGAGTTATAAGAAAAAAAATCATGAAAACCACAGAACTTGAGAAAAATTGCTTTTATACTAAGTATAATATTTAGAATTATCTCTTATACTGCCATGTCTTTGATAAGATATGACAAATTTGTTTAAATCATGATAGTTGGATATATATGACAAATAAAGAATCCTTGCTGTAGAAAGAGGTGTTAGGGATCCATGTTGAGCAATGCACAATAGAAATCTTCATAGTAAACTTCAAGGACCTATTGTAGTCTAACATCTTAAAATTTAAAATTATAGGCAGTTTGTGGGGAATATTCTAGCCAAGACTGTGTTTTGGTATATTTCTTCTTGATTGGTATATATGTCAATACCAAAAAACACTTGCAAAAAAATTGGGAGCAAAACCTGAGACCTTTCTTTTGAAATTTCATCTATAAGATAAGCAGTAGACAAAGTTATCTGAGCACAGAAGAATTAGGAACTGCCTGTTAGGTCCTAGCTACCTTAAATAAATATATAAAACTTCACTTTCTGTTGCTAGATAAAAAAATTTAGGTCCATTTTCATGGCTAATAATCTATTTCTTTAATGTGTCTAAGTAAGTGAGCAATAAACTCCAAAGGTATTTTTGGTAAGGACAGTTGGCATCTGTGGATTTTTCTTTGGCTCCTAAGCTGAAAGATTTTATGGCAAGTGTTCAGTCATAGAGGTTCTGTACAGTGTTTTATGATGCCCATGACTTCCAGGTCTGCTAAGACATTTTGAGTCCACAGGAAGCTACAACTGCTTAATGCAAATATGTAAAATTGTATTTTTAATAAAAAATGGCTGCAAAAGACTAAAGACAAAATTAGTTACTAACTTAATGCCATGTCCTGGATTTTTGAAAGACATTGCTCAGGATAATGTCTTATTTCCATATTCTAATTTTTTCTGGTTTTATTTTATTTTTTATGTCATTACAGCATTTCTTAGGGAAGAGTAACAGCTGCTTCTGTTCAAGGTAAACATATTTTCAATTTCCAAATTTTTTTAGCAGATACTCTGAAGAAAAAAATGGCTGAAGGCATTGATGTCGATGGATCTCGTGTTTAATGTGCCAATCTACTAATTAATTTAACAACTTCACAATAATTTACAGGGAGCTGGTTATAGATTACTTATATTTCAGAAAAAAGTCCTGGAATTAATAAGAGATTCTTCCCAAGATTTTAGTCCTTTGTATGAAAACAAACTATCATTTCTAGTAGAAGGAGAATTTTCACACTAGAGATTGTTAATTTTTATGTACTTCTATAAAAGTAATGCAGCAATAGCACATTTTTCACATTTTCTGTCCCAGTTATTTTCCTGCCCTGGATTTTACGGGTATCTCATAATTAGAAGGTCACCCCTGTTACCATGTTCTAGTTTTACATCAAGTGTTCATCAATTTCTTTTGCTGAAAGAAACGTTAGAAACAATGTTTCAGAACATCTCAGCTACAATAAAAAATGTGGTTTTTAAACACTGCAAGTTTTTTTGATTTATAAATAAAAGTAAAAGTCACAGTGTTTGATTTCTTGAAGAAAAGCCATATGTCATTCCCTTGCTCTTTTACATCTGTAGATTTTAATTTTCTCTGTCTACTATGGCCAGAAAATATTCAACAGATAAATACTGTTTAATGTGGAAATCATATTTTTGCTTTCTTTTTTTTTTTAATGATTAGTTGAATTTATATATCCCTGTGGCAGTTACAGAGTTTGATGTACGTTTCTCCCATATTAAGACCTTAGAATGACCAGTGGATAGAGATATTTTAATGCCACAAAATCAAGATGCCTTCCAGAAACACAGGGATCAGTAGATAAAAATGAGATCAAAGGCCTGACAAAGTAATAAATATTAAATAAAACTGACACAGAAACAAATAAATAAATGGAAGTATTGTCCATACTCACTCAGTTCTTCAGAACTCAATAGCAGGTGGGCAGCAATACAGAAACTTCTCTGCATAGTGGAAGTTGGATGAGGCTTCTGTTCAACATCAGAATGAGCATATTAGAAGTAACTTCTCAAATTGCCATAAAAGCATTACTACTTTGTTCTGGCTTTCTTATAATGGGCCTTTATTTTTCCACAAAAACAACATATAAGTCTTAATAACTTTTTTACCACATACTGTGGCACATCAAGTTTGTAATAGCAAAAACTAAAAGTTATTATCTTTATGTGATTTAATGTTTCCCTTTGTTTATTTGTTATGACTTTAATAATGGAGTTTATAAACTACATTGTCTCTTGAGATTCCTACTAGGAAAATCATATTGCCAGAAAACGAAATCTTATATTCTACCCTAAAAGCTGTTACATGATCTATGTTGTTTTGGGTTTGGTTTTTTGGGGTTTTTTTGTTTTGTTTTGGTTTGGGTTTTTTTTTTTTTTTTCCTAACAAAGATCTCCAAAAAACTTGATTTTGTGATTCTATTAACACTAAGTTACATTTTCCTGAAATTTACCTCAAGAGATGCAATGTTTCATAGCTCCCTCAGTTTACCTTTTTTGACTTAGTACTCAAACAAGAATGTGTCACAGAAGCAAATAACAAATAACACCCATCCAGGTATCTTAAACTTGGTTTTGTTTGGGCTAAGTTGGGTTGTGTGGTTTATTTTTAATACTTCTGTAGCAGATTTAACTCCATTTCAGTCCTCAATTTGATGACAGAAAAGCCAATGCAGTGTATGGAAAGCTGATGTTTCACAGCTTGAGGAAAATTGCTCTACTATCTTTGCTACTCCTCCTTGGAAGTCCTTTAGGAAAATTCAGGAACAATTATATAACATACAACTCTTAATGTTGCATATTATAAAGAGGAATAGCGTACAAAGCCAAGGGGTGTCACAGTCTGGTCATGAGGGCACCACAACCTTGTTGCCTCCAGTTATGTCAGTTGAACTCAGGAATCTATTGCCTAACTAATAAAAAAAGTTTAAACATTAGAGAATTTTGTGTTTTGTGGGTAAGCTTAAAAATTTAGGTTACATGGTTATGGGAGCATAGATCAAATAGTTGGAAAATTAGGAATAATGCCTTAACCCTTGCAGTATGTCCATGGCAAGAGACAGACATTATATCTCAGTAATGCCAACCGGTCTTCAGTTTAATATTTGATCATTTAAGTGGAAGGAAATTTATAATTGTAATTGTAATTTACAAATTTGTAATTTGTAATTTGCAATTTGTAATTGTAAACCGTAATTTGCTTGATTATGAAGGAAATGTCTGGGAACAAAGGGAGTACCATGCTATATTTGACCACTTACTGTTCTTGCATAACTTGTTTCAGTGTTTCAAACACAGTTGAAATTTAAAGCCGGATTTGCCATTGTAACTGGCACTAAAATATTCTTTGAATCTGTACAGTTAAGAGCCTCTAATCTCTGAACTTCAGAGGGTGACAATGATTTTATTTTCTTGCAGACTAATTTATCCTATTCAAAGTCAAGTACATCAGAATATTAAATTTCCTCAGCACTCTGACATCAACAATTGCATTAGATGGTTGTTCCTTTGAAGCTGCTGCGAGAGCCTTTGCAAAATGAAAGGGACAGTAAAATATCTGCTATTTTCAATTTCAAACTACACACTATTCTAATATGTGGAACATTAACTTTTCTCTACTAGTGTGGAAAAAAAAGAATTAATAGTATCTATATACATCCTGCAACAATTGCAATAACTCCATTTAAAAAATCACTTTGGATGAATTTTTTTTATACTACTCCAACTTAGAAAGAACAAATTCAGTCTCTTTCTCTCTAAAATAGAAAACCATTCTCCCTATGAACAACTCAAACCTCATCAGTAACTAAATTGTGATTGTGAAGCATGAGTGTTTGGTCTTTCTTGCTTTTTACATTTCATTACCAGAAAATCTGTTTCTATCTTAAATAATCTATTTGTATATCAATCTATTGGATTTTTCTTTGTAAATTTTGAACCTGCTTACGTTTTCAAACTCAAAGATTTGTAATATGTCACTTATTAAAAGTTGCAGAGGATTTGAAGTAGCAAAATGCACAATTTCTTAAGTTTCTTTCTTTTTTTTTCCTTTTTTTGTCCTTCCCCTAAACTTAACTTCTATTTAACACTTAGGCATAGAACCTTATCAGGATTTTTATGCAATATGGGTGTTAGGTTAAGGAAATAGACCATTGCATGGTAGGTCTGAATGCTCACAACACTTTTTTGAGGAAAACTACTCAGTGAGCTGAATAACAAGGCAACAAGTAGGTGAAGATACACAAGAAATGCCTGTAGGCTTCCAATATGTTTTTAGATGATATTCTTACATTTTTTATGTGATCTGCCTAAAATACTAGCGAGTTTGTCTCCTGTGTTGTGTTAAATTTAGCCTGAAACCTTTCTACTAAGATCTGGAAGCCATATGGTCTTGTTAGTATTTAAATAAGAGACTTCCCAAGAAAACTCTGATGTGGCAGCATAAGGCTGTTCAGCTTCATTCCCTTCTGTTTTTCTCAAATTAATCCTTGTTTTGAACAAAGGTACTGGCAGTACTTCCTTCAATAACAACTCAATGGAGTTTCAAATAATTTGAGGTTTACACCTGCGGTTGAGTTATTTGTAACCTCAGAGGTATTATTTCTTTCTCTTACTGAGAAGTGACTGATGTTAATGGAATGGTAGTGTTTTCTTGATCTTGTGAATTTTTGTTTGTTTGCTTATGACCTTAAATGCATGTTGGTGATTGCAATGTGTAGGTGTTGATGGAGTGTTGATCTTTTTAGTCAGTGTTCTTTGGCAAAATGTTTGTCTGAACATCCAGGAGAGGAGACAATAGATGGAAGAGAAACTTGCATGAATTAGGTAGAAATTATTGTAATAATTTTCTATACATCTAGGTTAAATATGTTTATATGTTATATGCATTTTACAGTCATCTTTGGTAAAATAATAATAATTTCCTATTAATATTTAAAAGATAAAATCTGACCTCAAAATCCTGATTGTCAACTGATTCTGTATTTGCTAGCCCAGTTTATAGTACTTTTCAAAAAATGATGATTATATGGACAAACCAAATCAAAAAGACCATAAATTATGGGGAGGGACAGTGGAAAAGGAGGCAGCTGTACATGGAAAATCTGTATCAATTTAAATCTTCTTTTGTTGAACTAATGACCCTACTAATGACAGACTGATTCAGATGCCACTTGTCTTTGAGAATTTGAAATTTGGCTTTAGGTGTGGCACTTTTTGGCCCGAGCATCATTTGTGATATCAAAAAGCTGGGCACATGTTTAGAATAAAACTGCAAAGTCCCTTAGCTCCTGTAGGTTTAAGACTCCTTTGAATTGTAGCTGACGATTTTGGTTTTTCAATAAATACAGATATGAATGGGGTTTGTTTTTATTTATTTTAAGACTAGCAAAAATCATCTCTTGGTGGGAAAAAACCCAAGAAATTATTGAAGAATTATTAGGACTCCATAAGGACTTGATATTTTGCATTTTAGAAACCCTCAGTTACTTCAATCAAACATTAATGATTTCAGGGCATGAAAAGAAAGCTGAAGGAAGTGTTTTGATCCTCCAGTTTAAAGATTTCAGATTACTGTATGCTGATGACATTAAAAGTCTTAATCCTGTCTTAAAATAGAAATGCATTTTTCTACCACATTGTGATTAGATTAACTGTGATTGCTTTCTTTTCTCTGCCAATTTCCAATGAAAATAAAAGGTATTAACTGTGATCTCTAAGCTTTATGTGGAATATTTGCACACTGCGCAACAAATTGAAAAATCACTGGATTTCTAAGAGATCCATTTAGATGAGTAAGTGATTCAGCTTCTGAACTGGGTAAGAAGATTGATCTATTTTCCCAAAGGTCAACCTTTTAAACGATCTGCCTCAGCTTTAATGCCTATAAGAGGTTGGATTCTTGTACATTCTATGAATGAACAGAAGTCTGCAAACCAGACTTCTGTTTGCTTTTATCTCCTTTTACACAACCTATTAACTAGTAACCTCCATTATTTAATTTATTGAAATATTTTCACAACAAGCTGAAAGGGAAGGGGGTATGGTATTTATGATTCCTTCAGAGGGGTGAAAAACAGAAGAAAAGGAAAGTAGCTGGAGGCAGTACCAGCGCAGGGAACAGAGGAAAGAAATAACAGAAGTAGGAGCTGTGTTTTGCCTGTGAGCTGTGTTTTGGGTGATGAAGGTGGTGGAGGGTCAGGAGGGGAGGCCATATGAGGAGCAGCTGGGGTCACTCGGTCTGCTCAGCCTGGAGCAGAGGAGACTGAGGGGAGTTCACTCCCTGCAGTTACAGATTCCTCATGAGAGGAAGAGGAGGGGCTGCCCACCCATCTGCTTGCTCATTCCCTGTGCTCAGCAGAGCAGGAGAAGAGATTAAGATGGAAAAGCTTGTGGGCAGAGATAGAGGAGATCACTGACCAGCTCTCATTGTGAGTAAAACAGACTCATCTTGGGGAAAATTAATTTAATTTATTGCCAATTAGATTTAGATGGTGAGAAACAATGACAAAATCTAAACCAACTTTCAATTACTCCCTCTTCTTACCAAGATCAATTTTAGTCCCTCATTCCCAACTCTTCTTCCTCCTTCCCTTGAGTGGTGCCGGGGGATGGGGAATGAGGAGGTTGTGGTCAGGTTATATGAGATTTTCCCTGCCCTTTCTTCCTCCTCAGACTTTTCTCCTGTTGGAGCACAAGTCCTTCCCATGGAGTGCAGTTTCCCTCAGGACACATCCACCTGCACCAGCGTGGCACCTGCACAGGCTCCATCACTGACCTCTCCATGGGTCTCACTGCAATACCTGCTCCTCCTCGGTCTTGGCAGGGGCTGCAGAGGCAACTCTGCTCTGGTACCTAAAGCACCTCTCCTCCTCCTCTTTCCCTCACCTCCTTTCTGACTTTTTGTTTTTCCTTCACAATGAGCAAATCATTTCATTAGTTTCTTTCAATGATTTCATTATAAACTAGGACAAAAAGATACAATATGAAATTCATCTTTTCATATAAGGAAACCAGAAATTCTGCAAATACATAAAATCATAAAAAATATAGTAAGACAATCAAGTGAAAAGTAATTTGCAATTTATATAGATTAGTCATTTATTCAAGGGTTCAGATATTTTTGGCACCAAGTTTGGCCCTCTGAAGAGATTTGCAGAAATTATTTTTCTCACAGAGCTCAGGCAGATGAAAAAGTGAAGCCTTGTCTATCAAATTTGACATTTCATGCAATTACTCTTTTAAATGCCATCATTCCATAAAAAGCATTTCCTAATTTCTGTTTGTGCTGCATCTACTGTGCTTTTGAAAGGCATCCTATGATCTTGTCTAATATTTTTTTTTTACAAGGGTGATTGGCATGGAGGCCAGGACTTGCCCCCAGTGGTCACTGACATCCATGTGACTGATAAGGACTGGCAAGTCAGCAGCTGCCAGCAGAGTTGTTGTGGACAGATTTGGAACACAAGCATCAGCTTAGCTTCAGTGTTTCCTTTTCCTAGGGTGTCCTCTTTTGCCCTCCTTTGGCCCCTCCCAGGGGAAAGATGTTGGGTACTGTCTCTCCAGCTGACTCTTTCCAAATGAAGTGAATATTTCTGAAGTCTCTACAATTTTCTGAGATGAATATTCTATCTACTCTATTCTTTCTCAAATCAGCCATGTTAGTAAGAAGCCTAACTCAGTATTTAATTAAATTACGTGTATGAGGTTCATTTTCTATTTGATTAGTATTTTTTCCTATTTTTGGAGTCTGAATTGTAAGTCTGTATAAGCAATAAGATTTGTCAAATGCTTTCTTTTACCTTCTCACCAATCACTACTAGAATCAAAATAAAGCCAAAAAAACCCCAAATAACCTTTAAAAGGGTGAGTAAATAAGATATCCTAATTTACTTGTGTTTACTCAATTACTGCCTTCAATATTTAAACTTAGAACTAGTTTATGAATCTAAAGTTTTATAAAATTCTTGTGTGTCTGCCATTAATTTATATCATTCTAAATAACTGAGTGGTTTAAAAACTTTAAATTAATAATTTTTTTTATTTGGTAATGGTATTACAGGTTTTATGTATTTAATCTTGAAACAACTTAATTCTATTTCTCTTTAAATATTAAATTGGATAAGAATGAACAATAGTAAACAGTGAAAAATCATTATAGAGATATGAAAAAAGGAAGTAAAAGTATAATAATCTCTCAGTATATGTTTGAAAAATAGACAAGACACAGTAGACTTTTAAAAGAAAAAAAAGTACAAAAAGGACTTGAGATGATTTTAAGCTTCAAGTTGAGATTTTTAGCAGCCATAGGTCCTCTGTCTACATTAATTACTTTGCTAATGTCAGCTCCTGTGTCTGCCTTTGGATCTCTGAGAAATATTCCACAAGGCATTTCTCTTTTTCCTCTATGTCAGCAAGTGGCAATAGTACTCTTTAGGAAATTCCATCACATCCTCATAATCAAAAAAGATCTTTGGCTGCCTTTATAGATTTCCCATTTGCAGTATCGGAGACATTAAAATTGTGTTGAGTTCGGAGATCCTCTCCAAAGCAAAATATTTACCTGTCAGAATACAAAGATAGAGGAAAAACTGATGAAACAACATCAATCCAAAGTGTGTGTGGTCTTTTCACATTTTTGTCTTACCAGAGTTCCATCAAATGTGAACTTCTTTTTGTATTCAAACTTAATGCCTTTTCTCTTCTTTCTAACTAACTAACTAGCATGTTTAAGTCCCCTCACTAATAAAAGACTGTTCTTAGTGCCTTTGATATCAGGGCTATTGGACCTGCTTATTCTCCTGCTATTCGCTCTGCCAGGATTGTATTCTGGAATACCTGGTGTGAGAATGGGAAAACATTTCCCAAAATGTGCTGTCTGTTAAAAACTGTGGAACAAATCACATATTTTGTTTCGTGTGTTTAATGTGATTCAAATCTATGAAATGAGATTCAAATCACTGAAATGTTCAAATGGTATGTTTGATAATGGAGGAATTTACATTAATGTATCCATTGGAAACTAGTAGGAAGTAATCAAACTTTTAAAATATCTGGTCACATTGTCACTTTATTCATATGATTGTATTGTGCATTGCATGGGAAAAGGACAGAGCAATTTATCTTTTTATGTTTAACCAAATAGCTTATTATACACAGAAAAAAGACTTTTTCAACCTTAAACATAGAGGCTTCTTTTAATCTTTTTTTAAAACAGATTACTAATTTTGGTAAATATTATTACACTGAAATTGCAGGGTAAGGTACTTCACTGCTTGCATTAGAAAATGGAAGATTATTCTTATCCTAAACAGAAACAAACCATCATTCTGGGGGAAAACCATGTACTATATGTCAACATTTCAAACAAATGTGCAGAGCTTCCAAATATGTAGTGCTGTGTGGCAAACACTTTTCGAATATTAGCTTCCAACTTCCCACTGTCTGATTCATTGCCTTAATTTCGGCTTTAAACTCAATGCTGGAAGTGTTCAGATTCTTTTCTCACAGGAGTTTTCAAAAGTATTAATTAAAATATAATAAAATAAAGTGAGCGGTTGAATGGTTTTCGGAACTACTTTGAATTTTACTACAGAGAGGAGCCTGGCAGGGTGCACACAGCACATTCCAGGGAAGCTGCAGCAATGTAGGGCAGCTCTGCTAATTCATTTAGCTCCAGGAAGCCATGCATCAGAAGTGGTGTCACTGGAGAAATTTGCCAAAATGATGATTGCTTCTTCTGAAGCAAGGGAGTCCAAATCACTTCAAAAACTTTTCACAATAAACGCAGCACTGTGGGGTTCAAACCCAGAAGGCCACATTCTGTACTATGATATCTAATCCCCAGTGATGGAGAACATTTGAAAAAGTGGCAGCTGTCTCCTCTGGAATCATGAATTTAGGATGTCCAAAACTCTCAAAAAGGTTATATATCCCTGGTTTACATTGGCATATTTCTGTGGAAATAAGGAAAATTATGATTTACTTAACCATATTGCAGGCCTCATTCAAGCGACTAGTTTTTATCAAAATTTATAGTAAACTCTTTGTTATAGTAACAAAGAATTACATTCCTCAGATCAAAAGCTGAAATATCTGGGATAACTGCTTAAAATATCATATGGGAAATTGTACCTCATGAATGTAAACATCAAGCTAACTCATTATTCTGTTTCTGGGTATGCATTGGCATAGGAAAGTAAATCAATATATACCGTGAGGCTTAAATTACATTTGTCTTTGCAAATTGTTCCAGGTTCTGACAATATTTAGGGTGAAAATTGTATCAACAAACATCTCACAAAAGTCAAAATAAAAATAGCAGAAATTAGTATTTTCTGGTTTTTAATAGGAAGAGAATAGAAAAGGGAAAAGATGGTCAGAAAAACGTTAGGGAAACTTTTCTAACAGACCTCAATAAATCTGTCTTACTCTTTTTTGAAGATATTTGTGCTTCTAATTTTTACAGCTCAACATAATAAGTCCAATGTTTACCTATGTGGTGTCTGGGGAAAAATGTTCTTCTGGCTGGTAGTTTAGAACTACTGCCTGATTGTTTAACTGGGTGGTGCCTGCTCCTTGTCCTGGGAGCCAGTTCATTAGAAACAATTACTTACAGTTCTTCATACCAAGTGTGATTTTCTCTTCAGAGGAGCTATTTTGGATATGTACTGGATTTCTTCCTGTAAGATTTTGGGATTTTTTTTTCTTGGATTCCCTGTTTAATTCGCATTATTATGAGAATTGTCCCTAAACTATTTTAAGGGAAAACAGGGTAAAGTGTGATTTTTTTTCTGAGAATTCCAAGTGCCTGTGTTATTTTTCCAACTGGTTTGAATTTTGTTATTTTTCCTTTTAGGCTGAGATGTACCTGTCTCCATTATTGCACAGAAAATCTCACTAATGGCATGCATCAGAGTGTTCACTTAACTTGAAAAATATTACATGTGAGTATGTGATACCTTGATGAGGAATCCTCTTATCCTGCTTCATTTTTCTCCTTGTATGCTTTATTCTCTGTGGAGCAATCAAGTAATTTCTCCCTTGAGAAGTTAAAACACAAGATTTTTGTTATCATTTTGTTATATTTTGGATCAAGCTGAAGTAAAACAGGAGATCGTTCAGCAAGGCTATCTCAGGTGACAAAGAGGTGCTAAAAAAGCATTCCTTATGTATGCAGGTGTATTTAAGCATAGAATTGCATATTAGATAAGTTTTTTTTGTTTTTTTTTTTTTTTTGTTTTCTTTTTGAAGATATTCTCTCAACTCAAGAATAGATCCTGAATACAAAAATAACACTTTTCATCTGGGAAGTAAAGTGCCCATAAAAGCTAAGACAGTCAGAGGATAGTGTTAAATCTCTTATTTTATTTTTTTCTTTTTTTTTTTGCATAGAAAACTTAATGTAATCTGAGCCAATTTTTTATCTTTCCTTATTTTCTATTATCCTTAATAAAGAAATATATTTGTATCCCAGTTGCTTTCAGCTCTGTCTTCAACAGTAGATATTCTTTAAAAAAAGTTTATTTTAATTCGTATAACTTCAGAATTAATTCTTGTTTCTTCTTAATACTTCTATTAGTTTCTTCTAGAAGCTTAGATTTACTTTAGATATGCTAAATCTTCTAACACTCTTGAGCAAGAGAGACCAACCTAAAAATATATCTGGCATTTTGCCTCGATTTTTTTCTAGCAGTTTCAAAAAGAAACAATATATAACCTGGGGAAGTTATCCATGTGCTGAATTGCTTTAGGAGATTCTCTTTTATCACTTAAAGTGCTCAGTGAATTTTACTTCATGTTGCAGTTAAGGACTGCAGCACAGGGATCTGAGTCATTTTTGAAGATATTTGCTCATTTTCTGTCTCATGAAGGGAGGAATGACTCTTTCTTTGACCCTTACTTGGTATATTTAAAGCTCAGTCATAGAAGAGTTTGCAGAGGGTGTTTTGTTTTGTTTTTTGAAGTGAGCAAGAAAAAATGTCAGTAGTGATATCCCAAAAAAAACAGGTGCTTTTGTAACATCCACTGTATTGCTCTAAGTCAAATGCAAATTAGCATAATGGATATATCTCTATCTGGAGACGACTGTGGAAAAAAACCACACATCTAACAATAAAATGATTTTTTTTTTCCTTGTCCTACCTATCTTTGGCCTGACAGTATTGATAGATACCTTTAACACCCTACTTCTTTAATGGTTTAGGATAATTCACATATAACTTTCCTTTTAATGAACTGAGATAAATCATTCACTCTTTCATCTTCTTGATGATCCTGGTTTTTTTTTGGCACTCCCCTTCTCCTTCCTTCCCCTCTCTGATCTTCCTATTCTCAGGAAAATAAAAAGTCTCTTGGTAAAAAAATACACAAAGATTATTTTCTAACTCTTCTGACATGAACTTTTCTTAGCCAGTGGCATCCTTAACTTCCCCTTTGTCATGGTTTCAGCTGGGATTGTGTTAATTTCTGGGAGGAGATCCCATCAATGCCTACAAATATCCTAAGGGCAGGTGTCAAGAGGATGGGGCCACACTTTTTTCAGTTGTGCCCAGTGATCTGACAAGGGGCAGCAGGCACAAACTTAACCAGGGGAAAATCCATCCAAATGGATTTCCATAGGAGAAAAACATCTTTACTCATAGGCTGACATAAACCAGGTTGCCCAGAACAAACAGCCCTAAAATAAGTTGCCCAGAACTTTCTCTGGGGATATTCCAATCCTGATCAATCCAGCTCTTGATCAGCCTGCTTCAGTAGGGGGATTGGCCTAGGTGGTCTCCAGAGGTCCCTTCCAACCCCAAATATTCCATGATAATATGTAGATTTATTTATTTATCTATTTATAGATTTAAATGATTAAATTTAAATTATTTTTATTTAAACTCACAAAGTTTGGTCCTTTTTACCCTTCCAATTCCCATTTCCCCATCTGCTGAGGGGAAGAGTAAACGAGTGGCTGTGTGGGACTTGGTTGCTATCTGGGGTTAAACCACAGCAGAAACCATAAATCATGAAGAATTTTTGTTTGGAAAGGGAAGATTTAGTTGCAAGAATGGAAAAAAAACTTGTGGGTAGAAGATGAGAATGCAAGTGATAAATGAGGTGATAAAGCAGGGTACAGGAGAGATTAACAGGTTTAGTTCTCTTCAAGAGATAGCAAATTCTTATAGCATCTCCATTTCTTGTCAAAACAAACCCTAAACTCCTAACTGCCTTTTTCAGTTGGTGGCACTAAGTCTTTTCATCACTGTGGTTAAAAAAATTGAAATAAAGAAAATAAAGAAGATCAAAAATAAAGATTCAGTCACCCAAAGTTTTCTATTTTATGTGTCTTCATAATTTAACCATTGTTTCTCCTGTTTATTTCTTGGTCTCATACTCACAAAAATGTACCTGTTTTGACAGTTATTAGTTAATCTTGATGTAAGGACATTACACATTTCCAATATTTTATTTTTCTCATTTTGCTCACAAAGATTTGGCATTTACAGCTGCTCTTACACTTCTCCAGAGGATTCTGAAGAAAAACCTGACTCAGGAACAGATTGGCACAGGGCAAAGTCGTGGTGTCAACTCTCTACTAATTAGGTAAATGTACACTGGAGGTTACATTTAGACTATCCATTTGCATCAGTATCTCAGATTTAATAGTGTAGTCACTATGTCTCATAGCTTCTTCAAAAGCAATTATTTTGACAATTATTAGGAGACGTTATAAATAATTCAGCACATAATAATGCAAAATAAATCCATTAGGACAAAAACCCTGGGGCAGAAAAGCCTGGCCCTTGAGAAGTCATGAACAAAACACTTTTCTAGAAGACCAAGTTTGCTCCCATATATCTGTGTATAAGAACGGCCAAAACAGGTCACAAAATGTGTAACATTATCATTCTAACATTGCAACTCCCATGCTTAACACTTACCTAATGCAAATAAGGGAACTGAGATTCCTTTAACTAAAAAAACCCAGAAATGTTGTCTTGAAAAATGTCAGGCAAATTTGACAATGTTACCATATCAAGACTGAAGACTCAGGAAAGATGTGAGGAAGGGCTGGAGGAGGCCTGGGTTACCCTCAGAACAGAGATGTTCAGTGCACTGGAGTCAGAGACCTCAGTCTGTTCTGCAATAGGCAGCAGAGAGTGACAGTTTCCTGGATATATGTGGAGAGATCATTTAAATACTTTTTTTTTCAATTGCTTTAGGCTGTTGATTTTGAAATCTTCAAATGTAGATTATGAAGCTCAGGAGGATAAGCAGCACCTGCAAAGCAACCTCCTGCACATTACATTGTTTTCTTTCAAAGCATTTTATGTGGTGATTGTATCAGGCTGCATTTAGTTCATAATTTGTAAGGATTCTGGGTAAAACAGTATAGTTGTGTACAATACATCACACAAGAAAACTATTTTAGGTGGAATCTGGTCTGCTAGTAATAAAGAGCATGATTGTTTATATGTCTTAGGAAGCTTTATTTAGTACAATAAGGTTGAGTAATATGCTCAAAATATGTTTTAATTGTTTGAAAAATTGTCTGATTAATGCAATAGCCTAGGCTTAATGATATGTATAAGATGCACAGTTGTTTCCATTATGCCTGCAAAATCCTTGTAGCCAAAATATTATCATATGCTTTTCTTTCCTTTCCTATTTTTATGAATAAGTTTGTGCTGTTGCAATCCATCTGTGCCTCTTGGATCCTATCCAAAGACTTTCCATGCTTCATTGCCAATACCAATATATCCCATCATAGAATTAAGTAAGTGGACACATACAAATATCTATAAATATGTGGCATTCTTCCATTAAAATTATATATTGAAGATATAAATCATCAAAGACTGGCAAGGTATGACTTCTAAAAAAAACACAAACCAACCCACTAAAACAATTTATCCTGCTTTAAAGTACAAAAAAAACCTGGTACAGCACTTTCTAGAGACATATTAAAAAGGCTGACTTTACTACAATTTGTCAATTTTGTATTGTCAAAAGGAGATGAGAAGTTCTGAGCAATTCTGATCAAGAATGATTAATTCAGTAGTATTTAATTGCACATTTAGAATGGAGTTGCTAATTGGATTATTTGACTTTCTGAGTCTCAGTATCCATCATCAATTTTACAAGCTGAATGTTAAATATTAGTTAAACCATTTGATTCTCTCTACCACAAAAAAAGGTGAAAATTATTATTTTTAAATTGCTTGTAACCAACAGTGTAAAAGAGATGTGTATCTTTGCTTATAACTGCTAGTACTTAACATCTCATAGCTGGCCAGATTTTTTTTCAGCTTATTTCCAGACAGAGGAAGTACAAGAAGGTGTCTGGGTCCTGCCAGGGGGAATTTTTCAAAAGTTAATTTTGTCTGGACAATCCAGTTGCCTGTTTCAGTGAGATGACTGGTTTTGTGGACAAGGACACAGCACAGGATATTACATCTTGCAGTGGGTGGATGCTAGGCACCCACCAAAGCTGCTCTAACACTCACTTCTGCAGGTGGACAAAGGAGAGAAAATAAGATATAAAAGATATAAAATAAGATATAAAAGATGTAACTCATATAAAATATGAGTTAAGGACAGAGAAAGGTCACTCACCAAATACTCTCATGTGCAAAATAGACCCAGCCTGAGGATATTGATTGACTTTATTACTAAAAAATCAGAGCAGGATAATAAGAAATAAATCTTAAAACCACCTTCTCCCCACCTCTATCTTCTTTCTGGGCTCTGCTTCCTCCCCCCAGCAGTGCAGGGAGACAGGAATGGGGTTGTGGTCTGTTCATCACCCATGGTTTGGTGCTGCATGGAGAGCAGTCCTTCCCCTGCTCCACCTTGGGGTCCCTCCCATGGGAGACAGTTCTCCATGAACTTCTTGTCCAGTGTGAGTCCATCCCACAGGCTGCAGTTCTCCATGAACTTCTCCATGTGGGTCCATCCCACAGGCTGCAGTTCTCCATGAACTTCTCCAGTGTGGGTCCATCCCACGGGCTGCAGTTCTCCATGAACTTCTCCAGTGTGGGTCCATCCCACGGGCTGCAGTTCTCCATGAACTTCTCCATGTGGATCCATCCCACAGGCTGCAGTTCTCCATGAACTTCTCCATGTGGATCCATCCCACAGGCTGCAGTTCTCCATGAACTTCTCCATGTGGGTCCATCCCACAGGCTGCAGTTCTCCATGAACCACTGCAGCATGGGTCACTTCAGGCACAGGCTGCTTGAGAGTGATTCTCTCAAGGGCTCACAATCCTGCCAACAAAGCTGCTCTAGAGTAGGCTCCTCTCTCCATGGTCTGCAGGTCCCTGCCAGGAGCCTGTTCCAGCATGGGCTTCCCAGGGGGTCACCAGACTCCTCTCAGGCATGCACCTGTGTGCACCTTTTCCACAGGCTGCAAGTCAGCCTCTGCTTCTCCAAGCTGTCTCACCACGGGTAGCAGGGGAATCTCAGCTCCAGCACCTGGAACAGTTCCTGCCTCTCCTTCTGCTCTGTGTGTCTGCAGGGCTGTTCCTCTCCCATATTTTCACTCCTCTCTTCTCTGGCCACAATTGGATTTTTTATTCCCTTAAATATATTATCACAGAATTGATACTACAATTTCTGATTTCCTCAGTGGGTCCATCCTAGAAACATGTGGCATTGGCTCTGCTGGACCTGGGGAAAGCCTTTGGCAGCTTCTCTGAGAAGAAGAAGAGAGAATCTACCCCTGTAGCCCCCCAGCTACCAAAACCTGGCCACACAAACCCAACACATATGTCCTGTCTTTGTCCAGACCATCAGCAAGGTCTCCTACAGCATTCTTATATCAAAATTGGAGCTGCTGCATAAGTGGGCAGTGAAGTGTGTGGAAAAGGGACTGGACTATCAGGTTTAAAGGGTCAGGTCACTGGCAAAACATCCAGCTGGCTGCTTGTGACAAGTGCTGTCCCTCAGACACTGATACAAAAGGCAGAATGCCCACTTAGCCAGTCTGTGAGCAGTGCCAAATTGAGGTGGAGGACTTTTTGCTCAGGGAATAGCCAGGAGCCTGGAGAAATGGGCTGAAAAAAACCCTGTGAAATTGAACAAAGCAAAGGGCAACTCTTGCAGCTGGGATGATCTAAGGTCATATAACAATAGGATCAGGGTGCCAACACAGCACTGTGTCCAGTTTTGGGCTTCTCATTACAAGAAAGAAGTGGACATACAGGAATAAGCCTTTAGGAAGACCACTAAAATTGTTATAGGGCTGGAACACATGGCATATGTGGAGACACTAAAATAGTTGAGTTTTTCCATTCTCAAGTAAAGACAAAGGATGATCTAATTGTTGTATTCATGCTGGCTCATGGAAAGAGAGAAAATTAATTCAGAATTTTACTAGAAATTTCAACTAAATACAAATAAAAACTTAGTCACCTTGGGTGTTTGTATTGTGTTTTCCAGAGAGATTATGAGATCTCTGTACTTCAAGATTTTCAAAATATGACTTGTGACTGGACCAGATAACCTCAGGAAGGCCATTTTAGTTTTCACAGTTTTCACAGTTTTCAGAGCATATTCTGAGTTCTTCGGGCCCCTTTAGGC
This sequence comes from Setophaga petechia, assembly GCA_024362935.1. Classification (NCBI taxonomy): domain Eukaryota; kingdom Metazoa; phylum Chordata; class Aves; order Passeriformes; family Parulidae; genus Setophaga; species Setophaga petechia. The sequence goes on from JANCRA010000013.1 coordinate 12,626,993, forward strand.
CCATTATTTAGGCCCCCTTAATCCTATTGTTCTGTGGTTGTACCATTTTAAAAGGTAGAATCCAGAAAGTTATGAAAAATCTTTTCCTCTAAGCTTCATTAGCAATGTGAAATAGATAAGACACCAAAAATTCTTAATGTCAGACTTAATGCCTGTGTTCATCACACTGCTGACCCCAAAAAGTCTGGCTTACTTGGTAGGCAGCTAAGAGGGCTGGCTCGTTTAGTCTATTGCAATAGTTGCAAGCACAACACTAAATCACAATAAACTGTACTTTACAAATGATAGATTGCATAGGATTTACAATTTTAAAATTTTTTAAAGCATATTTATCAAAATATTTCTCAAGATTCCAGTAGATGTTGTTCATTGATATTCATATCTGGCATAACTTACACACAATAGTTCTGAAACCTGTATTCTTTATTCCTTTGTTATATCCAATCAGGAATTTTTGCCAGCAAAATTAACAATTTTGGAGGCCACTATAGTTAACACTTAGTGGTTTGGCAAGAACAGTTTTTTCCATGTGTTTCTATTAATTGTTCAATGATAATTCAAAATCACGATTAAAGTTGCTCTATAAAGCCTAAACCTCTGTATAGTCTCCATATAAAGATTTGTGTCTGTTTACCACTATGTAAGCAATATAGCAGTCTAAATAAAAAATTTAAGAAATATTTGTTCTAACTTTAAAGAACAAAACACTGGAAGAAAAACAAGGTAATCTTGTACTGTTTAAAAACCCCTATATTCTAGCAAATATCTGGATCAGTGGTGAAAGAAAATTAACAGGATTCATCTAATGGTCTTTTTTTCATTTAAAGCATAATTAATCCAAATTAAACTTGATTCTGGAGAGATTTTAAAAAGATTTGAGGGATCTTATGTCTAATTTAATCATAAGAGGGTATGAGTTATGCACACTTCAGTGTCACAAAGGCAAATAGGTATGGGCTACTAAATATAAGGGACCTCAGCTTTTATTTCTCTGTACTCAAATATTCTGGTTGGAAAAAAAGAGTGTCACAACTGTCCAGCAGGTCTCAGAGGGTTACTTTAGAAGCATCAAAAAATGCTTTCATTTAAATTCATGATCTGGGCTTATTCAACCTTTCATGATCTGGGCTTGTTCAACCTTTGCTTGAACACTTTTTCATCTTTAGTCTCACAAGAATTTCTTCTAGGAACATTTTCTCAGTTGGTACACTTTAGCAAATGAAAAATATATTTATAACTTCAGGGAACACCAGTTCATGGACTATGGAGGAACAACCTAAAAAGAAAAGATATTTTTAAAGCAAATGGAAAAAAAAATTAGGAAGGATTTTTTTTTTCCTTTGGTAATAATTGGAAAAATTAAATTCCATATTCTTTCCATATCAATTTTATTTTTCTCCCTTATGAATAGGTGTCATAATGAAACTGAATTTGTGGCCTTTCTCTCAAACAAATAGAGCTGAAAGCTGACTTGGGTTATATTTTCAAATTGATTCACAAAATCCTCTGAACTAAAGAAATTTCTTGGATGGGTTTAAGTGTGGGGGTGTGCACAGTTGTCACACAAGATTTTACAGCTGCACGTTACTCTTATGCTAAGATGGATTTCTGCATGGGCAGTAAAATCATGAACAACAAGTGAGCTTGGTTGTCCTTCCATGGAAATGATGTTTGCTCTTAATTCTGCCGTGAAGGTGGTAAATCATTTAATTTACATAAGTATAAAATGATGAACATGACCTCAGCAATTAATGGTTTTGTAAACTAAGTATTAATTATGTCAAGAGATATTTTTCTATTAACACAAATAGATGCTGGACTTAGGCCCTGAAAAAAGCTTTGTATTTGATATAGGATTTATACCCCTATAAATCTGGAAAAGAGAAAAGGAATGTATATCATATGCATTCAAACAATAACTTCAAATAAAGCTTGAAGCATTACTTTATTTATTGCTGCTGATAAAGTGTTTCTGCAAGAAACTGGCATTTATTTGCATGTTTCTTAGCAGCATGAGCAGGTTCCAAAATTATGAATTAAAATTCATGTCAACCTGTATTCATGCATTGCAAAAGATTAAGGGGAAAACATATTCAAATTTGGCTAGACTAGGTCAAGTACTGATTTGAGAGTGTGTAATGTCATTTGCAATGCAAGTGATAAATAAGAATTGGACACTAAAATGACTCTTCAGTCAGTTATGGTTGAAAAATTTGCATTTCTGTTATAAAATTATCCATATTTTTTGGTATCTAAAATCAGGGAAAAATTGAGCATTATGGCAGAAAGAATCTTGTCAATGCCTAGTTTGAATTTTCATGAATTTAATGAATTTATTTGATTTCTGTAATAAAACCTCTGAAAAGAGCATTAACTTCTCAGTCATTCCAATGAGGGACTCAGACTTCTGGCTTTCCTGGAGTTTCTGTTCATGTCCATGCTGGGACATTCCTCAGGCAATGTGACACCCACTCAATTTTCCCAGCCTGCAGCTCGGAGTTTGATGAAGACCTTGCATGATAAATGTGGCTTCCCACAGGAGCTGGTGCTGAACATCAGAAACAAGAAATCTTGTTCTTCCTGAGCACCACTTCCATGACCTTTCACTTGCAGAGAAGGGAATCTCCATTGCTCTCTTGAGCTTTGCTGTCTCTGACTTTCTGTAGTCAATGGGCAACTGGTTTGGGGTCTTCAAGTCATTGGTAGAAAGGCAGGGGTGGCAGCCAGAGAAGGGACAGCAGAATTATTGATCCACAGTGTCAGAAATATCTATTAGTCTCTAGCTGTCTTTTGTTTTATACTTATAGCTGACTATTTAGTGCAGTCTCTGAAAGTGTGTCAGAGCATTTGCTGTAATTTGAATACTTTCAAATCCTCTGTGAGAGTAGCAGCAGCAGCTCTCATTGTTTTCCATGAAACACCGTGGAAACACCAGGTGTGTGACTGTAGGCATTAAGTCTGTCTGTCCTTCCTGAGAAACCCAGAAATTCATAATTCCTGCCCATGGGTGTCCATGAGCACCTCCCTTGTGCACGTGCCACTTCCCAGTTGCAACCCTGATTATTATCAGGAGCATCAAGCTCCCTTCTGTTGGGCCCTTCAGGACCTCACTGGAAATTGGGTTTAGCAGTGTGTCAGTAATCAGGTCACCCCTGCTCAGGAGGCAGTCTTGGAGTGAGATCTCCTGCAGTGCCATAAATTCCTTGTTCAAGGATATTGGGGAGAAATTTCAAACTTATGTACTTTTTACTTCACACCAAATTCGACTTTTCAGCTCTCTTTTTATCTGTCAAACTTACGTCAGTCTAAGCAATTTTTTATTTAAAACAAATGGCCCTAAACTTTTCCTATAATTTCAGACCTTTTCAGGAATTTCTAAGGTTAAACCTTAAAGAGGGGGCATTTGGGCAAGGTCTACATATGTAAACATGCAAAACACTGAGCAACTTGGAAATTTAAATAGCCAGTCCTGTTCTGGCTGGGTTATGAGACCAGAAAAGCAGAGAAATAGCTCCTCTTTTGTCATTACTTTATATATTATGAATCACTTTTTGGAAATTATCACCTTTAATCACTTTACTTTTAAGTTGCATTTCCTTATGTGTTTATAAAAAGTACACCTTTTAAAAGTGTATTTTAAATTGCCAAATGCAATTTAAAATAAGTATTAGAAACTTATAAGAAAGTGATAACAATGAGAAAGTGATAACATTTGAAAGGTTTAAAAATAAAAATAATGCAAATTCCCATGGAGCACTTCATAAAAAAGCTACTCTTGTGGCAGCAAAACTATTCTATTAAACAAAAAAAATCTAATTGATATACTTCAGAATTTATGTTTTTCTATAAAACTTTCAGTAAAATTACTGGGAAAATAAAATGTGTAATATTGGTTTAAAATAGCTGTTAAGAACAAGAGATAGGACTGCAAAGAAAACAGAAACTTGACAGTTATTCCAGTTATTAAAATCTTTTGGTCTGTGAGTCTCTATACTTCAACAACAGCGAATTTCATACCAGTCATACATGTTTCACTCTTAAAAATCCCAGATAATGGCATTTTGATATGAAGCTGACAATTTCAATTTGCAGCTGCTAAATTCAGAACATAATTTATTAAGTAGCTTTTTCCTTTGCTTTTATTTAATATTTCTTATGTGCATTTACAAACCAATAAGTTAAAACACATAAAAATAAATCAAAGCAGATATTTATGGTTTACTGGAGGATTAAAAGCTCCACAACAAGTCTATACAAGGGGACTTGAACTCCTGACACTGTGGTAGGGAATAATTTAAAATGCATGCCAGATTAATTATTAAATTTTGGAAGATTGAAAGCAAATGCAGGAATCTCTCTTTCCTAAAGTAATAAAAGTAAATGAAAAAAATATTATATATTGTTCTATGTTATTATTATTATTATTATTATTATTATTATTATTATTATTATTATTATTATTATTATTATTCCATATAACATCTCACAATGCTGTTTTTTTATTTCATTTTTTTTCTTAGTTTCTATGTTTTTCTTTTCTTGTACTAAGATCTCTTTGTTGCACATCTAGATAAAATTTAGTTCTAGAAAGGTTTCCTTCATTTTTAGGTCAACTTCAGTGCATACCATATTAGGCCAATAAGGAATTCTCATAAAAACTGGGAATAGGAATTCTGCAAAAAAAAATTTGGTATATTATAATTAAAATTTTAATGAGTAGTACCTGCTGTCTTCAGAAAATATCTTATTGTTGGCATTACAAAGAAGAAAAACTTCAAAACAAAATAAATTTTCAAATAAATGATTGTAAATTTTATAGACTTCAATAGGAATTGTAATTCCATTGCCTTTATGTACCTTTTTTTTTTTCCATCAGGCTCATTTCCCAAACTGGACAACGCTTCCTATAGTGTCTCATTCTGATAATTCATGACAACCTTCTTTCCAGGAAAAAATATGAGAGCACCCTTTGGGAAATAGAATAAAATTTGAGAGTTTGGCCTGAAGAGGAATATGAAAACAAAGCTAATCATACTGCAATCCTCATAAGGCAGAGTAGAATCTTTCACTCTTTTTTATTGTTATTAAAATAATTTCATACATTGCCTTTAGCCAAAAGAAAGAGGGCTTTCTGAGGTAAAATTAGAAAAAAGTATGATTTAGTTTTCTTAAAAATATATATGTATATCTACTTCTCTGTAGACATTTTCTCAAGGAAACAAACTATATTAATTTAAACAGCACAGGGAATCTTAAATCACTGCTTTGTAAAGCTTGGAGAAAAGACAGAAAACTATCTTTTTTTTCCAGATGTGCACAAAAAAAGGCAGGAAATTTGAATAATTCTTGTTGTTTACCCATTTTTTTCCTTGGTATATAATACACAGAGGACTTATGTCAATTCCAGACATTCCCAGAGGATGACGTGAGTCTAGACAGCAAAAATCCTGCCCTGGGAGTTTCTGTGCTAATAAGAATTTGATGCTTCCCAAATTTTCTAATGAAGTAGGCTATCAGGTATTTAACTTAATTAAATAATTATTTTTATGGCATTTTGGAGGTTTGTTTGTTTGCTTGATGAAATATTTTCTCCTGTTGAAGAATAGAAGGAACTTAAACATTTTGTTTGTTTATTTGTTTGTTTGTTTGCTTGGTTTTACTTCGATTTGTTTTGGGGTTTTTGTTTTTGTTTTTTGATGGGGTGTTAAAATTTTCTTCAAATTGAATTTTGATGTCAGTTTGCATTAAAAATATATTAAAAAGGTGAATTTCATTTATCAGAATGGTTTGAATTTCCATGAAATTCAAAACACCATGTTATAAAATCCTGCAAGTGTATGGGGATTAGATTTAGTCATCCACATTCACTTGGTTGCTAGTGGTGACAAAGGAGAAGGAAAGACCACAGCTGGATGCAGGCTGAGTTGAGTTTCAATTTCCTTAACATTTTCTTTTTTTGAGGCAGTAAATACTGTTGGTATTCAACTCTACAAAAATATTAAAAAGAAAAATCTACAACCAGAAACACACCATATTTGTATAAATGTGTTGGATAAATATGTTTGCAAACTCAGGTCATCTTTTATTAGCCTTTAAATGGTATTCCATTTTAAATAAGGATGAAACCTTTGTTCGAGGTAGCCTACCAGACCAATGCTATCTCATACCTTGTACTGGTTTTTTGTAAAGAAATAAAAATGTGTGCTAAGAGCTGATGAGTCACTGTCTGTGTCACTGTGTTTGATGTTCCATTGGCTTAGATTTAATGGGACAATGGGGAAATAAGGTAAATACAGTGATTGATACCTCAGTGATAAAATACCTCTACCTACAGATATTTTCAAATAGTTTTCAGAAGTGATGTTCTATTCTGTACAAACATATGTGTTCTGAAGTACATATGGAGTATTTAATTATGTGTCTCAATATCTTTCTCAAAACCACATTTCACAGAGCCTTTAGCAGTGCTTCACCTTGTTTATTTTAAGATTGATTTTGAGCATTGATATTTTTATTCCAGTTTGTACTGGCAAACTGTTCAAATGATCCATATGAGTGCAGAAAACACCAGTAAATAAATTATTGAACTGGATTTTGATGTAGGATCAAACAAAATTCCAGAAAATGTATGCTTTTAAACAGTCTGTCTGTTGACTAAAAGTAATGATTGTTTTTTGTTTTGTTTTAAGACAATTGAGAAACTTGAAATTATCCTTTTTTTTCCTGTGGAAACAAAGATTAACATCTTTCAGAGGGGGATACCTATGAAGGACATACTCAAGGCATCAGAAGAAAATGACTCATGAATATATGAAGTATGCATTTTGCAGCATGGGTCAAGGGGCTCCTGAGGTTTACTAAAACATGTGCATATTACAAAACCTTTTACAGTTCATTCACTAAATTTAAAGCAATAATGAAAAATTCAAACAAAGCAATAAGCTTTAGAGAACCCACTGTCTTCAGGATGGTTATTTATTGTGTGACCTCCCCCAAGCCAGCCTTTATAATAAATGTTGTTGAATTTTCTCATTAAAAATGTGTGGGGGGAGAAGGGTTGTCAGTCTTTTTTCATTGCTTTTGGGTTTGTTTCATTTTAATTTTGCTATTTGTACAATTTCATATCTCAATCCAGGCATTTAAACTCTGTGGAATTGGAACAGCCTGTTATTAATTTGTTTGTTTTCCTGCAATGTCACTTACTGGAGCTGCTGGGCTTGCAGGAAACATAAGATTTCTTTGAAGCTATATTTGTATTGTTTTAAGAGATTTTTTATTTCTACCATGTAATGGAAATTTAATAGTATAATGATAATAGTAATCATTTTGTATGATTTGTTTTACTTTACCACTCTTACAAGTAAAGTATATCATGAAGTCATAATAACACAATAATTTGTAACCTAATGTGACCTGAGGGGGGAAAAGCTTTTTAAATTTTTTTCTTTGAGATCATTATGATACTCTTATTCTCCTAGACTCCTAAATCTCCTGTTTATCTTATTAACATAATTTACATATGCGACCGAGACAATTGAGAAAATGTGACCTATAAAAAAGAAATTTTCCAGAACTGCCTTAGAAATTCTGATATATCTTTTCTATTACTATTGGAAAACTTTGTTAAGTATTATTTTGAAGAGGGGATGTTCATAAAAATACCTCAGTTCTTCTAACAGTTTATTGACAAAACCCCAAAATTAATTCATATTTCAAAGTTCAACATGGCAGTATTTCCACTCTTACAAGTTTGCTTTACACAGGGAATACCTCAATATAAAAGTTATTTCTGATCTGGTACATGGTAAATCCCAACTTTAACAATGTTGATGTTTCTATTTTTGGTTTTTGGTTTTGTTTTGTTTTTTGGGTTTTTTTTTGCTTAACAAAAATTTTATTAAGATTTTTTTGCTTAAAAAACCTAGATTCTCATCATACTTCTTTAAAAAAAAAATCAGAAATTCCTAAAAATTATATTGGTGTTGCAGAGAAAATGTACAGAGCTTATAAGAAATAGATATATTTCCTTTAAGATCTTATCATCTTTTAATGAATTTGTCCAGAAATCTTTCTGAGTTTTAAAAGAAAATATCCTGAACTGAAATTGGAAGGCAAAAATGTGAGAATGTTTTCCAGGAAAAAGTGTTTTGAAATTCTCAAGTGTTCTTATTTTTTTTATTCTTTATATACATTTTGAAATTGAAAAAGTTCTGCAAGGTAAAGATTAGACTGTTTCCTAATCATTCTCTAACTTAAAATCTCTTGGAAATATTATATAAGAACTTCACAAAGTTTAGAAAATATTTCACTATGGAAAATTTTCTTAATTTTTCATCTCGTTATGACCATTTTCACACTTCCCCTACCTACAAGTATTTTTTAAATTACATTAGGTTTAAATCCTTTTGCTATTACTATATTAAGAAAAAAACAAGAAACAACAAAACTATAAGTAACCTTTCTTACTCTCTTCCAGTTTTGATGTTCTTTTGACTTCTCAGACTTTTACTTTATGTCCTTCCTGTCCAAAGATATGCTACTTTTTTTTCTTTTTTAATTTGACAGATTATCTTATTATTACTTTCCATAAATAATTAGGAAATTTTAAACATCCCTTCACTTTTCTAAGGTTGATAGAGCGTGCACAAATTACAAACTCATGGTAAGTTATGGAATATTTACTGGACTTCTTGTCTCTGAAAGACAGACAAATGTTTTTTGAGACCAAGTTTTTCACATTATTTCTATGCAGTCTATGGCTGTCTCTCACTGCCTCCATTGGCAGTATTAAGAGCCTAATGAGGAGTTGATAAATAGGAGTTGATAATTTGATTGTTGATATATGGTAAATGATGGTTTGTGAGCTGATCTAATGCATGACATCATCAACTCAATCCAAACATGCATTAAAAACCATAAAACTTATTTATTCAATCTCTTGTCACAGAGAGAATGGGATAATAATTAGAGCACTAGTCATGAATTTATGAAAATAGAATTCAATTAAATACCCTGTCATTTGTATATGACCTTAGATAAATTACTTGGGTTAGGTTTTCAACAGTATTTTGTCGTCAATGTGGAATTCATCTCACTTGAATTTAACTGTCAAAAATGGAAGTGTTTAACCTAAGTAGTTGTACCTGGTCTCTTTGCAGGCAATGAAGGAGGAAGATATGTCCCTGTGGATCAAATATCATCCCACTTCTCTCTTTCTGCCTCAGAGAGAACCTATATAATTAGCTACAACTAAATGCTTTGCCCTTATAACTCTGTCCAAACGGAGCTGATGGTTTCTGTGACTGAATGGTGCTTTCCCTGCACCACCTGAGGAAAACTGTGTGATGTGAGGTGGATCAATGCGTTTTAAAGAGTGGCATGGTTGTCCTGAAGGAAAACTGCATTCTTGACTTTCAGGAGTGTGAGACACCTACAACATTCTGAACCCGGGCGAGCGATCGATCGCTGCAAGAGCACAAAGTCCCCTCGGGGACAGAGGGTCTCACATGCAAAATGTATTTATGGAAATGGTGAGCCCACGTGCATATTTACACACAAGAATGTGAATTAATGCAATACCTATGAATTCATTTTCATCTTGAACACCTGCTGCATTGCCTTCAGCTTTGCCATTGCAGGAGAAAGTCATCACAGGATGTTTTTCCTTAAGGGTATAGCAATGCACTCTGAAATATCAGTCTAAATGTGGGTTTTAATGCAAACATTTTAGACATTCAGTATGGGCACAAAAGAGCTAACAACTATGTCAGGGGAGGAGGAAGAATAGGGATTTTGGAGCCTTATATAACATAATTTGGCACTTGACAAATTATATGTTAAGGATTTAATTATGCAAATAAAAACTCTGGGAGAAAAGGATCACAAGACTCCCAGAGTGCACATTAGAAAATGAAGAAAAGCACAATTAGAAATGCAATATGTACACTACTTACTATCAGAAATGGATCTTTCTTTTTGTCATTGAATCTTATTATTTTTTTACGCTCATTGAAATTATGCCAGTGTTATTTCATTATTTATCTGCAAGTCCTACTTCTATTTGCCGTTGCAACTTTGCCTTTGTATTCTGGGGGGTTTGTGCTATTTTTTTGTTTGTTTGCTTCAGAATTAAATTTTTTTTTCACTCTATTCAGACTATCTAAATATGATGGGAAAATTTAAAGTATAACAAAAATTAGTTGGTCTGATTTTTATTACAAAAGTTTTTAGGTTATTAAAATTTGATATTTTGAGCTCCACTTGATTTAGGCAAGTGGTCTCTTTTCATCTTTAGTTGGACATGCAAATATGTAAAATGTGTGCCTTTCAAAAATATCTTGTGTTTACAATGTAGTAGCAAATATGCTCAGCTTTTAATTTCCCTGGGTATGAGATACTTACATCTGAAAGTTCCTTAATGAAAGTCTGAAAACATACTTCCAGGAGGAAATTTCTTTAATTTCTTCATTTATTCAGTGGGGGAAATATCATTCAAATTGTGGCAAGGATCTCTGCCTCATTTTCTTTAGCCATTTTGAGTTCTCTATTTGCTCTAAAGAGTTGAATATTTGGTCTTGGTTAAACCAGTTGCAGCTATGAAACCCTTTTAGCACGGGCAGATGAAGAACCAGAGGGTGGAATAATAATTAGAGCACTAGTCAGTGAAACAATGGCATGAGATACAGATTATAGAAATCCCAATTATTAATGCACAACTCTAAGTCTCAGCAGGTGAAAGTGGCCAAAAAGAGGAAATCAAGAAGGCTCAAGCCTTAGGCAACTTCCAGATGTGTAGGAACTGAGTAAATATGATTTCCCAGTAGCTCTTGGCAGTCTGTTTTGTGTCCCAGGGGTGTCTGGGCTGCCCTGGCCCTGAGCTGGGTTTCCCTTTGCTCAGCCTTTCTGAGCTCCAGCTCTGGGATCTGCACCAGGGACAGGGATGGCAGACCCAGGCAGCTCCAGCCAGGCAAACAGCCTCTGGAAGTACTGCAGGGGTGGGGACAGTTATCACCTCTTTCCTGAAAGCAGGGGGACAGGAGCAGGCTGGGGAAAAACAGCTGAGTAAAAACATCCCCAAGCAGAACCATGAATGAGAAGGAGTACTCTCCTTCCTCCACGAATATCACACTCCTGCTGGCAAAGACAGGATGCTGAATGCCAGTCTCCCTTTTCTCAGGAAACACTGAGCGTGTTCAGCCAACTGAAAGTGCCCAAGATGTGCTCTGGAAGACTGAGTGTAAAACTAGTAAAAATAAGTATATAATATATAATGTTGGGGTTTTTTTAATATAAAAATTGTACAATGATCTATAACTCTACTGTCAATGAGGGCTTTTTTTCTGATGCAATTAGAATCTGATTTAATCTGATTTGGACTGTAAAACCATTAAAATATTAGTTGAATTGCCAGTAAATTCATGGGTCTGTGGCTTTTGTGGTTTAACCTCAGGTAGCAACTAAGTACTGTGGAGGCATTCACTTGCTCCCCACCACTTTCCACCTCTCACATGAGGAGAAGAATTAGAAAGAAAAAGTAAAACTCATGGTTTGAGATAAAAATATCTAATAATTAAAAATATTGCTAATAATAATAATAAATAATAATTAACAGCACCAATATATTAATAATTGTAATAATACTAAATAGTCTGATAATCATATTAATAATGATAATAATTTTAATGATAAGAACAGAGAGAGAGAGAGTAACTGAACCCAACGTAATTTCTCAGCACCACTGACTGATGCTGTCCCTGAAGAGAGATCAGCCCCTTCCAGGTAACTCTCCCCAGTTTATCAATTGGGCATGATGTTCGAGCATATGGAACATTCCTTTGGCCAATTCAGATCATCCATCCTGCCTGTGCTTCTTCCCAGCTCCCTTACTGGCACAGATAAGAAGCCAAAAAGTCCTGAGGGTGAGCACAATTTAGCAACAGCCAAATAACATGTGCTATCAACCTCTTTCTCATGCTGAATCCAAAACACAGCACTCTACCAGCTACAACCAATAAAATTAATTCCATACTGGACAAAGCCAGGACAGTGACATAATCTCATTTCTTCCGTAACAAGACCTCAAGCAAAATATTTAATTACAAATTCAGTAGTAAGTATATGTATTGAAAGATCTCTTGCACTCATTACATTTCTTTCTGTTTTTATTCAGCACTCCTCTGTTGGCGGAAAAGAGACATATTTTTAGTCAAACTTAAATTAAGCATCTTAGTGCCACAAATTCAGGACATAACTTTATAGAGCATAAATGCAACAGCAGGGTTTTACTGTGCTGGTGTTCAGCTCACAGGAAAGAAAAAAAAAACCAACAAAAAAAAAAAAACAAAAAAAAAAAAAAAAAAAAAAAACAAACCCAAAAAACAAGTTAAATTAATGTAAACCTACATCACATGTCAAAATGTACACTTCCTTCAAATACTGTATTCAGACACCCCTACAATGTAGGTGGTTTTTACTCCTCGGCTGCTAACATTTTCTTAATATAAAGTAGTTCATTGACTATGAACAAGATATTAAAATGTACCTTAACATAAAATTTTATTCAAATTCCAAATTCAAAATTTGACCAAAAATAATATAGATTTTCAATGCTGAGTTCTGTAAGTCCCAGAATTAAAATATGTTTTCTTTTTAGCATCTTCAAATTCAAAATGTGTTAAAATTACTATAAAATATGTCCTGTAGATGCAGTACATTGTGTGGGTTTCACTGTAAAATATTCAGTCACTGTTTAACTATAAAAGACAGATTTGCCCTTTCCCTCTTTTTAGTAGCTATAGGCATAAAATTCTTGTTTTTGTTTTAGTTAAATGGTGCAAAGGGTCTGGAGCAGAATTCTGGTGAGGAGTGTCTGAGGGAGGTGGGTGGGCTCAGGCTGGAGAAAAGGAAGCTCAAGGAGGACCTTTCTGGTGCTCTACAACTCCCTGAAGGAGGATGCAGCCAGGTGAGGGTCAGGCTCTTCTCCCAGTCAACAAGTGATAGAAGAGGAAACAGCTCAAATTGCTCCAGGAGAGGTTTAGATTGGATTTTAAGAAAAAAATTCTTCACGGAAATGTTTGTCAAGCACTGAAACACGTTGCCCAGAGAAGTGGTAGAGTCACCATACCTGTAGGTATTTAACACAGGTGTAGATGTAGCAACTGGGGACATGGTTTAGTGCTTGGCAGTGCCAGATAAGCAGTTGGATTACTTGATCTCAAAAGTCTTTTCCAACCTACTTCTATGATTCTGTGTGTTGGAGGTTTGGGGTTTTTTGTGGGGATTTGTGGTTCTTTTGTTTGTTTGGTTGGTTGGTTGGTCGGTTGGTTTTTTTAAGGGGGTGGGGAGGGATATTGGTTTGGTTTGGTTTGGTTTGGTTTGGTTTGGTTTGGTTTGGTTTGGTTTGGTTTGGTTTGGCTTGGTTTGGCTTGGTTTGGTTTCCCTCCTGTATTTCAAGTATCAGGTATTTTGAAGCGTAAAAAAAGAGCATCCAAAGATGGCAAAACTTCAGGTATTGCTTTCAAAGAAATACTCAAAGAAGATTTCAAAAAGTACAGTACAATGCTTGCTGGCATAAGCCCCTTTCCAAGTTCACCTCTAATTCTTATGACTCTTATTTATTATTCCTTCTTTTAAGGATCTGAGCACTTATTAACTTTGTGATCAAAGCAGTGAAGTCTTAGGATATGACATAAAAACTTTAAGAAAAAATTCTGTATTTTTGACACATGCTGTTTCAGTGGATAGAACTGCAAGTTTTTTACCATTATTAGCTAAAATTCACTTATTAAACAACAGTCTTTGGTTCAGTAATGAAAATAGTCTCTTTTTTATCTTTTACTTGTTAGTGTGTCTATTATTATAACTCATGCTGTGTAACTGAGTGTCACATCAATAGGCTCAAGATGATGCAGTGAAAAACTTTGAGGTTGCTTTGAATTTAAATCCATAGGAGAAATAGAAAAGATTTATAGTTTCATTTTTTACAGAGATTGCAACCAGGCTTTTATTGTTTTATTATTTCTGTAGGAGTGTACGTATAGACAGCATGTTACCTCTTATCAGTGTGACTGACCAATGCATCCCCACAACAGGAAAAGGCTCAGAGAAGGGCTCAGGTGACGTGCTGGTAAAGTTTCCCATTTTGGAATGTTCTTTGAATTCCTAAGACAGCTGATGCAACAGTTTTGTTTCAGTCATTTGATTTATCTGCCCATAACTTGAGGTGAACAGGAGGTGCAATTTGTGTCAGAGAGAGCTGTAATGCCTTTCTGTGGGTGGTGCTGTGTGGCCCTGTAGAGAGGAAAGGAGAATACCCTGCTGCCCTTCTTGTCCTCCCCAAATTAATTTCTGTGTTTTATTTCATCTCTCACTTAAAATATATACTCTTCATCCTAGACAAGGAGCTGTCACTTGTTTCATGTATTTATTTTTCTGTAGCAGAAAAGAGTCCCAGTGTCTAAAAAGTCTTTGGGGAATGCTGTAATCAAAATAAAGGAGCTATTTAATGTGTTCAGTATTCTTAATAATTAATTTCAAGATACACAGTTCATAGATGCCATCCAGGAGGTTTTAAAGTGGCAACTTTACATACACATAAATGATTAAATTGGCCATTATACATTAATGTGTCTAAGTTTCTTTCTTGCTTTCTCTTCCTTTTTTTTACATGACTCTACCTTCAGTCTTGCATTTTCTGTGTGTTGGCTTTTTAAACACTGTTTATTGCAAGAACTGCAGGAAAGAAATTTCCATTATGCTCTCCTAACAGTAGGCAGAAGAATACATGTGGATAGTTGTTTGAAAGCTCCTGAGCTCATTTGAGCAACTCTGAGAGCCCACCTGCCTCTCCTGCCTTCACTTTTTGGAAAGTAGGACAGAACTTTTTAAAGCACCTGTTCTCTTAACTAGAGGAGCAGTCTCAGCCAGTCAGATGATTAATGTTATTTTTTTTTTTAATTTTTAATGTTGTTCATTGAATTATTTGAGTGTTTGAGCTTCGTTTTTGCTTATGTGTGTCTTCTAATACTGTAAGAATCACACAATAATTTTATTTAATGATTTCAAGCTTACTATGCACGTACAGACTTTAATAACAGCTAGAAAGATGAACATCAGCAACAGAACAGAAAAGCTGAGAGTGTTGAGAAGAGAACTTTTTTCTTCAAGTTTACAATTACTTTATAATGGCTGAGCACAGATGACCTTAAATCAACTACTTTTCCATTAGCTTGCAATGTGTTTTCATATTTAGATTATTTCTCTTCAATTATTATTAGCTGGTGAAAGAACAATTTCCTTCTCCATTAAGGAAATACAATCATAACCTGACAGCATATTGAGATTTATTAAAGAATATTTTTCTTTTACATATTTAGCCGTGACAATTTACATACTTAGCCTTGACAACTTAGTGTATTGGGGCAAGGGGAAGTAAGTGTGGTGTACTGTGGGAAATAAAACTTATTTTTTCAGTCCTCCTATACTGAAAAAAATCAGTGGATGGAGGATGATCTGAAGGTTGCTATCATATAATCTTGAATTTGCTTATATAGATATACATTTTTCCTTAAAGAATGTCTTTACTAGTCTTTCTAGAGTTCCACACATCATGTAAATTCACTTAAACTCTGAACAAACAACACCTTGGATTTTCAGATGGAGAATAGATAATACTTCAATTTTTCTGCAAAACGAAATGTTTTCTTCTTCCTTTTGCAGTATGAACAAATCATAGAATCATTGAGGTTGGAAAGGACTTCCAAAATCATCATGTCCAACCAATCATATATTCAACCTGTGTGATTTGAAATTTTTTCTAAATGTGTGAAAGTGTGTACAAAAAAAAGCAAAGAAAAAAAATCTTAAGGTGCTGCTGCATGGACTGAAAAATAAAGTTGTTTTTAAGGTAAATCAACAGGAACTTCTCCATCTTAGAATTATTACAAACTTTTAGCTCTTCAGTGTTTATGTGCCTTCTCTAAATTGTTTTACACAATTAATCATTAATATCTTTTAAAGGTCTTTCACCTTCGCATAGAGGAGAGGCCAAACATCTATGGTGATAATAAACTGTTCTGATTAGTCATGTCTGAGTTTAAATTTAGAGTATTACCTGATTACTGTTGTTATGTTATATGCTTGGGGAAAGTGGGTTTCTTTTTAGAATGTGTCTTTCTATAGAGAAGAAACACAGGCTGTAAATGCAATGCCATGCAGAAATTTTAATATATGTGGTACCAGTTCTGTTGATAGCTTGACATATCCTGATAAAAGCTATGAGCACTTCTCATTTTAAAGTCTCTTACTTGTTCCTTCTTACTTTTGTTTTTTTTTTTTAATTAAATGAAGTTTCTCTTGCTTCAATTAGAATAATCAAGTATTGTTTAATAGAATCCTGCAGAGAGCGAATCAACCACGTGGTATATAACCACTCTCCTATCTTTTAGGAAGAGTAAGAAATGAATTTCTGTTTGTAACTGTCCTAATCAGATCAAGATTAGTGGTTTTATTATTGCAAGGATGTATTGATGGAAACACGAAGGAAAACTCACAGATCTCTTTTGGTGTGATTGCCTGGAAGAACTACCCATGGAGTATGTTTCATCTGTTCTTTAGATGTTATTAATTATTATGCTTGCAGTAAAAAACCCAATTTTTGCTGTGCCTTGACATACTAAAAAACTACTCAAGTCTTTAACAAGCAATCTTTTCAGACAGATGCACACTTGGGAAAACATACAGATGATGTGGAAGAAAACAGGAAAGAAAAATTATCCAGGTGTTTTCAACAGAGATTCTCATTCTGTCTTTTCTGAATATGCTCGCAGCTGGCAGCCTACAGAATTTCAAAAGTGTCAAAGTAGTTACAAACAGATTTAACAAGTTTGTTGTGAAAATTACATTTAGTATTTGGAGTCCTTATATATATTTTACATCATTGATGATGAAAAAGAAGAGGGAAAGACTAAGCATGCAATATAGAATATTTAAGTCACCTGATACTAACAAGTAAATATAAAATTAGTTGAAATAAAATCAAACTAGTTTTAAAAATGGGGTTTTTTGGAAAATTTAAATTTTGGCTCTGAAAAAATCCTAATTTAAAAGTTTTGCTACAGGATAAATCATTGTTCAGAATAACAAATCTCTCTATTTTATGGGTTTGGGTTGGTTTCTTTCTAATGAGAATCTGATTTTCCAAGAGTGTAAAAAAAAGCACTCTCATTCCTCAACAGATCTATATTCTGCATACAAAACTAAATTTTATGACATCTACTTAACTTAACCACATAATAAGAGAAATCTCAAGAAGAACAATGCATTTGAATCTATTTTTTGGTCTGGGTTTATTTTTTTTTGTTCTTATATTCAGCGTTCCTTGCAAAACAATAAATGAAATACATTTATTTCATGGCCATATATATAAAATATGCATACACATATGCAAACATGTACTTTCTTGGATTGTGTGGCAATTGTTTTTTCATGCCTGCCTGTGAACAGCTTTTAAAATTTGCTGTTTTCAGCATCTTTCAGAAGTGCCAGAGAGCAGCAGCCTCCTTGCTCCCTCCTCTTCAGCGTTCGTTTACTGCCTCTCTCAACAGAGATTCAGCTCATCTGTCATCCTCAGCAATAGCTAAAATTATTTTCAGCTCTGTCACTTGGGGACTCACAAGGCAAGAAGACAAGTCTAGAGTTTCTTTTAAAAACGATTTCTAAATGAGGTGTAGATTTTATGCTTCCTGACCTATTTTTTCAAATGCTTGCTTCTGAGTCAATGTTCAAATGCTATTTTTTTTTTACCCTTTGAATTTATATTATTGATAATACTCTATGAAATAATTCCTTTAGCACACATGTTTTCTCCATGAATGTCTGTGTCAATATGACCATCTAACCCTAAGAGTGGTGGCAGCAGCTGGGTTGATCAAATATATAGATTACTTTTGAAGCATCAGTTTGTACATGATTATTTTAAATGATTTTCTAGACTACACAGATTGAGAGCTCTCATTCTTGATTTTTATTTCTGATTTTTGTACTTACAGAGGATAAAATGTTTGGGAAACGCTCCAGTTTTTTTAGCACATCTCATCAGGAAGAGATGCTTGTTTGAGGAATATATTTGTCAGTGGAAACTCTAGTGGTGACTTATAAAGATCTCCCTATTGGTGTGATTCAGAGTCTTCACAACTATGCAGGAACATACAAGAGATATCTCCAATATCATTTCTATTACTACTATTACTTCTATAAGATACAAGAGATATCTCCAATATTTTCTCAGCTAAGGAAAACATGAAAGGAAAAAAAGTACTCTGACTGAGACATTTATTGCTCAGATAAGAGAAACATGAAAAATATAAGATTTTTTCCTGTTGCTTAGTGACACAATATACTGATATTTTATGCATCCATAGCTTTTAGATATTAGATGAATGATTTTTCTTACCAAAAAAAAAAATTCTACCAAGAATAAATAGGCAGTGTTTTGTTTGCTTGGCTTCTGTTTGTTGGGTTTTGTTTAATTTGTTTTTCGGTTTTGTGGTTTTTAAAATTTTTTCTTATAAAGCAGTGGCATTTTGCTACCAATTCTTCTCTGCGGGAGCAGAAACAAGTGTAGGAGATCAGTGTAGTTCTTCTCTGCACAATATCTTCTGCAGTTTAAGTTGGCCAATTTTGCTGCCACTGCAAGCAGCAATAACAGATTCAATACCCTGCCCCACTAAATTAAATCAAATGCTGCCTTTTTCCAACCAGTGCTGTGAGGCAGTGATACTGAGATGCAGAGTCATGGCTTACTCTACACCTTTTACTACTGCCGTTTCCTCTGTCCTTCAGAAATAGCAAATGAAAAGCACTCTGAATATTTGATCAGATATTCTGCACAGATAAAAATCTCAAAAGGTTGAAATGGAGAAAATCATTGTTAACTCATCATGTAAAACAGATTTTTACTTTCTTCTCCCAAGAGACGTGATAATGTTTAAAAGACTGGAGTTGGAATAGCCATCTTAGTTTCCCTACATATTTTTATAGCCTACTTTCCAAGACCATATAAAATTCATTACATATTTAAAAATATTTTAAATTCAATTACAAACAACAAGAATAATTATAAATCGCACAATGTATTAATTATTAAAATTCTGATAGGGAGAAAATAAATTGACTTTTTATTTCGACATTATTCAAAGATACATTGTGTACTAAATGAGCACCAGAAGGGGATGATGCCTACAATAATTGTTGTCACAGCATCTGGCTGGTTAGAGAGTTAGGTTGAAGGTTGTGAACTTTGTGGCTAATTTCCTCCTTGCAGTTCATTTTATAAAAATGTTGGAGGAAAAAGGGATAAAAAGTATTCTCTCCACTCTAATGTCCACTGGTATTAAATTTTGAACCCACTATGAGGGTGTAATATAAATCAATATATTCCCAAGCAATGTACAAAAATTACTCCCTGAAATTTTCTTCAGAACTGCTCTATCAGCATTAGTAATGCTGTCAATTATATCAATTATATCAAGATATCAATTTTAAAAATCAAACAAAAAATAATAGAGACAAAAAAAAAGACATAAGAAAGGCAAGGAAAATTATAACAAAAAGTCCGTTTTCTCCTCCTTCTGCTGAGTTTTCATGTTTCTTGTAAACTGACAGTACAGACTAATATGTATTTCTGTTTTCAGAGTTCAGCAAAAGGTAGAAATATCAAGTCCTGTAAATATAAAAAGTGTATGAATAACCATAAATCCCATAACACGCATCCTCACTGTGCAACAGTGCATTTTGACAGATTATTGCCTTGAAGGAAGACACAGTAGTAGGACGAGGGCTGAGGGCAGATTAGATATTTTTGCTCTCATATCTGACCATGAGTGCTTGCTAATGCTACATATCTACTTTTATTTTCTTTCCTGTGAAAAGATAGTTTAATTGCAGCAAAGCATTTTTTTCACTTAACAAATGGTGCAAGGTAAATATCTATCTAATCATTCAATAACAGTTTCTGCAGACAGAAATAAAAGACATTTTCAGGGCAGCCTGCAACTGTTTTATTTCTAAAATATTATAGGATGGAAAGCAAAAACAAATACAAACCATAAAAGTCTTAATTTTTAGAACATTAATATTTTCCTTAGGATTTTTTAAAAATAATATTTAGAATCAGTTTTTTATTCTTTAAGTGAAGTTTTATGTGATAGACCAACATGTTTGTCACTTGTAAGAAGAGAGAGGAATGCATAAATTCTGTGCACTGAGTTGAAAGTGTCTTCAATATTTTCACAGCCAGGACAAATCCAAACCCATTTTATAGATACTGCCAAGAACACCTGACACTATCTAGCAAGTGGGCTCCTTCTCACTGCTGGTTAGGATTATTTGATGTACTTCCTTCCATACCCACCCCAGTGTAGGAAGAGACCTTATCTCCTTCAAAGAAGGCAAATGTGCATTAAGAAAGTCTTAAATGTCACCTGTTTGTTTCCCTGATTTTTGTAATTTTCAGGTTATTGTTCTGAAACAGGTTCAAAAATAAATAGAAAGTCTGCTTCTATTTGTCTTTATGACAGAGTCTGTAGATTTCAGATAGTGGTAAAATAATAACTACATCCAGGCAGACGCTAGTAGAGATGTGTTTAAAGACAATTTTCTGCTCTTTTGTTTCACTATTTGCTTATTCATTTACTTTCCTGACCTTTTCTCTTGAGAAGCTGGATGAGCTGCAGCTGTTGCTGACTTCCTCATGGAGCCAGACTTCCACATCTGTCATGAATAGTTAATACTGCACAATTCAAAATGCTCTTCTAGGCTGTCATGCACTGCACATAGGTTTAAGGCGGTCAAGTTGAATTTTGCCAAAAAGCAGAAAAATAATAGAACTGTTGAATTACCAGAGTTAGAAGACTTGCTTTACTTCTGGGTCAAAACATTCACAACCCAGTCAGGAATATATTCAGGGGTACTTGAATGCAGAAGAAGGAAAATATTCAAGACAGGGATGTAAGCACACAGATGAAAATAGTTGTTCTCATTAACCCAAAATTGATAAAAAACTTCAGACATCTAGTTCTGGATTTTTGGGATTTTTGTGGGGTTTTTTTGTTTGCTTTTGATTTTGTTTTTGGGTTTTTTTTTTTTTTTTGTTTTTCTGATGGTGGCCCTCAATAGCTGCTTAGGGAATGTTGAAAGGAATAAAGAAACTGCAGCATGATCCTCCCCGTGGCAGTTTTCTGGTTCTTATGATTTTCAGTATATAATTCCTTCTGGTGGAATTTTTATTCACAGATTACTTCAATGATATTTTGTTAATTTTTAACCAATATGTAGGTTCCATATATTCACAATGCCTTCTTTCAAGTTTAAACATTATACTCTGTGTGGCCAAAACAAAACTCCCTTTGATTATCACCTAATTGTGTGTAACATGGTATCATTTTCCTGTTAAAAATAACAATAAAGAATATTTTCTTATTAATATGGTCTTGCAACTCAACCTCTGTCATGAAGCAGTGGAGTTACCTTGATTTTAAACTGAAAGGCCCTGGTCTCTAACATATCACTAGAAGGAATTTAAATACTAATTATTAATTATTAATTATTTCATACTCTTATTTGCCTTTTTTTGTTCCAAAATACCTTTTTGAGATAGATGCACTGTCCACTTTTCAAGACAATACAATTTTTAGGATGATTATGCTTTTAATGTTGTCCTTTATTCCTCACTTTCTAACAGTTCTAATTACCTTTCTCATCAATATGAGCAAATTGAGAAAGAGTCATCATCAGTGGCTTTTTTGAGTGTTATTTAACTAATGTTAGTTTGAATGTAACATGCAACTAATGTTAGGTTGAATTCAATTCAATTTCAGGGGGAAAGCTTGAAAATAGGATCTAAGCACATCTGAAAAAACTTTAAAGGAAAAAATAGCAGCAAATAGAAGAAAGACAAGCCTTAGCTTGTCAAAACCTGTTTACAAGATGAAATCTCATAAATTATTTGGCTGTTCTTATAATTATTTTTAGCCTAGTGTTGACAGCGTTAATTTTTCCTTTCCTTTTTCTTTTTACATCACACCTTATCAGCTCTCCACCCTACCTTGTTTTCCTTGAGTTTTAAAGTATCTTTTTTAAAACTTTTTTTTTTAATTCAGTTCCATGATTTTTAATGGGAAGTTTTATATAAGAGACCTCTGTTTAAAAAAGAGAGACTTTTTTGAGTGCTGTGAATACAATACAAGCAATTAAAATATCTTTTGAGGGGTATTTGAATATTATACTTAATTTCCAGTGCTTGATACCTAATTTCCACTGCCAGCCAATGCCACAGATTTATTTTTTATTTGTGAGTAAAGCAAGAGAAATGGATAGAGCCTGTGGGTGACTTTGCAAAGAACTGAAAGTATGAAAATATTTATTGAATTTTGGAAAGTCCCATTCATTGAAGTTAGAAATCATCACAAAATCAGTCTCTCTATCACACATATGCACACACAAAATCCAATAGAATGTATTACAAAATGAACCTTTGGGGTTTTATTTCCAAATCAATTCTTCAATAATTAGAATACTTTCCTAATTTACAGTGGCTGATAGTCTGTCTGTTCAATGAACAGCAGTTTAATTTGGCTTTGCTGTAGAAACGTTTCAGAATCTTTATACTTTGCAGAAAACAATATAATATCAGGTATTTTTCTTTAATTTTGAAGATATTATGTTTTGACTGATTAAATCATGACAATGAATGTCAAGATTTCAAAGGAGTAAAGAAAAACAATCAAGTTCCACTAGCAAGAGAGTATAAAAGATTCTTTAAGTAAAATGTTAGGATGTTACATTATTTTGCCATTCTTACCTTCTTAGACTTAAATAAAATAACAGTTATATTAAAGTTTTCCTTTCTTAAAAATAATTTTTTATTCTAGCTCTACAAGTTCACATGAAGAAATTTCATTAATAAAATATTTCATCATGAAAACTTTCTCGATGGAAAATTAGGATCTATTTGAGAGCACCCTGTGTGTAGATATTAATCTTTTATCTATTCACTCCCATTGAAAAAACTGAAAGAAGATTTATATTTATCCAGCATTGATTTCTTTTTAAATAATTCTGTGTAGTCCACATTAACTGGGATAACAAAAACCCTTCATGATCATTTTCTTTTATGATTACATAGAAAGCCTCTTTTAGTATCCTGTAATAGAATTTTGTTGTGCTAGAGAAGGAAACTTGATTATGGTCTTCAGGGTAGTGATTTAGGCTCTGAACACCTCCACAGTTCTTACTTGCAGCTGGGATCCCAGGATGCCTGTGTGGATCTCTTTCTCTATGCATAGTCATTTTCACAAGAATGTGATTTGCTAAAGGTGGCCAAGTGAAGGTTTTGATAACCTTTCCCCATTTTCTCTGATCTCAGAGAGAACATTTTGTCATTATAACCAGAGAGTGCTGTGGGAACAGAAGGCAGATCATGAAAAGTGAGGCTATGGCAGTGGTATTAAATAACAGTATTCATGTCAAAGAAGTGCTTTACCAGAAGTTTCTAGAAGCTGCTGGTGTTTCATTTCTAATGACATAATGAGATACAGGAATTCTAAGTACTTTTTTAAAAAAAGCCATGATAGATAAAGAACTGATCTTTTCTCTTTCTTACGGCTTATATTATTTAACGATCATCTGTGGAGAGAGAATTAGGCTTTGTACCCAAAATCATCTGTATCCATGCCATAGAACTAAAGACCAGGGAATTTAAAGACTTTAGTAGAGGACATGGCTGCTATTCTATTTTATAATTTGGGAGGGGAGAGTGAGAATGAACAGGAAAGTGATGGCTGCACATAATGATTGTTAGAATGTCCTTCTAATGATTCCTATTTTGATAAAGAGTGGAATTTACTCTACCACATACCATGATACTGCAGAGAACATCTTTCACACTGAAACATCAGAAAGTTCTGTACAGTGATAAAACAATACCAAGAAAACAGGGTAAAACCTACATTTGCTACACGTGTTCCATTTTCCATAAAGTTTAAGAATGAATGTCTTAAAATATTGAGAAGTTTCTGAACTCTTTGCCAAGAATTTCCTAAAAATTTGATGTGATGAAGTAAGGACTAGGAGACCTGAGATGGCTTCAAAAGTATGAATTACTGTTTCTAGCATGTTTCTATCTTACTGTGCTCAAACATTGAAGTCTATTGATGACAATAGAAAGCCTCTAATAGATTGGGATATGATTTGGATAAAATGTGAGGAAATTTTCTTTCACTCATTACCCTATTATTCTGAATATCTGGTTCAGGTGGATTAGCCTGGATACTGGATAAAAGGATGAAAATTGTCCCGTGACAACTGACCAACTTCCTCACCAACAACGTAGACCATACTGACATACGAACTTTCAGCCACTGCTGTGTGGCTTGGAGTTTGGGAAAAGTAGAATAAAAATTGGACATGTACTCATTTTTGATCAGATTTCCAACAACCATCATGTTAAGAACTCTCTAGGCCATTCTGCTTATGCTGGGTTTTTTCTTATAAATATTTTGTATACATGTATTCAGAAAGTTCTCCAAAATATTTTAATAGTGCAGGCGAAACACAATTTTATTTTCTGATTCTAAACTTTTTATGCTCCAAAGTGTTAGGGACATTATACTAAATAAATGAAAATTCTCTACTTCTGTATTGTCACTGTGACCTCCTCTCTCCTCACTGTGTCTTACATGAATTACACATAAAAATTGTCAAAAAGCTAGTAAACATTAATGATGCAGATGTTAAAAACCCCAACAGTCACTACAATGATTGTCAAGCGTGTAGTGAATAGGGTCAGGTGCTCGGAAAATCTCGCGATGTCACGGAAAGCAGTAGAGTTGCTCTCCCCCTAACGCCTAGTGACAAAGGATCACCCAAGAATGTAGTCCCCCCTAACATTTGTAACTTTTTACCCCTTACTAACCAATTACAGTAAGGTAAGACCCCCTGACGTAGAGAAAGAACTAGCAGAGTATAAAACCCGACGAGGCGGGACAATAAAGGTCTTGAACCGTCCACCATACTGGTGTCTGCGTGTGTTCTTGGCCCGAGTGACCCTGCAGAGTTTGGGTTGCCGTGCCGTTTCCTCGGAACCAGGTTGCCTCACCTTGCATTAGAAGGTAACAATGAGTTTTTGATATCCATTATTATGAAAAAGTGTCCAAGAACTGTGAGATTCCACCTGCAGTGGGGTGTCAGCTCTTGGACCCTGACACGAGGACCTGGATTTGTTGAAGTCCAGAGGAGGGTAATGAAGATGATTAGAGTGCTGAAGGACCACCACTATAGCGACAGGTAAGACAAAGCTGGGACTACTTAGCCCAGAGGAGAGAAGGCTCTTGGGACAGAGCCTTCCAGTTCCTAAAGGATGGCACAAGAGAGATGGAGAGGGAATTTTAACAAGGGCATGTAGTGATAGTACAAGGGGGAATGACTTCAAACTGAAAGGGATAGGTTTAAATTAGATAATAGAAACAAACTCTTCCCTGTGAGGGTAGCGAGGCATTGGAACAGATCACCCAGAGAAGTTGTCCATACCCCACCCGTGCAAGGGTCCAAGGCCAGGCTGGATGGGCTGTGAGCAGCCTGGTCTCGTGGAAGGTGTCCCTGCCTACAGCAGGGAGTTGCAGCTGTGTGATTTTTAAGGTCCTTTCCAACCCAAACCATTCTGTGAGCCTACGTGTCAAATTGAAATATGTTAATTATTTTAATTGATAAGCAAATTTTCCTGAGCACTTTGTCCTTGATGGGTCTGAGATTTTTCTCCTCTCCTTTCCACATGTGGCTTTCCAAGAGGTGTCAGGACTTCTCCTGCCTGTGACCTCTGTTATCATGGGTCTTCAATGCACAGGTCATTGTATACATTATGGTGTTCTGCAAAAAAAATTCAATATTTTGTGTGTCTTATCCATTTCTACACATGCCATTCACAATATGTTTTTCTGTCTGGGTTCCAACTAAACAGTTTCTCTAATCAGACTATAAAAAAATCTTTTATTATCCACATCTTGAAGCAGTTTTTTACTGTTTTGTAAGGAGGTCATCGCATTATGGGAATGTGGAAATATTCTCTCACCTAGAAGTAGAAAAGATTTCACTGAGAGAGACTGGTTCTCTCTGGGTGAAATCTTTTCTACTTCATAATGATTTCTAATGCAGATTTATTAAATTAATTTTGACTCAGACTTTTAAAATCCCATAAATTTTCAACCCACAGATTGGCATTAAAAAAAAAAAATCTTTGTCCTTTGAATTATCAGCCAGATAGTTATATGATTAATGGAGAAAATAGGGAGAGGAGAAATATTAATTACTATCTCATCTAAATTGTCAGTAGCTTGACTGGGCCTTAATGAATTGCATTGGCAACACAGTTTATTTACGATACCTGTCAAAAATTCCCAGAGTACTGCAAGAGGTTTTAACTATCAGAATAAAACATTAATATTCAGGTGCTATATCAATATATTGGAAACAGCTCCTTGCATCACAGATCTAATCAATAACCTAATTTTGGTCAAGTGAATGTGACAAGCAATGAGGATGAATGGAATGAAAGATTATCAAGCTTTATTTTCAATCATTGAAGAAGCATTATGTGTGAGGAATAATGATTGTACCATGACAGGACGTTGTGTGCAACTCCCTTTCAAAAAATCCCTGAGATTTTCAATAAAAAAAAAAAAAAAAAGCAAAAAAATCTGGGTTTAGTTACTACTCTTGCATCCCATCCATAGTCATTTGCTTATCGTTGCAAAATAATTACCTAAATTAGAAATTCCAGCTTAAAAGCTTCACAGGGCCGAGGACCTATCTATCCCTATAAGGACGCATTATTTCAGATACTAAATTTTACCCTTTTCTCAGTTCTACAAGAATTCCATTGAAGTTCATGGAAATTAATGATAGACAAAGTTGATTTTCTGGAATGTTTTTCTCTGAATGGCCTATATGCCCATTATTCCACTGGCATATGTGGCATAATGCAATATCCTTATCTAGAAAGCAATTCTGCTTAAAAACCTCAAATCTAAACCACACTGCTCGTACCAGCTACACCCCCTGGACAAATTATTTGTAAATCTAGGCCAGTTGCTTAATTGAACTTTGGTGTCATGTCTATCATGTAGACAATAGCATTTAATTTTTTGTTATGTCAGCTAGAGACTCTACTTCATGTATGAGATTATTCTACTTTCATAACTACAGCGCCTTTTCTAATTTTGTGGCTGTCTTTATCTGAACTGCACTGGTACTTTGAACTGCAAAACCTGATAAGTTAATCCAATTCCTACTCTACCCAGCTATTTTGATTTCTCTTTAGTAAATCTATTGCAGTAAAGGTGGTTGGATTTTTACATAAAATAAGTAATCCCCAAAGCATTTACATGTAAAGATATTTTACTGCTCCTGTGACATAGCACAGAAAGTTGTAATATATATGATTCAGGTCCCATTTCTACACCTTCCATGTATATCTGCATTTAGCCAAGCACTAAACCTCTTTCCCTTAAAATGAAGACCATTTTAAAATGACATGCTGCAAAGATGTCCTGCCCTGCCTATTAAGATCTTATTGCAGCAATACAATCTTATTATTGCTTCCAGCCATTTCCACTGCTTATCATTTCAGAGTTAAAGTGCTTTGCTTCTCCAAATTCCTTCCTTGCAAAAGAAAGTCCCCAAGGTATTCAGCCTCCTATTCCTAACTGTAGCTAAATGATAATGGAAGGTTTTCAGTCTGAGAATTAAAGGGGAAAAATTTGGCAGAATATTCCTTGTTATTTCCTTTTGGGGAAGATATTAGACAGCAGAATTATTAAAAAAAAATAAGAAAAAAAGGAAAAAAGTGAGAAAGTCAAAGAGCAATGAAGTGAAGAGAGAGAAGAAAGGATTGGAAAGAAAAAGAAGAAAAACAAAGAAAAATAAAAAGAAAAGAGAAAAAGAAAGGAGAGAAATAAAAAGAAAGAAAAAAAGAAAAAGAAAAGAAAAAAAAAGAAGAAAAGAAAAGAAAGGAAAGAAAGAAAAGAAAAGAAAAGAAAAGAAAAGAAAAGAAAAGAAAAGAAAAGAAAAGAAAAGAAAAGAAAAGAAAAGAAAAGAAAAGAAAAGAAAGATTAAACATCGCATAATCTTTATTAATCAATTTTGATGTAAGACATGGGCCACTCTTATTGCCAGTCACATTACATAATGTAGTTAAGTGGCAGATTTGATTTGTATTACATGCCTGGCCAAAAGAGCAAGGAAAGAGTTTTATTTGTGTTCTTGGGATGTTAAAAACTCCTGAATTCCCACTGGTAATTGTGTGTCCATGTGTAAGGGGGAAGTTGCCTCATTAGAAGAAGAACATTTGGGGGCCTTTTTGATTTTTCTCACAGCTATTTTACAAGACTCACAAAGAATCACATGTGATGAGCAGCAGTAATAAAACACAGCCAGAAAGGAAAATAAAAATTTATTTGACAAAATGACAGTATTGATGAGGAAATACCACTGTTCATTGGTGCTACATGTCATAAAACCCACAATCAGAGTTAAGTTTCTACTTTTTTTAGAAATTAGATCATGTCATAAATTCATATTTCACATCAGAGATTGTGGTACAGGCAATGAGGTTTGCATTTGTGATTGAAAGGAAACATAAGCAGCAAATGAACTGAGGAATACTTGGTCACATAGATTGCCTCATCTTGCTCTCTCCAGGGCTCACCACGATCCCCAAGCCCAGCATGAACGGTTGCTGATGGCAGCAAGTGACAAATGCTATTGCACTTCATCCCTGGGTTTGGAGGGCCCTGCAGGGAAAGTTGCCATGGCCTGGTCAAGTCTTCAGATGTATTTTCTTAGTTTCTGTCATTTACAAAGTGCTACTCAGCTTCATTAACAAAACAGGCAAAATTATATGGCAATGAGTGTTATTAAAAGCATTGGTATTTCTTTTATTTAATTAATTTTTATGCAGGCTAATGTATTAAATCTTTGTATCATGCATTTGTCTTGTTAATAGCTCAAGTTGTTATACTTCAAGACATGGAATGTGAGTTTATGTGAAATGAGTAGGTAGCCTTTGTATGACAGTGAAATAAGAGTATGCATGAGTGAGGAGTTATTATGACTTGTAGAAGAAAAATAGGTGGCAGTCTGATGTAAGAGAAGAAAGCAGGGTTTAGTTTTTCATTGTAATTTCAATGGTCGCTTATTAGATGAATTTGAATGAGTTTCTCCTACTTTTCTGAATTTCCTACCAATTTTTCTTTCAATGAGAAAGCGCATTTAGTCTGAAATGTCATCTTTTATACCAGCATCAGTGAGCTGGCTGACTGAAATTTCAAACACTGATTGTTAACAGGAAATCAAAACAATAGTGACTAAATAAAATATTTTAAAAAGAAAAGCCTGCTTATTTTATGTAGTGCTGTTGTAAAAATTGTGATGTGACTTTGAGGATATCAGTCAGATTTCATATGTCAACTGGTTTTTCATAGTTAATAGCAGCAACTTTTTTGAAATTTATCTTTCTTTCTTACGATTGACTTGAATCCAAGTATCCAATATCAGACACATTTCTGTGGGGTTTTTTTGTTATGCGTTGATAATATTAGTTTAAAAGGAAAAGGGAGAAAATAAAATAAATATAATTTTCAAAAAGATAAGACAAAAAGAATACATACAAAACTCTGTTACATTAAAAACAATATTCTGAAAATAAAGAAGACTGGGAAAAAAATATGTACACAGCTTAAATCACAATTGATTCACTGAATGTTTCACAAGATAGGTACAGTGGAATGGTAATTAACTGATTTCCTAGCTCTAAACCATAAACCAAAATAAACCCTTCCAGTCTAATTATGTTTAGTTAATTTAGAGTCTAAAAAGGAATGGAGGGATCAATAGGTGGAGTTGAAAGGAGCAGCACACATTCAGAAGAACATTTTGTTTTAACTTTATGGAGAATCTCCATGGAAGTTACCTGTCTTGGATAAATAAAACAGATAAGCTAATGAATATAAGAATATAAGAAATATAATGAACTTGGGGTGCCTGTTGCAATGCCAAGTCATTTACAGTCCAGAATTTAAATACTGAGGTTGATGAAAGATATTTTAAACAAACAGGAAAATAAAATAGATAGCTACTGAATATGAGTAAATAAAGAAAAAGGTTAGTGAAAATGTTCTGTTTCCTAGAGCGATTCACCAAGATGCATGGAAGACATAACAAACTTTCTGTTCATAATTTCACTTTGCTCCAGCAGTTGTTTTCCCATGACTTTGAACTAAAACTACCAATTTTGAACTTAAAAATGAACACATTTCTATGAAGGCTATTTCCTTATCTTGAGAGAAATATCCATGTCATCCGTGATCAGACAACAAACAGAAAAGTCAACAATATGATTATGCATAAAAAACCCTAAATTTCCACTAGTTAGTAGTACCTTTAAGTGAAGACACTGCCTACAGTATCTTCACATGGAGTACTGTCAGATCATCTTATTCACCTTATTTAGGAAATCTTGGCACACCACATGAGAATAAAAGCTAGTAAAGATCTAAAATGGCTCGGAAATCACTTAAAAAAAGTAATTAACTGCCCAAGAATTTAAATTGTCCTTATCTTCTTTCCTGTCTATAAATCTAATTTCTTCTATGATAAGGAAAACAATGGAAAAATCAATGAAATTTTAAAAAATAAGAAATTTACTATTTAGAAATGAGTAGGTAGACTCAGGAACAGAATATGTTCATGAGGCTAAAGAACATCAGATTTAAAAAAAAAAAAATATTCATGGCCAGAAACAGAATTTGCAGCTAAAGATGGTGATTTAACTTCAAGTAAATGTTTCTACATTTTCTTAACAGGAATTAACCTTGACAAAGTTTCAGAGGAACCTTCTGATATGGAAGCCATATGAGTTCTTTTCTTGTTCTTCTGAAGCAGCTGGTACTTGTCATTTTGGGAGTCTGAACACCTGACAAATTTTTGGCAGCTCTGAACTAGTCTGGCAATTTCTATTAGTTTATATTACTGTCAAAAATATTTCAAGAGCCCACAGCTCAGTTATCACAAGAGGGCACTGCAGGAATGCCTGCTAAAAAGTACCCAAAGATTCATCTGAAGCATGTTGGTTATTGTTTCCTTTTTCATTTTCTCCTTGCATTAAAGTAGAATAAAGGCAAAAATGCTAAAAGAATTACCAAGATCTCACAGCTTGCTAATGAAAAATATTCATTTGGTGAGACATTCAAGAATTTATACAATATAATGTCAAAACATTATGTTATCAAATTTTCAATGTTTAGTAATTTTTATGGGGCTCTGAAACATTTCTTCCACCTCTAGCTTACCCTCATCATCTTTTTTCAAGACTAAATGTTCTCAGTATAGGTTTAATAGTATGATCAACAGCCCATTTGAGATACCTCTATGAAAATACCCACAGCATAGGGAACAAGCAGGAGGAGCTGAAAGCTGCAGTGCAACTGGAAATCTGTGATCTAATTGCTTTTTTTTTAACATGATGGGACAAATTACTCAACTGGAATGTTTGTCAGCAACAGGGGACTCTTGCTGCAAGGATATCCTCCTTGCATAGAGGATTGTTTCTTTTTTCAGGTGATAGCCCAAAAAGAGGACAACTTTTACCAGACCAGTTGCTTGCCAACACGGCTGAACTAATTAGAGATTTAAGTGTGGACTGCAGTGATCACATCTTGATGGAATTCACAGTGATGAGGAGAGGCAGAACACTGATTTTAGGAAAAAAAAACTTTCAGTTATTAAACTAATTGGTGGATGAGACATCCCAGGAAACTGCTCTCAGGAACAAAGGAGATAAACAGAAATAACAACTCTTTAAGCACATTTAGAGTGAAAGAGATCTTGCTTCCTACATGTAAAAAATCCAGACAAAGATGGCATGAGACCATCATGGCTCAGTAAGGACCTTCTGAACTAATTAAAGTATAAGAAAGAAATGCACAGGCACTGGAACCAGGAACATGTCTCCTGAGAATAATATAGGGATGCCATCTAGACGTGTAGGGATTAAATTGAGAAAGCTAGGACACAGTGAGAGTTGAATTTGGCAAGAGATGCAAAGCATAAATAGGACCTTTAAAAGGATGTTGTCCTGAAAAGAAGATGAAAGAAAATGGACTCTGTCTTATAGAAGTAGTGTCCAGCAACATGGAGAAGGCCTGAGGTACTCAAATTTTTCCCTCATTTTCTAATGGACATTTCTCTTCTTACATCTCTCAGGTCCCTGAACCTCAAGGACTGGTGAGAAAAGTCCCTCCCATCATAAGAAAGGATCAGGTTCAAGGCCACATGAGGAACATAAAAAAGTCCATAGGACAAAATAGGCTGCATCTCAAAACTCCAAAGGAATTTTTTTATGTAGTTGCCAATTTGCCACTCTCCCTGACATTTGAAAAGTCATGGCAAGTCAAGTGAAGCCCTCGGTGACTGTAGAAAGTACAGAGTCTTTTTTAAAAAGAGTGAAAAGAAAGACCCTGGGAACTACCAAACAGTCAGCCTAATCTCTGTTCCTGGGAAAATTATGGGGCAGAACCTTGTGCAAGGTGTGTTGAGAGTAAGGAACACGAGGAAATGATCAGAGACAGCCAGCATGGGCAAATTGTGCCAGACTAAGCTAGAAACCTTTTATAGGGGACTGACTGTGTTAGTGGAGAAAACTATGGGCATTATCTACCTGGCCTTTGATATAATACCCCACACCATTCCTACCTTTAAACTTGAGAAATTTGGGGTTGCTGGTTAGGCTGTTAGGTATATAAGGAATTGGCTGGATGACCACAAGCTACAGCTGTTGACTCAGTGTCCAAGTAGAAGCCGGTAAAGGATGTTGTCCCTCAATGATCTCAGCACTCTTTAATGTCTTAATCCACACCATCAGTGGGATTGAGGGCACCCTTAGCACGTTTGCAGATGACACTAAACTGAGTGATGCAGTTAGTTTGCTAGAGGGAGGGAACATCATCCCTTCCATACTGACCCTGGCAGGCATGAGGAGTGGGTCCACACAAATCTCATGGAATTCAACAAGGTAAAGAGCAAGATCCTGAAGCTGTATTGAGGTAATTCCCAATATCAGTACAGACTGGGGGATAAAAGAATTGAGAGCAGCCCTGGGCAGAAAGGAGAATGGCCTTGGTTGATGGAAAATTGGGTATGAACCAGCATTGTGTGTTTGCAGCCCAGAGCCCCCCGTGTGCTGGGGTCATCCAGAGCCCCGTGGGCAGCAGGGCAGGGAGGGGATTCTGCCCCTCTGCCCCCTCTGCTGAGACCCCACCTGCAGGGCTGCATCCAGCTCTGGGGTACACAGGAAGACGCAGACATGTGCAAAGAGGGCTAGAAAATACTGTCACGTGTCTGGAACACTTCTTCTACGCTTCACCTCTCCAGCTGAGGCCAAGTTGAAAGAGTTGGGATTGCTTAGCCTGGAGAAGAGAAGGCTCAAGAGACACCTTATTTTGTTTTTCAATATATTTTTTTTTCTTTTTCTTATAAGAAAGATGGAGAGAAACATTTTGCCAAGGCATGTAGTGACAGGACACGGGACAATGGTTTTAAACTGAGAGTAGATTTCAACTAGACATATAAAATCTTTTTTGTGGTGAGGATGGCAAGATACTGGAACTATCTAGAGAAGCTGTGGATGCCCTGTCATTTGAAATATTCAAGGTAAGATTGGGTGAGGCTTTGAACAACCTGATCTAATGAAAAATGTCCCTGGCCAATGGCAGGGAGCTGGGCTACATGAACTTTAAAGCAACCACTGCACTCCACATTAGAAAAACCACGTGACACCGTGCAACCCCATGATCTTTAGAAAATAAATTCTAACAAACTTATCTCTTTTTCATTTTGTGGTCATGGGGATTCCTGTTACTGAAGACTCCACTTTGCCTGGGAAAGGCTTGTGCTTTTTCTTTTGAAGGTATGCTTTGCAGGAGGTAAGGTATTCATGTGAATAATTATACCATGTGCATACCTGTGTTGTAAATGGCTCTTCTCTTTTATTCTTAAAACTGTCTACAGCAGGTATGTGATATGCTTTAGTGCACCAACAAGGTTATGCTTCGTTTCTAAAGCAGGTTGGCTATTTGATTTTTATTAACAGTATAGAGATATTATTTTTTTCCAGTTAAATACACATAATCTTTCTCAAAACAATCTATGAAATGCATCTTGAAGATAAAATATACATAATATATATATGACATAGAACCATATATATATGGGTTTAGGTCAATATCCACACACAAGAATCCCTGCTAAAGCAGAGAAAAAAAGTTAGAAGGTTTTTTTTCCAAACATAAAGTTCATTAAAAACTTTTCTCATGAGATAACGTCTCATTCTTAATTTTTCATAAATCCTACAAAATATGGCATTTTTTACTTCATTTTACTGCTCCAATATTTTTGTTAAAATAGTACTCTTAGTATTGCTACAACAATAAAGTCAAAATAAAAAAATCTGCTCGCATAGATATATTTTTTTTTGAAAAAAATTATATTGTATTTTGATTCCACCAAATTGACATTTTAAAGCAAAAATATATTGCATCACAATTATTTTGACCAATTTTACTTACTAACATACCCTTACTAAAATGATTTGGAACATCCTGAACCCTGTGAAATAGAGGTTTTATTCTGGATTTACTTTAGTCACCTTCCCTTTGGCATGCCCTAGGGACTATCTACATGAGTGAGAACAACTTTTGTTGTCTGTGAGTGAGCTGATGGCTTCTGGCTACTTTATGTTGCACAAGAAATACAGTCTATATCCCTGTGTTCTAGATATCACAAAAATTCAGGTGTCTTACCAATATGAGCTTGCTAGAAAAGACTGAATTGTCCTTCTGTGAGAATGAAAGAGAATTTAATCTGCCTTCAAACTTACAAACCCTTTTTTATATTTTTTTCAGTTTGTAACTTTGTGGTGTCTTCAAAGCTCAGGAAAACCAAGGCTTTGTAACTGGTTGACACTATGCTCTTAAAAACTTGATGTAAAGCAAGTGTACGTATCTCTTTGATACCAAGCTAGAAACTATGTTTCAGGTTAAGCATACCAGTGCATTATTTTAAGGTGAATTTGCTGTTTTTCAAAATAAGTGAAGATGCATCATAAAATGCAGTTCAGTTCTGCTAAGCTTAAAAATGGTAAGGTTAAGCTAGATTTAAGAAGCTGCTGGAAATTCACATCATAAAAGAATCTCTTGAAGGCAAGGAATCAGCAAGGCTGGGATTTCAAAATAGAATAAAAATCAAATTTCCCAGTAGTACATATTCATGAACTATCTTTTTGTTTCTCTGTCAGCTGCAGCAGATGTGTAATATACATTGTCTATGCACATACTATTTTGCCAGAGCAGTGGTTAAAAAATGACTTTCATTGTACTTAGATTCATCACATTTTCAAGGCACATTTGTCTTCCAACGAGGAAGGGACATATTGTACACTTTTTGAAAAAAAACTGTGAGTTCAGCAAATTTTGTTTCCTCCCCAGGTCCTTTGATGGCCAAAGGTCTTCCTGTGACAAATTTTGCAAGCTGCGTTAGGATTTTGGAATTTTTGTTCCTCTCAAGCCATAGGCAATTTTGCAAGTGGGTGTATAAAACAATTAAATAGCTTGTATTACTACTGGGGAAATCTTGATCAGCTGTAGTGGGTAAAACACAGCAAATATGCTGAGTCATTCACCAAAGTGGACCTGACATGAAAATCGGGCACTATCCTTTCAATCCTTTAATGTTCACAGAATGAGCAGTTCACAGAAAAGGGTTTGATATCCTGAGAGGTGGTATTGATTTCCTCTTTTCAGTGTATTTAAGAGTATTTGCTGCCTAAGTACTAACTGTTTGGTAGACTGGTGTTGCTGCAGCATCTTTCTGCCTGTCTCAATTCTGGTATTCAAGTACTGTTCCAGCCACTGAGATCTTTCCACTGATGGTTCAGACCTCAACAGCCTCCTAACAGCACTCTGGAAGAGAAATTCTTTTTTTTAACTTGATGACAATGTTACTTAAAAAAGAACATAATCTTTTCTGAGTTTAGAGCTAAGAAAAAAGCATCATAACATCTGATAGACTCCTGGAAAATGTACTTGATAATCTTGTACATGGAAAGCCAGCTGCTTTTCCCACCATCACAGAAGGAAACACTCTGTAGTTCCTGAAACTTGTATAGTGCGTTTCAAGTGAGAGCATTCAACTTGAAAATTCCTCCTGAGTACTAATGGAAATTCTCTAATGAAGAAAGACAGAGAAAGCAGACAGTTCAGAAGACTGTGGAGAAAAATTCTTGTCATTATGTTGTATGTACTCCTGTGGACTATTTTAACAAAAAAAAAAACACCAAAACTAATAGCAATTAAAAAAAAATATAAGTCATGCAGAAATGTATGATAATACACAAAAATCAAGGTGGTAATGGAGATGAACTCAGTTGGTCAGAGCATGGTGCTAACAATGCTGTGGTTGCAGGTTTGATCTCTGTACTGGGCCTTTCTCTTCAGAGCTGAACTTGCTGATCCTTATGTGGGTCCCTTCCTGCTCAGAATATTCTGTGATTCTGTAAATAAAATCCATCCCTTTATAGGTTGCTGCTTTTCCTTGTAGATATTTTACTCACTAAATTATGATAATGTTTGAAATGCTACTATACCTACCAGAAATAAAACAGCCTAGTAATCCCAGAAAATGTTAGAACTCAGAGTTGAATAACAAGTTTAGCTGCACATTGTTTTCATGAATTTGATTGTAGATGCAGAAAAAAACATGTAAATGCTATTCAGCAGAGTTGAATTGCTAACCTCTGGATCTCATGCTGTGGCAATTATGAAGAAGACAAATATGACAATAAGTATTAAAGACTTATAGTTGATAGCCTTACAGTGACAGTATCAGAACACATGCATATATTATTAGAATTGTTCAAATATAATGTAATTACCTTAAAAAAATCATTAAAGTTCGGAATAGCCAAGACATATAATATTACATAGTTGAAGAAACTGTCAGGCAGTCTTGGCAAGGTTTTCTGCAAGATTAAAGGCAGTGAGAAACCTGCCAATACTGGCACAACACTGCACTAATAAATAACATGGGATATTTATATAAATCAACAGTTGGCACAGAGCTTACTTTTCTTCCTGCAAAGAAGTTTGACATCTTTCTCCTATGCTGTAGGAAAAAAAAAACAAACCAAAAAGTCTTTGCTATATTTTATTGCAACAGGTATTTGAGGTTGGACTAGTATAGAACTTGTAACAGAGATTGTAATGCTTGATCATTACATTACTGTTACATGCTGGTTTTGCAGTTGCTTCTGGCTTTCCCAAACTTTGACCATATGGGATTGATTTTTTTTGTCATATGTTTTAGTATAAACTACTATTTTTAAAAAGTCTGTCCTGACCCTCAAACCCACCACCCCAAATTTTGATATAATTTCAAACAGCCTTGTTTTCTTGTAAGTAAAGCTTTAACATTTTAAAAGTAAAGCTTTTAACATTGATTTTAAGTACCTTGCAGATGTTCAGTAGCAATTCTCTAGAGCTCTGTTGCTTGATCCTTCAAAGATTTTCATTGCATTGTCCATTATTTAAGAACATTCTCCTTGCAATTACTGATCTTTTTCTGTCAAAGCAGTGTTAGCCCGAGGTCCAAAGCTGGGCAGTGATTTGCTCTGTTCCCTGTTCTGTTTTTCCACACTTCTCATTAAAACAAGAACCAAGAGACTGAATAAAAATTTTGCCTACCAAACACAGGTGATCTAATGGAGCCTGAGTGCAGGAAGACAGGTTAAAACAGGGAACAGGAACATGGACTTACAGCAGCTTCAAGGGCTGAAGTTGTCTGGGAAAGTAAATTCTTTTGAAAGAGCTGTCAAGGCAAAAGGACTAGGAATATGAGGTGGCTGTGGATGGCATGCTTGTACATTGTAAACAAGTAAAGCAAAATCAACCAAAAGGCTTGTACAGTATTGCCAGCAAAATTTTCTCAATTCAGGTAATTTTATCTAACTTACTATTTTCCAGTGGACAAAAATTTAAGACCCTTGATTCAGACAGTAGGAAAAAGTATATAAAACAAAGTACTTGTGTACCATTTATCCCCTTCCCTCTGTAACCTCTATTTTGAATGTGTTCACTGTTGGGTACACTCTCTCCATCAAAATTACTTTAAAAAGGCATTGGGTTGCAGAGGAGGGAGAGGAGATCTGCATAATTATGTATGCTTTTTTTTTTTTTTTTTTTTTTTTTAATCATGAGATGATGTTTGGCCATCCTGGGCATAATGGTTCCTTTCTGCTACTCTACTAATCTACTTACAGATTTCCTGAATGCCTTGTTCCCTTGCATGTGCACTGGTCCAGATTGGTCCCAGGCCATGGTGCCTCAGGTCTGTTCCCTCTCAGGCTGAGGCTGAAGTTTTTCAGGGGGGTCTCTACTGCTTGAACAGTGTTGCCAGCAGAATATTCTCAAGTATGGTGATTTTATTTGATTTTACTGCTTACCAGGGGACAAAAATTTCTGATCCATTATTCAGACAGTAAGAAAAATAATAAAAAACTATTAAAGAAATGGTGAAACCACAGGTCACTGCAACACAGGGGCATCCCTGTTTTTGAGTGAGTCAACCGTGGGCTGCAGTTTTTCACAGCTGGAACAGGTGAGGCACAGCCACAGTCTCTTGTCCATGTCCTTTCTCTAGTCTGTATCACCATCTATGTCACCTTCTCCCACAGAGGGTGCCACCATACCCACCTCCTACTGACACTTTGTCACTTCTGACTAATATATGGACTTTTCTGGTCACCTGGCTGAGACCAGGATTGAGCACTGAGATGGGGTCAGGATTGGCAAGGTAAAACTGAAGCCTGGGACTGAGTCAGGATGGTAATAAGAGGGGAAGTACATCAGAAAAATTTCAGTGTGGCATCAGTGGGGACAAATTAAAGTCATTGGTAAAAAGTCTGCTATGGACAGGATGAAGGAGGATGATGTGGTAGAGTGTTCAAAGGCATGGAATTGAAAGTTGTCAGGAAAGAAGGCTCTGTATTTGACCAACATACAGCAAACTATTCAGTCATTCAAAATTCTTTTGTATGAGCTCTGCTCCACCTTTTCCAGACTCTGGAATTCTCTGTGTCAGTCATATTTTCCTTGCACATGATGAATAATATTTTCTTTTTACTAGACTGACACACAAGTGCAGTGATGTGTCTGCACAAATGCAAAAGCATGTGCAAAGATGTTTCCCCTATCTTGCAGATGAATAAAGCACACCATCCCTGGAATATCCCTAAAGAAACAGGAAGGACCCTCACGTGGTGAATTCCTATTGTGAGCTGGATACAGAGAATAATAAGTACTCAGGCTACTGAGAGAAATTCAGGTGTCATGAGGCTATTTCAGGATGGATGTTTCTTACTCTGTTGGGTTTCTACTTCCTTTCATCATTTCTCAGCAGCAGCAACAATAGGAAAAAGAAGGAAAAAAAGAAAGCAACGGTCTGGAGATATTTGTCCATATGTGGTACTGATCTTTGTTTTCACTTTACTGTATCCCACATTGTAAAAAACAATAGTAAGGCTTAGTCTGTTCTTTGTGCTTCTTTGAACCTTCAGGAGAAGTTCTCATTTGTATACAAATTCTACCTGTTCAATCTCACAGAGCTAAGCCTCATTATGCTGTAATTAAATCAGACAAAACACCCAGCCAAACAAGAGCTAACAGATGGTGTGCATCATATGACAATCTTTAGGAGTCACTTTGAAGTAGTGTTCTTTGTATTAAGCCCTGTCACAGCATGGTGTATTAACAGCTCCCCACTTTCAGGTTTCAAAGTGTTGTATGGTGTGTTGAAGAAACAAATATTTGTCTGCATTCATTGTTTAACTTTCATCTGTACTGAGTATCGATCAGGGGCCACCATTCACATCAAGAACTGAATGCGCAGTGCAAGCTAAACATCTGGATAAAAATATTGCTGAGTTCAGACCACAGAGACACATTCAGAAATGTATTTTCAAATATTTTCCAGAGAACAGGACCTTAGAAAATTAAATTCAGAACGAATCAGAGAGTAGCAATTTTTTCATCAAAAAGGAAATTATTAATACATTTAACTACACTCTGATTAATAACACATTAATCAAATGCAATAAAAGCATTTCATAGTAATAGAATGGTTTTCTGTTAGCAAAGAGGAAGTGAGATTGCAGGAGATTCCCTTCTGGGCTTGTTTATGTCTTGCCATCCCCATTCCCTGTTTCTGACAGCTAACACCCACTTCTCATGCAAATCTTGCCTTGAACTTTTTGCTCCAAGGAAAATCTTACTTTTCTAAGACCACATTGTAATTATATTTGTCATTCTTGTCGTATTGCTTAAATGTCACTCTGAAGAAAATAATACAGTAATTAGCAGTGATTTGTGAAGAATGTTTGCTCTGGGTCTAGTTCTTGAGAGCAACAATCCTCTAACTTTTGTATTGGGGGATTACACTCCTTGCTTCCTGTAGGCAATCAATGATTTTTCTCTTCACCACAGAGGTGGTGCAGATTTGTGTGTGTCCCCACATTTCTGGGCACATCTCTGGGCATGCACAATCACTATTCTGCTGTGCTGCAAACTCTCACCTGTCCACTTCCAGTACAGAACAGAATGTGACCAAAAAAACCCAGAAAAAAAGTTATTGCAAACTGCTTTGTCTTGTCTACTCAGGGTATTGCAGGGATTTTCTACACTGTCTTAAATTTAAATAACACTAGTCATGTTCTCTATCCAAAATCCTAACATTGTAGAGGTCACTGTGAGCCACTCCATTCCCTTTTGCTTAAGAATGCCTTCTCCAGCAATAAACTCTATTCTTTAGAATATTTAAAAATGCCTTATTCTAAACAGGAACTGATTCTTGTGGGGGTTGACTTTAACAAAGCTAAATATTCTGATTTAAGGAATGAATTTTAAGCAGAAATGTGACCTGAGTAAAGATATTCACCCAGTAAGAACAGTGACAATAAAATTTAACAGGTGTAGCTGCATTTTGCTATCAGATAAGAATTGCAGCAGATAATTTACACATTGAAGATTTTTAAATTAATTATCTTGAAATTCTAGATGTGACTGAAATACAGATTATTTAAAAAACCAAAAATCTCACATCACTGAGTAGGGGAAAAAAAAAAGATTTCTCCATCCCATGATTTATGTCACCTTTTTTTAAAATTTTTATATAGTTATATATGAAGTCATGATACAAAAACCTGTAATACCAACTATTTCTGATTAATTTTTATATTTCATTTTAAAATACAACTAATAAATACATGATCTTTTAATACAGATTTCAAAAAAATTGAAGCTGTAAACCTGTAGACATAACAGTTGGTGTTGGAATGAATCACATTTTCTTCATTTGAAATTGTCACCTCAAAAGTATTAGCAAAGAATTTTGGAAGTCAATTGGTGGATTGTCATATTTTAGAGTTTCAAAAGTAGGCCAAAATCTGGTTTTACTGCCATTTTAAGAATTAAAACCACATTTTGTAGAATATGAAATAATAAACAGCTTTAACAGGTGTTTATTATTTCATGTCTACAAAATGTGGTTTTATTACCAGGAAACAATACGATATCATTCTAGATTAGAGTCATGTCAAATTTCTCTTCTCAGAACAAGTGAATACATTTTGTCGCATTTTCAAATTCCACATTTCTTGTGTTTTCTTACATGGTATGGAACCATTTATAAGAATTCTACTACTAATTATTTTTTTTTCATGGGCCCATTTCTGAGGTGAAGCCTTTGATACTAATAGTTGATTGGAGGACTGGAGGTTCTTCCTCTTTTTTTTTTCTTTCACATCAAAACATGGTTCTTATCTTTCATTTTTCTAATCCATTTTTGAAGCTAATTTTTTTTGCATTGAAAAATGTTCACAGACGATTTCATATTAACTCTATAACATCACATTTTACCAGACACTTTTGTGTTGTAAACATCTGAATTGGGATGAAAGTTAGGAAACAACATCTATTTCCTAAAAGTGTGTCATTTTGCTGCTATGCTAAGGACATTTAGTTACACATTTCTATAAAATCCCTTGACAGTGTTTATATGAAATTACGCTATCATGTTTATAATAATTTCTCATCTACATGAGAGTCTCTTTCAGGGGTTCAGTGTTCCCATACTTGGAAAAGGTACTTGGCTCCTGTGAGGTACGGTGTGAGATGTGCCATGAGAGAGATGGTGAAGGGGATTACATGAAATATGCCATGAAATATAAAATGGCAGCATTACAGTGGGCAGGATGGCCTGTTGATGGTGGTGATAAGTTATCAGGCAGAGGCCAGATGACCCTTACTGTTGCAATTGGTTATGTGGAAGAGGGACTGATACTGACATGTCACAGACCTGTTCTGCCCTCACACAACACCCACAAACTTTGCAATCTCTCTCTTTGTAACTCTTGATATGCCTCTTATTTGTGGCTCCAACTGTGCTGGAGTGTACCCAGGAACATTTGTACATAGTCCTGCACTCTGATAGTTTGCAGGTCTAGTGAACTGATCACTGGTAATCGAAGAGGAATTCATAATCTGTTGCTTTAATAAACTGCAGTATTTGTGAATCTGTGAAAGTTCCTGTTAAATTCAGCCAGACTTACAGTGTTCAATTGGTAAATCTTATTATTGGTGAGGCTGTGATCATAAATGAGACCAGACTTATAGTGTAACCCACACTATTTGTACTTCTGGAATCTTATTGAATGCAACGAAACTTATAGTGCCAAATTAATAGTACAGAAATTAAGCCCAGCTGCACCCAGCCTCATTGATCTCAGAAACAGCTGGAAAGCAAGGGATTCATCTTTTACCAAATTTCTATACTCCTAACATGGCAACACTAACAGTTTCATATTCCTGCATGATTTCTTAAGGTTTTTTGGATGTTTTCCTTTAATTTTTATACTTCAAGGTGTATTTCTATGGAATTTCTTAATGGAATATTTCTGTTCTTCGTTGAGCCATTGCAATATTAAAAACTGTTCCAGTCTCATGCCTTGCTCTTGCTCTTGTAACTAAACTTTTGCTTTAAAAAATTTACTTGACTCCAATAGGCTGAGAAATCACAAAGTTCTGGGTTTTCCCGTACCACTACTCCAGAAGATGGAGCTTATTGTATTCTGATGTTTTAATATATTTCCTCATAAATATGTGACTCCTCTCAAGTTGTGTCAGATTACAGCATGTGGCCCAGGATTGTACCCAAATTCTTCTGAAAACTCTCTTGGGAATGAGACTTGCAGCTTCCTTGGTCAGCCTGTGTCAGTGCACCAGTACCTGCACAGTAAAGTTCTTCCTCATATTCAGGTGGAACGTCCTTGAAACTGAATCTGCCTGTTGCCTTTTGTCCTACTTATTGGTAATATTTGGTATGTCCATAAAGTTTTCCAGAAAGCCATAGCATGAGTGTGACCTTGTGTCAAAAAAATATTGTTTGAATGATAAAACACTAATTGTTCGGTTGAGGTATTCTGGAGTATATTCAGATGATAAAATGGTATAATCAAATCTTTTCTGCTGCTGTTTATGTACATATTCCTAACATTAAAACTGGAAAAGCAATGAGGTGTGTTTTTTGTTTGTTTTTGTTTGGTTGGTTGGGTTTTTTTTAGTTCAATGATAGAAACAAAAGCTCTGGAAGGGAAAAAAAAAAGACTAAGTGGTTGGGGAAAAAACTTCTTTTGACAAAATAAAAAAAATTGTCTTCTCAAAACCTAACTTTCTCTTATTTTTTAGATGCAAATTTTTCCTCACTTCAACCTGATTTTGCAGATAGCTTTCCTTTCTCTGTTTCCTATTCAAATATCCCTATATTTGTTTATAAGTTAATTTCCCACTCGTAAAAGAAAAGAGTTTGAAGAAGAAGGAAAAAGAAGTACACAACCCAGGATCTTAACTACAACTGACAGCAGAATCTTTGGCTTTTTACAGCCTGAAGTCCAGACTCAAGGCACACAGTCTTCAGCTTTTATTCTGTGCAGCAGATTACTGTGCACATCATCTGGACATTGCAGCATAGCAGCAAGTCAAGTTTTTTCTGAGGGAAGCTGAAAGGATGACGAAGAGGTTATACTACTCTCTCACAGAGGCTGAAATTTGGAAGATTTTTTAAATTAATTTTTCTTAAATGACATTGCTGCCATTCCTAGATCTTCAAGGCAAATAATGCATCCTTCTATTTTACTAATCCAAATATTATATTTAGGCTGAAGGAATGTAATTAGCATTGGCTTAGAATTAGTTGTTGACAATATTAAGCTTTAATATAATTTCTTATTCAAATAATTATTCATGATTATTTAAAACATTTTAATCCACCATCAGTACAACAAGTTTCATACAGAGGAAAGGACATGTTAGTGCATAAGCTTTTAATCCTGTACACTTTCACCACACCTGATGGCCACAGTTTTCACAGACAACAGTTAACACTATTTTGTATATCTTTTAAGTACTTAGGCTTTAGTCCATTCAAAGATCTTGGTCATTCTCTTGTCCTATCAAAGTATTTCAACATCCAGATTTGGTTTCAAGGTCTGAATGGT
The DNA here is from genome assembly GCA_024362935.1 of Setophaga petechia. Taxonomy (NCBI): domain Eukaryota; kingdom Metazoa; phylum Chordata; class Aves; order Passeriformes; family Parulidae; genus Setophaga; species Setophaga petechia. Next base: position 12,671,697 of record JANCRA010000013.1, read on the forward strand.
ACATGAGCATTTTCTCTAACACAACACTCCAAACAAAGGTCACAAGCCAGAACCAGTTGTCTAAGGCATTAGATAAATAGAATATGAATAATAATGATTGTCCATACATGCCCAGTACAAGTTACTATGCATACTTTTATGAAAAAATGGTATAAATTCATCCAATGATCTATTTGCATCATTGCAAATTAATATATGTTGTGATGAACACACATTCTCCACATATGCATTTATGATTATATGCATAAATATGATTCTTTATTAAAAGCTCAGACTCTATGTTGTAGTTAACAAAGATAATTGTGAAATTCTGGCTGGACTCTTTTCTCCTTTCCTTCTATTCCTCTGTGTGCTGTGTGTGTGAAGAGAGAGGTTGAAACCCAGATTTTCTGTTTACTTTTAGGATGCTGTTACTCAGATTCTGTCAGGGAGGAAGATATATGGTAGTGACACTCTTGGCTTCTGGGGTTAGCTCATCTGGATTGTTGCAAGCCATTTCTGCTGGATTTTGAAGAGATGGCTTACAGGGGACCTCATCAGAGTCCGTCAGTGCCTGCAGGGAGGGGTCAGAGCAGGGACCAGGCTCTGCTCAGTGGTGCCCAGCAATGGGACAAGGGGCAGGAACAGATGAACAGGAAGTTCCATGTGAACATGAGGAAGAAATTTGTCACTGTGCAGTGACCAAGCACTGCAAGAGATCACCCAGAGAGGCTGCATCGTCTCCCTCACTGGAGATATTCCAGAACCATCTGGGTGCAATCCTGTGCCATTTGCTTGGTTGGACCAGACCTGACCCATTGTGTAATGCCGTGCTCTTAGAGTGCTCAGTGTTCACTATGATGATACTTTGTGTTAATCAGTACAGTCAAATATTGCCTTGTCCAAAGGCAGCATGTGCTCCATCCATGGAGTGTTTATTTTATAAAATAATTGATGATAAAGATCACTTTTCCTTAACTGGAGGAGATAAGAGGTAATATTATCTTTCTGGTAGGCACCATCAGAAGGAAATGACATTTTGACCTGTGGAAATTTGTTGTATCTATGCATAAATGTACATTCAAAGTCTAGCTGGTCTAAAATGGGTATTTATTTCTTCTTTTCTGAAGTTCTTTAGACAGGCAAAATGTGACATTTCATGGTCATACAGACACTTCAAAAATATTACAGAACTGAGAAATAGAATCTGGCATTTGATCTCTGTAGAAGATTGTCCTGGACACAAGAGAAAGACAAATAAGAAATCAGGAAGTAAGGATGAAGCACTCCTTGATGTATGACCTTACCCTACCGTGACTGAAATAATGTCACTGAATTTCACAATTCATGCTATATGTTATTAGGACCCAACACTTTTGATTTTAGTTATTTTTTTTACTCTTTTCCTTATGTTCTGGAAGTCTATTATATATTTTTTTGTGAGTTTACATTAGGCTGGCAGCCTGTCACTTCGTATTTTTCCCCAGGGATCAATTTTGGAGGCAGCAGTGAAGCTTGTAGGGGTTCAAGGAGTGTCTGGACAATGCTCTTAGTGACAGGGTTTAGTTGTAGGTAGTCCTGTAAGGAACAGGAGCTTGGATTCAATAATCCTTGAAGGTCCCTCCCAACCCAATATATTCCATAATTCTACGATTAAAAATAGGATGTATAGTACCCAAATTCACCTACATTTTTTGATGAATTTAATATACAAATACATCTGAAACACTGACTAAACACTTTTTATTAAAGACTTCTCTCCACAAAACACTTTTATCCTGAAACTAGGGAAAAATTGAAACTGAATAATTGATCTAGACAACTTGGATAAGGTAAAGACAAGAAGTTTACTATTCAGTTACTTATCATAAACAATCAAAAAGTTCAGTGTCTGCACACTGCACTTAAGTTTGCCAAAATTTATTTGCTTTCAATAGACAATATTATGGTTTATTTATAATAGATTATATAACATAGTTGCACTAGCAATATTGTACTAGAATTTTCTGAGCTACAATAATCAAATATTCACTGTTTATTGAACAAAAGTCAATAACCTTTTGTTATTTTCTAAGTATATTCAATTAATTGTTTATTAGAACATGACATAAGGTGGAAATAGGAAGGAAAGCATTGTGTAAATATTTCATTCTTTTCTCAAGAATATTCAAGAATATTCCATCAATATTCACTATAAGCCCATTTCTCTTTGCTCAATTTAATACAATTAAGTTAATCTAGGATAAATTGTTATTAATTTATGAATTTTGAATTCCCTTTCCTCTTCTGTGAATCTATTGATTTAAGACATAGATATTTTCCTTCTTTAAAGCACAATTAGAAAAAATATTTCTGTTTCTAGTTATGATATCTAGCCAATTTGTTGAGATTAAGAACATGTTACATTGTTTTTATTTTGTTTTTACTACATAATTATTGTTCTGTAAAGTTTCCAAGTTTAATCTGGCTCATTTTTTTAAAATTTTTATTGTATTTGCTTTGATTGTGGTTATGATAATTCTGCTGTAGCAGAAACATCCTAGGATAAACATCTCTTTACATTTACTGGAGTAGTTTTATCATGTGTAAATGTTGAAACTGCCCATTTTAGTACAGAAAACTGAATATGATGGAAAACAAAAGCCTTAGCCTCCAGGCAAGGAGGTGTAATTTTATCAACATTTTAAAATGTCCATACTTATGTATGCTTTCACAGACCCTTGCTATTAAACAGACAAACTTCTGCCTGTTTCACATTTGTCCCACCCTGCTGGAAATCCCGTGTTTCACGAAGGCAGGGGTACCTGCACGTCATTCTCAGAGCAAAACAGCTCTAATTCTTTCCACAAACTGAAGAGATTAAGTAAGTTTGCATGCAATAAAGCATTCCAGCTTCCAGGGAAGGAGCAGCAGGACCAAAGTCCAGAGAGATTTTGCAACCCATATTTTTCCAACTTTATGCAGGTAGACATAGCTTTGTCACACTTTAGCTCTTGAATAGCAGTCCCTTGTGAGTTTCCCAACTTCCTTTTTAATAAAACACTTTTAAGAGGAGCTACAACCTTACTTATTTTCTTTAGGGTGTTGGAGATATTTTGGTTGAATTTAGCTGATGAAGAAAGCCCTAAATCCTATGTCATAGGATCACAGAATCAGAGACTCATGGAATGGTTCGGATTGAAAGGGACCTTCAAAAGTATCCAGTTCCAACTGCCTGCAGTGGGGAGGGACATTTTTCACTAGACCAGGTTGCTCAGAGCCCCATCCAACCTGGTTTTGAACACTTCCAGGAACAGGACAACTTCCTGGGCAACCTGTCCCAGTGCCTCAGCACTCTCACAGTAATAGATTTCTTTCTTAAATTAAATCTAACTCTACCCTCTTCTACTTTCAAAACCCTTCCCCCTTGTCCTGTCACAACAGACCCTGCTGAACAGCCTAGTTCCATCTTCCTTGTCAGTTTCTTGCATGTATTAAATGACTGCTGTAAGGTCACCCTAAATGTTTCTCTTTTCCAGGCTGAACAATTTTAGCTCTCTCAGCCTTTCCTCACAGAAGGGGTGTTCCATCTCTATGATCTATTTTGTGATCCACCTCTGGACCTGCTGGAATAGGTCCCTGCATTTCCCATGCTGAAGATTCCAGAGCTGCAGGCAGCCCTCAATGCATAGGACATATCTAACTAATTGATACGTATTTTCACTCAGTTCTCTATAAAGCTAAAGATCTCATAAGTGGCAAGAGCCTGCAATGTCAATATCCTTTTGCTCATGTGTACAGAAAGGATTTAGTGTAGAAGTCTAACAATAAACTTTTGCTTACAGTACCAAATTAATATTATTGTAAATTAATACTTTCCTGTGTTTGTATATGCGCATGACATTCATGCATATATATAACAATCCTGTTTGTGTTTGCTTAGCATTATACTTCACCAATTAATAATTTTCTGAAATCCAGTTATTCTTTATAGGGATAATCTTCGCAGGAGGAAAAAAATAAAATCCCCTCAAAACATGTAACTTCATTCTGCCTTTGGGGAAGGGAACAGCAGATGATGCCAAAACCTGCACATCAGTGCACAGATGCATGAAGGTTGCAAGGGCTGAATTCTGTTATTGAGGGAAAGGTATCTTGCTCAAATGGCATTAAGCTGATTACAGAAGGAATATCCTGATTACAAATAGCTGTCCCAGCAAATGCAGGCTTTTCATGAGGCAGCTGTGATTCAAAATCCAATGTGAACAAATAGGGTCAATCACAAGTAATCCCTGGAGGTACTAAAGAATCTCACAAAATTTGTCATCAGCTTTTCATCTCCTATCTGCTCATTCATCTTACACATTGACATGAATAAAAAGGAAGAAGTGCAAGTTTTGTTTCACATTTAATATAAATGACTGGACTCTTAATCCTTTGCATAATCTTGATACAACCACATAAGAGCCAAATCTCTGCTCACCTGCGCTTTTCCTATCAAATATATTATTCCTTTGGTTTGAAGGATTTTAAGTGTCTTGTTTTCTGGAAGGATAAAGAGATACTCTTGGATCTCCTTCTCAGCTAGTGACCTAATAACTGTACTTGATGTACTTGGTCACAGTTGTACCCCCACACACTTCTGCTGATGGTATTAGGGTTTCATCATTTCAGGTTTCTGAGATTTGGCAAACATTTCTGCCTTTAACACTAAAGAGAACGTCCCTCTTAAACTGCTAAGAGGTCTCATGTGAGAGGTGGAAATCCTATCTGTCATTGATATTGAATTAAAACCTTAAATCATCTGAATTTACTTCCTCTGTAAGTGCTGATTCCTTCTTAAAATTAGATGTTCTGGAAATGTAATTAAGATAGTATTTTTTCCCCTTCAATAAGAAGTACTAATATAAGAGAGAAACATCAGTTTTCAAGCAACGCAGCAATCTGGAATCTGCATCTTAATTGAACACAAGCTTTTCTATTGTTCTTGCTTATTCAGTTTTACAACTCTAGCCTTGATGTGCATCTTTCACAATAAGACTAAAGGAACAATTTAAAAGAAAATCTGCATATGGCAGAGTACAGTGGAATCTGAAAAAAAAAAAAGTCGTTTATATAGCAGGACGAGCATCCAAGGTGACAGCAAAGACTACATAAAATGTGTTGATTCTTGTGGGATGAAAATGTTGCATCTGAGTGCATGCAAGGTACATTTTTTTGTATATTTCTTATTTGTTTTTTTTCCCAGGATAAGAAAGCATCCAGGTATACTGGAGCTTAACCTTCTATATACTCAAATATTCAGTGTGAACACAAACCTGTCATGGGTTTATACTGCTGCAAATTGGACTGGAAAGCCCAATCTAATGCCTGACATCTGTCTTACAAGAGCCCAGTGAAGTCTTACCAAAATACAGTATATCACTGCAAAGCTGTAACTACTGTCTGGGGTATTTCTTCCCTTTCTCTGTCACTTCCACGCTACATCAGTATTTTAATTTATTTTGCAGAAATACCTCCAATTCTCCTTGAAAAGTTTCACTGCTACCTTTTCTCACTCCTTGCTATACAGAACCAGAGAACACTCCTTTCCTTCTACGGACCTAAATGCAAAGCAGAAAGACAATTTCCTTAATTCCTTTTTTTCTAAAAATGAGAGGTTTTTTGGTTTGGTTGGTTCTGTTTGTCTGAGTTATTTGGAGTTTTTGTTTCTTTGTTTTTGTTTGTTTGGTTGGTCTAGTTTTTTTTTACATTCCTGTTTTTCTGTCATGGTTTAAGCCCAGCTGGCAACTAAGAGCTACACAGCCACTTGCCTCCCTCACTGACTCACTGACTCACTGACTCACTCACCCACTCACCCACCCACCCTTTCCTGGTGAAATGGGGGAGAATCAGAAGAGTAAATGTAAGAAAAGTTGTGGGTCAAGATAGATGGTGTAACAGGAAAAGTTAAAGTTATGTACATGAGCAGAACAAGGAATTAATTACCAATTCCCATGGGCAGAGCAGGGCCCCATCACACTTAACAATGACTTGGGAAGACAAACAACATCTTTCCAAGCATCCTCCTTTCTTCTTGTTCCCCCAGGTTTACAAATTGAGCACAGCACCCTGCAGCATGGGCCATGCCTTCGCTCAGTTGGGATCAGCTGTCTGAGATGTTCCCCCTCCAAGCTCCTTGTGCACCCCACGTTCCCTCTCTGCTGAGGGGGGATGAGGGGCAGAAAGGCCTCGATTCTGTAACAGCAATAGTGAAAACATCCCTGTTATCAGCACTGTACAAGCACTGCTCAGTGATAGTCACAACATCCCTGTGTTATCCATGCTGTTTCCCTCACAAATCCAAAACACAGCCCCTTACCTGCTCGTGTGAAGAAAATTAACTCTGCCCCAGCCAGAACCAGCAGGGCCTCCTAGATCCCAGAAGCTTCTGCTGCTTTTCACCAAACTCTTTTCCTTCCTGAGATACACATCTTCCACCTGGCATCAAGCTTTGTCTCTCAAGCCCAGCACATAAAATGAACTGCCCCAACATTGAACTGATGCTGCTTTGATGTAATATTTCTCTGGCTGCATATTAATAGTCTCAAAGTTGCCTAGTTCTGGGAAAAATGCTCCCCTGGACACATCCTTGTGCCTTCAATTTTCATATATGCCCCTGTTGTGAAACACGGTTTATGAATATCATGTGCTTTTGCTTGTAGTCGCTTCAAAAGATGCTTTTCTGAGAAACCAGATAATGGTATTTTTGGGGGGTCCCTCACAGCAGGAAGGAAATTATGATCTGACTCCATTTTCTTAGAAGGCTAACTTATTGTTATATTATATTATATTATATTATATTATATTATATTATATTATATTATTCTAAAACTAAGGAATAGTTTTAGGGAACTATTAGAGAAAAGATACTTACAAAAGCCCTAAGAAGAAAATAACAATAATGAAACACTTGTGATTGCTTCCAGAGTCCTGACACAGCTGGACCATGATTAGTCAAAAAGTAAAAACTATTCACATATTGAATAAACAATCTCCAAACCACATTACAAAGCAGCAAACACAGAAGAAGCAAATGAGATAATATGTATTTATTTTTATCTGAGTCTTCTCAGCTTCCCAGGAGAAGAAATCCTGGCAGAGGAATTTTTCCAGAAAATATGACAGTGACACAAGCTTATTCTAACCTGGTGCAATTTATTACCATTTTAGAAAAAATACTTAGAATATTGATTGGAGACATCTCCATTTGAATGTTAACAAGCATGTACACAAAAAAAGATTTTTTCTCTACTTCTTATATCATGAATACTTCTTTGCAGTAAAATATTTCCCAGTTAATTGTGTCCAATTCAATAAACCTTTTGAAAAGAAAATATAAATTTTTAAACAAAATAATTTTAATCATAGTTATTAAACAAAACATTTTGGGCATGAATCTCTCTTCTTGGCTAATAGACAACCAACTTTAGAAACACGTAGAGTATCTCAGGGGAATAATTCCTTTAGATCCTCAGTTTCCGAAACATTTCTGAGGATTTGGACACCATTAAAGACCAATGAAGAGGCTCAGTGAAAACTGATTGAACCCTGCAGAGCAGCTCTTATTTGTGTCCTGTGAGAAAACCTCTACTTCTAAAAACAGGAATAGACAAAACTAAAATTAATTCTATGAAATGACGTTAAGTCTTCCTTTTTATTTAAGACTCTCTTTCAGGGATCTTAAGAGAGAGACACAAGAGCATCCTCTCCCTGGAATCAACTGTTCAACAGTACAGGGAATAACTCTGCCAGGCTATTGCACACCTCTCAGCAAGCTCAAAAGGAGAATATGTTTTTTACTTTGGCTTTAGGAATTACAGTAGCCCATTTAAGTAGGTACCATTGTAGACACTATTGTCTAGGACTGGACATGAATGATGGATGAATGGATATAATATATCCAATATATAATAATATATCCAATATATATAATATATCCAATATATATATATTGTATATTGGATATATTATATATAATGGATATAATATTATATATTATATCCATTATATCCATTATATACGATATATGGATGGATGAATGGATATAATATATCCATTATATATTGGATATATTATATATAATGGATATAATATTATATATTATATCCATTATATATATTATATATATAATGGATATAATATATCCATTATATATATGAATGGATATAATATATCCATTATATCCATTATATACGATATATGGATGGATGAATGGATATAATATATCCATTCATCCATCCATATATCGTATATAATAAATACAATAGAACATGTACAAATTTGATTGGTAAATTGAGACACAAAGGAAAAAGAAAGGAAACAAGAATTTTATTAGGAATTTGCTAATAGGATACTTCTGTAATACATTTCCAATGATTGTCTGCATTTCTGTTCCTTATTTGAATTTTTATTATTGTTTTATTTCCAGAACTTCCTTTGCTGTTTTCTGCAGTTCAAGTAAGTTGCTCTACTCCAAGCTTTGACTTTACAATTTTTTTCCCCGATTTTGAGTTTGAATTTGCCTAACTCCTACCAACATTCTATCCATAAGTTTATTACTCCAAGCCAGTTTCTGCTCAAGCAGTGACAAACCACCTGTGGGAATAGATCAGACAAATATGAATCCCAGCCAGATGTAAGTACAGCAGGCAACTTGCTGGTTCATTGGAGTAGTCTACTTTTATTTATTTGTCCCTAATTATAGGACAAGGATTTTAAAAAATAAAATTACAGCTGTTTTCTGCAAGGCCAATCTCTCCCAGAAGAACATGTTTGAACAGTATGGAAAAAGTTTATCTAAAATAATACTGCATCTTTCAAAATTAGCCTTCCTCCATGTAGACTGGCAATCAAATGTTACTTAGAATTGCAATCCAAGTAGTATAAAAGGGAGAAAAAAAAATCCCTGGAGAAGAAAGTGTTCAGTCTTCTTCCTTTAAAACAAATGATCTGTACAAAAGAATGTTTTGAATGCAAGATTAATGCACATTTTATTAAATGAATACTTGCCATATACAATCTCACGGATGAAAGGTTTATTTAAATAGTTTTATTCAATTTTAAATAGGCCATTGTAACACTTTAGGATTGTAAAAATGGGCTTTTACAGTATTTGACACGTGTAAAATGAGTTGGTGCTTCAACATCTGTTCTGAAATATTTACAAAATTCCCCTATTAAATTTTAACATTGTGCTCTGGAGTATTCTGCACAATGTACTCAGAAATCCTGGTATATTTTGTTTCATTCAAATATTAGATCTCCATGGAGAACTTTGGGATGAAAAACTCTTACAGGTCTTCCTGTTGAAGACAGAAAATATTGTATTGATCTTTATATAAAACAAATTATACTGAGAATATCCAGCAGCATATAAATAAAGGCTTCTTAATTAGTTTTGACAGATATTTAAGTTCCAGGCAGATTATAAAGCAAAAAATATAAGAATATTACAGGGAAAAATTTGAATTACCTCACAGGAAAAAATTAAAAACACTGGAGAGAAGTTTTTGGCTCTTCGGGATTCTGCATTGTAGGGCACCAGGGGGAAAAGCCCTGGAGAATAAAGGGGCCAAGACAGTGCTCAGGAGGAAAGGGACCTGGGGGTGCTGGTTGACAGTCGGCTGAACATGAGCCAGCAGTGTGCCCAGGTGGCCAAGAAGGCCAATGGGATCCTGGCCAGTATCAGGAACGGTGTGGCCAGCAGCAGCAGGGAGGTCATTCTTCCCCTGTACTCAGCACTGGTGAGGCCTCACCTTGAGTATTGCGTCCAGTTCTGGGCCCCTCAGTTTAGGAGGGACGTTGAGATGCTTGAGTGTGTCCAAAGGAGAGCAACGAGGTTGGTGAGGGGCTTGGAGCACAAGCTGTATGAAGAATGACTGAGGGAGCTGGGGTTGTTCAGCCTGGAGAAAAGGAGACTCAGGGGTGACCTTATCACTCTCTCCAACTTCCTGAAGGGTGGCTGTGGGGAGCTGGGGGTCAGTCTCTATCTCCAGGCAACAACAGACAGAACAAGAGGACACAATCTCAAGCTGCGCCAAGGGAGATGCAAGCTAGAAATAAGGAGGAAGTATTTTGCAGAAAGAGTGGTCAAATACTGGAATCATCTACCCAGGGAGGTGGTGGAGTCACCATCCCTCGTAGAGTTTAAAAAAGACTGGATGTGGCACTTGGTGCCATGGTCTAGTTGGGGTGTTGGAACATGGATTGGACTCGATGATCTTATAGGTCTCTTCCAACCTAGAATTTCTGTGATTCTGTGATTCTGTGAAGAAAACTGATTTATATTCAAGGATAGCTCCTAATAGCCCTGAAGAGATGGATTCCAGCGAAGAGGAAAAGGCAAAGGCCTCTTTTGGTGAACAAGAATCTCCTGGACAGGCTCAAACACAACAAAGCCTGCAAAGGGTGGAGGCAAGGACAGGTAGCCTGGTAGAATACACAGAGATTGTCCAGCAGCCAGGGATCAGGTTAGGAAAGACAAAACCAAATTAAAAATCAAAGTAAACATGAACAGGGACATCAAGGGCAAAAAGAAAAGTTTTTTTGGTAGATTAGTTGTAAAGGAAGACTAGGGAAAATGTGGGCCCTCTCTAGAAGGAAAGAGATTTGGTAAAATGGGATGTAGAGAAGGCTGCTGTCAGTTCTGTCATATTTTATCATGATTTTTACTCAGAATCACTAATCAGTCTTTATCTCATTTTTTCAACCATCATTTTTTGTTTACCTGTCCAATAATTTTATTGAATTTTCCACTTAAAAAAAGTTGATTATCTGAAACTGCAGCTTCTTTGGCAAGAAAATCTCCTTGGTTGCAAGGAAAAACACTACTATCCTGGCCCAAGAGAGAACACAACTGGAATAGTTAGAAAGATTGTGTGTAGAGTTAACATTTTTCTAGTGCTTCTCATATCTTACTAAGTGCTGAATGATACTGAGAAACCAGGAAAATCTACAGTCACTCCAAGAGTTAGAGCAAAAAGAGAGAGAAGATTTAGATTCCTTGTACTGACCATAAAGGTACTTGTATCAGAAAACAAGGTTGAACAGCAAAATCTTATGATTTTTATTAATTGTTATTGGTTTGCCTTCAAGAGTTTTGAGTGTTCTCTTCTGGTCATTGTTATAAATCACATTTCATTAAACAGGGTTTATTTAGCTGATATTATTTTAACTCTACTGCAGTACAAATTAAACCAAGACCATGAAATACTTACTGGACTTCATTTTGGTTGGTTTGTTGGTTGGTGGGTTGTTTTGGGTTTTTTGGGGGGTTTTGTTTTTAGTTTTTTGTTTCGTGGTTTGTTTTGTTTTGTATTTTTTTTTTTTAATTTAATTTATAACACTATTAGGAAAATTGGAAAAGGAGAAATAAATTACTACTTTAAGACAATTAAGCACATTGAACTCTTAAATGATTGTGCCTATATATTCTCTAAATCTGTAGCAGTTCCACTGTCATGAACATTGGCTTAACATCCAATTAGTACTTACCAGTAATAATGACTTTAGATGCTAAAGAAGTTATATTTCTGCCCTGTTGTGATGATTAGAAACTGTGCTTTAACAATGAACAAATGAACAAAAGAAATTTTAATCTTCACAGATTGGAAGCTGTTACTTAACTATGGTATTTTAAACAGCAAATTTTCTGACTTAGTGATTTGTTTTATTGACTGATTAGCTGTTTCTGCAATGAATTCAGTCTGTTCATTGATGAAAAACTAACAAACAAACCAGCAGTGACACACAGACTGAACATAATTTCTGATGCAAATTCAATTTAACTTATTTTTCAGTTTAAAGATAACATTCTCACAAACTGTTAATTTGATCCCCTTGGTATTAAATCAGCACATAGGAAGTTTTCTGATAATAGAGCTGGAAAGTATAAAAGATAAAGACAAAACCCAGAAAATTCTCCTTATTTAGAGGAGGTTGTAAATAATTTTTCAGAATAAAAAATATTAGGGTTGTTAATTGATAAATATTTGGACTGAACTTCTGCAAAAAGTTTATATAGACTTTTCAGAAATATTATAAAAGAAATGCCAGAAGTATGTATTAATGTCCACGGTCAACAAGGTCTATGTGTGCTTTCATAATAAATTCCCAATATTCCATAATTTACTACAGAGAAACAGCTGTTCTATGACAGAAGATATTTTAAAAGTTCATTGATCTGTTATTGCAATCATTTAATGCTGAAAAACTTAGTTTCATTCCTCCTTTTATAAGTAATAGTCAAATTTTGTACTATGTGATTTTGTTTCAAGGGACTCCTGAAATACTGAATATTGGGAAATTATTAAAAGTGTAAATGCATGCTCGCCCTCTTCCTGCCCAGAAACCTCTGATTTGGTTATTACATCTTGCATGCTACTTGTAGCTTTATTGCCTGAACATAATTTCACTGGGAAGGTTCAGGCAAGGGCAAGAAGGTTGGGCAGGCATGGAATGTGTGCTTCACAATGAGTAAATGAGAAGGAGTCTTAAGTGCATTAAAATAAAAATGAAGGGGGAGATAGCAGAATAGAGTGATTTTGAAAGATCTATAATATCATGGTATTATTAAAACAGATAAATAAGGATACATGACTCAGTGTGTGTGACTACATTACTATTGTCGATTCAAATAAGAGAATATTTGAACTTAAGAGTGTGTTCCCTTAAATCTTTGTTTTCAGTCACAGCACATTTCCTACTCTGAGCAACTATGGTAGATATTATAGCAAAAAAGAAAAAAAATAGAATTAATTTTGAGATCTGGGCCAAGAAAAAAAAGATAAAAGGATATGAAAATAGACTCCTGCATTACTTGATTTAGCCCTGTATGGAGCAAAGAGTTTGTATAGGAAGACCCATGGAAATTAAGGGTTTACACATTGGTATTACTGACAACAAGAATCCTATTGGGGATTACTTGTGGAATCCTGCAGCATAAGATAGTCTGAACTTAAGTGAAGCATTAAGTCCTAATTGAAGATGACAGTGTAGACACTTTCCCAGGAGCAGGTAATTGCTCAAGAGGAGCCTGGAAACTGTGGTACCAGAACAGAAGCATCAGCAAGTGCAGAGGAAGGAGACAAGTATTATCACCTCTCCTATTGATCTCTTTGTTGATATATACTAATTCAGCTGACACCTCAGCACAGCCTTTCCAAATTATTTCAGTCTCAGTCAGTCTACCTGTCATTTAGAGTCACAGATGATCTTTGGAAAGAAAATATCTATGCCTGTCTTCTAGCACTGAAAGAACTAGTTCTGCATTTCAAACATCAAACTGCAAGCAACCAACTCAGCTATTAGAAGCAAATTTCAGAACCTTGTGTCAAGTCCAAAAGAATATCATGTCTAAAATGAAGATAAAATCTATCTTATCATTTACACTGATGGCTTAATTTTAAACTCCATCACAAGTTAACATGGCAGAGCTGATTAATGATTTTGGAGGCAAATTATATTCATTTATTTCTTGTTATATTAAAAAACAAAAGTCAATTGAAAGTGGGGTTTTTTTGGTCATTTGATAGCTTGGATTGTATTGATTTTTTATATGTATTCATTTTATATATATATATATATATATATATATATATATACATTCATACATAAGTTTTATATTACAGCTGCATTTTATGTGTTTTATTTTGGTTCCACAAGGAACTACTACTTAATTATTATTTCTAGATACCTCATTTAGAGACATCTAACGTACTTTTCCACATGCTTTGAAAATATACTGTAGCTTTTTAATGGATTATTTCTTTAGATGGATCTTGATGTGTTTTGCTGCTTCTACATCTCTGTCACTGAGTGTTTAATGTCAAACCTCCTGTTAACTCCGACACCGTGCAATATGCTGCTCCTTTGTTTTCAATATTTTGTAACTGGAAATGTGTTGAATAGCAGGGGCATCATTCTCCATAGGAACTCTTATGCAAAGTAAGTATCTGAAGATAGGAAAAATTGACGTGAAAATTTTTAAGTGTGTGTATGGAGTAAATAATGCTATTGAATTTTTGGGTTATGCTGCACTTGTGTGTATTTTAATCATAGCTGACTCAGATTTCAGTTCTTCAAAAATTTAGGTCCGGTTGTGGTGACAGGAAAACAAAGAACTTAATGTTTCAAAATTGCAAGAAGTAACACAAAATCAATTTTTCATGGGCTAATTAGACCACAGTAATAAACTTAAAAGACCAGAATAAACATCTGTGGCTTTCTGCTCATTTTTAACTAAGCAAACAAACAATAATAACATTAAAAATATATGTCCTTGTACCTGCAATTTTTAGGTTGATTGCTATTTTAGAATTTATGTTGAGGATCATTTCTTTATGGGAAAATTCTTCTGCACCAATTCATTCCAACAGGTGCTATAAACAGGAATGATTTATTTGAAATTTATAGGACCAATAAAAGTACCCAAAAGTGTCATGGTAAAATTCCATGAGGAGGAATTTCTGCATTCACAATGTAGTAATTATTCTACTTATATAGAAATTATCTTCATATTTAGTGGAGCAAAATATCCAAAAAAATTAAGGTACCTTTAAGAAATAACAGTTGTGTCCATAATCCACATATCCGTAAAAGCTATAATTTGTTTTAAATAGTTTCTGTTTCCTTATTTACATACTCAAGAATTCTTCTGAGTTAATCCCTTTGATTTTATCAAATTATCCTTCTCCACTTTAATATTATTTTGAAAGTAGTTTCCATTTTCCTTGGATATAAAACAATATATTCTTCATTAATTTCTGATTTTACCATATTTATACTTAATTTTTATTACCATTTTCTGAAAATCATCAAAAATTTTCCTTTAAACAAGTTTCTCATCATTCTATTTTTCCTTATATTTCACTTTAAACTGGATTGTTTTATTTAAGTTCTTTTTCACAGTTCTGCTCTTTCAGTTGTTCAGTTAACTGGATAAAGCTTCTAGTCTTAAATCCAATTCCATCTATAGAGTGGACTATCTTACGTGGTTTTTTATGATCTGGCTAAAATAATTTTAATTTTTTTCTAATATTTGCAGAAATAATTGTTTCAGACATATTTCAAATTTTATAGATTAAATGTAAAATAAACAGAAGAATAATTATTTTTTAACCAATTAAATTAAGAATCATGATATTATATAGTGAAAGATCCTTGCTAATAAATTATAGATGCACTAAAAATTCCTAAGCCAATCCAAATCATATGTACTTTCCTTCAGGTCTCAGGCAGTGATGGCATAAGAATAGCATCAGTCCATTCCTTCATAAAAACCACTAAACACTTATCCTCTTTGGGTAGGTGAGGAGGGTGTTGTGGTTTTTTTCCTTCTACCCAAAGCTGATCAAGTCTTAAGTGTTGATATGTGCCCAGAAATCCATGTAATTTTTCTCTACCTACACACAAGATGAAATGAACCTTGGACATATTGTTTTCTCTAAACGTGAAAGAGAGTGACTAAAATAGAGAACACAAATCCTGTGTTCCTCTATTAAATAAGGTATTAAAATTGCAATGTTTAAAGCACTTACCAGCAGTAAATGTTTCACGCTCAGCTGAGTTTTCCTTAAGAAGTTGTGCAGCGATAGAATTTTATCACATCCTTCTACACCGCGGTACATTGACTTAAAGAGTGAGAATATAACGAGGCAGTGATTCAGGTATTAAGTTATGGCAAAGTGTCAATAAAAAGACAAACAAAGCTAGGAGCTTGGTGGGTGAGAGGCTGGCCATGCCCTGGCCATTGGGAGCCCAGAGCCCCCCGTGTGCTGGGCTCACCCAGAGCCCCGTGGGCAGCAGGGCAGGGAGGGGATTCTGCCCCTCTGCCCCCTCTGCTGAGACCCCACCTGCAGGGCTGCATCCAGCTCTGGGCTCCCAGCACAGCAGGGACAGGGACCTGCTGGAGCCAGGCCAGAGGAGGCACCAAGGGGATCAGAGGGATGGAGCAGCTCTGCTGGGAGGAAAGGCTGAGAGAACTGGGGTTGTTCAGCCTGGAAAAGAGAAGGCTTTGGGGCGACCTAGCTGAAGGGAGCCCACAGGATAGATGCAGAAAAACTAATACAAGGGCCTGGAATGACAGGACAAGGGGGAATGGGTACAAATGGAAAGGGAATAGCATCAGATTAGAAACCAGAAGAAATTCTTACCTGTAAGGGTGGCGAGGCACTGGCACAGGTTTCCCAGAGCAGCTGTGGCTGCTCCATCCCTGGAAGTGCTCAAGGCCAGGCTGGATGACTCACCCAGCAACCTGCTCTTCTGGAAGGTGTCCCTGTCCATGGCAGAGGGATTGGGTAAGATGGTCATAGTGGTCTCTTCAAACCCAGACCATTTTGCAATTCTACAAATCTATGGAAAACTTTTTTTTTAATCCCTGTGTGTCTGTACATGTACAGGAATACTTATGTGAAATTGGGAAGTTAAAACAAAAATATGGCTACTACAATGGAATTATTTTATGCAGCTTTCAGTTAAAGGGGCCTTTGAAATTTATGGTTTGAGGCTTGAATTTTGTATCTGTATCTTCCAGGTTGTCCTTAATATTTCTAGGTATTTTCCTTCTGGTGCTCGCAGTCACCACTTGCTGGTGTGGCGGAAGGATTAAATACACAGAATCATAAACCCACCTTACTCATGAAGCATGAGAGCCTAACTAAAAGGTTACAATAAGATTAAATATGCTCAATAGGACCTAGAATTTCAATATTACTCTACTTGATAACCTCTTGTAGTTTTTTGGGGGTTTTTTTCCTATGATCCTTGAGGAATAAGTGGCCGGTCGGATAAACTGTTGTGATATTTACATTATTCTCACATCCACTGCCTTCTTTCAGGGACTGGAATTTCCCTTTTTTTGTCCTATAGTAGCAAGTTTTGTAACATCACTGAACATCCTGTAGTCCAATTCTTCTGCTTCCTCCAGGAGTCTATAATAATGCTCATAGTTAGTGTACTTAATATTTGCATGCAAAGTAAATCTACTCCTTCCAAACACTACTACTGTTCATGTGTGAAAAATACACGGGCACAGGACATGAGACCCAAGACCCAACTCCTTTTTATGTCATTGACAAAAAGATCCTTTGAATAAGTTGCTCTACCCTACCTTCCTCTCCATCAGAAGAAGAGTCATCAGCTGAATGTCATTTTTCAGTCTGTTTTCTCTTCCCTTAGTTTAGGGGACAATATGAAATACTTATTAATAACACAATTTAAAAACCATAATATGTCATATATTTAAACTTAGTCAGTAGTATTACATCTTCCATTAAAACTTCACACTGCTTTTTAAATACTACTGCTCAGTGATAATACTTTTCCATAAAACTCTTAGAAGAGAAAAATTCTCTGGAACAAAAGTTAGTCGTTGCCCAATTAAATCTACATTAAAAAACCCCAACAAAATGCACAGATACAATTTAGGTACAATAAGTACCTAAATCCAGAGGTTTTTATGAAACAGTAGCTGCTTAATCCTCATAAACAGTTCTGAGTCTAGTGATGTACATCTGTGTTTCTTCAGACGTACAAAATGTTATCTTAAATATGTCAATGACTTATTTAAGGTATATTAATACTTCTAATACTTGAGAAAGAAACATAAAATGGAAAATGTAGTGTATCATGACATTTGGGAAAAAAACCCCAATTCTAAAAGAATATCAAAATGCTATTTGAATTACAGAAGACATATCATACTTTTCTTTAAAACCAGTTACAGATTCCTGGCATTCCTGCAAATCAAGTACATGGTTTCTTACAAATACATCATTAAAATGTTTCCTGTTGCTTACAAGTAAGTGTTCTGAAAGAAAAAACATGCCTGCATGGAGTATAAAATGAAACACTGGTCTTACATGAGGGACAATTATCAAAGCTCTAACTTCTTATTGAAGCAGTGAGACATGGAAGAAATATCTTGAGTCTGAAAGAACACCTGTTGAACTACTGATCTATTAAAAGTTCCCTGAAAAGCACCAGCAGGAGAAATAATGTGTTTCAAATTTGACTGAATTGAAGTGATTAAAGCATATATTCTGTTGAGAAAATCATAATAATGGGAAGAAATCGTTTGCATTTCAAAAGAAAAATCAGCTATTAAAAAAGCCAATATATTTTCCAGAAAATGTCTCCACTTTAGTGTAAGACAGGATTTACATACAAATTTGAAAAACTTGTTGTAATAAAAAAAAAATAAATAAAATGTTGCAGAAATCTTGTAACCAGAGAAAGGTTGTGTGTTTTGTTGTTTCTTTTTTCCCTTAGAAAACAAAACACAGCAAGCAAAGGGGATGAAAGAACACAGTTTCTGTTAGGTACTGTTGCAGTAGCATTTTCTGCAACAATGGGGGAGAGGGTGATGATGTTATCATTACTGTTATTATTCAGGTACTTTTAATATGTTTACCAGACCACTTGTATAAGCATTTTGTTCAGCTTCAACCTTTCAAATTTTAATAAAAATTTTATTGTTATGCCTTTTTTAAAGATGAGCACTGAGAATAGTTGAAATTCACACATTTTGTCCCTGGCAAATATCAGAATATTATTCCAGCATTTTTTTCTTACATAATTCTTGGTATTTGTCCTCTTTGCCTTCAAATCTTAAGTATAGAATGTATATTTTAATGAAAAGAACACATTAGGAATATTTGCTTTAATTCTAAGATAACACCAAGGGGTTCGTAAGATAGGGAACTCAGTTGTGTTAAATGCCAAGATATCACATGTTTAAGAATGCCAAGGGTATCACATATTTAAGAAACAATCACTGTTTCACTTTGGCTGCGACCTTTAGAAAAGAAGAATCTTAAACAATAGAATGTTACATACATTCACTGAGTCGTAATCTAAAAACCAATTAGAGCTTCTGTTGTCCTGCCTTACTCATGAGGTAGTCAGGATGATCATATAGCAGAAAAATGCACCTCAACACATTTTCCCAAAGATGAATTCTTCAGTGAGCCTTCAGAAGGCATGGCTTGACCTTTCCCTTCTATAAAGGATATTTTCAATTAGAGGGCCCATGGGAAGTTCCCTTTGCAAAGCTCCTAGTCCTTCCCCTAGTGGAAAATCAGGCCTCTAAAAGGGAGAAGTCTTCAAAAGCTCAAGCGAGTTTGGGTCTGTTTGGACCAATGTGGTAAAAAAGATGGAATTGACATGGTAGAAGGAGGGCATTAAAGAATTCAGCTTACCGACATGGGGTGGCACCTCAATTCTTTCCAGCTTTAATATCATATTCTCTTAACCATCACATTCCTTATGTAAATCTACCTTAATGCTAATTTTTTCCTCATTATCCTATCACACGTGGTTTTGCCTGGAAAGTACCATTTGCTGTGACTCCTCTGTGAAGCTCATCAGTCATTTTACAAATGCAGCAGAAAAAGCCAAATTTTTCTTTTTTTGCATATTGTTCCAATTTTCTGATTAAACAGTTATAATTTTTTTACCAAAAAATAACTGTTACCCATTCTATTGAACAGATAAGGCTTAGAGGAGATCAGAACTAAAAATGAAAAGCAATCTGCTGAGTGTTGTAAATAATAGAGTTGAATACAGAAAGGCAAAAATGTTTAGGTGATTTTGGATAATGGAGAACAATTACTTTAGGTGTTTCCCACTTTAACATTTCATTAATTAGTTAATATAAAATATTTTATCTATATATAAATGCATACATATTGAGTAACTTCTATTATTTCTATTTGATCATTGGCTTTCTTATTCTTTTCTTCTTCTCCTTACTCTTCAATTACTCATTGGATTGGTCTATACCACAGTCTAGCCTTGATAAAATAATTTTGAGGTAGTAGTTTACAATTCTGATGATCATTATGGTTTTTGAATCAGCAGGACCCATTGAGGCATCCTTACAGCACCCTCAAACAAATGAAGTTCCCATATTATAAAATTACAAATCATCTTAGAAATCATAGATAATGGTATACCTGACCTGTCCTGATCTGGATATTTCTTTAATCATTTATATCCTTAAAATCACTGAGATCTTCCTGAGCTTTAAAGCAGAGTATGCTATCTATAATGAATGAGAGGGCAATAATGATAACATTTCCAGGAATTTGACATCGCTCACAGGAATTATCATTAACATGAGTAAGAAGAAAAATAAGTTATCCTCCCATCCAAGTAATTTAAGATTCTTTCTTTGATTTTGTATAATATTCAAGTAAGGGTATCTCTACTTAAAACTAAAGAAATTGTCTGGGTAAGGCTCTATGCTCTCTGGTGTCCAAGAAAGGCAGACTATGAATGTTTGTTTAGACCAAACCCAAAAATGTTCATAGAGTCATAAAACAGAATATGCTGAATTGCAAGGATCATCAAGTCCAACTCCTGGCCCTGCAGAGGACACCCCAACAACCCCACCATGTGCCTGAGAGCATTGTCCAAATGCTTCTTGAGCTTTGTCAGGCTTGGTGATATGACAATGTCCTTGGGGAGTCTGGTCCAGTGCACAACCACCCTCTGGGTGAAGAACCTTTCCCTGATATCCAACCTAAACTTCACCTGATTCAGCTTCAGGCCATTCCCTCAAGTTCTGTCACTGATCACAAGTGAAGAGATCAGTGCCTGTCCTTCCACTTCTCCTCATGAGGATGTTGAAGAACACCATGAGTTGTCCGCTCAATCTCCTCCAAGTTGAAGAATAGCTGCAAATAGCTTTCCCTGCTCTTTTACACAAAATTCTGATGGTAAAATCTACGAAATTTAAGGCAGAGATATGACATTCAAGTTTGGCCTAAGTTTTAATTTTGGTGCAGTTGAATACATCAGATTCATCTGTGCCTGTTTTCATGCCCATAGCAATAATAAGTAAATAATTTCCTGGGAGGTCAAGGCTGTCTCCATCGAGGCTCTCACGGATGAGACAAGGGGCTGATTTGAGACAACAAATGATTGTCAGGTGGGGTGAATCACAGTGATCTGACAAGCTCTGGCAGGAGTTCTCCAGGTGAGAATTTTGGGCAGTCCAGGAGGGCTGCTGCTGGGCATAGACCAACCAGTAGTCACTACCTGTAGCTTCTGATTGATTAATTGATGCTTGATTGACATTCTGGGCAAAAAATCTGGCTATGCAAGGGACTTGCTGAGGTAAATACTGCTGTGGGTGAAGAAACTGATCAAATTGAATGTAAGTAATTTTTAAAAGTCCAAGCAAACTGTTCTCACAGATGAAGAAATGATCGTGAAAGATAGTTATTTTTTCCAGGTAGTTAAGATAGGTAAAAGGTTTAAGATAATAGCAATGGTCATGCAGATGCTAGAAGGGATTATGTGCAACCATGCTCAATCTGGACTATAAAAATATGGCAGGACAGTGTGGGCAATTTCACATCACGTGAGTGTTTTTGGCACTTGCAAAAACATTCAGTAGAGACACATGTCAGCATCTGGACAGCAGCTGACAATGCTGCTGGAGAGATTCAATTCCCAACATATTGCACTTTGCAAGCAATTCCACAATTTATTTATTTTAAATGCTTTAAGTACAAATTAACAAACGCATTTTTTATAAAGCACACTGACATGAAGGCAATCAGTCTCATTCCTGTGAAATCTTGATGGCTGTTCAGAATCATGCTATTTTTATCTCTGCTGCTCAGATCCAGCAGTTCATACTGGTGATATATTAATATTATAAAAGCTGTTTAATCTTGTTAAACGTCAGAGAACATTACATAGAGCAGAGAGATTTAATTAAAGTCACATTGGAGACAGCATATTTTCCTATCTTCTCTTACAAAAAAAATTTCTGGGATATATTTGCTAAGTCCTTAAATCTTAAGACCAAGTTAGAGAAGACTCCAAAGAGAAATGGATTTTCTTCCATTTCCCTTCTGAGAGGTGAATCAAAATTTGTGTTTTTGGAAGCTTGCATTTAAAGACTAGGGTTCCTCTTTTAATTTTTTTCTTGATTTTGTCTGGTTTTGGCTTATTTTTTTTTCTTTTGAGATCACTTAAATGTGTAACTGGTTAGTTCATTCATTTATAAGGTTTTGACAGCATTTTGGGCCAAGATGTTATAGAAACATGATATGTTTTTAAATAGCTTCTTGCTTTATTCCTTAGATAGCAATTTCCTCAAAGAATAAAAGGCAGTGGCATGGCAACTGAGCAGAGAAACAGTGGATGTAGATGTTCCCATTTATTGATATTTCATTTGATGAAATACTTGATTAAAAACAGGAGCTCAATTTTCCTCAATTTTTTTTAAAAGAGTAATAGTGGAATAAAATTCAAATACAGTGAGTAGAAACTATATTTGAATTAGTAATAATATTCAGAGTTATGTCTTATTCCTTAAACAAACCTGAGAATAAGGAAAAAAATAAATTAAAAAAAGAAAAATAAAAACAAAGATGAAAACCCAGAAACAGAGGATGAAAAACTTTTGGAGAATCTTGAAATTATTTCTCTTGTAAACCATGGTTCTGCTAAGAATTTTGCATTACTAGCATGCTAAAAATATTTTTGATTTCAACAGTACTCTACAAAAAATGATTTCTGAAATCTCTTGATGGAGAGGAAAAAAAGTGATCAAATATATCTGAGCTCAGGCTGAAAGACATTTGGCAGGTCTCAGCACTTCAGTTGCCAAAACAGGCAATAAAAACAAAGTTCATATTTGATATCCCAAGCACAATTAGTTGTATCAGCATTTCTGGTAAGAACATGGTACTGTAGCAGTAGGGTTTTTTGTTTTGGTTTGGGTTTGGTTTTGTTTTTGATTTTGGTTTTAGGTTTTATTTTTGGGGGTTTTTTAGTTGGTTTTGGTTTTGGTTTTTAACAGGGAATAATTCTTAACAAAATTTTATTGTCTTGGGATAAAATATATTTATCGACCTAAAGATAATAATCAGTCTTGTTTTATTTAGCCCTCATGAAATATTTTCTTTGTGGGCAATTTCAGAATATTCTACCTTCATAAAAAATATTAAAAAGAGGTCATTTAGGTGTAAAAGAAGATGTCAAGTGTAAATATGGATACTTTCCAGAAAAGGTTTTCCTGAGCATGAATATATAAACTACTCAAAGAATTTTTCTATTCCTAATGAAAGAAAATCAGAGAAAAACTTTTACAATTTATAAATTGATGACAGGGTTCAGTGGCATTTCAAATGAAGGTTTTCAGAACTGAAGAGAACTGAAGATGGAATCTTCTGCCGGGTGAAAAAGAGATTAGAGTCTTCTGAGGAAACAGCAGCTCAAATGTTTTCTATCCATTTCCACTTCTGATGCCCAGAGAATTTAGGGTAAACTTTCCTCTCTGAGGTGAAGACAACAAGAATTTATTTTAATTTGTTGATATTTCATGGTGTGAACTCTCAGTGAGCCCAGCTGCTCACATGCTAGACCTGCAGTTTTTTCTGCTGCCCTGTGCATTTTTGAATTATCCTTCTCTCTCCAGGTACATCAGGGATTTCTTGGCTCATCCCTCCTCCTGTGCCACAGCAGCAGGTGACATTCAGAGACAAAAGCAGCTCTTGATTCCTCTGCTACCCCTAACTCTCATGACAAATTTGAGAGTTATGCCAAAATTGCCACCAATTTTTCTATTTCCTTTAAGAGCTTTCATCACCTCTTAAATAGGTCTGAACACGTGAATGATGCATCTCCCATTTAAATCCGTGTATCACTGTATTCACAGGGTTTTGCAAAGTTATATTAAAACCTATGTTTTTTCTGAATATTTCTGTGCAAGCCAGCTCTGTTTTTTGTTTTCCCTGAAGCCATTAATTCTAATACAATTTAATGAATCAGATAAGTTACAATGCAGTAAAACACACAGATGATTTATGCACAAGAAACATTTTGGGCAGGGCATGATGATAATGTTTTGCTACTTCAAATACATATGAAACTAAAACACAAGAAAAAGTGATCCTCATGTAGCTTTGACACAAGAATGAGTTTAGCTTGGTAACACAAGTAATTTAAATCATGCAACTTCAATGATGTGCCCTTTTGGATTTGCTTTTACTTTTCATGAAGCACATTTTGATCATTTTACTTTGAAAAGTGCATCTTTTAAAACTTTTAACTCCATCTCCCAGTAGCTAGCTTTTCTGCTAAAAAAATCTTTTTAAATATGTGCCTTTAACTAGGTGCTTGGAAGATCTTAACATACACAGTTTTGGACTGCACAAACACTTTTCATATGAAAAAGTCCCATTAATTTGGAATGAGATTTAACCTGAATAATTGGCATTTGGCAGGAATTTTTCTGAATATGAACAAAGTTCCCCAATAATAAATAGTTTTGGTGCATGTTCATATTTTTGGATTTCATTTAATTGCTCCTTAGAGGGACAATTTTTATGGAAAGCTCAAATCCTTTTTCAGACACCCATGATAAGTCAGAAAGATAAATACCTTGTAGCAAACTCCCAAAAGACTGCAAAATTATCAGCCAACAGTGCACAGCTCTAAGATATGAATTAGAGCTCTTGTGTAGAACAAAATAAAAAATATTTAAAAGTTGTGCTTGTACACAGATGGACAATGCAAGGCTTGCAGGTTCTGCACCAATTCTCTGCTGTCATTTGTTTCCTGCAGAACTGACTTCCCCAGAGAAGACTGAAAAAATGAATTTTTGGGGAACTTTTTTTTTTAATAACATATGCATAGTCTCCATTTAATATTGCAGTAGCACATGGGATAAAGAAATATTGAAATAATGTATTGGAGAAGGTCTGAGATAAGCTAATGAATGTACATGAATGACTTAGTGGGTTAATAGAAATTTGCCACAAGTGGAAATATGCAGAAACTATATTTTATATAACAAAAATTCCCACTAAAACCACAAAAATCTCCCTTATATTGTATTTTATAGTACAGAACCATGCCACTTTGTCTCTTTTTCAG
Organism: Setophaga petechia; assembly: GCA_024362935.1. NCBI lineage: Eukaryota > Metazoa > Chordata > Aves > Passeriformes > Parulidae > Setophaga > Setophaga petechia. The sequence continues at coordinate 12,696,591 of JANCRA010000013.1, forward strand.
GCTAGGCTTTTGGTACATTCCTATGAAATTTAACACAATACAAATACAAGTAATTGTGCTATAAGAATTCTTATTTTATTCCCTCTGAAAATTCAAAGAACAGAACTGGCTATAATAGATTATTATTTAGGTACCATCTTATTTTACCACAGTCACCAGTTACTGTAAATTACTATTGTTAGGTGTTAGCCAAGACAGGATTTGTACACATGGGTGTGATGAAATAAAGCTAAATTTTGTGAGAAGAATCATACATGTATATTTAAATATTATAAATAAATATATAAATATTATATATAAATTCCAATACATAGCTGAGTATTGGAAAAGCTTGTACAGGACCTGCAAAACAGATCTCTAAGCATCAGTTTGTGTGTTATAAATTGCAATGGAAATCCTATTTGCAAGAAAAGAGATTTTGTAAACTTTACTCTTTGTGTCCTGAGAGCTGTGGGCTCATTGACTATTCATAGGTGATTGTATCAATAATGTTATTAGTATTTATAGTTCCCTGAGTCATTCAATGTATTTTCTGGGGAATCATTATATACAAAAGATAAATAATTCTCATTCCTGATCCTCTTGTTCAGATTGAATCCCCGAGGAAATCGAATTGACTTTTATTTGCTTGGAGGACATGGTGAAGTAAATACCTTGCCTATCACAGTAATGCAAAGGCCCTTAAATAGTGTAGAAGAATTTCTGATAAGGGACATATTTGCAATCATTTGAATCCTATTCTCAAACAGAAAAGGATAACAGAGGAGGAATGTGAATGAAAGTGAAGGAATCTAAAGCTCTTCTACCAGCTTTCCCATCTATTTCCACTTTCTCCTCTCATCTGGCCCTTGTCCTCTTGCTCCTTTCAGTCCTTCAACACAATTACACATATATAAATACACATCATGGTTTTGGAGTGTTTTCTCCTTCATTATTTTTGCCATTTGTTATTACTGGAATTTGTGAAAATATGTTGGCTATGTTAATAAATCTGTAATCTTATATGTATTTTGCAGTGTTAATATTACGTATTAATAATAATTATTGCTTTGCCTATTATGAACTTCTGGAAAGGGAGTAACTTTATTCAGCAGGGATGGCTTTGCTGAAGTGCAAAGGGTCTGAAGCCCAAAAAACTGATGTTAATGAGGACCTGCATAACCTTCCAGCCCAGGGACATTGCCTCTTAGAAATTCTAATGTGGTGCCCTAAGGGAAAACATGAACATGACTGAGCTACAAAGCACTCCCCCAGAAGGATTCCTAGGCCTCTTTCCTCCTAAGCTGCCTGAGCACTGATCAGGAACTGCTTACTGGTTCATTTTTTCCACTTAATATCAGATTGCCTTGGTGACAGATGCTGCTTCGTGAGGACTGTCACATTCACATTCTAATTACTCAGGAAATCAGCAGGTTTGTTTTTCCCCACCAAAACATCTCTCTTCCCCCTTCTTCCCAAGGAACTCTGCCAAATCAATCTATGTACAGATATTACAATTTAGCCACAGCTTCCTTAGAGTTTTTGTATCATGTTGTGAAGAGGGCATGCTAGAAGCTTTTGATAGTGTTTTCTCACTCTAATATATACTCCCAATATAAATGTGGAAAATCTGTGTTGTTTTCTGTGATCCTAGCAAACAATGTGGTACTTTAAACTATTTACATAATAAATATTTTCTTTCCTAGCTTGAGTACCTTAGAAAACTACTTATAATTTGTGTTAGTCATGTGCATATCTTGTACAGATAGGGAAGGAAAATAGCTGTATTTTATTCAAAGATGAATCTGATAAATGTAAATATTAAAATATATGTATGTTTGTATGTATGTATATATATATATATATGTATAAATATATATTCATCAAGACTTTCTTAGGGTAATACTTCAAAATATATTCAAATAAGGATTTTTATATCCAGTTATAGTAATTCCAACATTTACATTCCAGGTCAATGCAGACAGATGTCAATGAAAATATCCTTAATTTTTTTATGCAATAAACTTCTGAATACCTATCATCTTGTCTTCTGGTGCTACACTCGCCCTTCTGAATCCCTTTCTGGCTCTGATTTTGGTCAGTTTTAGCCATCTCCAAGCAAAGAATTGGGAATCTTGGAGTGAGCACCAGCGTCCCCAGATCTCTCTGGGAGGAGTGTGATGCTGCCAGCTGATCAATTTCTTCCCAGCCCTGGAGTTCCCTTGGCTTTGTTTTCATATTTTTCTCATTCATGCCTGCTTTGACTCCAGGAAAGGGGTGAAAGATGCACTGTAAGCCTTAGGGGCTGCTTGCAATCCACATAAATAATTTCAATTGAATACACTTCCTCACCCTAAAGTTCTCATTACCTTATAATTTTATGAGGTTTTTTGGTTTTTTTTGTGTGAGGTTTTCTTATCCTGAATCTCAATACAAAACATAATTTCTAGCAAAGGGGTCAAATTATCTCACTTTTATTTCTTAGAAGAAACTCTCTGTCCTGTGTTGTATTCTGTGACTATTTGTCATTAACCAAAAGGCTGGACAGACTCATTTGGCTATCAGTTACTTTCTGTATAACAGAAATCCCAGATGTGTTTTCCAGAAGTCTGCAGAATATTAGCTTCAAATTTGAAACTCTATCAAATGCTGGCAGAAAAGTCTATGTACTATTCGTGTCATAGGATGAATTGTTTGGTGACTACAGTAAAAATACCTTCAAATCAATCCAATAATTTAATGAGACACACTGGTTTCACTTGAAATCAAAACAGCTATTGTTTCCTCAACTAGACTTCTAATTTCCAGAATACTTTCCTCTTTTAAGTATTCTGTAGATATCTTCTGCAAAACTATGACATCCTTGCCATTGTGTATAAAAATCAATTGTCCATTGCTCAAAAAAGACATTTTTTCCTAACCCATAATTATATCCACCTAGATGGCTCCTTCCCCAAAAGCAATCCTTCTGCTTTTAAAAGAAGCTGACCTGCCTGCATAAAAGAATGGAGTACATGAATTTTTTGAGAGATATCCTTTTTCTATTTCCCCCACAACTCTATCACGAACCGATCCACACAACCATAGGCTTTCTCTTGTTTCTAATTGGCACAAGATAGATGAGCACTGATAAAAAGGCAGAAATTTTGGAAGGCTTTATACAGAAGCTAAGTATTTGTAAATTATCACCAATATTATATCAGAAACATTATATTTCAAGTGACATTTTAAAAATTGGTTGAAAATTACTAATATTCCAGGTCAGAGTGTCATCCTCCAAATTTTTACATTAAATATAGCCTTAGGTATGGAATGCCTTGTTAACTCTCCTTTTGGCACCATGATTTGGCAGTTTTATTAAGATTTTAATAAGTAAATATTTACACGTAATAAAAACTTTGATCTCTATCAAGAATCTTGAGTAGAAGTGCAAAAAGATCTTTACATATTGTTCTGGTAGGTAATGTTAGCTCCCAGTGCCTGCTGATTGCAGCCTTATCACTTTTTTCCCCTAAACCCAGGTTCCTAAGCACTACATAAATGTGCACATCTTGAAAAACAAATTTTGCAAGGAGATTTAAATATAATTAGTGCAACAGTCTGTATGTTAGGCAAAGTAAAATGATTATTCTAATTAATACAACCTTTACTCAAAAATTGTATCCTTAAGAGTATCACCCCTGCAATAATAATGCTGATGGGATAAAATTAATGCTGCAGGCAACAGAAATATTGTACTGAATGTTGACTTAATTGAAAATAAAAGGGGCAAACAACAATTCTTTCTCAAGAAAAGCAGTACACTTTTCTGCTCATGGACCAGTAAAAAAAATTATATCAAAGAAGGCAATGCTCAATTTGAAACAGCAAGAAAACACATCTTTTTTATTAAAGAAAAGCATATTAAAGAACCATGTGATTTTTATTTCAAAATATCTATAATGTTAAGCATCACCTTAGTTGATAATAACTTGATTAATTCTGACTTTCTGCATACACATTTGGGAGGAAGACTCTTCAGCTCAATTTACTGTCATTGCTTGGTTTTTGCATCAGCTCTCAGAATCCCGACCCACTTTGAAAGATTCTTTGTACCTGGTTATCACTCAATTTCCTATCACTTTATTATTTTAATTATTATTGTTATTATATCCCTTTAGAGCCTTTTGTTTTAAGTATGGTTTCAAAGTTTTGAAAGGAAAGTTTTATGGAAAGGTCACATTTCCATACAGAGACTTTGTTTCTCCTTTAAGAAATAGGCAATGCTAGCTTATTGTGCACCATTCCAAATGGTCTTTTTCATGGGTAAGACATCCTAAAAATAGACTATGTGGCCCAGGTTTATGTTAAATACCAAATACAAAGTAACTTCTAAAACTCTATACTAAAAAATATGTCTCCTTCCGACAGCTATCCTTTCATTTTTTCAAAAATTATGTAGATTCTAGTTATATTGAATTGTCAGGTTTTTACAAGCGTTTAATCTTTTAAAAAATCAATTTTAAAGTTGACTTCTGGCTTCCTAATTCATAACTTTTGTCTCTTGTCATTTGATCCCTGAATGATGTAGCTATCATTCTTTTCATCTGAATAAATAGCTGAACAGGAAAGCATAGTATTATTGCTATTTCATTTTCTCCTTTCTGCAAATTCAGATAGATTTCCTAGGAGGGATGCTCTTTCTCTTCCTTTTGACATTTGTCTATTCTGTTCGCACGTACACGCTTTCTCTATTTTTCTTTTATGCTTCATATTTTTTGATGCTTTTCATTTTCACTTTAATCTCAAGAGGACAGCGCTGTGTTGAGGCACATGCTGTAGCTATAGTACTTGTTAAAGCTTTCATGTAGTATTTCTCAAGCTGAGGTTCACAAAAGCAAGTAAAAGAGGAAATAAAATTGGATGGCAGAAGTCAGCAGCCATTCAGAGGCACCTGAGTCAGCAGCCACTTTAGAGGGGGAAGCAAAGAGCAGAACTTTTGACAGCAAATGGTTACATGAGCAGCCTACTATTACCTATTGGCAGCAGTGCAGTTTCACCAGTAAATTGGAGTGAGCATAAGCATCTGCATTTAGTGATTACACTGTATTTCCACTTCAGCTCCTTTAGAGGGAAATCCATAGCAGTCCTCCAGAAAATGTAAGCTGCTGCCAGATAAGGATAACATGGTAAGTGAGGATGAGAGAGTCAACATTTTCAAAAACTAGATTTACAAGTAACTCTGAGATCATCAGAAGAAATTAGAACAAATGGCCTACAAATCTGTTAGATTGAAGAAGCATCATGAAGAGAAGTGCATTTACCCAACACATCATGCAGGATATGTATTTTTGCATATGAACACAGTATTTGCAAAGAGTTCAGATGAGGACTAGTGGTAGTCTCTTTTGCAAGGACAAGGTGGCAATAAGACATGTCACCACCCAACGTCTTTGTGAGTCAAAAGGTTTGGCCTGAGCTGGGTTTGGAAGAAAGGGTCATGATCCAGTGATGCTATTGACAGTATATATGTATGTCAAGTAATCTTGATTTACAGTTTAGATCAAGATCAAGCCTTCCTTAGAGCAAACCGTCAGGTAGCTTGTCTTCACTACTCATGACCTGCAGGCCCAGATGAAGCACCAAAGCAGAGGGATAACAGCTGTCACTAAATTAATCTCACCTGAAATAGGCTTTGATGCTTACCTCAGCCTTCAGAAAATTAATCTGGCCATTTTTTACCATTCTTTCCCAAGCATTTCTTCCTTTCATGAAAAAACTGTGTATGCTGCTTAGGAAAATGGAGGAATCACAGATGCACTGAAAACAGGTAACAGTGAGCTAATGTGGCTTCCTATTCCTGCTGGAATGGATTTCCAGTAGAACTGTTTAATTAAACTGAGGTATCATAATGTGTAAGAAGATGTTTTATATTTAGGAAGATTGAATCCCTATAACATGGAAAAAATACCATGAGGACAGTAATGGAAGAAACATTCCACAAAGAAAATGAAGTTATAAAGATTGCCATCTCTTATGGTTACAAAACCAGGGAGTGGAGCCTTGGAACAACACTTTTGCCCTTTGGTTGTTGAAACCAGTGCACCATTTACAGTTTTTTTTTTCTTCTGTCTAATTCAAACAAAGAAACAAGTGAATGTTTTAGGCCACAGTCCCTTTAAGATAAACAGACTACAGGAATAAACAAATAAAGCTGTTCCTTGTTCTCAGAGGAAGAAGAATTCAGGTCAGATACAGCAGAAGGAAAGTAATTATTTTCAATTGTGGTAAACAAAAACAAGTACACAAGTTAATACAAACCCAATCTTGTCATATATGCTCACAGATGAGTTTATTCTCCTTTCTCCACTTGGCAATGCAACTTTAAAAGAGAATGCATTGACATTTCTCCCTTTGGAAATATTCCATTATTCTGTTTCCCCAGCTTATATTCTAATTAACCCACGGGGAGGATAATGTTCTAATTAAGTAGCATATATGTAGGCCTGTTTTATTCCTTTATGGACATACAAAATCCCTAAGCAAATTTTCTAGCTTTTGACAACCCTTTCATGCAGAAATCATTCCTAATATCCAATCTAAACCTCCCCAGTGCAACTTGATTCTGTTCCCTCTTATTATGTTTGTAACTTGGAAGAAGCAACCAATAACCACAATAACAAAGGGTTATCTGTAACCACTGGCTCAGTTCAGATTATATGTTGAAAGGGGTGAATGATTATGCTATTTTCTGAATATTTTATGTGACAGAAGAATAATTCTAGTTAGTATTATTTTCGTTTACTTGTGGATAGCTTATTACATTGGGTTTCAATTGTGTTTTGCTGCTTTTCCTGCTGAGATTCTTACGGTTTTAATGCTACCTCCACGTATCTCAGAGAATGGATTCTAAAATCCAAGAAATTACACCACAACTAAATTATTCCATTAACATTTCTCCTTGACCCTCCAAATAAAGGCAGTGGAGATTTTTTTCCACATCAAGAGCCATAACTTATATCCTAAAATGTATACCATGTTCAGAATGCCAGAATATAGGAACAAATGGGCACTGCTATGATCTGTGCTCTGCTGCCTGTCAGCCTTGATCAATAGACTGCTCCTGTGTTTCAGAGAATCATAGGGTGGGTTAGGAGAAAAGAGACCTTGAGGATCACCCAGTTCCAAGCCCCCTGTCATGGATTTTCACTAGACCAGCTTACTGAGGGCCCCATCCAACCTGGCCTTGAACACTTTCAGGGATAGGGCATCCTCATCTTCTCTGGGCAACCTGTGCCAGGGCCTCACCACTCTGAGGTTTTGCCATTAAAAAGCTCTTAATAAGAATACAGGTTATTGTTTACAGTTTTTACTACTAATGTTTTATTAAAATCTTGTTTTTTCCTTATCCTGTGGAATCCAGTTCTATGTATCACATAGTTGAAAGTCAGGACAGGACTGAAATTAATTCATGTAAATGGCTTTATTAAAAATTAAAACCAAAATGTTAAATTCTGGGCCTTGTAAAAACATCCATATTTTCTTCACTATTGACTCAAAGAGAGCCAGAAATTCATTCCAGGTGTAAAAGATTTAAACATATTATATATGGTGCTATTTTGTGACCAGAGCCAGTAACTGAATTTTTCTTTGTTTTTCTCCTGCTTTTACTAGAAAACTGCCACAAAACATTCCTGTCTTTTTCATTCTTTGTGGTTAATAGTAAAAAGGAATATCAGTAAATCTTGAGTCATGACAGAATTATGCCAAAATAAACCCCAAAAATCAGTGGAATTTAGCAAGATTGCTAAATGCATTTCCAGATCAGAGGCCACTGGAAAACATCAGTAGTGATCAAGGAATTTCTAAACATGGAAATTCAATCACAATGCTTCTACTGGAAACAATACCAAAGACTTAAAATTGCAATGTCTTGTTCTGAACTTCTGCTTATTCAAAACTACAGCACAGGAAATCACTGATTTTGGAAACAGAAATCCAAATTATTTTATGGTTTATGCTTTTGACCCACATCTTCTTTGATAATAGAACATCTCAAAGCAACACTTTTCTGGATTTCTGGAGAAGGATTCTATTGCTTGAACCATGCAGAGACAACACTACTTAAAGCAATTTATAGTTGTAAATCAACCTATTCAAGAGAAATTTTCCAGATTCTTATAATAAAAAACTTGGATTAATTCTACTTATTTCATTTTGCATCACAGTGACTAACTGATTAAAAAAGTTACACATGCAATATAAAGGACCTGACAAATTTTGATTCTCAATTGAAATTGTGAACTGGCTCTACCTTTATTTACTTTTACTGGAAGATGAGAAACACGCTCTCACTGTGTTTCCCTCAGCTTTGCTGGATACTAGTAGGATTTCACTATAACTGCAGCACCATCACCAAACACTTCTGAAACATAAGAGGGATGAACTGTGCTCTCAGTATGGTTATAAATTATGGAAATTGTATTTCACATACTGAAAATGAGAGTTCAAGGTAGAAAATCTCCCTTCTCTGCTTTAGTGTGTCCAGTTATTTTAGTTTTCCTTACATCCTGCTTACTCCAAGCTCACTGAAGATTTTAGGAGTTTTGCTTATGTGAATACCTAAAGACAAGACTCCTGTGGTGTGCTGTAGGAGATTTTGCAGTGCTTGGAAAATTCTTCCAAAGACCTATGAAAATATAAATCAATAATTCAAAACCACCTAGAATTTTACTCCCTAAAATCTAAAATGAATTAAAAAGAAGTCTGATATTTACTACTTCAGGTTCATTAGGTTAATCCATGTGGAACTTCTGTAAACTCACACTATTTTCCCCTGTGGAGCTTTTACAGTTTTATAAATCAATATTGAGGTATGCTTTGACAGAGCATTTTTGAACCTCTTGCAATCTCTTCCACCAACGAGTATCAACGGGCCCTTAAAGCTCCTGGTTATGAGTCTTCTGAGAATACACACTATGACAAACAGTTTGGAACTTTCATTAAATGTTTGCTGAAAATCAGTGCAGGTTTATTTGCAAGACTTTTCTAAATGAAATTAGTTAAATTTATGAGTCTTTGTCTCTCACAAATATGTATAAGCATTTAGCCACAGGGCAAACCATGCGTGTTGGAATTCAGTTCCATCCAGCAATGCCAACAGTTTCCAGGAGAAAGCTCGTGTTAAAAGAACAGAATCAGGTTGCAGTGCAGAGCTCATGCTTTACAGTGCTCTGTTTTCTAGAAATTTCTCAGTGGAATATAACTCTTAGCATTGTAGTTCCTTTTTTCTGGCTTGCTGGATCCTTCCTCGTTTGAGTTCAAGATTTAACATAGAATTCAAAAGAAAAAGAACAGAAGTAAAAGATAATCTGTGCTGTGTCCTACTGCAATTTATTGCAGCTGTTCTGCTACATTTGCATAATATCTTTTTTTATCATGGAAATTTTCATAAATACCTATTTCTTGTTCACTGTAGAAAATTACAAATGTGCAGAAGTACAATGTGCATTTGGAATAACTGAATCTGACCCCTGTTAACTACTTACAGGAAAAGAATTTCATTTTGACTACCAGGGTTAATTTATTTTTCCCCTAACTTAACATATAGCTATTTATCTCATGCTCCACAAAGAAAAAAATATATTGTCAGAGTTCTATTTTTATTTGTAAGTTTAAACATTAATACTTTTTTTGTTTTTATTTTTGCATAAATAATTATTTAATTTGTATTCTTAAGAAGATATCTCTGAATCAGAATCTTGCAGATATCAAATAATGTTGAAGACACACCATTTTCATTATTAACCTGTTGCTACTATTCTGCTATGACCTCGTTTTTACTCAGACAATTTGAGGTACAACAGCAGAATGAAAAACTGTCTTTATGTACATCTTAAGAGATCCATTTCTGAAACCAGAAAACCTGCTTTTCCCAATAAGACTGTCTTTGCCTCAGATTAATAATATTTAACTATGAAAAGCAAGGGTAGTTAACACAATGCATCACACTTATTTTCAATATTAAGTCATAACAAAACACAATGGATAACAGTCAGTTGTGTTTCATAATTTTCTACTATAACTACTTAAAGACATTACATTTTAACATATGATCTGATTGTTCTTGTCAAATAGCATTAAAAATTATAATTTCTTACATTTTGTTTTGCAACCTTAGAAATTTTTAGTACTTTTATTTCAGTAACATAAGGTAAATAGCACAGAAACTTATTATTTCTGTGACCCAACAACTGTCCAGTTTTAACTGTAAATTGCCCCTGTTTGTTGCAATGCTTCTTTCATCCAGATTAAAAATACTTTAACAGTCTTAGTGTATTTTATATCAAAGTCTGTAATCAAGTTAATCGTCGATATTATGTCTCTAGAACATGATGAATATATTTAACACAAATGTATTTAAATAATTGAATTATTGAATGACCTGGATTGAAAGGGATCATAAAAATTATCTCCTTCCAACTCCCCTGCCATGTATGGGACACCTTCCACTAGACCAGGTTGCTCAGAGCCTCATCCAGCCTGGCCTTGAACACTTCCAGGGATGGGACATCATATCTGTTGTTTTGAAACATATTTGCAAAGCAACTATGTGCATTTTTTATATCATCTCCCATTATTAGAACTTTCCTCTTTTCAATAAGAAAACTAGAATTGCATCAGTTCTAGTCTTACCATCTTTGCACAGGGGTAAACTGATTTCCTTAGCCTGTTTATTCTAAAAAAAAAAAAGGCTTAAATAATAAAAAATGAATATGAGGTTAAATGGAATGGCTATACAATTTTTAAAAAGCTATATATCAAATTGCAATTCTTAGAGGGTGACTTAAGGTAATTTGATTAGATTAATGGGGCTTGTGAGAAATTAACTAGAGAATTTCAAGTCAGAGAATGAATGTTTTACCAGAGATCTGAGTAAAGGAAACTTTCTGACTGGCATCAATAATATGTGGCAGTTCCACAATGCCTGCTGGACTTGCATTTCTTCAGAGAAGGAACTGTCTTATTCAAGGTCTAAATAAAGGTACTTGTATATCTCTGAAAAGAGTAGAATCACACACAAGAGCACATTCTCTTTAATGACAGTTTGTAAAAATTAGTTTCTTATGAATATCAGAATCAAATTATTCCGAATCTCATACGTACTTGATTCTGAAGGGGGAATTTGAATCTTTCAAATATTATTTTAGTGTGACTCTTAATAATGGTGTTATAGAGGACTACAACTTTTAAAATGAGCATGGAACTTATGAAAAAATGTATCATAAATGCTCATTGAGGAGGGCACAGCAAATGAGTTTGTTTTCAGGCATAAACTATATAATTTAGCTAAGGTGTTTGTATAGAATGCCCAGAATCTCTAAAACTTTGCAGGTGATTTTCTCTGATACCTCTATGTTTCACCTCATATATTTGATTACAGATTTAATATTCTACATTTTGCTAGTGAGCTAGGAGATATACAGAACCTCCATTTGAAAGAGTATTTATTATCTAGAACTGAATGCATGTGAGAAATTTTGGAGACAGACTACATTATCTAACAGGAATAGCAATGCAATTTTTTTTTTCTCAAGATTATTGTTTCTTTTCCACTAATATTATATGTGAATGCAAAATCATTAATGTGATATTGAGCATGGCCAGGAAAGCAGAATTAGAAGTACGTTAAACAGAGCTTGGTTTCTCCATGCTCTCATACCAAAATAAAAAGAGGACTTATTTAACTTTCCTCATAATATTTGTAAGCTCATTTTTTGCATCCACAACTTAGAATCATCAAGGTTGGAAAAGACATCCAGGATCACCACCATTGATTGAACACCACCTTTTCGACCAGACCTGAGCACTGAGTGCCACTTCCATGTTGTTTATTTGAAACCTCCAGGGATGGTGACTCCAGCACCTCCCTGGGCAGCCCCTTCCAAGTTTGACAGCCCTTTCCATTCCTCCTGATGTGCAGGCTGAACCTCCCTTGGCATAGCTTGAGGCTATGTCCTCTTGTTCTGTCAAGAAACATAAGCTTACATTTTAGATTTTCATCCCAGGGTTATTATTAGAGAGTTTGGAGAGGAATCAAAATAGAAGGCCTGAATTTTTATAGGGGATATTAATACAAAATGTGCATTTAAAAACCATGGTTTTGGAATTAAAAAAAGGGGAATTAAACTGAAGGAAATGTGACTCACTCATGCAGTGTCTTATTTGTCAAGTACCTGATCACACACTTCCTTACTTCACAATCATTTCTTGTCAAATTTAGTGCAGTATACAGGGAGCACTCTAGTAAAGCTGTATCGTGGTGCACAGAGACTGGGACATATTGCATCTGGAAGTAAGGCAGACAAGATGCCAGAGTATATAGGTGTTAATTTTTAATATATACATACAGGCACATGCATAGATACAAAGATACACATACCTTTCCTCAAGAAACTACAGAGTTTTTGCATATAATGTAGTCCTCAGCTCAATCTTTTTTTCAAGATAAATAAATCTGAGACAGAATGCTAGAGGGAATGCAAAAATCTGTTTATGGGAAATGATTGAAAATGCTTGATTTGCTTATCTCTGCAATCCTGCAAAATAAATGGTTTTTTCTCTATAAATATATGGGAGAAGAGTTGAAAATAGAAAAAAGGAAAATTGTTCTGGGATTGACAGGTGTTTTAGGTACAAAAGCAAATCAGTGTAAAATTGTGCTCCATAAAGGATTCAAAATTGTTGCCCTTTATGATTCTATCTTTTAGGGACAGTGCTCGATAAATCAAGTATTCTGTCCAACTTTTTGGATTTCAGGCTTTTATTCAAACCCACAAAATATAGGAATAAATTTTTCCTAGTTTTTTTGCTTCTATTGCTGTTTTTCATAGCTGTTGTCTTCTTTAAACAATAATTTGCCCCAGTTCTTTCTCATTTTGAGCCATATCCCCTTTACCTTTGTTTTTTGTCTTTTCTCCATTCTGCATTTATCAAATTCTCATGTAAGGTTCTGGTCCTTCTGTATAGCCATCCATCCATCCATCCATCCATCCATCCATCCGTCCGTCCGTCCGTCCGTCCATCCATCCATCCATCCATCCATCCATCCATCCATCCATCCATCCATCCATCCATCCGCCAGCGCTTTCTACTGATTCCCCAATACCCCTCTTTTCCCTTCCACCCATTTCCTCTCTTGTTTCCTTGCATTTCCTGGTTCGTGTCACTGCTCTCTTTGCATTCCCACTGTTCAACTTTCAGCTTTCTGTATTGCCAAGTTTCTGTTTAGCACTTCTGTTCCCTATTTCTTTTACAACTGGTCACCAGACATGGGTGAAGGGTCGTTGTTGGGATCACAAAGAGAATGGCTTCTGCTTTTCCCTGTGTCAAATGTCATAACTATTGGGAAGAACAAATCTCATCCACCCTTTTTCATTTCTGAAGATCCTAGTCCTGAAGAATTCTCTTGATGATTTAGCTGCAAAAGTTCAAAAGATGACAAACTCCTATGCATGTCCCTTTCTTTCTTTCTGAATTTTTTATGATGCTTAGACTTAGGGTAGCATGAATGCAGAGTTTCACTGGTGTGAACAAAATTATATCCTTAATATAAAATTACCTTTGGACCAGACACCCAAACTGGAAAACATGTCTGAGCAATCTGTTAAATGAGTTGGTGTTCTTCATGCAGAACACAATATCAGCAAGGAACAGAAAGTTTCAGCTAATCTGAAGCACAAACACTGTTACCAGCAATTTTTAAACACACAGCAGAAATTATAACAGTGATATCACACATAGTATGCTTAAAGAGATGTATAAATTTCAAATGTTTCTTCAAATTATGAAGCTACATGAAATGTCAGCAGGGCACATAAGATTTTTGGTTTTAGTTTTTTCTCTTAGTGGATATCAGTAAAAACCTCTCAGTCTAAACGTTTAACAGTTTAGACTGAGAGTTCCCTTTCAGAATCTGTAGGAGGGAAAAATATGTGAAGTGTATCAAGCATTACTAAAAGCCAGTGTCTGGAAGGAACACAGTGTATGTGAACACTAAAGATACATATTCTATGGTTCTAAAATGAGAGTCACATTATTATATAAGGGGACTTCAATTGATCAATTTTTACCGTCAAGGAAAATATTAATTTAAACAATATTTTAATGGAAAAAAATAAATTAAATCAACAAAAAATATATTTTTAAAGCAATGCTAAGGTAAATTGTACATAAATTTACTCCAATAATTGGGAAAAAATCAGGCATATACTGTTATAGTATGAGCTGTAAGAAAATAACAACAGTTCTTTAAGTTAGAGATACTTAAACCATTCTAACAGACACAAGCCCCTGCCTTAAAATGAAAATTCTAATCTTGACCTCATCAGGAAGATACAAAACACATTGATTATGTAGAAACCTATAGGAAGGAAGAGTAATTAGACTGATTTGCATATCTAAATTAACATAATTGTTTTTAAATACCAATGGTTTAAAACCCCAAGTGAGTTTTGGACTGTAATTGTAATGAATGTGATTTACAGGAAAAGGCAACAGTTCAGCTTCTCCAGTGATCCATCTTACTAAGGATATGATTTTAATTTTGCATTTAATTACTGTTTAAGAGATATGCTGCATAGCTGTCACTGTGCATCTCTAGTTCTCTGAGGACTAAACAGACTTTATTTAATTTGAAAGACCTTTTAAATTTTTTGTTTGCCTTAATCTATCTACCTGAACTGCAACATTTCAGTTTATGTTTGCAAGGAGTACATTTGAATGCCTCCTCAAATGGTTGGGAGATTTTGTCAATAAGGGTTTGGAATCTGGGTGATTGGTTGGAGTTGCCTCACCTTACTTCAATCCCGTGGAACTGACCAAGCTTCCCTCATCTTCCTGGGCATTGAGCACAGATAGAGAGGGCTGGAGATTTGAAGTCATCTGACAGAAAAAAAATATTTTGAAGTTCTGGAATAAAACTCCTTTGCAAAGAAACTCAGATGTCAATCCTGTGCTTGTTGAAATAGATGGGAATTTTGGCATAGGCTTCAGTAGTATAGAAAAACTCCTCAGTTCTTAATTATTCATATCATATTAAAACAGAGAAAGATTAAATATTGCTGGAACCTTTTTTTAAAGCTAAACCTTCATGTTTTGAAAAGTGCCTTGATTTCTTAGTTATGATCTTCCTGATAATAGGAATTATAAGAAAACTGCAAAATGCT
This sequence comes from Setophaga petechia, assembly GCA_024362935.1. Taxonomy (NCBI): domain Eukaryota; kingdom Metazoa; phylum Chordata; class Aves; order Passeriformes; family Parulidae; genus Setophaga; species Setophaga petechia. The sequence goes on from JANCRA010000013.1 coordinate 12,711,776, forward strand.
TCAAAGTCATGACAGCAAAGAAAGAGCCTATGCCTGTTTTTTTCAAGGTCCTGTGACAAATGTATCTAATATTTCTGTAAAATTTCTTAGGAAAATAAAAAAATCATTTAACGCATAAACAAAAATTTATTAAGTTGCTATTTGCGTTCCCTAGTCACAATGGCAGTTTTGAAATAAAGAAGGAAAAAAAGCAATTCACTACATCTAAATGATAAACCCCTAATAGAATGATTTACTCTAAATCTTAAACAAATTCTCATACACCTAAATTTCTGTAACATGATAGAATAGCGGATAAATGACAAGACTGTAATATACTTTTTTCAGTTCTAAACCTTACTTTAAGCCAAGTAAGCATCTTTGAATTTAGTTATCTGCATATTTCAAACACATACTTAATTTGAAAGATGTTACAATTGAGCAGAACAATGAACTGTTAATTATGGTTTTTCTTTTTTTTTTTTTTTTCTTTTGTCTTTTGTGCAATCATCTATGCTCTTTCTATGGACTGCAGTAGATTGTTTCAAATTGTATCCTGCTAGTGACAACAGACAAATCATTTTAATTCCTTTCTTTGGCTAATAGCCCCTTGATTCGTAAACATCTGCTATATTTTATCTCTATTTCTTCTTTCTCCAGAAGACTTTTCTTATTCTGTAGCTGGAGAGATTTCTCTATCCAGTTTTTTCTGAGTTTCAATTTCGTGTCATGTCTGTCTCAGAGCAAATGTTATGGATGACAGCTGAACAAAACTTTATGGATTCTTTTAATGTATTTTTTTCCTTCTATTTTTTTGCCATATTCCATTCTTTTTTTTTTAATTTTAAAAAGAATTTTTTAGATTTTTGGTCAATGTCCAACTGCAGCAGTCAGTGCAAAGGAAAGGATTTTCATTGCTGACACTGATGTTTATCACTTTTGTAACAAAAGGAAATGAGAATGATTCAGACAGGTCTTATATTCTTACTACGCATGAATTTCTAAAAGAAATCAGGAAATGCACAACTGACTAGTGCTTTCACATTCCAATATTTTAATGGAAGAATAAATGTAAAGTTCAGTGAAAAAAAATAAAGTTTTCAGGCTCACTTGAACAGATATGGATAATTTTCTATAACAATGAACCCATGTAGCAGAACGGACTGTGACACATAGGAAAAATGTGCACAAAACCTATTTTATTGCATACTGTCAACTGGAAGCCCCTTCAGTTAATTTCACAAGACTTTTTATTTTAAAATCCTGATCAAAATAATCTGATAAATTACAGAAGCATTCACATCCTGGTCCCTGCAAAATGTATTTTTGAAAAGAATAATCTGTTAGCTGTAGTTTGAATAAGTGTATATTATGCTAGGTTTTTTTTCCTAAAGCATTGAAAGATTTATCTTTAACTAATTTTATTAAAAAGAAAATGAAACTTGGGCTCATGGTGTTTTGGATTGCCAATATATTTTTTTAAATTTGGCAGGTGAAAATGAGTAAGACACAGATTTTTTGCTGGGGAGAAGGAATAATCAAGACAGCGATTGAAATGCAGTGGTGATATTGTTTAGTATTTGCATCAAAAAAGAAGGCAAAACACAGCAAATAGTTTCAAGTCGTTTTTAGATTATCATAGCATTTTCTCCTAAATCTTTAACTTGAAAGAATGGATGTGATTGTTTGTTCTGTTGTGAACAAACAACCACATCCATTACAGCACAAAAAGCGCCATCATTACAACATAAAAAGATGGTGCATTGATGCTGTTGGCACGAATCTTTTTTCTTCTAACACTTCACTTGATTTGAAAAAGGAATTCCAAAGTGGAAGAGGAAAAGCAGACACCCCTCATTGGCACTAAGAAAAATGACTGTCCCCACCAGCAGACAGCGAGAGAGGGCCCGCAGGGCAGGGAATCTCAAGGTTACTTTCTCTCCAGAGTCTTAATTTACAAGGCAGACATGCACAGCTTCTCCAGACCACCAGGTAGGAAAAACAGCTTGATGTTTTAATGAAAGTGCAACAGTGGGTCTCCAACTGTCAAAGTCACTGTCAGCAAGATAAATGCTCACAGAAATATTGCTAATGTGATGGAAGTGCAGAATCCATCAATATACAGTCCACACTAGCATTACCTGTGACAGTTTTCCCACTGGAACTCCAAAGTGATATAAATTTTAACATAGTGTTCATAAGCCAGAAAGTATTCAGTGATGGAAATCATATTCAGACACTCAAAATCAGAGCTCTATAATACAAGTGGCCAACTCTCAGGATTCTGTGAAATATATCTCCAACTTTTGCTTATAAATCTGAACAAGCGGCAAGTAAGCGAAAAGAATTCCAAGAAAGCTGGAAAATTTTCTTCAATTTTGGGCTGGATGCTGAAGTATTTTCAGTGGAGCATCATTGGTTTGCAACATCTAAGTAGCAGAGGCATTAAGAGGGAATTTATATAGATTTTCGAACTTTTGTATCTCTTATGACAAATTGTTATGGGGATGTGGGGAAGGTAGATTTTTTTTTCCCTTAACTTATTTTCCAGCATATATCTTTGCTAAATGTATTATATCTCCTTCTCAAATACAATAGTCTCGGGACAAATTATTATGTAAAAGGTCAATTCTTTTCTATTGTTTTGAAAAAGATAACCATTTATATATGTACACATGTATATATATATATGTATATATATATATATTAATTATATATATATGTATATATATATATATATATATATAATTGGTTGACAGAAAAATTATTAAATAATAGTATTTATAATACTAAAGCCTAGACTAAAATTTCTAATATCAAAAACTCTTAGACATTCATATGTAGCCTAGGAGTTTAGAATAGATGTATACCAGCATAAAGAAATTATTGAAATTTGGTTTTAAAATATTTTGGCGATAATTTGAGGCTGATTTTAGTTAGGGCAGAAAAAAATTCAGAATACAGAAAATTGGAAGAAGAAATTTCTGATTATTTCATTTATTTTCCTATTCTTTTTCCCCCTGCTTTAAGATAAGATTAAAATTTTGCTCAGTTCAATTTTTTGACATTATACAGAATATTTCCCTAAGAGCAATATAAATGGTAGCAATCTGTAGTCTGCTCAGAATTTTCATTTTGCTTCCCCTACATTTTCCAGAACCCCTGTCTTTTGCTCACGCAGACAGACAACTTCAAATGACAAAACTGTCATAATGCTTGATTTCACTTGGAAGAGAAGCCTCTTTCTTTCTGAAATGTAACTTTACTCTTCTCTTGAGCTATGGCTTTGCAGTGTGCTGTTGGGCTTTTTTTAACTGTTGCAAAATATAGTGCAACTTAACACTCCTTCCTTCCAATTAACGTCTCAGAAAAATCTGTTTAATAACAGATTTTAGTGTTTTGTTATGAAAACAGATTAATTTGTAACTATCTATAAAGATATTAAACAGTAACTTAATGATGAAATTAAAGAAGTGCCTCCATCTTGACCTGAGATGATTTATAAAACCAGCCCAAACACTCTCTGTGGCACAGATTGCATCTATAGATATGTTTAAAATCATTGGAAATACTCCAACTTTGCAGAAGTTAATCCTCATATTTCAAAATAAATGTAAGATGATTTAAGCAATATTTAAGCTAGTTAGCACGACACAAATTCTGGACAAAGTTGATAAGAAATATAACTGGTAAAGTATTAAAAGACTGTAACTTAATTAATGGTAATGAAAGTAGCTTTATATAGATATTTAAGACAAAACTCATACATTATTTTAGGAGATTATAACTTGATTACCATGGAAACCTAGTAAACTGAAAACTTCTCAAAGACAATCTGCTCAGTGCTGCACGATGTGATGGGAAGTTAGACTGCACAAAACCAAAGCATTTTGTTTTGAGAGGTGATCAAATAATCACAGATAGAGAGGTGACAGAGCAACACCCTCACTAGTGAAATTGATAATGTTTTGTGCCATTTTCATTCAAAATTGCAATTGTCTCCTTTATTACAATGGGAGAGGTGAAATGGTTTGGCACCCACCATTTTTACTCTGATTAGCAGGACATCAAGGTTAACTGTGATCCCTGGGCTCTCACTGTAGCATTTAAAGTTGCAAACACTTTGGTCTAGCACAGATATTTCATTGGATGAGATCCAAATGACTACAAGGTAAGACAAAATTAATTCAAACCCCATATTTCCAGCTAGACAAGCAATTATTTGATGTAGCAACTCAGCTGTGGCCATCCTGCCATTTTAGTCTGCTCTAAAAGCTTTCAAATCAGCTATTTCATGCAAGGATTGCTGGTGAGCATTATATTGTTTTACCTACCTATCACAGAATATAAAAACGACCAATATGGGGTACCATATATGTGAAACATAATGGAGTCTTAAAAGTTGTGTCTTTTCTATCTTTTTTTTTGCCTTCTTAAGACAAGAAAAAAGAGGGGTTTTTTGTTTTAGATTTTCGTTAATCCCACTCTGTTGCTACCTCTTAATTTATTACACTATAGAAAGTCAAAAGGAAAAAAAAAGCTGGCTTTTAATGTGCTGGTTTTGGCTGGAATACACTTAATTTTAATCACAATAGCTAGTTTTGGGCTGCCTTTTGGATTTGTGCTGAAAGCAGTGCTGATAACCAGAAGATGTTTTTGTTATAATTTGCAGAGAGCCAACACCTTTTCTGCCCCTCATCCCACCCCAGCAGTGAGTAGGCTGGGGGTGCAAAGGGAGCTGTGAAGGGACACACCAGGGACAGCTGAGCCCAACTGACAGTGGCTATCAAGTGATGTGCTAGCTAATGAACCCTTTATAAGGCAGCCTGATTTTTTTTTCTTTTGATTAAGAAGCAGTGTTTTCCTTAAAAAATAAAAATCAGATTTTTTGCCTGCCTGTGTTTTTATCCTGTAGCATAGAAGCCCATGTATTTAAGTAAAATTCTCTAATTATCTTCTGATGCATTATAAGATTAAATTCACCTATGTGTTATTGCAATGCAGTGGTATTTTATAATCGTTTTGGATTGAAGCAGTATATTAAATCTCCATCATCTGTCATTTCTACATGAGAGTGTTCATCATAGATCAGAAATTCTTGTTATTACTTTCAGTGCATAAATACACACCCTGGTAGTTTATACACCACTGCATTGCTGCTACTCCATGTAGGACTCAATGTCCAAAAATATCAGATTTAAGTTTCTCCTGCAAGGTATTTGTGGTGCTTCCTATGGGCAAATTTTCCCTCTGTGCAGGAGATGGGAGAGACCAAATCGACAAACAACACACATGTGTTTGTACACATATTGTGCATGTTTTTGGTTTTTTGTTTTTTGGGGTTTTTTTTAACCAAAGACACTAAAACAAATGTCAAATAGATCAGGGAAGTTTTTTGGGAAAGTACTAAAAATCTCCATCTTTTATTAGAGCTCTTGAGTCAACTTGCTGGCACTTTTTACTGGCATCTTCTCCAACTTCTTACTAATTCCTGTTTTCTACTGTTTGTCTAATAATATATTATGTAGCATACTATTACATGAATCATTGACATTTAGATTGGTTCTATAAACAAAATTTTATATTTCTAGAAAAAGGGGGTGATTAAAAATCCATTTGTAATGGTCTGGGATAGTAGCAGTTCTAAAATTTTGCTGTATTTTTTTGTAATTTTATGTATTTTCCTTTACTTTCCCTGGTCATGTTTTCCTGTCTGTAACTGTTCAAAATCTCACACACATATAAAGCAAAATTTCTTTGGCATCTTCAGTTCTGTGCTATTTTCTTTCCCCCACATCCCCATCCCCACCCCCCATAAAAAAAAAACAACAACAAATTAACTTGGCAGTATTATGTCTAGGTTGTCATTTACTCCTTTTGCTGCATTCTGTTTGCTCAGAATGCCAAAATCCAGTTATCTGGGTATTGTTTCCAATTCAAAGGTATTAACTCCATGCATTCATTTAGTATCTGTTCCAAAGCTTGTTATTTTAATACTTTCCTACCCTATATGTAGAAGGTCTGTAAGAATTTTTTTACAATTTTTTATCTGAAAATAAATTATTTGCACTTTTGCTTGCATTAATTTTAACTCAAATATATATATATATATTTCTATGAGAGACTTTTAAACTAAGTCAAAGATCTGGAACATGATCATCATAATTTCTGATATTTTTTATTAAAGAATCCAGAAAAATGTACAATGTCTATGGTGTTCCAAGTAACAGAAATAAATATTTAAAGACATTATATTTGTAAGTTAACTTTCTGTACTGCGTATGCAAAATGAATTTACAAGAGCATTTAGGACAAGCGGAAATTACTTCAAACTGACACAGACAAGGTTTACATCAGATATTAGGAAAAAATTCTTCCCTGAGAGGGTGGTGGGGCCCTGGCACAGGTTGCCCAGAGAAGCTGTGGATGCCCCATCCCTGGAAGTGTCCAAGGCCAGGCTGGATGGGGCTTGGAGCAACCTGGGATAGGGGAAGGTGTCACTGCCCATGGTAGAGAGTTGGAACAAGAAAATCTTTGAGATCCCTTCCAGCCCAGGTCATTCTATCATTCTATGATCTGGTACACTGTTCATAAGAAGTCATTCTGCTGGGGGTTCATCTGAAGATATTTAACCAATATATCTACCCACCAAATATTATTTAAAATTAAATTAATTATTAAGAAGCTGCCTGGTGTTAATACATGCAAAAAAGCTAATATGCCATTCTGAAAGAGAACGTAGCTGCACAATGCCAAAGCTGGCACAGTGTGCTGTTTGCCACCTGAATTCCAAATCCAGCTATGGATTGATTAGCAGGAATGACTAAACTAGTATGTATAAATCTAAATTTATGAATGGCTAATTATGAGTTAGGCTTGCATCTGCAATGAACAGCACAAAGTCTATGCACCGATCAAGTCCTATTCAGTAACTTAACTACAGTCTTCTAAAAAAAGACATGTTTGAAGGTCTTGTTGGGTTTTTTTTGTTTTGTTTTGTTTTATTTCTTTGTGGCAGATGTTCTTGTAATTTCAATCATGCCAGAACTATTTCCTTTTATCACTTGCAAAATTGCACTGAAGTCATGAACACAATGACTATAGCTCCCTGTCAAGTATGGTTTATGTTCAGCCTCTCTATTCTTCCACAGCTCATCATTTATTGCTCCTCTGATTTTGGTAAGTGTTCTGGCTTATTGTTCAAAGTCTCTGGCCCTTACCAAAAATATGCTTCTGTACTTATAACCACTAGCTGGATTAACACAAAGTGGGAGGAAGCCCAGAACAGGTGGAAGGCTGATGTGACCACTAAATCCCAGCACTGTCTTCTGTAGTTTTAAATGTTTTGTTTGGTTGTATATTTTTGTTTTGTTTTGTTTTGTTCTAACATTTGTGAAGATTGTTAATAGAAGTGATTTTAACCCAGGCTGAAAGTTGTAATGAAACTGGTTTGTGCCAGGAGCTTGTTCTGTGTTACCTGCCATGTACAGATGTTTCAAAATGTATTGAAGGTCAGACATAAGGATTAAGCATTGAAAAGAAGGGAGAACATAATCTCCCCAAAACAGTACCTTTGATTTGCTCAGTTAGACAAGATTTGGATAAAATTCCTTTTATTTTTTTCTCCACATAAGAAAGTAACCTACAATCTTTGTAAAAGCAGTGTTTAGATGGATGGAGCTACATTAGAAAAAAATCTGCCTTTTTCAAGAAACTCTGTGGTATAGTTGTGATTTTATGAAATGTAGAGTCTTCTAAATGTCTTCTGTCATCCCCTGTGAAAGAGAGAAAGTTGACAATGACAGAACAACTGGCATCACATCTACATCCTGAAGCATCCAGAAGATGTGTGGTGGAAATCTGCATAAAGAGGATGTGGAGGAAAGGCCTGCAGTTTTCTCTGTGTGATTTTGGTTTTTGGCAATCGGGTTAAAAATGTAAACCCATTAATTTTCTGTATGACTGAGAATTATATGTGATACCCTGTTTATTTTATTGTTTATTTCAGTCTGCCTCCTGCTCTCTCTGTCTTGCTTTTTCACCCTGCAACTTACTGTCAGAGACACCATTCACAATGCATGGGATGGGCCATGGCTTAAACGTAGGAGAGAAAACATTAACTTTCCTTAAAATTAAATATACTGCTTCCACTATCACTTCTATCAAGTTTTAGTAGTAGAATAAGGGGATATTTCTGGTTATATTTCTAAGTCTGCTACCACCCAAATTGCTTCAAGAGTCAGTACCCTTTTGTTTCTGGCACCATAGCAGTTGCAATGGAATTTAAAGTCCAAAAAGTGACTCATTATATCTAAAAATTTTTTTTAAAAATTCCAAATTTTAGGAAGGACAATTACTTGCTTGTACAATTATTTTGTTACTGACAATGATGTTCAAGAAAACAATAGTTTTCAGTTCCAGTCAATGACAATTTTGACTAGGAACTTCAATGCAAAACCTTGGGGTTTTCATCACTGTATAAACTGGTTACTATTGCATTTTCATGGGTGGGTGAGATAAAGCAGTCATTAAAAGAGAGATAAGTTAAAAAGGATGGAAATTGTGTTTCATTGTGTTTACAACAAATAATTGTGTGTTTCAGTTTCTGTCCTCCCAAAATAGGATATAATAGGGATGCTATTTATTCTTTATGCTTGCAAAGAAATTATAATCATTAAAATTTATAATTATATAATTCTAGTGGCTTAATTTAATATAATTTCAGTCTATCAATTTAAAAGTTACATAGTTCTAATGACAATGTAAATTATTGTCATTAGAAATATGGAAAAGTGATTGAGAAAGGATTTTAAAATTTGTGGGTTTTTTTTGATGTAAACAGTGAAATCTAAGGACATTTTTATTTAACTAAGTTACTAAGATAGTCCGTTAGTAATTTCCTTGCAAATATTTGAACTCTGCTTATTGCCATACTGTCTCATATATATATATATATATATATACACATTTTTATTACTTTGTATAATGAATAATTGGCCACTTCCTATTACCTATGAAAAAAGCACTTCTTTGGTTGAAAATGAAGAATCAGATTTAAATTTAAAAGAAAGTTCCAGTCAGCTCCAAAAATGAAATTGAAGTATCAACAAATTTCAAGAAAAAAAACTTTCTGAACTCCTAATTTTTAGGTCGGTATTTTATGTGAAAAGCATGATGTGATAAAATATTATTGTTTAGTAGGATCTTGCTCTCAGGGATTGGGGAATGTCCATCTTGTCTTAATTTCTGGAAACTGTCTGATTGCTGTCACATTGGAAAATTGTCCACATTGAATTTGGTTTATCAGCCTGTGAATTCTGCTCATGATTTGGAAAAACCTCTGGTGGAACTTAAGCACTGAAAAAGAAAAAAATAACCCCACACTGCTCTTCTGAGTTAGTAAGTTTATGGAAAATACGGTGTAAAACATCTGACTACTTCCTGTAAATTGCTTTGGGTCAAAATGAAGATATTTTTGTAACATTTTAATTTTTCAGTTATATTAAAAATCAAGTAACTGTGATGCTAATGATGGCCCCTGTTTCACAAAAGCCAAAATCAGGAAACCCCTTGATAAGCACATTCCCAGTGCAAAAACCCCTTACATCAATGTCCTTCACACCTAAAGGCCTTGCTGCCTCTACAAGAAGGTTGGTAAGGTTTCTTGTTTTCCAAATAAAATAAAAATAAGGAGGAAGAACATCTGGCAATGTATTTGCTATTATTCATTTTTTCATTCAGTAATGGAGAGCTATACTGTGGAAAGCGTGATCTGGCCACCAGAGTGGGAGGAGACGTGCAGGGGGTGAGAGCAGAAGGGAGAGAGATGAAAGAGTGAGAACCTGTCCATGAAGTAAGCAGATAATATAAGATCTGAAAGATCTGCAGGGAAAAATAGTTTAGGAGAAAAGATACATCTTAAAGTTCCAGAGTAGCTGTCTGCAAATCTTTGTCACACTCCAGTTTAACCTCAGTAGTACTTATGGCATCATCTGCTCATGAAATAATACACTCTGAATCAGGACAAATCACTTAAACCAACTGTCACAAGCATTTGTACCTTGATCATATCTGATGAAGTTTTATGTAATTTGTTTCATTACTTTGACACGCAATATTTGTAGACATAAAATATGTGTATTGATTTAAAAAACTTAAGGATATAAAGTACTCCTTGACATAAATTTTATTTACTTACTTGAAGACTTCAAACAGGCTCAAAGCCCTGATCCTCATCAAAAAGGTACAAGTAACCTAGACCCACCATATTTAGAATATGAGGATACTTTAATGAAGATGGATATTCCCTATTATTGGTCCTAAGGAGCTCCCAGTTTAATAGTAAAAGGAATCTTACCAGGGCTGAAAGTCCCTTTTCACATCCAGCAATGAACCTGAAGAGGAAATGAAAATTCTCAGTGCATCACTTCCTGCAGGGCTTCTGTCCTCCAATTCACTTTGTGTAATCAAGTATTCAAAACCAAATTAAAGAAACTTTTAAACTATTAAAGTACTAAGCTAGTACTTTAGCTAATACTAATACTTTAGTACTAACTAAACTATTAAACAATTAAATACTAAGAAACTATTAAAACCAAATCAAGAAACTCTACAGTTTTTCCCACTAAAACTTACAAGACAAAAAAAGTGCAAACATTCTTATCCAGACTGTAACACAGTATGTGCTGCATGTGTTTCCATCCAGTCAGATGTTGACAAGAAAGCCTCTCATTGAAGTCACCACCATTCTCCAAAAGGTGTTTTATGGTATGTAGAGTGAGCCTCCCTTCTGCTAACACTGTCACTGCAAGTGCTACTCTCAGCTCTGAGCCATGGCAAATTAAATTGGATATAAGTATTTAGACTGCCATGAAATGTCCTTGAAGAGCTGTAAAGAGCTATCTCTCTGAAAAGCTCTGCAGTGAATGCAGCACCAGGACATTAACTTTTATTGATCAGCAACCACAGAGGTGAGAAAAGCTGTTTGTTTGTTGTTTTTCTTTTTTTTTTCCTAGCACAGAATTCACACAATCTCACAAGGTTTACTGCCTGTTGGTCCTGTTATTCCTGCTGATATTAACTGTGTCTTTTGATATTGATCAAATGAATACAAGAACTCTGAATGCTGTAAATTAGTTCTGGATTAGTTTGTTAACCCAATTAATAGATGGAGTTTTTAGCTGGAAATTGTTTAGATAAGCTTCCTGCATTTTCTAATTTATTGCTTTAAAATGAAGTCTCTTTCTGTATGGAGTCAAATTATGTTACATTCACCCATGGGTTAGAAAAGAAGAAGTTACATCATTCAAGCTCTTGGAAGTAGAGCAAATTTGCCTGTATAAAATCTCTTATGATAAATTAAACATATATTCAATGATGTAGAATGAAGCCTTTAGCAAAATCTGTAAGAATTAAAGTAGTTTTAATCCAGTATCTGTAGATATCATATTGACAGGAAATAACACTGCATCCCTACAGAATGATTTCCAGATGTAGTGACCTGTAGCAATGAATACTCACAGTATTGACTATTTTTTGAGTGTGCTTTATTCTGTAATACTATTACAGAAGGTTAAAGTCAAACAAAAGCAAAACATTCTAATAAAGTTTTTTCTTTAATTAGACATAGGCTGAGACTGTAATAAAAAAAATAATTTAAAATTTCAAGTACTTAATGCTAGAAAACAAAATTTCCTAGGGGTCTATATTTTATTACAGATGGTTTTCCTTTTATTTTCTTAAATTTACACTTATATTTTAAAATGAGCATAGAAACCAAATGTGTAAAATATCAGCAGCAACTTTTATATAAGTATTCTCTATGTGTAGAAATAAATCTTATCTACATACTCACATATTTGTTGTTGACCAAATTAAATTGTTTTTGTTTCCTAATGGGTATCACTGAACATGTAATAAAATAATATATGTTCAAAGCAAAATGGCAACTCCATTTGAAATCAATATAAGTTCTCTAGTGCAAAGAATAGAATTTACCATTTGAAATTTATATCCAAGATTTTACTTAAAACCTTGACAGTTTTATCAACACTTTTCTGGAAAATATGCAACTAATGAGGATATGGCTTCAAATTTAGTCTTCAAAGATTTTTTTTAAACTCTGTCACATGTGCATAATTGCATTCCTACAACAACAATATGTTACTCAAGTTATTCATATTATTAATTTACTTTTGGATGATATAGACTTTTAATGAAATTTTATTGTATTTTGGAATTACTCATATCTGTAGACCAACCAATAATTATATTTAATGCCTTAGTCCTACCTGCAGGCTTAAATTTCTGTTGAAATCTGAATGAAATCTGTTGAACAGTTTAAATTCTGTTGAAATCTGTTGAATGTTTTCTTTTTAGAAATTCCCAACACACCTATTACATGGGACAAGATTCCTAAAGCCTTTGCAAAAATTGTCATTAAATTTCATGTGAATTTGGAAGGAGCATACAGATTTTGAGAGAAAAAATATATTCTCAGAATACTGAGAAAGAAAAATGTATACCTGAGAAAAAGGAGAACAACTGATTAATTTCCCAGTCATAAAAGTGAACACAGCTACTGGGTTTGACAAAAAATACAGATATTAACATACTTAGCAAAGAAGTACAAAAGTTAGACTTTTGTCTTCCTGTTCAACAGCAAGTAGTCTGCCTTAAAAGGTATTTTCCCCTAGAGCTATAAATACCTGGTTTTAAAATTTTATAGTTCATGAACTTCTGAAATTTTCACTGTAATTTCTACATCCAAACTTTTGACCATTTACCATATGGAAAACTTGAATACAAATACAGAAGATGTTTATAATTTTCTTTTTTTTTCTTTATTATCAAATGTTTGGTTCTCCCAAAAGACTGAATAATGCTGAATTAATTTTATTGCATTGAGAAGAATAGTACACTTTAGGATAAGTTTACAAACTATTTTCATTTCTACATCTCATCACTCCTCAGTTACTTCTTAAATATTTTTTCTAATTGCATTTTTCCTAAGAGTAGAAGCTTCTTCAGCAACACTGAAAAAGCCACCTGGGAAGAGGAAGAAAAAAGTAATTTAATTATTCACAATGTACTGAATGCAGTTTCATTTGCTGATTTTGATTCAAATGTCATAGGTTCATCATCACATCATTATACTGTTAGTAGTTGTAGTTGTCAAAAACTTTGGCTTTTCAGTAGATAATTATCAAGACTCTACTTGCAAAATATTTTTGATGGAAAAATTAATTGTGTTTTCAAAATAATTTTTTTAAAAATTATAAAAATGTATTACTGTGTCACACAGAGCTTTACTGTGTTCCAGAGAAGATTCAATAAGTAGTTATTGAATCTTCAATAATAAGAAGATTCAATAATAGCTATAATTGCTTATAACAATTTCCTACTTTCTGATGTTCATAACACCAGAAAGAATTACTGGCAATATTAGACTGAACTTAGAAAAAAAACCAACAAAGTGATTAGTGAACTTGATGAAACTGACAGTGCCAAATTTAAAAAGTTCATTTTGAAAAGCTTAAGTATTTACTGTGTACAGGAAACAGTTTTTCAGGTACTTTCAGTATATGAACACTGAGTCAACTGGAAATTCTACTTTTATTACCAGGAAAATGTCTCTTTTATTGATCTCTAATGAAGCCCATTATAAAGGAAAAATAATGTCCCACTGCTTCTTTCATTTTAAAGTAATTATAGTGGAGACATATAAATGTGATCTGGACAATATTCTCTCTGTACAAAATTTAGAAATTGTTTTATTTATTTTTGTGCTGCTTTTGTCCTAGAAAAAAATTCCCTAAAATGAACATAAGTATCCTGTAAGGGATATAAGAAATTATTTAAGATTTACAGCTCTTTTTGCCCAGATGACCAGCATTATCTCAGCCAAATTCCTGGAGAGGCACTATTTGTTTGTTGTTTCTCCTAAATTTATCACCACAGATGTAGCGACAGAACATCTAGAAAAAAATTAAGGATTGTAAATATCCAAAATAAAATACTGTAAAGAGAAATACTTTCTGTTTTATAAGATTTAGGTCACTTATAAGGAAGGAGTTCTTTGCTGTGAGAGTGGAGAGGAAGTGAAGAGTTTGCTCAGATGTGGCTGCCCCATTCCTGGGAATGTTCAAGGCCAGGTTGGACGGTGCCCTGAGCAATCTGGTCTAGTGGAAGGTGTCCCTGCCCATGGCAGGGGAATGAAATGAGATGTTGGTTGAGGTTCTTCCAATCAAAATAGGTCAATTTTATGATTTCATGCCTTGAAAATATTACACATTTTTATTATTTTTATAAATACTATATATCACATTATATCACATTATATTAACATTTATTATTTTTATTATATTCTTTTGAACTCATACTAGTCAGGTGCTGAACTTAGTGTAAATTCTCAGAGACAGAAATTAATTACAGACTTGGAAATATTTTGGCATCTGACATATTCCATGTTTCTATGCTAAATTTGGAATATAGGAGATTATACAGATAAGCTTGTTTACTTTTTCATTATATCTGCATTTTCTTTGTGGATGACCGAAAAGGTCAACATTAGCACATGAAATAAACACTGATTAATTGGTAAACTGGGGAAAAGAATCCAACCTCTTTAGTTATTGTGTTTTTGAAAGAAAATAACTTTTCTTTTTTGTCGTGGAATAGCATGACCTATTAAATATTCGTTCCACTTTCAGGGTTGTACATTGACCCCAATGCATTTGCAACTGACTATAAAAATTGTATGACTCTAGATCTATTCTATGTCATCTCTGTAAACTTTATTTCTCTAGGTTATTTCTAGATCTCTCTATATTTATCTACTTCTTTCTAATTCACATACTGTTTACATAGTTTAATTTTGACTTCAGTCTTGCATCAGAGAACAAATCACAGTACATCTTCTTCAATTTTTAATTAAGTGTGTTGAAGACAACAGAACATCCTCAAAATTTCATTTCTTGCCATATTTTATTTGAGATGCTCTGAAGTGAGTTTTAGTAGCTAACTACTGGTAGTTAGCCAGAAAATAAACTGACAGTAGGTTAGTGTGCTTTTTTCAGATCTGCTTTTAGAAAATTGCCTTGTGATATTCTTTGCCCTTCAACTTGAAAACTATGACTTTTCTGTCTTGTTCCCAGGAAGAAGAAAAATGCGCTTTCTCACATTATATTAACGTGCCCACATCCACAGCCACAAAGGAGCCCTAAGGAACTCCAGTGAGCAGGAGTGCTGCAAACAGGGTGGATCAACAGAGCATTTTGCATTGTCCAGGGTGTTGGGTGATGTCACTGTCATATTTTCTGAAAAATCCCTTCTCCAGGATTTCTTCTCCTGGGAAGCTGAGAAGCCTCAGATAAAAATGAAAATATATTATCTCAGTTGCTGCTTTGGAATGTGGTTTGGAGATTGTTTATCCAACATGTGAGTTATTTTTACATAATGACCAATCATGATCCAGCTGCGCTGGGACTCTGCAAACAGTCACGAGTTTTTCTTGCTTATCTTGTTAAGTCTTCTGTTGGTATCCTTTCTCTATTCTTTAGTATAGTTTTAGTATGGCATTCTTTAATATAATATAATATCATATCATAAAATAATAAATTAGCCTTCTAAGAACATAGAGTCAGAGTCTCAAGTGCTCCTTCATCCTGGGGACCCAGCAAATACTACAGGGTTACAGTCCCCTGGTACTTTGGGTGGCAAGTCAATAAGCTGGAAAATGTCCTGTTTGCAAAACTGCTAGTGATGGGCTGAAAGGAGACACTACATGTAGGTTTTGGTGTGGAATTATGCCAAAACTCAGTAATCCCAAATCAGCATCCTGGTAATGAGGAAAATACTTGGGAGATAAGGTGCTAAGCTGACCTGGAGACGTCATTGGCAGCCAACCACTTTATGCTATTCAAGTCCAGTCCACTTCATATGGGGAGGGTCTTAGAACATATTCCTCCTTGAAACGTGTGAAGATTGGTCACTTGAGTAAGGAGACACCCAACAAGGTTACTCCTGGAGGCTGGGAGAAACAGACCTGCCCACAAGAGTTGGTGTGGATGAGTTACATCAATTGCTCCTTAATAATTATTTCTTCTTGCTAGCTTTAACATAATTGCTTTAATATAATTACTTTGATATATTGCACTGCTCTACCCTATCCTGTAGTAGTGGTTTTAGCTTTTAGACTGTAAAAATAATTCTGATTAAGACTTCTTGTCTAATCACGTGTTGTTCACCAGGGACTAAAAACAGGGAAGACACTGAGAGGCTACCAAAGCCTCATGCAGTGATGCTTTTACTATATTATAGAATTTAATGTCTTGCCTATAATTTATTTACAAATAAAAGTACTTATGAAGTATATTTTCTGATCAAACCAGAACACAAAAGCGCACACAAACCCACATATAACAGAGAGATTTCAACTCACTCAACTCCTTTACTTTACATTCTTCTGTAACTCCAGCATCAGCACAAAACTGGCTACAGAATAAATAAAAATCAACTTTAAAAAAATAAAAAAGAATTCAAGTTTTGATAGCATTTTCATTTGCTTTTAGTCTTGAAAAATCTATAGATGCAAGCTAAACTGCTGGCTGTAATATTTATAAAATTGATGTTACAGCAAAATGCAACACAAAGAAGATTACTGCTCCAGCAGAGTTTTGTAGCTGATAGGGCTTCAGCTGCCTCAGGCTTCCACTGAACCATCCAGTGTGTTATAAGTGCTAGGATCATCCTTATGTTTTTGCAGCAAACAACAACACAATAAAAATAAATCCAAAGTCATGTATCAATATTACTCATGAAGGCTGATGGAAAGCATGTGGACAATCATGGTCATTGTAGTCACTCAGTGACACTTGACACTACTATTGATTTTCATTTCAGAAGCCCATAGCTGTTGTTCACCTTTCTAACTTAGCACACAAAACAACAAAATGCTGATGGATTATTTTCTGTTTGCAGCCCATCCCTTCTTACTGTGTGCCATTAAAAAAAAGAAATCAGCTAGAGGACAGACTGGGATGCATGCTTTTCCAGTTTATTGGTTTGTTTTGTTGGTTTTTTTTCACTTAGCTTTTTATATTTGGGGTTGAGAGTTGTGAGTAATCGAGAAATATTCCAAGTGTGTACAAATACACAAGTTGACAAGAAAATGTGCATGAAGTAGTAAGATGTGAGAAGGGCAGAACACATCATCCTTTCTTCATGAAAGATTATAAATCAAGAAAGAATCACTGGTGATTGTGCCAAGTAATATTCTATATATTACTGACCACAACTGTTCATGATTTCTCACTATGTAAAATTAACTTCTGTTTAAAGCCTATGAGGGATAAGGAACCTATCCAACTTCAAGCTTTCAGATTAATTGCCATGATGGTAATAAGCCAGCTATTAGAGCTACTATTTCCCTTTCCTTTCCTTTCCTTTCCTTTCCTTTCCTTTCCTTTCCTTTCCTTTCCTTTCCTTTCCTTTCCTTTCCTTTCCTTTCCTTTCCTTTCCTTTCCTTTCCTTTCCTTTCCTTTCCTTTCCTTTCCTTTCCTTTTCCTTTCCTTTCCTTTCCTTTCCTTTCCTTTCCTTTCCTTCCCTTCCCTTCCCTTCCCTTCCCTTCCCTTCCCTTCCCTTCCCTTCCCTTCCCTTCCCTTCCCTTCCCTTCCCTTCCCTTCCCTTCCCTTCCCTTCCCTTCCCTTCCCTTCCCTTCCCTTCCCTTCCCTTCCCTTCCCTTCCCTTCCCTTCCCTTCCCTTCCCTTCCCTTCCCTTCCCTTCCCTTCCCTTCCCTTCCCTTCCCTTCCCTTCCCTTCCCTTCCCTTCCCTTCCCTTCCCTTCCCTTCCCTTCCCTTCCCTTCCCTTCCCTTCCCTTCCCTTCCCTTCCCTTCCCTTCCCTTCCCTTCCCTTCCCTTTTGGAAATAAACATTCATTTTAAATATTTAATAAGGTTATTATTTTTCAACTACATGTTCTGCCTTTTGTGTTTGTGTGTGTTTTGGTACCCTTGTAAACACCCTTTGTTCCCAAAAGTCTGCGTAGTTCTAAATGTATCTCATTTCAGAGTACCATAAGAGTTGTTTCATTACCTACTATTGCAGAAACAAAATTGACTGTTCTATCTTAATTTTTCACAGCAGGTAGATTTTTCAGACCTTGGACCTCTCATGCAGTCATATTTATGAATCAATTTAATATTTGAATATGTTTTAGGGTGTGTGAATACCATGCTGCAATTTGAATTATTTCTTCATAGTCTTACACAAGCATACAGACCAGAGGGGATAACTTTATGAGAAAAGATTATATGATGTATTCATTTGTTATAAAAATAAGGTTTATGTCATTTTCCCCTATGACTTTTTAAGTCTCTTTTTGTGCATGTGTGTGTGTGTGTGTCTGTGCACTCCTAATCCAGCTGAGAAATAGAAGTGATAGTTTTAGTGCCATCTAAAAAATTTAAATCTTTGCAGGACATTTAAAAATTTCCAGTGGTTTGCTGTGTTACAGTATGAAAATTCAATAGAAATATATTAAACCTTGGAAAATGAATGTTTTGGTTCAGTAGCTGTTCTACATCCAGTATGGAAAGTCCAGAGTTGTTATTGTGGTGATGTTCACAGGGGTCCCAGGACAAGGGAAGAGATGAGAATCTTGACTCCCTGTTTCAGAAGGCTGATTTATTATTTTATGATATATATTATATTATATTAAAAGAAAATTATACACTAAAACTATACTGAAAGAATAGAAGAAAGGATTTCTTCAGCAGGCTTGAAAGGAATAGAAAGGACTGGAATGATAATAAAAATCTCGTGACTGCTCACAGCCTCGACACAGGTGGTTGGCATTGGTCATCAAGTAAAAACAATTTCACATGCTGGGTAAACAATTCTCCAAAGCACATTCCAAAGCAGCAAAACATGGGGAAGCTGAAGCTCCCCAGATTCTCAAGAGTAAAGATCCTATTGAAAGGATTTTTCAGAAAATATGTCTGTGACAGTGTTATGACAGGAGGGACCTGCCAAAAGATCCAGCCAGCTCTGCCTTTCCCTCAGAGCCCCTCTGACTCTTCCTGCCCAGGATCCAGGAGCTGCACCACAGCTCTGGGCTCATCAGCAGCCTTTGCCTTCATCTGGGCCTGGCCCCAGCCCTGGTCCAATCCCTTCTTAGTCCTGAGGTCACTGAGGGCTGTTGCTAGCCTTGGGTCTGCCACAGGAGCTTTAATAAAGTCCAAGATTGCCCAAGTGGTGGTTTGAAAATAACATGAAAAACTGGGGAAAATGAGGTTGTGGGCCACTTATGTCTTTGGCATAAGGCAAAGTCTGAGAAAGCAGGGGATTGAGGTGGGCAGGGGAAGAACAAGAAGATAATGGATAAAACAGGGGACAGAAAGCGACAGTGGCAAATGCACAAACTGCTGGGTGTACATCTCTGGCTGAGCCCTGTATCTGATCCCCTCTGTTCATCGCATCTGGTTAAACTCTATTTACTAAATCACAGAATCACAAAATGGCCTGGGTTGGAAGGGACCTTAAAGATCATCTGGTTCTGACTCCTGTGCAATGGGCAGGGACACCTTTCACTACACCATGTTGCTGAGTGAGCTCCATCCAACCTGGCCTTGAACAGTCCCAGGGATGGGGCAGCCACAGCTTCTCTGGACAACTTGTGCTAGTGACTCACCACTCTCAGATGAAAGAAATTCTTTCTAAGCAAAACCTATTCTGAGTTTGAAATTGTTCCTCTTTGTCCTGTCACTCCAGACACTTGTATATAGTCTCTCTCCATCTTTCCTGTGGGCTGACTTCAGGCACCTGAAGGCCACAATGATGTCACCCCAAAACTTTCTCTTTTCCAGCCTGAACAATCCCAGCTCTCTCAGCCTTTCCTCCCAGCAGAGCTGCTCCATCCCTCCGATCCCCTTGGTGCCTCCTCTGGCCTGGCTCCAGCAGGTCCCTGTCCTTGCTGTGCTGGGAGCCCAGAGCTGGATGCAGCCCTGCAGGTGGGGTCTCAGCAGAGGGGGCAGAGGGGCAGAATCCCCTCCCTGCCCTGCTGCCCACGGGGCTCTGGGTGAGCCCAGGATATATTCCAGTGTGATCTTGGTCTGTATTCAGGATATATGGGGAGAGGTATGTGTGTTTTCATGAGCTTTGAAGTAGATTAGCTGGTGAGTAGGATACCTGCTCCTCAACATAGCAGAGTTCTGATCTGGTGACTTGATAAGGGTCCTGCAAACTGCACACAGGTTATTAGGCAGATACAAAGACAATGCTGATATTTAGGAGAATATGTGGGATTTTATGGGTCTAGAGGCTGAAGGTGTACACACACCAGCATTGAATTTTCAGTCTGATCAGTTGGAAATGAGATAAAGGGCTGAGAAACCTCTTTTTTTTATATTAATGTAAGTGATGTGTATATTTATCTGGATGTCAGTACTCTGTGTTGATCTGTGCAGCTGACTGCGTCTGCTCTGGCAGTGCCTTCCCTGCAAATTTGAAAAAAAGCATCTGCATTTATTGCACCAGAATGATAGGAGTCATTGGGGATCCTAAAGCCACCAAATTAGTCTTTTGTCAGGTACCATCCTTTCTGGCAAGCCCCATTGTGTTTTTGCATTTGCAATATCCTGTCCTCTTCCCAAACTGTATCTAGCAGAAGAAGAGTCACAAGCACAAAGATGCTGCACAGCAGAAGAGACAGAAATAACAGAAATAACGGAAATAACAAATCTACAGTCTAAACTATGGGGTCTCTCTTCCTCCTCAACACAGGCAAAAGGAGTACCAGACTGAAGAAAGCTCCTTCAGCTATCAACAAAATCACATATCCCTTACTTATGTTGCCTTCAGAAGCTTTCTTTCCAGCATCTGGACTGAAACACCTGAAGTAATAAGCTCTAGATAAACATCTGAGAACTTAATTGCTCTGAAGTATTGTTTCCCTATTGAAAATCATGGAAGTGAGGAATTACTTTGTTTCCTAGGTTTTTTGTAAGATCATATTAAGGTTTATAGCTTTTGTTCTGAAATTAGTTTTCATATTTTGCTGGCTCTGCTGGACGTTATGTAATTATGTAAAGAGTTCCTGTGGTTCTCATTATTCTTTCTTGCTTGCTGTTGGTGCACATGAATAAATTTCAGTCTTCCCTTGTGGCCTACCCTGTTTGCACTCAGTACAATCTTGGCAGTCCTATATTAGGGAGGATAGAAAGAGTAAGAACTTCCAGTGAGGATGTGTAGAAGACAGCTGCATTCTACTGGAATTTTTCAAGGGATGGTGAAAGGTGTGCAGGTCTCTCCTGTTCCTTCAGCAAGGCTGTGGTTGGCCATGGCATAAGTACAACCTTGACTTTCTGTTGCTGGGATGCCAGAGTGGGTTTTGGCCAAGATGACAAAAAAAAGAATTGTTAAAGTTATGTGTTAACAGGATTCCTGTTGGCACAAGGTGCTTCTCATGGTCTTGGTGACATTAGGGTTACTAATCATTGTGTCTCCACTTGCACAGCTCAACACAAGATTTTTCTCTTCACTAAACACTCCACCATATGCCACTTGACAGTTTGCAGTTATGAACAGCAAAAAGGAAATATTATATCTACGTTAAATCCTAATACAAATAACCATACAGAATGAACACAGAATCGGTCTTGTGTCTCAAAGTATGAAGAGGGATTGGATTTTTTGCTTACTATTATTCTTTCTCATACACAAGAAATTGAAACCACAAAAAGAGCACGTTGGAATGGCCTATAATTTTCTAATGAACAGAAAGAGTTGCACCTGGAAGTAAATGGATTTCTTGAAGAGACATTTCTAGCTGAACACTTTATGGGTTTTTGTTTGGGGGTTTTTTTGCATGACAGCAAAGCTAAGTGAGCAGTGTGAAGAACAGAAGAGAAAAAGGAGTAACAAATATGAAAGTGAACAGAAGAAAAAGAGGAGACAAATGCCCTTTAAGAAATTTAAATGACCATGCCCTTACCTAGAAATCTACAGGTCAGTGGCAAGATCTTTGTGATGTGTATAAAAAAGATTGTGTCAATTATTTCAACCATGTTAACATTACATATAAAATAGATAGAAGACGAAATAAAAGAAAGAAAGATCTGTGATAAAAGCTAATGCATTGAACCAGGAAAATCTTGTGCTAGATTGTATTCCATTTTAAATTTGACAATATTTTTATGGTATGAGAGCGTTACAGAACTAATTTTGAAATATTTTGTTGCTCTTATATGGCTCAGTATGCAAATAACTATTGCTCTAAGTAGCTTAGTACAAGGCATAGTCATTATATGTGTGATTATTCATGTTTGTAATGATAACATCAAGGTTATAATCATGGATATAATGAAAGAAATAGCACTTTGCTTACTGTGAAATCTTCCTCTGGCTTGAACTGGGGTAGAGTTAATTTTCTTCATAGTAGCTTTCACGGGGCTGTGTTTTGGATTTGTGTGGAAATCACTTCTGATAACAGAAGAATGTTTTAGCTATCACTGAGCAGTGCTTGAACATCACTCAGGCATCCTCTGTTTCTCACACTGGGGGTACACAAGAACTTGTGAGGGGACACAGCCAGGACAGCTAACCCCAGCTAACCAAAGAGATTGTCCCAGACCATATGGCACCATGCTCAGCATACAGAGCTGGGAAAAAGGGTGGCAGTGGGGGAACACTGTAAGTTACAGCATTTGTTTTCCAAGTGACTGCTGGGTGTGACAAAGTCTTGTTTTCTTGGACATGACTGAACACCTCCCTGCCCAACAGGAAAGAGCAAATTATTTTCTTATTTTGCTTGGTTTGCATGGGCAACTTGTGCTTGACCTATAAGCTGCCTTTATCTCAACCCACAAGTCTTTTATGTTTCCAGTTTTCTCCTCCGTCCTGTGAGGATTCAATTTTCTCCTCCATCCACCCATTTGTGTGGGGCTTAGCTGCTTACCTGGATTAAATCACAACAAATCTAATACCAACAAGCTTACAGTAACTTTATATTATCTATCTATCTACCTATCTACCTATTTATCTATCTATCTATCTATTTGTTTTTAACAAGAGATATTCTTCCACAATTCTAGGACTTTGGAGGGGAATTCATTTACCAGCATAAAGTCACCATTTATTTTTCCATACTAAATTCATTTTCACCTTTAAAGATCCACAGACAACTGTTAAGAATGAGTGGTTTATGTTTGCTTAAGGAATTTACTTCTTAATATTAAAATTTTATATTCACATTTCTCTCTAATTACTGCTTGAACACATTTCTAATATGAAACTGAACTTACTGCTAAAGATAATGCAAGTAAAAATCCTTATCAATAAAGTGTCAGGATTGATTTTCTTATTTATGTATCTTACTGTTCTTCCTTTTCCAAAATTGCTCGTTCTTGCCAAGTGTCTTAGCAAAGATAGCTCTTTTTCAACATTCTCCATGTGACTGGGGCTTTTAATTTTGTCATTAAAAACTCCCTCCACAAAACAAGAAAACCTAACACAAAATGAATGTAGAAATTAAAATATAAACTCATTAGTGCAATGGATTTTTTTCTATTTTTTCTAGTCCTTTTATTAAGTGGTAATGATCAGACCCAGAAATTAATTGCTGAAGTCATGAAATTAGCCGAGATTACAGAAAACTTGCAATAATTGTCAGTTTTTGAGTTTGTTTTTCAGCCCAACCAGAACTATGAAATTTTCTGAGAAAAACATCTTCATAGCATTGCAAGTCTACTGCCAAAAACTTAATGAGAGGGCTTATATCCTTATTTCCCAAGCAAGGAGGCTGATATAATTTTTAATGTCTTTCTCCACTCTGATATATTATTCAACCCAAATAAATTTCTGCTTTTTTTTCCATAATTTCCTTAAGAATTTGAAGATAACTTCAGATAGATATTCATGGCACGGAAAAGATAAAATAAAAATAAATATATTTCAGTCTGGTTTAAGATCAAGACCAGAAAGTTCAATTCATATTTTTTATTATGATATTTCAGGTTTGGGGGCTGGAATTAGAAATCATCATTCAGGGATTTAATGTTTTAATACTTTGGCATGTATAATATCGTTCTGTTTTCTTAAAGGTAGCATTTGTTTTCCTATATGTTGATATAAATGTCAGTTTGGTGATGAGTTCTGTATTTGGTGATTAGCATGTTGTTTCACAAAGCTGTCAGACATGTATTTAGCTCATAAATACAAAATTATGAGGGAAATGGTCAAGTTTAAACCACAGGATAGGCAGGTTTCTCACCCCAGACTGTTCTGGTGTCAGGAAATCAAACCACAAAAAACTTTCCTTCCATTTCTCCATCAGAGCACACTCATGACACTATAAAAATTTAGATGTTTTATGATAAAGGCCCTATTCTTTAAAACGTTTGGGCAAGGGTACAGTTCCAATTTGTCCCAAACTCACATCATGAATATCACAATTCAGAAACTAATATATTACAGATATTTAAAGCTGTATTACTATAAGAAGTGTTAAAGTGGATCTTAACTATTTCATTGGATCATTCTGTTAATTTATATCTTGTTTGTGTCCTTTCATTTCTCATCCATATTTTGGTTGTGATGAATCAGATACAGAAAAAGGCAGTTTTATGTTTTTCCTCCAATCACCTGTTTTTGAAGAACATGTTTCTGTTTGTACTCCTAGTTCCATCCACTAATGACAAAATAATCTAATCTAATAACCTAATTAAAAACATCATAACCTATTGTTTTACAATTCCATAATGCAGCTGGTATTTTCCAGAAATATAGCAAAGGATAAAAGAGCAATAGCTTATTAGCTGAGGAAAAAAGCTAATATTTTTAAACCTGTAGTATGTGAGGCTGTTCCTTGTATCTATAAACTCATATTTCATGCTGTGCTCCTCTTTTTTCACATATTTACCTCCTCCTCTAGACAAAATCAACCTAAAACTTAACCTGCTTTTCTTCTCAACTCTTCCCAACTTTTTCTTTCCTTGCACATATTGTTTTAACAAAACTGGAGACATGTTTCCAGATCTTTTTTTCTGAAATAAAAATGTTACTTAAGAATAGTTCTCAGTGGAAAACATCAAGATGAAACTCATTATAGCCTCCACAGAAGTTCTATTTTCTACCATCAAATTTCTCACTAGACTCAGGATTTTCTAATTCACCTATTTCCATTGCAATACCAAGGCCTTGCAAATATGGAATTTCATCTAGAAGCACTAAATTCAAATGAGAGTCACAGGTGTATATTCAATAATACTCGCAAACCAGTCATGTTTAAAGCCAAACATCAATGTAACAGGAATCTGCTACTGCTCAATTTCATTTGCACATCTAAAAATTTGTAAGTGTTAATTAATTATTGCTCTCTTATGATTAAAAATGTTATCTATGCAATCAAAACAAAAATACAAATTATAATCATGATTAATGTACAATTGAAATCTAATGAGCTTATATAAAAAGGTAAAGGGAAAGTGATTAATTTAAACATAAGTGAATAAATTACTTTGCTAATTATTAATTTATTGTAAAATGCTTTGTGTTTTGAAAAATGTCATAGCTTGAGAATGTTAATATGTTCCTAATCTTCTGGGTATACATTATAACTTGAAAATGAAAACTCTTTTACTCTTGAGGAGGCCTATTTTTTTCTGTTTCTCTAGAAATGAGGCACTTTCTTCCTAAAAGATCCTTCCACTGTAATGCCAAGAGAGTATGTTTTCCTAAAATATTAATTCAACATTAATTTTAAAAAGGAAAAATTACACAACTGTGAGATTTCTAACTACACATATGTGCTGACCCAGTAACAGATAGAAATAACTCTGTCAATGCACCAATTTTTCTATTCCACTGGGCTCTCCAAGCTGCTATTGCCAAAACAAGCACGGAATCATAGAATCAGAATTGTTTGGGTTGGAAGGAAACTTTAAGGGTCATCAAGTGCACCATCCCCTCTGCAGTGACCAGGGACTTCTTCAGCTCAAAGTCCCACCAAAGCTGACTTTGAATGTTTCCAGGAATGGAACTCTACCACCCTCCAGGAGAGCTGCTCTAGTGCTTCATCATCCTCACTGGAACAAATCTTCATCTTTATCCATAATCTAAATCAGACCCCTTTTAGTTCAAAGCCATTTTCCCCTTATTTTATTGCCACAGGCCCTGCTAAAATGTTTGTTTCCATCTTCATTGCAGCTCCCCTTTATGTAAGTTTGAAATTTTCACAATTTTCCAAGCACTCTATGTGACTGACCTACTATCCTTTTGGTTCTTTTCTATATTGATTTTTTGTGTAAAATGACTTTAAAGTTCTTGTAAAAAACAAGAACTAATGCAGATATTTAATTATTATTTGCAATTTTGTTATGGCTGAATCATATTTTTATCAAAGTAATGAATTTGCTGAACTTGTGGTAGGTATTTTCAAAGGTTTTTTTTTTTTTTTTTAATATCTTTTTGGGACCGAAGGAAACATAGGGACACGTTTTTTAAATAACATTTTTCTCCAGCTTTTTAGGGTGTTATTTCTGGTACCTGTCTGACAACCTAAATCTCTTGATTATTATGGGGCTATTCTTAAGTGAGCAGCTTGAATGATATTTGAAAGAGACTGGGAAAAAACTAAGATCAGAAACCTATTAGGAACAGAAAATCATACTTTTTTCTTGTAAATATTTTATTTTGGAGATTATTTATGATGTCCTTTACTATCCAAAAATATCAGATTCTTTCATATGGCAAAACCAAACAGTGGTCTTTATCTTATTTTCATTTCTCTGGAATTATACATATATATATATATATAAATATATATATATATAAAACTACATATATAACTATACATATATAATAGACACATTTTAAACTGCTTTTTAAAAAATAATTTTCAATGAAACTCATATTCACTGATATCTTAACCAAGCTTTAACCTTGTAAATCTGGATTTATGATCCTTTTCCTAAGGAAGGGAACTGACTTTGGCTTTCAGCATTTTTGTCCCAAATGCAAACTCTATTATTTAAATTATTATTATTATATAAACAAATAAAGTCACACATTTTTGCTGACCACTGTTACCTCATTTATATTACCTGTATATGTTCAAATAATCAGAAAATATTGAACTGGATTCCTAGCCACCATGGAACTTGGCAAGTTTGTCCATTAATGAATTGTTCTCATGTTCTCATGACTATATATATGTGTATATATATATATATATATATATAATTGAGACTATTTGTAAAGTCAAATACTAAAGGCATTTTGAGACTACACTTAAGTAGAAAACCAGCACTGACCTGGCTTATTTCTAAAATTTCTTGTACACTGAAACTACTTGGAGCAACCCTAAACTGAGATCAGCACCAGCTATATTTAAACCAGGATGGAAACCTGCAGGATTTATTGTTGAGCTCTCTCAAACACATGCCCAGCTTGCAGGCACATGAAGGATACATGAAGGATAGTGTGAGATGGTTTGAGTATTTTGGGCTAGAGCTTGAGGCATGCAGGAGATCATAAATGAAAACAACAGGAAGGTTAGGGAGCTTTTTGATTGTGGGATTCACAGGTTGACGAGAAGGGATTATTGCAGTTTCAAGTATATTGAGGATGTTGTCTCATCTTTGCTGCTTTCAATGCCACTGTATTTTTCTTTTCCACTTTACGTTTACAGTTTTAGTGTTCACCTTTCCCTAGTTTTATTGTTTACAAAACAAATAGTTTGATTTTTAATTGGGTTTTTTTTTGCTTTATAAAAGCCAATTTTTTAATTGCTTCTAAAATGACTGACAGCTGCTGTAGCCCTCCAAAAGAAATCATTTTGTCATTATTATTTCCCATAATTATTTTGCAGCCCAGCACCTGTACCTTTTCTTTTTGAACTTAGTGTGGTGTTTACCAGATACACAATTTCACATTAGAAAGCTGCCATGAGTTTTGTCTTTCTTCATATCCTCAGTAGTATGTTCTTTCACTGAGACTCAAAAAGGGCAAAAGTCATACATCATTAATCAGGAATAATACTTTGTGAAGAGTCATATTGTTTAGGAGAAGACAGTAAGAAGAAATCACTCCTTTTCAGTCATGTAGCCTACAAGTACCCACATCTTGCACTGACTTCAATTACTTCTTGATATTCAAATTAATTTTTTTCTACAGTTGATAAAATGCCGTTCATCCTTTTGTAGTCATGTAACACTGACTATTGAACCAGGCCTAAGTATGACAAAAATATTGAATAAGTTTCTTCTGGGTGTAGGACAGAAAAAACTTTATTGTGCACTGGAATGAAAGCAATCTCATAGTTTCATAATTTATTGGTGCTTCTTTCTGTCGTGTCACCGTATCTTCATCTCCCACTTGTTAAGAATTTGCATGGGGGAAACTGTGGCTCTGCTTTTATAGAACTTCAGCTGGAGCATCAGGAATCTGTACTCTTCTTTTACAGGCTCATGGTCTTGCAAAAATCTCATTAAAATCTGCCATTCAGCTTTGTGCGTGAAAGTATGAGCTTTCTTGTCATCTATAAATGCAATATCTTAAATGAACTGTACATAAAAGAGGCACTAGATATTTCACCCACTGCTCTCAGAAGACAGTTTTAGAGAAGCTGCTTTCAATATGGGTCTACAATACATCACACAGCTGTTAAACCCACTTAATATAAGTTTTACTGAGAGATGGCTCCCACTAATACAGCAGAATCCTCTAAGTCTGGACATCTGCAATTAACTCTGACACTAAAGATCTTGGACTATTTTTGGATTCCTTTGAATATCACTGAGTATTCCAAATTACCTCCTCCTTTTTGATGGCATAATCTAGGTAATGTAGCAAAATGCTATTGAATGCCTGTTCTTATTTAAAAGTTAAGATTTGTTTTTTAATTAAAAGTCATGATAATTTTGCAACTGTGTTCTCTAACTGCAATGTTAATTTTGAAAATTTGATTTTCATATAGTCATTAGAAATTTCTTTTCCTTATCTTTTTATTTTCTTTTTTGTTGATAGTTACATGTTCTTCTTATTTTCCAGGCATTAAATTATTAAATTTGATTTTATCCTTAGTTTCCTGATAATGCTCTGAAGCCTGGAAGTTCTCTATAAAATGATTCAGTCTGATCAACCACCATCAGCATGATTTCCATGCTGAGCAGAGCATAACTTTCCTTGTTCTTTAATCACATCAGATGTGATTAAAGGAGAGAAGAGGAGAGGAGAGGAGAGGAGAGGAGAGGAGAGGAGAGGAGAGGAGAGGAGAGGAGAGGAGAGGAGAGGAGAGGAGAGGAGAGGAGAGGAGAGGAGAGGAGAGGAGAGGAGAGGAGAGGAGAGGAGAGGAGAGGAGAGAAAAGAGAAGAGAAGAGAAGAGAAGAAGAGAAGAGAAGAGAAGAGAAGAGAAGAGAAGAGAAGAGAAGAGAAGAGAAGAGAAGAGAAGAGAAGAGAAGAGAAGAGAAGAGAAGAGAAGAGAAGAGAAGAGAAGAGAAGAGATGCATTTTTTTAGGGTGTATTTTTTAAGTCCATAACACTGACCTTTAGTGCAAAAAGAAAATCAACAGAATAAGAATCCTAAAATAAGTTTTACATGTTAACACTAGAAAGAAATTAAATGTATTTTACTAAGATACATTTAATATCTTATTAAGATATTTTGAGAATAGAGTGTTCAGCAAAGCACAAAGCAGTGTATATAGTGTTCACAAAGCAGTGGCTATATTAGTTAATAAAGAGGAAGTATTCAGTTTAAGTGTATTAAAATGAAATATATTTGTTTCCAACACAATGGTCATGGGGTGATATAGTAAGAAACAATATATCATTTGAAATATTCAAAATATTTTAAAGAGTACCTTCAGTAGCTTGTTTTATGCAATTAATACATTAAAAAACAGAACCACATATGAATGTAAGGTACATGCTTTGAAGACTATCTACTTTTCTGGTCATTACATGAAATTCCTCTCAGCAAAAAGTTCAGTCCAGCTTACAGTCAGGCAGCTGGTGGAGAGTGCCAAAGGTTTCAGTCAAGCCATATGCAGTGTCAACCCATCACTTTACAGGAAGAGGTACAATAATCTCAAAGCCTGTGCTCAGCAAAAGTACGAGATAAGTCAGTAAAAGACATTATTGGTGCTATCTGTGTGGGGGAAAAACCAACAGAGTGTTTCAAATAATATGGGCAAAACTCAGTTTTGTGTGAAGCGTGTTTATTGACCAAATTCTGAGTGAGTTATTGAAAACTGGATAAGCCTCTTAAAAAAGACAGTCGGGTGCCTTTGTACCAGCTCTTCACAGTATCATCAGTTCTCTCACCTAAGCCCTCTTTGCTCTAAAGAAAAGAGTAGAGCACACAAAATAAAAACCTTTTGAGGAAAGGTTGACTACTGTTGATATGAAGCACATTCCCAAAGGCCTGGCTGGCAGAAGTTCAAAATGCCCAATGCTGGTAACTTACCTGAGTAGGAAAGCTATGGGTTGTTTAGTGCTGCTTAAACTTGGTCAAGTTTACCTATATTATTCTGTGTTCTACTGGTTACTTATTTCATGTCTGCCTCCTGAAGACAGCTTGAACCATTTTTAATGAAATTAATACTTGATCCATAGGTTTTTTCTAGTTAGTTTTATTGAACTAGTTCAATAATCAACCACATACTCCAGCTACTGGGTTAAAATATTGCTTTAATGGCCAATAAAATCAAAGTGAAGTGCCTCATTAATATTGATAGATTTAGAATCAAGTGACAGATGTCTTCTGTGGAGATGTCTTCTGCAGATACCATTATAAACCAGTGTTTTTAAATGATCAGGGCGTCACAGAATAATTTCGTTTGGAAGCACTTCGAGAAATCTCCAGTCCAAAGTCCTTCAGGATCAGGTTTTGGATCAGCCCAAGTTACTCAGGTCTTCTTAAGGCCCTGATTGGTCTTGAAAACCTTCAAGAACAGATATTGCACAACCTCACTGGGCAACCTGCTCTGCTACTTGCCTATCCTCACAGGGAAAAAAGGTTTTCCTTCTGTACAGCCTGAACCTCTCTTGTTTCAACTTCCACAAATTTGGCAAGCAAGCACACTGTCAACTCTTCCAGATAATGATCATTAACAAGACAGATGATAAACTAGACCTTTCAGTACTACACTTTTTACTGGTTTCCAGAAGAGTATGACTCATTATCCATTAGTTGTCCAAATTGTTTCTTTACCCATCTAGTTTATGTGTGCATCAAGCTGGTAAAGTCTTAACTTGATACAAGGACATACCAAGAGAGCTAGGGTCAAAAGTTTTGTAAAAATCACAATAAATTATATCCATTTAATTCCCCCTCATCCACAAATCCAGTCATTATATACCAGAAAGCAGTCATGTTGGTCAGGAATGATTTTTCCTGGGTCCATCCTTGTTAAGTGTTGCCACTCTCTGCCTTCTACATGTGGTGAAAAATATTCCCCAAGGAGATTCCCTCAGTGTTTTTCTTAGGGATGGATGTGAAGATGACCAGGTTGCATTTAACTGGGTCATCATTTTAGACTATTTGGAAAATGTACAAGATATGCCTTGTTCCAGTCCTTAGCTCTTTTCCTGTCATCTCCAGTTTCTCTGACCTATCAAAAATGATAAGAGTGGCAAGGCCATTTATCCTTTTGCCATAGTGCATTATGGCCACTTCTATGGACTTCTATGGATTGAGTCTGAGTTCCAAGGCCAGGTTGGATGGGCTCTGAGCAGCTTGGTCTAGGGGGAGATGTTCCTGCCCATGGCAGAGGGATTGGAACTGGGCTCTTCCAACTCAAGGCTTTCTATGATTCTGAGTTCTCAAAAGAAGTTCCTGTCTTGATCCTGATCCACCCCCGGTTGTTCTCCTCCTACTCCAGCCTAGGCAGAGAGGACTTTGTTGATGAAGACTAAGGCAATGGCAGCCTCATATCGTTCCTAAATTCCTTGGTTTTATTTATTTTACCTTCTGCCCTTTCTGCAATGGATCTCTAACTTGAGCTGTGTGTTTTACCAAGCCTGATATAGTTCCTTATTTTGCTGCCTATTGAGATAAGTTGCTGTTGTAACTGGAGCATACAGTCTTTAAAAAGCTGCCAGTTTTCCTGAGTATTTTTGCACTTCTGAGTTGCATTATGTGGGATCCCAGCTTCCAGTTTCCTGATGACAATTGCTATTACAATTAGGATTAACTAATATCAGAAAACTAAGTTTTGAAACAGATGCTTGGATGTCAAGACAGATGGAACCGTGTTGTACTATTCCTATTTCTGCAGTTTTAGAAATATCTGGTGTTTTTTCCTGTATTATAAACTTAAATTTTTGGATTTACTTTTATCTTTTACAATATTAATTATATTTTTTAGAGAGTGCTTCTTCACCTAATAAAATGAATTTATATTCAGCCCAGCTTTGTTTCTGAACGAATAACATGGTGACACACTTTTTTTTCATCTCGTTGGTGATACCTGAACTCTTTCTTTTAAAACACACACCAACATACACCATATTGGCATAGTTTGCCATGTCTGGGTCATCTAGCTTGGGCTCTTACTGCAGGTATGCAGTACTTTTAGGGGGTTATAAAAAAAGGGGGAAAATTACTTTTTACACTGGCAGGACCTGACCTAGTAATAACCTGACCCAGAGATTTTACACAGGAAAAATATGCTAACAGGTGTGTATAAACAGGTAAAATATAGCTGTAAAATCCTTGAATATCAGCAGAAGTGTTCCGTTGTAGAGGTTAAGTGTTGATTTCAGTCATATAAAAACCAGTGTCACCTGTTATTTGTATACAATTTGAAGACAAAGATCTCAATCCAGAGAAAAAATTGTTTTTAAAGAAATGGAAAAAGGTGATACAGTTGGTTTGTTCAGTCCTTGCTGTGGAGTATAAAGTTCTACCTGTCCTAAAAAGACTTCTTCAAGGCAAGCCCTCATTTATTTTACTGGTGTAGAAAAATACCACCATCCTCAATTAAAAAAAAAAAAAGAAAAGAAAGCAAACAAACAAACAAAAAAGCAAGAAAGAAAGGATTTTAAAACTTTGGAGGGTTATACTTTCAAAACATGAGTAAATGCACAAATGGAAACCTCTGTTATCTCATATTGAACATTTTCAAATGATGCCCTGTATATGTATTACTGACACAAACAAGAGGCACTGGGGAAATTCGGGAAAATCTCTTTGTTCTGTCCTTTAAATTAGAATTTTGTGATATTCATAAAAAGGAAAGAATTATACCTTTGGCAAATACACATATTAAATCTCAACAACTGGAAATATTTTTTTTAATATTAATTCATATATGCACAAATACAGAGAAAATTAAAGATGTCCAGAAGACCACAACTCTTTTCCGAAGCAACTTGTAAAATTTTGCATCAGTTCTTGGTGGAATAGGTAACAATGCATTCTTGACTCAAGCATGAAAATATCTTGATAAGAATTTTCCCAAAAAATGTTTCAAAATATTGATTTCAGATCTGAAGATAAGATCTAAAGCTAGTAAGTACTTGAGGGACTTAAATATTCCTGTCAATGCAGAAGTACTAACCTTTAAACACCCTAGCATACTGATGAACATGCTGAGATGGATGTTCAGCAACTATGGTGAAACATGAGAAGCCCACACAAAGCAAAATTGCTTCACTAACAGAAGGATATTTTTTAGGAACAACAATCAAATCTCTTGGTATTCACCTTCTGTAATATAAATTATGCAGATGCCCTCTCTTAATTCATTTCCCCTCTGTTTCCATACCTGAATGGGAGTTATCCTTCCCTAGATAAAATATTCTAGTTTCATTTCATTGCTGGTTCTGCTCACCTGCTTAATATTAAACATATAATTAAAGGATATGTTAATAGGGACCTGGTTGCATTTGGAAAGAAAATTAAAAATGTACAAATCCATAATTTATATATCTGTGCCAAAGGATGTATCAACTTACTGAGCAGTACTTCTGACACACACAGGGTGAAATGTATTCTGACAGCGTAGACTGAGTAAATTCAGTACCATTTAAGTTGTAGTTATTTTTAGAATTTGGTCTATTTTTAGAATTCTGTGAACAAGTGAGATACAGATGATATTACAGGTAATGTTATCACACAACAAAGCTGACCAGACTTCTGTCTCTGCAGGGCTTGTTTCTGTTGGTGCTCCTGATGTAATCATCACGTTGGTGACATTTTCAGATTCCTACATTGCTGTTTTCCTACAGTTCCCACCCTGCCTGCTTTTTTTTTTCTAATTTTCTCCAAGGAACTCTTGTTCTGACTGGCAAGTTACATCCCCCCCGCCTTTTTTTTTTTCCTCCTTTCTGCACCACCATTCATTTTTTTCCTGTATCAACTTTTCTTCTTATGGCAATCACACCACCACATGTGTGAACTCACCACGTTTCTCTAGGAATA
The DNA here is from genome assembly GCA_024362935.1 of Setophaga petechia. Classification (NCBI taxonomy): domain Eukaryota; kingdom Metazoa; phylum Chordata; class Aves; order Passeriformes; family Parulidae; genus Setophaga; species Setophaga petechia. The sequence goes on from JANCRA010000013.1 coordinate 12,746,177, forward strand.
AACTGGGATTTCAGACTGAAATGACAGTCACCATTTTAAGCTAGAGAAAAATGGAGGTGGAAGAGGAAGTCATCAAACGCTCCATCTCACACATCAAATTTGAAAATACACCCATGATATTAACTCATGACATTACAAATACATACATCTAGAACTCTGTAATGCATAGTATCAGAGCAGAAAAAAAATCACAGATAAAGTAAATCAAGCATCTCAGAGAAATAGGAAAAAATTGCTAAGACTGGATGAACTTGGGGTTAAACTGTTTCATAATGACCCCTGAATTGAACATTATTAATAGTACTTTTGAAAATCAAGCTCTGAACATGGCACAGAATCAATCATCACAACTCCTCTCCTATCTCACATGTTAACTATGTCCAGATGACAGGCAAGATTTCCTGTCTTCCTATCTCCATAACCAACTGCTGATATGTCTTCTTCATGGCTTTTTAAAGCAAAAGAAATAAAATACTTCATGCAGCTTTCTTGCAGCTTGTGACAACTGAACATCAAAATTATCTGCAATGCAGATGGCTTTGGATACTTTTTCTGAAGAGTAAAGTTATTCTCAGTGTTTTCTGAAGGAAGGGAGTTTTCTGTGAGCACTCAAACTCAATGTGTAAGTTTAAAAATATCAGTAGTTATTTTGCTGACTTTTGGATGGCCATAGTTCAGTACAATACAGTCCAGTTTAAGACAATTTTATTTTCACTTAAATTTCAACACGTACATTACCAAAATTTTGTTGCTGATCATTGTTTCCAGCATTTTGGCTTGGAGGGTCCAAGCTCTAATGCTGTCTTCAGAATGAAGAAAATTAGAGAGCTTTATCATATAAAACTTTCATAATTTTCAGAAACTTGAGAGTGCAAACTAATTGTGTAGATACAGGTTATTTGAAAAGCTAACCAGGACTAAGTTATTTATATCCTTGTGACCTTATGGACTCCTCTGTGAATTCCTTTGTGAATAAGGAAAAATAATTGACTTGTGATGCTCAAAGCACCATTTCTATTAGTGACCAGCATTTTTACTAGTTGATGAAAATTTTTGTTAACCCTGGCTCACAAATTTGTTAGTACATCTCCTTGCCCCTTTGACAGATGTGTCCAGGGAAAACCTCACTTGTACATGAAAGAAGAAAAAATGTGTCCAAAAGAAGGAAGTGATGCAGATGAACGACACTAGAAGAAATAGATCCACTTACTTAAAGATATTTAAATACAAGGTAACAAATAGCATTTTACCCAAATTGTGTTAAAATTCATGGATGTTATTTAAAGCTCTTAGGCTGTGAGGCTCCTCTTTTTTATTAATGTCACAAAACAACTCATTTTTGTGACTTAGGAGTCACCACACTGCTGAGTTCAGCATAGTTCCAAGTAAGAGAACTGGGCTTAGCTCTTTGGAAGCAGCTTGATATGAACCCTCACTGTAAAAAATAAAGGAGAAATCACTGAAAAGGAACATAATTTAAACGTAATTCCCTTTTATTATAAAGCCACTGAGTTTTAAACATTTCCAAATGATGGACTGTTTGTTACAATGGGAGGAACACGGCCATATAAAGTTCAACTTTGCATATTCATACCTAAACATTATCAACTTGTTAAATTGATCTTATTTCTAAATAAACTTACCCATCTGATTCAAAACCAATACAAGAGTGCACACTGTAAAGCAGAGCAAGCTCAAGTGGGTGAAGCATTAAAGATGAAATTTATGTTTCTGTCTATTTTCACAGGATTTTATAAGGGTAGGTCTTCAGGCTCCTGTCTGCATTAAAGTCCAGCCAAATCCATAAAAAGAAAACAACGTTAAACAACTTCCCAAAAGACAGAAGCAGCCTTTTAAAGATTCACAGGAGTACTTTTTCTGTGTCTAATCCAGGCGGCCAGCAGGGTGAGATTGATGGGCACTGGCAGAGATGCATTTCATGAGGCGGCTGTCGGCTGGATGGCATCAGAACGGAGCTATCTGTCTTCATTGTGCTCCATTAACATGCCCCTCAGATCTATCAGGAAAATGCCTGCAGTCCTGCCTTATAAATTATTACCTCTGACAGTTAAATACTTTAGACCATATTTAGGAATATTGCTCACTGATAGTTCTTCACTCACCTACATATTTTTACAGTTTAATTTCCATATATGCTTCAAAAACCCAAAAGAGATGTTTTGGATTATTTTTTTCTAGCGTAAGGGGATTTCTAGTCTGTGTGTGGTAAAAATGATTATCCAATTACTTGGCTTCAACAGTGCAATCTATAGAAATGTGTTCCATGTCAGAAGAAGATAAGGGTTCACTAACCAGGATATATTTTCTTTAAAGTATTAGATTTGCCTGCAACAATTCATTGAAAGGTGAACAATCAGTATATGAAAATTATAATCATGGTCATTTTCGGCGTTGAACATAAACCAGACATCTGACTTAGTTGGTTTGTTTCCATTTGTTCAGCTTTGTGAAGTCTTTAATTCTGTTTTTTATTTTGTTTCCACTGATTATATTCTATTAATAAAGTTTGAGAAATATGAGTATGAACCAGTCTTTACAAACAATAAAGATTTTAAAGAAACCACAGTATTTTACCCTGTTATCTTGGACCTGAAGACCAGACAGTCTTTAATAAAATAAAATTTTATTCAATTTATGTTTAATTCAATATCCTTTGAAGCTGCATAGCCAGCAGCTTGCAGTGGATTTCTGAAGAGAGAAAACAGAGGTAGAAGGGAGTGCTCAGTGTTTAATAATGACCATTAAAATAATAATTTTTATTTGCTATCCAAGGCAAGTAGGTTTTAAACTGTAATGTTTTAGTCTGTTTTAATGAATAAATAAATAAATCCTCAGTTAATTTTTTTTTCCTGCTGAAATCCCCCTGGGGATTGCTTTCCTGTATGGAATAAAAAGAATATATCCAACAGCATAACAGTAGTTTCTTTCATGAGTAAAGATGAACAAGTATATATCAATTTTTGGTAAGGTGGTGGACAAATTCAATTTGTCAGAAACTTTTCTGAAAGAGACCACTAACACTGTCACCACCCTGTCCCTTCTGCATGGCAGTGTCAGTGGTCCAGATGGGATTTCAAGAGTGCTTAGGTGTTTCCTAAGAAGTTTAACTTAGATAGCTTAACTGGTTTGTTGGTTTTTGGTGTTTTTTGGTTTTTTGTTTGTTTGTTTGGGTTTTTTTTTTTGTTTTTGTTGTTTTTTGGTTTTGGTTTTGGTTTTTGGTTTTTGGTTTTGGGTTTTTTGTTTTTTCCTGCTTTCTAGCCCTTTTCATGAAGCATGAAAACAATTAGGAAATAAGCAAGTGGTAAGATATAGATGAGTTCCAAACCAGAGGGTTGCTGAGTTGACTGCACTGGGGACAGTAGCTAGGAGGGATATATCTAATAAGAGAAATGGTTTAAAAAATCAGAAGTATATATGGAAAAAAATACAACTTGATAACTTAGGAATCCATAACCAAAGAATTAAGTTTCAATGCAGCTGAAGAAAAAAAAGAGTAGGACAACCACAAAGCTGTTAGACAATATGAGCAGATTTTGGTGAGATATGCTTACAGGAGAAAACCAAGCCTAAGTTAATATGAAGGACTGAGTTTAAAACATCCGCTGACTATCTGGTTCTCCTCCAAGCTATAGACCACATCAATGACAGCTGAGGGATGACAAAAGGGGGGGAAAAGGGAAAATAATGTGGTATTTGAATGAGGAAGTGTGCTGAAATCTTGCATTTATAGCACCAATATATCTCACTAGTCACTTTTTTTTTGGTCCTGCATAAGGATATAAATTGAAGAAACTCTCCTCACCTCAAGTTTTAAGCTTTGAAGCCATGATCAATTACCTCTTGTCTGGTTAGACCTCTCCTGGAGTTCATGGGTCAGGTCTGGAATCCACAGCACTTGAAAGACATGAGGAGGCTGCAAAAATGACCTGAGGACTGCGGCAGAGTCCAGATGAGGCTAAAAAATGACCTGAGGTCTGCAGCATCTCTCCTGTAAGGAAAGCCTGAGAGAGTTGGGATTGTTGGAGAAGAGTTCAGGGTGAAGTCTTTGCAGTCTTTGGAGCCTTCCTGTGCAAACCTTCTGGAAGGGCCTGTTGTGACCAGACAAGGGGTGGTGGTTTTAAACCAAAATAGGGTTTAAAGAAGATAGCATCAGATTCAGATGAGATGGAAGACTGAACTTTTCTTGCAATGAGCATGGTAAAATACTCTCTGAGCAGATTGCTCAGAGGTGTTGTAGATGCTCCATCTCTGGAAACATTCGAGGTGAGATTGGACAGGCTCTGAGTAGTCCTGCTCATAGTACCAGGGCTGGATAGCAAGACCTTTAAGGGACCTTTCCAACCCAAACAATTCTAGGATTCCATTAATGCATAAAATTCACCAGCCTATAGTTTAGATGGGTGCTGATGCACTTTGCTCTTTTTATTCTGTGATGCCAGCTTTTAAAACCATTGTAACACTGAAGTAAAAAACTATTTTTTCTCCTTCCAGATATATATCTGATAAGTCACATTCAAATTTAGTTCCTTAATAAGAAATTTTTTTTGTTTCTAGAATAGCACCACTTGTAACATTAAACATATATAGCATTTAGAAAAGGTCTCATAGACATAGGTACCTTCATATTACCAATCACCCTTATGGAAACTCACCTAGGCCAATAGAGATGATGATAAAATGCAGAACATAAGCTTGCCTAATTTGAGAATGTAGCTGATAAAAATAATTGGAAGATGACCTTTCTAACTTTTCACAGAAAAAACCTTTTGCTTTTATTTTTAAATCCATGCTGGCAGAAGAACAGGATATTTAACTATGAGCAATGTTGATTGTGAATTGAGTGTCTGACATGTGAAAAACAATGAGAAGTTAGGAGCCAAAAGAAGTTAGGAGCTAAAAGGTGTCAGAACACTTTAAACTGTCCCTAAATAATCAATTATAAGCAACTGTTCGCATTTAGTGCATTCCATCCTGTAAGGTCTAGAAGTCTTTAATAAATTGAGGAAAATTTTAGGTCTTGTTTACTTAAACAGATGAGCACATGAAACAACCATGAGAAGGCACTTTGGTGTTTCAATAAGGCAGTGAAATTAATAAATTCCTAGAATATGTCCTAGTTTCAAACTCAACATCAGAAAACTCCCAAGTGGTTGGAAATGCTGTTTCCTGTTCAAAAAGCATAGGAAGGAATTTCATTTTTCCTGTGATGACACCAAAGTACAGCAAGCAGGTTTAGAGGCATGTAAACCCAAGGATTGTTCAAACAAACACAGAAAAAATAAAAACCAACTTCACCTCAGGTGGCTTACAATGTGGATTGGAGGGAATGTACAATGAGAGACTACACAAATACAGAGAAATTAATGTAATAATTTAAGCTACATGAAGATAACATCCAGCTTGGGGAAGCTGAGTAACTAATAAAGCAGAGGTGACATCTATCTATGTAAGTGTGAATATTGCTAACCCATATCCTCTGAAGTAGTAGGGGAGATAGTTTTAAGGTTTAGGTTTTCATAATGTCTGATTCTACATATTATGGTCATGATAATCTATAATACCTAAAGTGTCAGAAAATCCTTCCTTGAGCAAATCCCAGAGTTATGTTCTCTGAAATACCAGAGACATACTCCTCTTTTTTGAGGATGCAGGTAAAACAAGGCATTAAGCTGTCAAGAGAAGAGACTAATTGGAAAATCAAGAGGAGATAATGATAGGCAAATGTTGCAGTTTGGATGTTCAGAGAAGCAGGCAGCAGTCACAGGAGTTCTTTGCAGTTACACGCTGAGGAGATGCAGAAAAAAATGAGAGCAGGGTAAATATCATTAGAAAAACTGTTTTAATTGCAAATGCAGTTACAGGCATTACTAGCTGTTATGGGTGCATCTATTTTTAGACTCCTATCCATATCTTTGGGCAAGGTATGTAAGCATTTAGATATGAAATTTCTGAGATAGTCTGAATGATAACAAGGCTCCATGAATCACTGCCAACGAAACTTCACTCTAGCCTAGAAATTTTGAATGCTTGTTTACCTGCTCAGCCAACCCAGTCAGGAGTTCTTCATTCTGCTCTTATTCTTAAGAAAATCTGACCATATTTTATTGAATTTCAGTTTTATTCATATTTTATTGAACGCAAATACAAGTGTTTCCCAATTGAGTAATTAATTTAAAACTTTCAGTTACTGATAGGATTCTTCAGGACTGCAGTATGAACAAATACAGAACAGTCTTCCAGGGGCAGGCTTCCTCTGTCTGGATTATGGCATGTATTTCTTTTCATGAAGAAAACAAAAGAGCAAGTAAATACAAACATGTGATAACTTGTGCAGGAAAACTGTGTGTTAATGGTTCTTAAAGCTGATGCTGCAGGCTTGAGCACTTACATGCAAATCTAAAATCTTGAGCATTTACATGAAAAGGTAGAAAAAACTCTTTTTAAATTTAAAAAAAAAACAAAAAGGGAGAACTTTTTTCCACTTTGAATGGCTGTAACATTATATTTTGTGCCTGAAGACTGTGAGAAGGGATGATTACTATTTTCTAGTGGCAGCATGTGCTGCCATGTATTTTTCTTGACCCGGTATTTACACACATCCATACTGAATACACCACATACAGAAGCTTTTTAAATGCAAACATACACATGCATAGATTTTTTTATTCTAAAAAGAGCCTCTACCAGTGAAAATGTTATGTTATTGCTGACTTCTCAGAATATAAATGCTGTCTGTAGTTTTGATATTAACTGAGAACCAGTGCTTGGAGGTTTGGAGGTTCGTGTCATTCTAAACAGATATTATTGAGACACCATATCCTTAATGTCTATGTGCCTGTGTAATTAGGCATAAGGGAGCTGGAAGAGAGTAGTGTCATGTGAACTGTGACAGTACAAAGGTGGAATGAAAAAGGAGAGGAGGTGTTCCAGGTGTTGGAGCAGAGATTCCCTTCCAGCCCCACAAAAACCTAAGGTGGAGCAGATATAAAACGCATTATCATGACCAATTATCTTCTTTCTTAAGATGAGTATGTTTCCCTGATAGTATTGTCAAGGAGAAATATTTTCAGTAAATGACAAATTTTGGGTGTATGGAGGGAGAAAAAGATTCTGAAGATAGTAATTTAGTATTTATTTTAATTTATTCTATTTATTTTTCCATATCAGACCAATCAGAAAAGCGCCGAAAGAAGGTAGCTAGGCAATCTGTCTGCTCCAAAGAATGGAAAAATAAAATTTCACATTTATACATCCAAAGAGGAATCAGGGAAAGAAAGAACAAATTTTCCCTTGGTTCCTTTCATTCTATAATATTTTCAGTCTTTTTATTACAGTTGCATTGCAGTTACATCCCTACCAAAGAATGGTAATATTTAGAATTGCATCTTATCTCTATCTCAGTCCTGGCTGTATCAGATGTATTGTCCATTTATATTTTTCTGAATAAATATTTTCAAAACTGAAAGAACTCATTTCTGAAAGGAACGATCTTGGTTTGTTCACTTAAAAGCAGTTAAGGAAGACTTTTACCTTAGAGGTTTATGTCATAAAAGATAGAAGATGTTTCAATCTTGTTACATTCTCAGTAATAAACTTCAGAAAATATAACAAACATCTAGCCATCAGTAGATAGATAAAGTCCTATTTGCTATAAATGTACATATTTAGTAACAGGGTTTTTTGGAAGTTTGATACATTGCAGCTAGTCTTAGGAGAAGTAGATTACTGAACAGACTTTTTTTTTTGTTTTAAATAAAGAATGTTCATATATGAAATAAAGTCTAAGCAAGGAAAAGAAAGTATGAAAGAGGGAATTGTCCCAAAAGATTTCATTTTCTCCAAGTGTGGAAATGATCTGCTAGAATACCTAGAAATCAATAGTTCAATTGATGGATAGTCAACATTTTAAAATAGACTTCTTGTTTTATATCACTTCTAGTTTTATAGACTTGTGGTTTACAACACACATAAAAGATACAAGCTTTGTTTAATTTGGAATTTTCATCAGTATTTGAAAGCCTTCATGCTTAATTCATATTTAAATAATGGCAATTAGTAGCTGAATTTCCATGACACGATTTGAGGATAAAAACATTACAGAAAACCCTCGGTGTCAACTTAATTACTGCAGCATTAATTATGATTGCTATCTCGAGGACTATTCTTTCTCTCAGAAAAACTGGAGTGCTAAACTTCAAAGGTGAAAGTTCTAGTGATTCAAAAAGATTGATATCTGTCAGTTCTCAATTCCAGTGTTTTCTATTTCATTTCAGGAATACACTTATATAATGAAAGTTGGACAGAAGTTTCTTGAAAGTAGTAATTATTTTAGAAGCAATATTTTTGCACTTGTCTACTATTTAATTAAATTGGGGATTGTTTGCTTTTTCTTGTTGTTGTTTTTGTTGTTTGCTTTTACTGACCTCCAAGTTTCCTATGCTGCCAAACATATCATTTTCTTATCACAATAGAACAGAACAATGCAAAGTGGTGTGGGTGGTTTCCAGTGCTTTATGTTTGCACACAGTTCTCCAGAGATACAACTATGATGAAAACTAATTGAAAATTCCCTAGAGTTCCTTAGGTACCCCTGAGTACTTGAATTTCCATGCATAAATTTCTTTCTGTTGGTCCCTTTGGGAAAACATAGAAATAAAGCAAACTATTCATCCTAGAAGCAGACAACCTTTAAGGCTAGTCAGTACTGACTGTGATCTTTTTTTCATGTCCATCATCTTGAATACTCCACAGCAATTCCTTAAGTAATCATTAAAAATGTGTGATGTGCTTGCAAGAACCATTATTTAAACATCCTTCTTATACGTATTCCTAAAGGGAAAAAGTGCTGCAAGCAAAACACAGCAGTTATAAAATTCTGTACTTCATAGAATCACAGAATGGTTTGGGTTGGAAGGGGTTTTAAAAGACCATTTTGTTACAAATTTGCTGCCAAGGGCAGGGACACCTTCCAATTGACCTGATTACTCAGAGCTCCATCCAACCTGGTGTTGAACACTTCCAGGGATGGGGCAGCCACAGCTTCTCTGGGAAACCTGTGCCAGGGCCTCAGCACCCTCTCAGGGAAGAATTTCTTCCTAATCTCTAATCTGACCCTACTCTCTGTCACTTTGAAGCTGTTGTCCCCTGTCATTCCAGACTCTTGCAAAAGGCCTCTCTCAATCTTTCCCTTTGGTTCCCTTCAGGGACTGGACGGCCGCAATTAGGCCACCCCAAAGTCTTCTCTATTCCAGCCTGAACCATCTCAGTTCTCTCAGCCTTTCCTCCCAGCAGAGCTGCTCCATCCCTCTGATCACCTTGGTGGCTCCTCTGGCCTGGCTCCAATGATCCCTGTGCTTCCTGAGCTGAATGCAACATTGCAGGTGGGGCCTCATATAAGTATCAAATACACAAACTTCCAGTGTGTATATATGGGAAAAATCTTAACAACAGTCATGGATTTTTCTTTTCCACACCTGCTCCTGAGGACAGGAATGGATAGCACTGTATTAGATAAAGATAACAGAAGAATAGCCTGATTGCAGTTTATGTTGATGATATACTCCCTGCCTTCACTTTCTTCCTCTTGCTGCCTGAATGTTTGTTACAGGCAATTAAACAGGTGATGGATGAACCCTCAGCTCTCAGATTTTACTGCAAACTATACAAAGTTTGAAAACACTGCTATGTGTTATGAATTATGAACCCTTACTGACTAGTTTGCATTTCGACTGGCCTTGAAAAGTTTTACATGTGTGAGAAATAAAGAACCCACAATAAAGGTAGATCATAAAGAAAATAAAAATTCTTTATCAACAAGTGAAAAGTACCAGCAACCCTTACCATGTCTTTTCGTTTGCAATAACCAAATCCTGTGCTGTGTTTGCTGTATTTCTCCCGGCAAGGGAGAATGGCAAAACACTTATACATGTCTGTCAGTTCAAAATTTTTGCGACTTTGTTCAGGAACATAACTTGATCCCATAAGATATACAATTCTGCAGATGAGTTTGCCATTCCAAATATTTTCATAATATGAGGTGCACAGCCATAAGAATATGTGTGCACTGCAATGTGTGCACTGCCTTGATCCACACCTGCATTAAGAACAGCTCTTACCTCACTTCTTGAAATCATTGTACCACTTGGTGATGACAGTCATGGAAGCAGACATGGACTTCTTTTATCCTATTTGCTGCTCTTTATGTTACCACAAAAAATTCAGGAAAAAAAATCCCATAAACAAGAGAGAAGTTGAGTTTTATTTGTTCCTTTTTAATTTCATGCTATAGGGAAGTAAAATAAACTAAACTAAAAGCACCATAAAATTTGATGGGCAGTTGATTTTCTTGCCTAAACTAAGAAGATTAAAGCTCTGTCTTCAGATTGCTCATGGAACACCTCTACAGACCCTTAGCTTGTAATCCAATTGCTATCAAGAAACACTATTAGTTTCCTGGATAAGTAACTTCCATAAAGGATTTAAAATTTCAGGGATAATTTTTCACTGAAACACAGAGGTCCCAAGGTCCTCTGTTCTGTGTCTGGGATTTGTGAACTCACAGGATAACTGGCCTGTTATTTGAATTTTAATTGTTTGGACTTCGAATCTAAAATTAATTTAAATTAATTTCAGTCCTAATATATTGAAGTTTTCCTTATTTTACTGTATTCTTAAAGGTACTTACAATAAATAGAAGTTACAAAATGAAATCTTTCAAAAGCATTAGAAAAATAAAAGCATTTCATTGTTCTTTACCAGTCATGAGTTATGCTCATGACTTGCAATTAAATCTATTCAGGAAGACAAATATTTCTTTACTACTAAGTTGTTGCTAACGACTGTGTTATGTGAATATTTTTGTAATATTTGTCTGTTTTCTCTAGTAAAGCATAGCAGGGGGATATAATGTAATGCTTTAATATGCTTCAGAATGTCAACTGATATTCTTTAAAAAGTTAATTTCTGGTATTTTTTATATTCATTTATTTTTAAATGGCTCAGAGAAACATAATGCTACTAGGATCCATAACAGAGCACAGAATAATTTTAGTAGTTATTTTATGTAAATATATCCAAAGAGTAATTCTTCCAAGCGCTGTAGCTGCTTTAGAGATTTTGTATAAACTCATTATTTTCTGTAATGAATGAAAGAATTAATTAGCACTTTAAATTAGTCTCCTAATAAATTTTAAAGCTGAACACATTCAAAATGTGTACTAAAATCTTAATATTATTGGAATTAAGCATTTTTTAGGAGAAAACATGTTTAAACATTGTACAGAAAAAACAGATCATCATTGTGAACATATATATCTAAAAATATATGCAAGTTTTTCCTTTGTTATTGAAAGGAAACACTATGCCTCATAAGAGGCAGAGAGGCTTCCCTGATTTTCCTCAATGAAATCATGGCTTAAGCTTCCAAGACTCCCATATAACATATAAGGAAATCCTGCCTCACTGCGAAGGGGAGCTCATTTCTCAGTGTGAAGTGTGATCCTAGCATGGTCTCCTTTCTGTGCACAAGTATTAATCATGGTCATCTTTGCTGTAATAAGATGTTAAACACTGTCATTTAGCACTGCAGAGGTACAAAATTAAACCTCTCTATACACTGCTATAAGGCTACATTTCATAATAGCAGAAGGCTGCGCCCACTCACTCTCTTTTATGAAAATACTTTTCCCATGATGCTAATAATTTTATTTTTATGGACATAGCCCTTTGTGTAATCAAATATAGACCTTGATCTTTTGTGTTATTGCAGGATTGAAGCCAAAGAAAATAGATGTCTATTGTTAGATTTCATTCTGGCATAATTAAATTGGTTAAGGGTACAATTTTCTACAGAAACTGTACATTTTCCAGTAAAACCAGTAATATGAAATTATGTGTAGAATTTGTCACATAGCAGTGCCTAAAGAAACATCTCTGTTGGCTTAAATGTATAACAGAACAGCTGTGCCAATTTGAAGGAACTCTAGTGTGTTAACTATACCCATATAATTATATTGGTATTATTTTTGTATGAAAATAAGTCTTAAAAGAGCTAACAGTTTGGTACAGGGAAAGTTTAATCAAGCTTCAGAAGAATGAGCTAATGGAGTGTGCCTGAAACGCACGAAGAGAAAAATTAGCAGGAGATCAATTACAATGCTAGTAAGAATATTAGCAATGACAGAAAGCATGAAGTGCATTTTTAGAAAACAAAAACCAAAAAAAAGACAACAACCCAGATGAAACAGAACTTGAAACCTGAGTTTTCATTTTCCTTGAAAGGATTTGTGACCCAGGTCTATGAACAAAGTCATTACCATGAGTAAGGCTTGCAGAGAAGCTAGAGGTACAGAACTAAAAACTATATTTGGAAGAATATAATTGCTTTGTAAGATTAATAGCATTCAAAATGAGTTTAAAGGGAAGTCATTGACTTTTTCACTGTAATGTTGTAGATGTCAGATCATGTACCTCTGTTCATCCTTCATGTCAGATCAATTTTGTCATAAGCTATGCTTTCTTTCCAGTAAAACTGAGTAATAATTACATGAAAATCTTATATATACATATGTATATGTATGTATATATGCATATATATGTGTATAATGGTGACATATGTGGCATATGTTCAACTACATCTCCAACAATGCTGACTTATCTCATCAGGCTATTTTTGAAATGTGATGTAAAGTAATCTGAAAGGAACTATATCTTATTAGAGAAAAGGACTGCTACAGGAAAAAGTCAATAAAGTCAAGCAAATAAGTCAATATTAAGCTTGTTGAAGCAGTGTGACAGATTTGTAAGCAACTGAAAGCATAGTTGCACCCTTTTTTCTTTTTTACTTTTTTTCTTTTTTTGCCAGTTAGGAAATGCATAGAAGTATGTGAACATAGACATGTTCATGTGTGTGAGCATGCAAGTAGACACAATAAAGGAATCCATCCCAACCTGCAGGGCTGCATCCAGCTCTGGGCTCCCAGCACAGCAAGGACAGGGACCTGCTGGAGCCAGGCCAGAGGAGGCACCAAGGGGATCAGAGGGATGGAGCAGCTCTGCTGAAAGGCTGAGAAAACTGGGATTTTTCAGGCTGGAACAGAGAAGGCTTTGGAATGACCTAATTGTGGCCTTCAGGTGCCTGAAGGAAGCCCACAGGAAAGATGGAGAGAAACTATTTACAAGGGCCTGGAGTGACAGGAAAGAATCTGTGTAAGTTTTGATTAGACATTAAGAAGAAATTCCTCCCTCTGATAGTGACGAGACACTGGCACAGGTTTCTCAGAGCTGCTGTGGCTGCCCCATTTCTAGAGGAGTTCAAAGGTCAGCCTGGATGGGGCTCTGAGCAACCTGGTCTAGTGGAAAGTATCCCTGGCCACAGCAAAAGGGATTGTATCAACAAGGTCCCTTCCAACCTAGGGTTTTCATTCTGTAATCTACTATCTTTAGAAGAAGAATGAATAGTTGCTTACATTCAGGTTGGCTTAGTGCATTAAAATCAATAGCATTCCCACTTTTATAGGACAAGAGAGAAAGTTTTGGAACTGTATGCCAGGAATGCAGCAGATGGAATAAGCAAAACTCACTCAAAATGCACTTTGTGGATATATCTGGTGTGACATTATCCATGCAGGTATATTTCCTTAAAAAGATTTTTGTAAGGGGAAATAGATGAGGGGAAATGTCCTGATCAACAGTGTGTTACATTTAACAGATAAAGATTCATGTCTCACTAAAACTGAATTACATTTATTAGTATAAGATAAATCAGTATCATCTTTCCAATTTACAACAAAAAAGTCTTTAGGAAAATTTTGACAAGAAGAACAAGGAGAAAACTTTCATAAGACAAAAAATGCACTAAAAATCTTATAAACAAAAACATAACACGTTCTATGTGATGTCTGTATTTGGCTTTTAGTGTGGTTAATATTTTTACAGGATAATCAAATTATACAACAGTTATTATTGCTAATATAGGTACAAGGATATTAACATTGTGTGCTCAAAGCCTAAATCTTCTCATCAACTCTATTACTGAAAAGCTTCATTGCATCCTTTAAGTCCCCATAACACTCTTAATGTTGTTATTCATTAACTTTATAGTATCTTTTGGGTGTTGTGTTCATTCTTCCAATGTTACTCCAGATCCTAAGACTGACATAGATAGTTTTCTTCAACGAACTGGAAAAGACTTGGAAGGAGTTTGCAATGAGTCATCAAGCATCTGAGTATTTTGCTAAAAGTATGATGATAATGGCCCAAGGTTGACATAGCTCAATCTTTGCATGACTCCTTATGTACATCAGAATTTGCTTAGACATATAATTTTCTTAAATTTGTGGTTTAGACTTCTTTTATTAGTTTCTTAATCTATGGTTTGCATGTTTTTATCCTCTCTTTCTAATCTCTAAAGCTATTTTCACCGGATCCATGGTTTCATAACCAGCAACCATGTTGAGTTTTCTCAGTCTGAGGCTTGTGTTGACATGTTTTATTTGTGTTTTTTATACCACAGAATCATGAAACTATCTGCTGAACCTGAACCAAGTCAACCATTGCAAACGCAGGTGCTACATCCTTTTATTGTCATGATTTAAATATATTTGGATTGAACAGCATTGACTCTAACAGTTCAAAACAAAGACGTCTTGTTCTGAGTAGAAGAACGATCAAACTATCCGAACAATTGTGCTTCTGCTATAATACATTTCAATATTCGAAATTGCTATAATTAAAGAAAAAAATATTCCATTAGGAAAAAGCTAATAAATTGTGTATAAATATTAGCAATGTCAGATTACCTCAAAGTTTCAACTACAATTTTGTTATTTATAATAATTACCAAGAACAAAAAATTTAAAAAAACCAAACATACTCCCTAATAAAACAGAAGCAAAATTCTATTTATTCAGAAGTTGAACCCATATGAAACAAATGCTGGCTTGGCTGCCTCAAGATATTTGTTTTACTGGAGTTACCAAGAAAGCGACAAAATTACTTGTTCTTCTGTTTCCAGTGTACAATTTATGTCAGTGACCCTGGAGAATTCCACTGTTGGTATTCAACTATAACTCAAACTATCTGACAGAGAATAGTTTGTAGAAATCAATAATGCTGAATGTATTAAAGATAATAACCTCAAGAGAGATTGTTTTATGAGTAAACTGGGCAGTTTCAAAGTACTCTAAAAATCCAGTAAAACTCTCATTTTGCAAGTGAAAACACATGTTTTGAATATTTTTATGGCAATACTTTATGAGGAGCTAAGAAGAAAAGAATATTAATTTTCCTTCTTTATACATTCCTTTTAAAAAAAGAAATTATTCTCCAAAGACTGTACACTTACTTTTCACCTAATGTCTTAGAGTGTTTTCACTTTGGTACTATTAAAAGCAATGTTGGGTTTTAATCCAACTTTGCTTTTAATAGCAATGTACACAGTAGCTCTGATCTAGACCAGATGTTATTAATATATATAAATTGTATATATAAATATAAATTGTATATATAAATATATAAATATGCATATTTTGCATATAGACTCAAATGCTTTCATGGCCTTGGAAAAGAAAAAATGGATAGAGTCAGAAGAACTAGCACTCTCTGCTTGACAGTCTAGCAGAGCTCCAAGCAGACTCCAACTGCAGAGCAATAACCACAATTTTTGGTTTGGGTTTATTTTTGTAACAGCTCTTTTGAGGTCAACTTTACATCTCCTTCTTTCTTGAATTTTTGCTGAATTTTTATCTCTTTTTATATCATTATAATTATCTGTTTAAGTTCTACTCCTAAACAGAGACACCAGAACTGTTTTTCTTTGTGTGCCTGGCTGCAGATTTGTCCCTCCCATATTCATAGATAGCACCTAAGTGTGTCTCCTATCAGAACTGGCATCAAAATATCATTTTGCAAATCAATGGATATGAAGGAGTACCCAATATTTGGTCATAGTAATTTGAAATTTCTTTGTTAGTGTTTCATACATTAAACTGAGCTTTTAAAAGGCATATAATGGTTGTTTCCTGGTAGCCAGTCAAGAAGACTGTCCTAGAAATATTTACAATTGTGTTTGTGATTGCAACTGGGAATAATCCCAGACATTGCTTATTTTCAGGTGTCTGCAGAAAGGCTCAAAACTATCTGATAGAAGAAGATTACAAATGCATTTTCATTTCACTCTACCTCTTCCATAAAACATTATACTTAGTTGTCTATCCCAGAACTTGATAGTGATGTATTTTTTAGAAGTATGAATCTTTTCAGCCATGTCTTCAGTTAAGTTATCTCCCCTAAGTCCAGCACAGTTTTTAAAATTTGTGTAAAATTTTGGGAACAAATCACTGAAACACAGCATCTCCTGTTAGGCTTAAGAAAAACCCTTAAGAAGAGAAAAGCTTAATGACCTCTTTTACAGGTTCAATTTTTGATTGGGCCACATACAAAGGCAGGCCTTCATTTTACTGCCACACATTTGTGCAGTGAATGATGCACTTATTTCTTCATCACGCTGGACAATCAGTCTGGAACAGCAGAAGCCTGTCTTCTTTAGATATCAGGTGATATATAATGTCCTGACAGCTGGCAACTATATAGATATTCCTTCAGATGACTTTTGGATAAATTTCTCAGGACTTTCAATTGTTTATGCAATACTACACTGGAATACCTGGGTTCTTGTAAAGCTTGATTTAATTTGTACTTAACAGGTATCTTTATTAAAAATGTCACAGAGAGTAATGACTGTGGGCTCATCTCTCTCTAAAATGTTGTTCTTTTTTAAAAAATATTTCTTTAAAAATTACTAAATTATGTGGTTCCTGTAAATAACATTAGCAAACATTTCACATTTTCATAGGTAAAAACTTCAAATAGTAACAAGGTGACAAAATGCATAGGACAGAATTTCCACCATATGCCATATGGTGGAAATACAGATAAACACATAAAAATACAGATAAAATACCATGAATTTCCACCATCCAAATGAATTATTCTAAAGACTTTGATGTGGCAATGTCACTTCCTCTCCCTTTCACTACAAGTTTACATCTTGTCATCCAAGCCTCTGTGTTTAGTATCTGCAGAGTATCTGCACAGGATATTTTGTTCCACCTAGAGTAGATTGATTGCTACACTAGAAAGTTAACATAATGGCTAGTTGTGACCACAAGTCTAGCTCTTAAACAGAAAAAAAAATGAGATGATCTCACTTCTACCTCTTGTTTACACTAAAAATAGATTGCTTTTCAATCACATTCCATTCTCATTTCAGACATGGAATGTTTTTCTGCTCTAAGTATTATTATTTCTGAAATAAATTAGATGACAGAAATGTTTTTCTCTCTAAGTTCTTACAAGTCTTGTTATAAGACCTGAATAATAAGCAGTTTTTCTATTCTTATCACATATTTCCTCATAATTCTGACAATATAGAGGAGAAAAAAACCACACAAGGCACAGAAAACTTTAAATATTCTCTTTGATGGAAAGAAGTTTAAGAATATTGGGACAGATGAAGAAATTATGAAGCCAAGTTAATATGACATTTTTTATAGACTTCAAGATATTGGAATAAACTTAGAAGTCTATCAAATGTCTAGTTATTTGCAAAAATTGTTTTGCAAATAACTAGACATCTTAATTGATTTCCAATAGTACTTTATTGTCTGTGTTTGATGAAACATTGTTTTGCACATGTTTGTAGGTCGTTTCCCTCATCTGAGAACAGAAGAAATAAACCCCCCACACTTTAAAACGAAACAGAGAGCAATTTGCACTGCATTTGGGTCCCTGAATTAATTTATTGGTACAGTTATTTTCTTACCCCTTATTTTTAATAGCTATCACTATTTTTATAGGAATTTTATGAAAGCAAAGAATTCACAGTTAAGAAAAGCTCTTCTGGATTTATGGTTGAATTCCTTGGATTTATGTTTAGTTTGTAATTCACTTCGGATGGTATAATGAAGTCAGACAAAAATCAGAGTTTGTTAGAGTGAGAGGACATGAGGACACAACAAACCCCAACAAAACCTCAACCAAAACCTTAAACCTTTAGACACAGGAATAATTTTCATCTGCAAGTGATTCTTTGTGCTCTCTGTAGAAATTATTTGGCATGGGACAGAGGTGCAGGATATTGCATTTTAAATCTTTGAATACTTGTGTGTTTCCTGTTTGAGCTGATACAGGTCCTCAAAAGTCACTTCTAATTTCAGCAACTGCAGACAACAGGAGACATGAGATGAAGTAGTTTTCCTTTCTGACAAGAAATATTTAATAAAAAAACTTTGCCAGGGTTTTTGTTGGTTTGATGTATAGGTTTGGGGTTTCCTTTTTTTCTTTGATTTTTGTTTGCTTGCTTGTTTTGTTTGGTGTCTTCCCCCCATTCTTTGTCTATTTAAAGAAATATCTGGATGTTTAAACACTTCCAGAACTAAATCATAATTATCATTGTGTCTTGATTTAAGAGACACATAATAATTTTTCCTGCAAAAAATGAGATAATCACATTTCTCTGAACATAAAAAAAATATATATGATTTATTATACTTTGTATTGTTAATTATGTTTTATATGCCTGTTTTTTTTGTCTATAGCTTAAAGGCTGCATTCCATGGACAAAGAAAGGGACTAGTTTCTTGATGGGGATAATAAGAATACTTAGGATTGGAAAAAGGAGTAGGAAAATAGAAATGAAGTGCCTTTGAGGAAAAAGAGTGGTGTTTGGGTTTTCTGGAGTTCTTACAGTGGGCAATAAACCTTGAAAAGTGTGCATTTGGGTGATTGAAATATATTTAGAAACATGGTAGTGGGTATATTTTGGCTTTGTGTAATAAGGACATCTTGAAATGATACCTGTGAGAATGCCCAATTTTAACCAGAAAGGTTTTGATGTGCTATAAATTTGTTACTACTTTGGATGTTACTCTGCATGTTACTCTTTTTTTTTTTCTGGCAGAATGTGAAGAATGTGGATATATAAAGTGCTAAATTTCATCGTAACATTTCATTCATTGATTAACACCCCCATAATTGATATTTTTATTGTCTTCAAGATAAAAAGCAATTAATGTTGAATCTTTTTTTCATCTAGAAACCAACTATCCTTATGTCAGAATAATTTCTATATTTCAATGTGGTTGAGAATACATTTTCATATATAATTTTTAATAACACAAATATTAGGATAGTTCAATTTTTGTGTTTACATCTTCTAAGCATGTGTATTTGTTGGTGCAGTGTACAAATGATAGACTTGTCACAAGCTTAGATTTGTATTAACTTCTGTATCATGTCTTTTATAGATCCATTAAAGTACATATTACAGTCTATCCAATCAGGTAATTACAGGGTGGGTTTTCTGCTATTTTTGTTAGAATTTTATAAATATTATTGATAGATAGTGTCCAGACATTTCAAATACTGTCTAGAGTTTAGAAAACATGAATGTAAATTTTATAGACATATAACAAGAAAACTATTTTTTCTTTCATCCCACTCCTAAGCATTTATCTAAGCATGTGCATGTACAGTTTTTGACAGTAATGATATTAAGCAAAATCTTCACCTCCAAAACCAGGAAGGCTTGAAATTCTTGAAATACCTAAAAATCGGTAAAGAGGGACGTGCAATACATACAAACAAAGATCTGTCTTGCTAAAACATTGAAAGACAAAAAATGATTATTCATACATTGTTAGCATATCTTGTATTTTCATATGCAAAGCTGCTACGCATCAAACTGAAAGAGTAGGTTTAAATAAAATATTAGAAATAAATTTTTCCTTGTGAAAGCACTGAGGAGATGGCACAGGTTTCCAGGGAAACTGTGGATGTCCCATCCCTGAAAGTGTTCAAGGTCAGGATGGATGGGGCTCAGAGGACCCTGGGATAGTGGAAGGTCCAACTCAAACCTCTATGATTCCATTCTATTCAAGTATTTTTAATTTCAGTTCAGTGTTTTTATGTGCCACTAGTTCTACAATTTCACTTCATAAGGAAATATTAATACTTTTTAGAAATTTCCTAGACATCTCTTTCTTTTTTTTGGTGTAGATTATTTTTTAAATCTTAGAACTCCATCTTCATAAAATTCTTTGTCTTAGAAGTCAGGATTTATGTCCTTACCTCATTGAAGTACAGGAAAGTATGCACCAATGGATCTCATCCTGTAAGTTAAAACCACCTTCCTGTACCTCTTCCCACCACAGAAGTAAATGACCTGGTTTTGAACCTATATCAAAGTATAGCTTAATATTATGTAAATCTGATTAAAATATTAAATTTTTTTAAAAAATCAGTTTGCCTGCAGTTTTAATTTAGCTACAAGTTTATTATCCCTAACCTCAGCAAGCCTTACTTCTGAAGACATCACCACTAATTTTTCTTCTCTGTCTGCTTTTAAAAAATTATGTATTTAGTTTTCCAATATTTCTTTTGATAGTTGAGAGAGAGCTTTATGTTATCACATAACACATTTTTTCATGGCCTATTATTGTTTCTGATCAAAAAATCTATTTTTATAGACATAACATTAGCTCTTTTGTCCCAATTTTTAAGAATTTATTCTTTTAAATTTATTTCTCTAATAATAAAGTCAATATTTCTCTAATAATAAAGTAATGACTAATAAAGTAACATAGTTACAGAGTTTAAGCAGCTCCAGATTTGGCAGTACACAATCAATCCTCCTGATAATTTGGTGGTTCCTGCTCAGATAAACTTAAGTTCTTTTTTAAGAACTGCTTAAGTACAAGTTATTTTTTATCTTCTTGAGTTTTTATATTTTTCACTGGAGGCTATGCAAGTTACAGAATAGTAATGCTTCCACCTGCAAATAATGAGAGAACCTCCACATGGCAATGGTCTTGTTGAATAACTAGAAAATATTTGCAACCAGACAAACAACAACACAACAGTATTGGACTCTGTCTTTTCTCAATGAACAGATGAATGTTGTGTCCTAAGCACATTTCTGTTTATGAGCATTAATTTTTCATAGAATCATTGAATCATAAAATGGTTTGAGCTGGAAGGGACATCAAAGAGCATCTGCAACCACCCCTGCCATGGGCAGAGACATCTTCCACTAGAGCAGGCTGCTCAAAGCCCCATCCAGCCTGGCCTTGAGCACTGCCAGGGACAAGGCACCTTTGCTCTTGGATGGCATCTTCTATTTCTACCATGAACAACTTCACTCTTTGAGCAATATTATTTTGGTATGCTGCAGTCCAGGAGACAATATCCAAATGCTTTTTTATGCAGTCTGGGAAAGCATCTCCAGCTCCTGGATCACCTGTACCAGAAAAAACCCGGGAAATACTTACAGAGGCTCAGTCAGTTGTAATCCATGCAATAGAAATAGTTGGGCTCTAAGTCTTATACAACTTTTTCAATTGGGCAGAAACTTTACAAACATTTTAAGCGTGTCATCTCTGCCCCTTTTTAGAGATCTCCTTTAAACGAAAGGAAACTTTAAAAATGCATTCTAGAGCCTGCTGGATAAGCCATGTTCCACGCCATTGGAAGAAAATAGTGCTTATACTTTCTTTTTTGTGCTCAGGAATAGTAATATTAAGCAGCAATACATGTTTTTTAAGAAATATTTCTAGCTCTTCTTCCAAGTGAGCTGACAAGTCTATTCTGGTGATAAAAGCAAGTTTAGAAAAAGTAAATACGGATGTCACCTGCCATGGCTTGCTTTCCAAAGGAGGACGTTGTTGGCAATGTAACGCTGGCTGTACAATTTCACAGTTACTTTCTGAATATCTGTTAAATGCATCGTGTGTTAAATTATCACGTCTTGAAAAACTAGCGTGGAAGCCTTTGCTGGCATATTTGGGTCACCTCATGCATTTCTTCAGTAGTTGATATATGCAGCACCTTATTTCCTTTTGTCATGTATTGTGACGCTTCTTGTACCTTGTATTTCGATTATCATTTAGAGTTCCTCAAAATTTCTGCAGTGTTGAGACAGCAATTCTTGTCAGACTAAAATAAATCTGAAACAACTCTTGTTATTTTTCTTTTGTAGGAGAAGGTAATCACAGGGTCTTCTGAAGGAATATTTAAGCATGAGATACAAAAGTTATTAAATTAGAATTCTCTGCAGTCTCTTTTTGACCACAGTAAAAAATATTGTTTATTTTTTCTTCTCTAACCTCCCCAGTATTTTTCATTTTTTAAATCTAAATTATTCTATCCACTTGGATAGAGGATTTACTATGTTTTGGGGGTTATTTTTGCTACTGGTTTTGCTTTCAATTCTATTTAATACACATTGCAGACAATAAACTGGGCTGCCTTTCCTGTCAAACCTGGAATACTGGCCAAGGCTACCATGCAGCAACCAATGAGAGAAATTGCTTTTGTTTCATAAAAGTGTACCTAAAAGCAGAACTTGAGCCACATCTGGTATACATGAAATTAAATATTTTCTTTAAATTTACTGCTTTAAATAATTCTGAGAACTAGCATCCTAAAATTATTCTGTGTACCTCTGTACTCCCTCAGTGTCTAGAAGCCAGATAAGATGGGACTGAAGTCCAGTAGTGTTTGACCCCTTTTGTAAAATCACAATTCCTGGCTTTCTTGCACTGGGGACATGCCAGTAGAAAACTATGAAAGGAACAAAGATTTTCTTTGAAAAAGATGGTTTCTAAAAAAATACAACAGGGTGGGTTTGACGAATTTTCAAAGATTTTTCAAAATTTTGAAATTTTGTCAGAATTTTTCATTTAAGTGTTCTTCTATAAATGTAAATATTATTTTACATTTTTCTTGTTTGAAATTCAGGGTTTGGAAGAGCTGTGTTTTGTTTTACTTCGGGGTTTTTTTGCCCCTAGACAAATTTCTCACATTAATTTGAGATTTATTCAATAGAATAGGCTAAAGAAAAAAAATTCCAAAATTTTTTATTTTAAAAATACATTCAGATTCAGAATTGTATCAGTTTACAGAGGAAAAAGAATATTCAATAATTTTTTTTTTTTTTTTGACTTCTACAGTATATTCTTATTTGTTTTTCTGGTTTCAGAACCTAAATTGGACCCTTAGTTCCTCAATTTCTCTCTCTCTCATTTCTGGCAAAATTTAGCTTTGACTTGCAGTGAAGAATTTGTCTCCACTCTTGCTATGTGGTTTTTTTTCATTCCAAATTAGACATTTCTATTTGGTTTGGGAGGATGCTTTTGTTAATGCATACTTTTTGTTCCATCAGTGTTCAAAGCCAGGTTGGATGGGGCCCTGAACAACCTGATCTAGTGAAAAGTGTCCTTGCCCATGGCAGAGGGTTGAAATGATCTTTAAAATCCTGTCTAACCCGGACTACTTTATGATTCTATCATCCCAGCTACAAGTACTTATCTTTCTTTTGAGAAATAATTCCAATTCTGCTTTTTTGCATCTATTTTACTTTAAGTAAATAATTATAGATGTGAAAGAAAATTTTATAGAGAAGATGCCTACTGATCCTGAATACTTAAAAATGTGAAGCCATAATAATGTTTTTTATCTCCTCTTCAGTATTTATTATGCTTTTTCTGTATTATTTTCTATTTCTCTGCAGATAAATCTTGATTTAACTTAATAGCAAAATAAATCTCATTGTCAAAACTGAAATATATCCAGTGTTTTGTTATAGGTCATCTATCTCTACCTTGCATCTTAATTAATCAATTAACTGCTGAGTCATCTCTCCCTGTCCTTATCTTCACCCATGAGTTTTTTGACACATTTTTTTCCTGCCCTGTACAGCTGATGAGGGGGACTGAGAGACTGAATTTTATGGGTTCCTAGCATCCAACCAGGGTCAACCCACTACAGTCAGTCAATAGTCTTTAAATAATGTGGTGGAAAATATCTTGGGCAAGAAATATTTATGTACCAGAAAACCACCTAAGATTGTAGTAATAGTGTGCTTGATGTAAAATATATTTAAATGCACATAAACACAGATATAAAATAGCTCTATTCCAAAGATCAAATTCTCCTGCTCTATGTGTTAGCACAGCTCCCATGGGCGCCTTTATGACATAATTTACATCTCAACACAGTTAGTCTAACTTAATTGCATCTTTGTGTATAATTAATTATATTATCAATCTGTCTCCTTAATGTTCATTTGGATTTACAAGTTTTTATGATATTAGAAGAACAAAGAGGAATATAAAAAGCTGGGGATTCTTGTCTTGGGTTTTAATACATCCAGTAGGTTCAGACCCATGAGAACACAAAAAAAAAAAAAAAACAACAACCAAAAAACAGGAAAGACTATAGGAAATATAATTAAGAAACATATTTTTATGTATTCCAAAAAAAATTTATCCACTTGGGTATCTTTTTTTTACTTTTGTTGTCTTCTTCTTAATTACTGCGTTCTTTAATAAAACAGTGGGAGTGGTGGGAACAGATGCAGTGGGTATTGTTTTTCTGAGAAAAAGCTTTTAGAAAAATTTTAGAATGAATGTGATAAAAAAATTATCAGTTTGGTTTATTATTTCTGTTTGTTTGGCTTTTTTACCATGCAGAGAACCTCATACATATTATGTACATTCATGGACATCTTACTCAGTCTTCTACCTTAGCTACAGTATCTTTAATCTGTGTATCCTCTAAATTCACTCTTAGACTAAATTTATACTTTTAGCTTTTAAATAGAGACGCCTTATCTTTAACTGAAATGATTTGGTCTGTGAAAGACCTGGATAAAGAAACTGTCTGACACTCTTCAGTTGTCATTTACCCTGTTTTAATTCTCAAATAGTCTAAATTTTATTTTGAACTATGGTTTCATGTACCTACAATCAAGAAAATTTCTGTAAACAAAGAGAGCGTTCACACTGATGGATAGAGCACAACACCCATGCTGAGGGAATTGACATTAGAAATTGCAGGAATCTAGTATAAAACTACCCACCTTTAAGGCCTGCAGTGAAAAGTAATCCCAACAAACAAAAGAAACCTGAAATAGAATATAAAGGGAACCACGGACTGAGATGCAGATAGTTGAAGATATTTGACTTCAGTGAGATGAATTCCCACTCAAGCTATCTTCGAGTTCACACCAGTTTTTGAATAAAACTGGTTCACACCAGTTCACACCAGTTTTATTCAAAAACATATTTTAAACATGATCTTACTATTCAATTGTTTAAAAATTGTTTATGTTGAAAAACAAATTTCACACTGTAGTACCTGGACTTTCACAAAGGAGAAGGTCTATCTATTTGGGAAGAATTTCTTCACTGAAAGGGTTTCTAGCACTGAAATTGACTGCCCAGGGAAGAGTTGCCATCACTGAAAGTGCTCAAGAAATGACTGGATATGGCACTCGCTGCCATGCTCTGGTTCACATGGTAGAGATTGGTAAAAGGCTGCACATTATAATCCTGGAGGTTTTTCCAAACTTAATAATTCTATGATTTTATGATTCTGTTTTCCCAAAGCACGAGAAGACTGTACACCAGAAGACAGCCAAACACAACCACTGATGCACATCACCACTTTCACCTGTTTTTTGCATTTACCTCTCTGGAATTACTGCTGCCATTTTTATGAATACCTCTTGGGTCTCCCACTGCAGCTGCTCACTCCAAGTGGAGGAGTTCTAGCTCAGACACCACTGTGCTTTCTATCTTTTTTGGAGGCTGATCCCCAAGGACTGGGGGCAGAGAGGGAGCCACTGCACAATCCTACTGCTCTAAGAGTCCAGGCAAGCTTCCTTCAGGAGGAGACCCTGTGATGGGAAAGAGATCTTTGCATGGTGTGAGCATTACCCAGGAAAAGCACCACAAAGCAGCTGAGCCCACGGAGGTTCTTGGGTGCTGACTCAAGGGTGTTTGGCTGTTCCACTGTGTGGTGTCTGTACATTAGGTATGGAAAGGAGCAGTGGCTGCCTGAGGTCATCCAGGAACAATTTGAGGAATTCAATTGCAGATCTCATAAGTCAGCCTTCAGTCATTTGCTTAATAAACCATGATGTCTCTATGACACAAAGTTAGTAAACTTTGTTTAAACTGTGACATGACAAGTGCCTTTAAAAAAAAATCTAAGAAAATTATCCCTTTTTCATTGAATTTTGTTTATTGGTAGGATTAGCTTTCACAACTTATCATCATTCCCTTAGAAAACTTTTGCTAAATATCTCCAGTAATTTCAGCAATTCTCTACAAACTGAAAAATAAAACATGTGCTTCAGATTAGGTTGTTTATTGTTATATCTCATCATTTTAAAGAGTATTTTGAAGATAAACATCCATTTCAGAATATCAGCACCATCCCTATCTATAACATTTATGGATATACAACACTTAATTCAATAATTATGTAGCAGTAAAATGCTGAAAAATCTTTTCAAGTGTACTGAAATAAAAGCTAGTATATTGGTCACCCTAATACAACTGATTGTTGTTCTCAGTAGAACTTGTGACTTTGATACCTGCAACAGTTTTTCGTGTAACTGTGTAAGTATCTTTCTGCATATGCATGTTTTCATATACATTTAAAATATCCTGATGCCTTTTTCCTCAAAACTTGAGGACACACATTTTAATATTTTCTCATATAATTAGAAGCGAAGAGCCATGTCACCTCTATTATTTTAAATAATACAATTGTTTTCTCAGCAAACCAGATTCAAAAGGGACCCCACTAATGTTATAAATATATAGCATGCCATACTATATTGTACATATGCTGTCTACTTATGCTTAAAACATTTATTCTGGGAAAAAAAAACATGTGGTCACTGATTAATATTTTTAGCAAGTATTCTGACTGTAAGATTTTACAAGGAAATGGATTTATAGGCATTAGATTTCTAATTTATCATCACTTTCAGTTATTTAGTGAAGTACTAGTGGAAATGAAACGTGTACATGCTGTGAAAAGCTGATGAATCCATCTGCATGCAATCATTCTCCAGCCAATGAAAGGTGGGTAAGGCAAAGTGAAGAGGAATTGTCTCACTTCAGAAGAACACTTGAAAAACGACCATGTGTAATTGCAAAACTTTTATATTAAAGCATTTAAAAAAAGATCTGCTGAGCACATTACATCTCTCTTTAAAAATATAGAAGATTAAATTCATAATATTTGTTGCAGTTATTGGTTAAATGGCTTACATTTTTCTCTTATTACCCAAAAGCCTGTAGGAATCCAGCAGGAGTATTCATTACCATCCCTCAGGTTTGCTCCTGTAAAATTAGCCAAATTTTCTAACTTGATAGGAGTAATCTCACTTATATCAAACGGAGTAAATGTCTGTGGACAGAAAAGGAAGAGGTATTTTAGTCTGAAATGTAAGCTCTCTCTCTTGTGCACAAAGACTTTGATTATTCTATTCCTCTCTAGACTAACATTAAAGAGGTGATGAGCCAAGATAGACAGCATGGTTTTATCAAGGGCAAATTGTTTCTTGACCAATCTGGTGGCCTTCTGTGAGGAAGTGACTGCAACAATCAACAAGGGAAGACAGACTGATGTCACCTGCCTGGACTTCTGTGATTTCTTCAACATTGTCTTACATGACATCCTTATCTTCAAATTCGAGAACCATGGCTTTAAAGGGTGGATTGTTTGGATAAAGAATTAGCTGGATGGAAACAGCCAGAGAGTTTTGTCCACTGGTTCTGTGTGCAGGTGCAGGTGGCCCTTCAATGTTTTTGTCAGTGGTAGAGACAGTGGGATGGAGTGCAGCCTCAGCAAGTTTGCAGACAACACAAAGCTGAGAGGTGCAGAGGGCACCATGAAAGGATGGGATGCCATCCAGGGGAACCTGAACAAGCTTGAGAAGCTGACCCCTGAGAACCTCATGAAATTCAACAAGTGCCAGATGCTGGACTTGTGTCAGGGGAATCCCAGCCAGACATGAGTACAGACTGGGAGAGAAGTCACTGAGAGCAGCCTGCAGAGAAGGACTTAGAAGTTCTCATAGAAGAAAAGCTGAACAAAAGACAGTAGTGTGTGCCAGCAGCCCAGAAAGCCAAGCAAATCCTGGGCTGCGTCAAAAGCGGTGTGACCAGCAGGTGTGGAAGGACATTCTCCCTCTGCACTCTGCCTTCCTGAGATCCCAACTGGAGTGCTGCATCCAACTCTGGGGTCTCCAGCACAAAAGAGATGTGGACCATCTTACCTTTATAGAGCAAGTCCAAAGGGGGGTCATATCGATGACTGGAGAGCTGGAGCACCTTTCCTACAAAGACAGGTGATGAGATCTGGGTGTGAACAACAACTGGGCTGCTCACCCTGGAGAAGGCTCTGGGGAGACCTGATTGCAGTGTTTGACCTATTTCAACATACTGAAAGTGGCTTATGAAAAAGAGGGAGCAAGACTTTTTACACAAGCAAATAAGGTAGGGGGATAGACAAGCAAGAAGAGTTTGAAACCAAAAGAGGAGAGATGATGGGAAAAAAATTCTACTGAGAAGGTGATGGAGCACTGGAACAGGTTTCTCAGAGAAGCTGTGGATGCCCCGTCCCTGGAAGTGTTCAGGGCTAGGTTGGACAGAGCTCTGAGTAGCCTGGTCTAGTGGAAGGTGTCCCTGCCCATGGACAGAAACTCTTATTTTCTAGATTGTTGTATAGAAGAAAAGAGATTCAGCTATCATATTAATATTTTATGTCATGCAGAATTCATTACAGACCTTTTCATGGTTATAAGTGTTTCTGCATTCAAAGAGTTAAAATTACACTGAAGGACATAAATTGACTGCTTTTTAATTAGAAAATTGGTTGTTAATATATCATTGCCTGCTGCTGTACAATTTTCAGTGAAATTGCTTTTCCCTTCTGCAGTTTTGGCTTTCTGGGTTTTTTGAAGGAAATCTTTTCTTTGCCCCAGTCAAGCTGTGCAAACATAAAAAATATTTATGCTTCAGTTACATTCCTAAGGGATAAATAGCAGTTAGGTGGGTAACTCTAACTGAATTTCAATGCAAGTTAGGGACATCTCTGCCTTTACAAATTTCTCCCCCTATAGAAAGTCAGGTTTTTAGCTATAGCACATGCTTTCCCTTGGTAGCATTAGGAAGCACCCTTATAATTAGAAACTTGCAATGAAATCTTAATGAGAAACATGAGACAATATATCATAATCTAATATAATGATACCTATTAGAATGTTAGAGCTCAACTCATCAGTAGTATACTTACGAATACTTATCTTCATTATTAGGGAATTTTTGTAATTTAATGGATGGATATAATCACCAAGAAGACTGAAAGGAGTACCTGATTGCAGACTGACCCTGGAGCAAATTGTGATATAATTCATGTTTCAGGCAGGACAAGACTAGTTTACAGAGGGAGAGTAAGACTTTTTCATTTCAACAGTTACAGCTGAATAATGAGAAAGTACAGCAAGTCTTGCAATCCTTGTTATTTTATCATAACAACAGCGGTAAAAATAGGCAGAGTATGTCCATTATTGCAGGAATGTGGACAGAATGACCTGACTGGTATTCTCCACCTTCATATTTTTGTGGCTGATAACAATAATGGACAGCCGGTAGCTGAAACTTTCAACACTCATTTGGAAATATATTTTTTATATATTAATCAAAGAGTTATCCTTTTTGAATTATAGATCAGAGACAATAGAATGATAAATAATACAAGAACAAGATTTCTCTGAAGGTAGTTTCAGAAAAGGGTTCCATAAGCACAGCAGGATGTGCTTTCACATCTGTCTGAAACACATTTTCGTGAAATTCCTGGAGATGAATCTTTTTGGAGTACTCACGTATTTGTATGATTAATATCAAGAGTCATTTGTCAGAATTTATAAGGTCTGTCATTTGCAGATAGCTGTCATGACGTTTTTTACACATTAATAATCTTCTACACTGCAAAATATTCAGACAACGTGATTTTAGTAGCTTACAGAAAGAATAGCAGTCAAGCAGTCAACAGTCAAAAATGTAAAAACATTAATTTTCAACAGTATTATTTTTTCTTGTAATATATCCTTTTCTGCTATTGCCTATTTATATTTCTATTTCCCATTTTCTGCTACAGCTCCTTATCTCTCTTCCCTTTCATCCTGTTCTTATTTTCCCTTTCTTAATTATTCTTCCTCTTTCTTCTTGACACTCTCATTACATTTATTTTTATAAAGTCTTGTTAGAAGGGAGAAAACACTATTAGCAATCCTGAGATTTTCGTGCTTATGAATTTCCAGTAATGAATGTCTTTTACATCATGATTTTACATTAGAGAAAATAAACTGGAACATGAAAGCACAGCTTAGGCCAAATGAGAATTTCCCTTTTAAAGCTGTGTTTGTTGCATTAGTGGGGTAGATAAAACTGCACCCAACAATACCTCAGGTCCCTCTCTATTCTTGTGTTCAGTAACCTTCTTTCCTGCTCTTTCCCTGGTCACTTAGGCCAGATAATTTTAAAATATATGTACAGTATGAGAGTGCAGAATGCTTGTGTATACCTGCAATAGCAGATATCTTGGATGATGAAGCTCCTAGGGTCAAGCATTAGGAGACTCACTGGCCCTGATGGCAGGCGTCAGTTTGCTGCAAACATCAATCAGCCTCTGTTGCTACTTGCAGATCCCTGATGTTGTTGAAACATTCTTCTGATTCTTTGGGGTTTGTTTTTTTTTTTCAGATGCCACCCCAAGGGTTTTATAACTTCTCATGTCAGTATTTTCCCTTTCTAAAGTCTGAACTGCTCCCAGTGCTTCAGCAGTGACACTTTTGAGTTTTCACTTCTGTCTTATTTTGTATCATTTTAGCTCACATGCTTCCTCAAGCATTGAAACCAGGTTCCCAGTAACCCAGAGCCAAGGTCCAAATGCAGCCTGGGGACACAGAAAGCTGAGTCCTTGGGGGGAAAGTGACTCTCAGTCCCTTCCTCAGCCTGTAAGACCTGCCAGCATCTCCATACCTCTGGCAGTGTCTGTGGAAGGAAATGCTTCTTTATCACACCCAGCCCCTGCTTCTGTGCTATAAACAGCTGCTGCCCTTTCTCCAGAACTTCTGAAATCACAGGAGTCACACTTAATTCTTGTACAGTTTGAGCCCCTTTAGCAGGATCGTTTCAGCTATTCTTAGATTATGTATCTTATTTCTGTAAGCCTATATCATTCTCTTGAGCCTGAAAATTTCTACTGAAGATATCCCTTCTGTAACACTTCAGCATTTCCCTCCGTCTCTCTTGATTACATGTGTTGTTTTTGATACTTAATTGGAAAAAACCCCAACACAGGAAAAATCTTGTGGTTTAGGAAATGGTAAGATTTAGGAACTTTATTTATCCTCTCTTTTTGGCTTCCTAATCTAAAATGCCTGTGTTAATGCTATATGAATGGAAAGTAAAAGTTGCATGGGTCGTATCCTTGAATGTTCTTTCAGCAGCAGATCCTTTCTGTCACACAACTAATTCCAGCAAAGTATCTGTGTTTAAAGAGAGTGCAAATGGAGCAGAATAAAAATAAGTATGGGCTAGCCAAAGTGTTTGAGATAAAAAAAGTAAAAGTCATTTTGGGAATTCAAATGTTGTCATGAAGGCAACTTTTCATTTGCTAATTTAAAAGCATTGAGGCATGGGCTACCAAAATTGAGAACAGTATTTTTTTCCTATTTCCATTGCTTAAAATGATTTCATTTCCTAAAAAAGAAAAAAAAGGACTTCAATAGAGGGAGGGCAGTGCAAATGCTGAACTATCAGACTGAAATTTAGGGACAGTGACTCTGCTGGGAGGTACTGACTAACTCTTGCAAGATACTCTATGCCTAAACTCGACTGTGATGCACAGGGGTATTTTGTAACTTTTTTACTTACATGGGTGAAGATACTGATGCCCTTGATGCAGTCCAGCCAGATCAGAAACTATGAGGCCGAACTAATCCATTCTCAATTAAAAATGTTTTATAAATCAAGATAATGCACCCAATTTTTTCAGTAGGCTCATTTATACTCATTTATATGTAGTTCTGCATAAATTCTTTTCTGTAATTTCAGTCACTTATAAATTCAGGAATTTTGGGTAGCACCATTTGTTCGTTTGCACTTACACAGCAACAAAAAGTATGTTTTCAGCCAGGGCAGAGGTCCTAGAGGTAATCTCTACATATCTGACACAATTATTGGTAATTACAAAGCCCTAGCTGTATGGAGTTCAGCATTTAAGATGATATTATTTCCCCTCTCTCCCCTCAGATCTGTCTTTTTTCCTATAGTTTCATAAATACACTGTTGGTCTGAGGGACACTTCTAATATATGTTTCTTTTTTACACTGGTTTGTAGGACTTAGATTAAAAAAGAAGCCAAATTCTCTTAAGTCCTAACACCCATTAAAAGTGAGTGCTAAATGCACTTGCAAGGATTAATTTCTAATTCTTCTACTTAATAATAATTATATCATGAAATTAATAACAGAAATCCTAAGAAGGAGAAAACTATAGCTTATCAGTAAGAATTCTGTGGAAAAACCCCCAGGTTTTGATTTATTCTTATTTCCTTAGATCTTTCTAATTCACTATTGTTGTGAATCTACCCTCCATTTCATCAATCCTCAGAACCTTTGTCCCAAACCATAAATACCTTTGATTCCTTTAGCAAAAGGCACAATCACAGTAAGCTGCCTAAAGGGAGACAAAGGGGTGGTAATTTTTTTTAAAAATTTAAATAAAATATAGATAGCACTACTCTTATAAGCGCGTGGTTAGGATTCTTGTGTTAACTCAGAGCAACACAGTTTCCTCAAGTTTTCTTTGACAAACTGCAAACTAAGTCAAAAAGGATCCTATGAAATAATATTAACAAAGCATTCTTTCAACAAGTAAAAAAAGGTCATATCATCTTTTACAAATATATTTCTAACTGGAAAAATAGGGTTATTTTTAAGTGGAATCAAACTCTGATAATCTAGTTTCATCAGAGTGTTGGTTTATCTATAATATATCTGTCTTGACATGAAGTCAAATTGGCTTAGAAACATTAAGGGTTTCAGAGCAGTTCCCAAATTTATCAAATGCAGAAAACAGGCAGGAGTTTAGCCGCAAACTCTTATTTTTCCTTGATCATGTAGCAGGCGAAAATTCACAAGCGTTATCAAGGTAAATACTCAAGTGAATATTTGTGCAAATATTTAGCCACTACTGCTTCTTTTGCAAACAAAACTTTGCAATCTACAAATATTTACAGGAAAAAAAGAAATAGTCCAGTAGTAATCTGACAAATTCTCTTCTCCTAAAAATCTTTGGGATTTTCAGCATGCTTAGAAATTATATTGTCTTGGTTTGAAAACACAGGTGTCTGCTAAGGAAGGCAGAAGCCTCTCTTGAAATGAAAAGTGTAAACCTCCTCACTCCAAATTATTATAATTTAGAAATTAAGGGGCTCTCAGGCGAAGATATGGGAGTAGGAATAACAGTTCTTTATTAGGGAAATAAAAATAAAAATGCAGTAATACAAAACAACACTGACAGAGTCAGAATATGACCTGACCCCCTGTTGGTCAGGGTGTTGGTAGCAGCCCAATTAAATGGGGGCTGCAGCCCTCCTGGAGTGACAAATGTGGTTCTGTTGAAAACAATGATCCTGTAGAAGGGTGTAGCTTTCCTCTGATGGTCCAGTGGTGGTGCAGATGGGCCTGGTCCTCCTCTGGGAATCCAGTGGGAAAAGGCTGACTGTGGTGTTCCAAATCTCAGATTATATCCAGGAAGGAATGGTTGGCTCCTCCCCCTGGGCAGAGCAACTCACAGCAGGATGATGCAATTTTATCAGTCCCGCAGTGAGACTCGATGACTCCTTAACAGAAGATATCTCTCTGGAGGGAGGATGGGTTGTGGAAGAGATAAAGACAACTCTCTCACCTGATTTTAACAGGTGGCCCATTAACAGAAGATAACTGTCCCACCTGTTTCTAACAGATGGCAATAGAATACACATCTCCGGACACATCTTGCATTGCAATGTGAGACATATATAAAATATAGTTTTCTACCTGTGAAAAAAATTTAAGAACAGTGTTCAATTGGATGACAGTAATACAGGTAAAAAAAATCTTAAATAAAAAAAATTAATTAAATGAGATCAGTTGCAAGATTGATGACAGACTGGGTTTATGAACCTCCCACAACTACCCAGTGGCTGGGAGACCAAATACTAAGCAGTAAATCAGCTGCCTAATCGTTGATACAAAGTCCCTTTCCTTAGGTGAAGATGAGATCCCTAAGGATTCATTACATTCTGAAACTCTGGAAAGCATCTCGACCAGTGGTTTTCAGTCTGCGACCTCAGAGATCTAGGGGTTTTTCTAAGTCTGTAAAAGGTGGCTAACAAAATCCTTTCTTATTTTGATGATTGCTCACATTTTTTCTTCACAGATCCTAACACCTTCTGAAAATATTAGATGACCTCAGATTATGATTGTTATTTCCAATCTGTGTTCATTGTACAGGAACTAATAATTTGCTTGAAAATCAAATACAGAGGATACCTCAACCATCATTGTTAAGGATGCAATCACTAGTTAGTTAGTTTTAAAACAAACTAGAAGGAAAGGTTAAAACTCTGTGAGGGTGAAAAAAATGGTACACTTAAATATGTCATCTTTGGTTGAAGTCTTCCAGTCCTAGAAAATTGGAGCACATGTCATAGGACTTCTGTTCAGATAATTCCTACTCATTTTGTATGCCTTTTCTCCGTCTTTCTCAAGAATACTACAAGCTCTTAATAACGTTATTATCTGCTAACAGCTGCTTCCTACAGCAGGATGTCTTATTTCTGTTAGTCTTAGAAACTTTCTTAGCCATAATTCTTCCCACAGCCATGAGCAATCTGCCTGTTCCCAGTCAGGCAAATACGGAGACTTTTTGAAATTCTTTAAGTTTTAAGAAAAAGGCAGACTACTTTTTTACCAGTACGGTGTATCTTTTTTTTCTTTCTTTCTTTCTTTAAAACATTATATACTAATTAGCATAATTTATATTTTAAGTTATTCCTCAGTCACACACAGAGAGAATGCTTTTGAAATGTCATGAAGAGTAGAATACTTTTTCGCACAGGCATGTGGTGATAGGAGAAGGTGAGATGGTTTAAAACTGAAAGGTTTAAATTGGATTTTAGGAAGAAATTCTTTCCTGTGAGGGTGGTGAGGCACAGGAACAGATTGCCCAGCGAAGCTGTGGATTCCCCATATGTGGAAGCATTCAGGGTCATGCTGGATGTGCTCTGAGCAATCTGGTCTTGTAGAAGGTGTCCATGCCCAACTCAGAGAGGTTCTTTCCAACCCAAATAATTCTATAATTCTATGTATAACTTTATCTGTACAATTTCTAGATGAGATTTTTTTTTTACAGAAGATTAAAGGTATTGAAAACATTTTCAAATTGAGAAGTGGTTTTGATTGAGTGAAATTAAGCTTTTTTTCTAGTTTGC
The DNA here is from genome assembly GCA_024362935.1 of Setophaga petechia. Taxonomy (NCBI): domain Eukaryota; kingdom Metazoa; phylum Chordata; class Aves; order Passeriformes; family Parulidae; genus Setophaga; species Setophaga petechia. The sequence goes on from JANCRA010000013.1 coordinate 12,781,598, forward strand.
ATTTTTTCATTGAAAGATTTCCGTTTTTCAATCCTAAGGCAGGATTTTTACTAGTTTATGCCTTTGTGACTTGAGTATCAACATCTGTGCTTATCTTTAGAAATGTCATTCATCATTCATAGTGTGCACAAATGCTCATTAGAAAAACTGAAGATACAAGAGGAATGTATAAATAAAGGAAATGGAGTCAAAACCACTCCATTCTAAGTAAAAAAAAAAATCAGGAAATTTTCTTTGGCATTTTACTTATCCTCTAGAAAGAATATTAAAAGTTCTTTTGTTTTAAATAAAGGTTAGCAATTGCTACTAACAATCAGAAGATATGAAATAAGCAGTTCAGCACTGAAACAGTTCAACATTTAGAAAATCAATAAATTATTATTAATTCTTCCATAACTTACCTGGCAAGTGTTAAAAACTTCATTGTTTCCTTATCTAAATTTACAAATGTGCAATTAAGAAACAGAAAGCATGAGAAGTACAATGAAGGGTGGCAGATACTGTATTTAATGGGAGTTTGTAGAGGTCCATTGGAATATTAAGCCCTTATGTTAAATCCTGTGCTGGTTTTGCATTAATTGATATTTGGTGAGGAGGGGAGAAGCCAGTCACGGAAGTGATTTTCTAAGAGAAGCTGCTAGCAGTTTCTTCTGTGCCTGACAAAACCAATCAATGATTAGTTTTGAATATTGACACTTCTTAAACAACTAGAAAGCTCTGTGAACAGATATTAAAAATGAACAAACCCCAGGAAAAGCTCTCTTAGAGACAGAGAAGAGAGATGAAGTCCCTTTTCCCCCATGCGGGGAAGAAGAAGAAGAAGAAGAAGAAGAAGAAGAAGAAGAGGAAGAGGAAGAGGAAGAGGAAGAGGAAGAAGAAGAAGACTTCTGTGCCTAGAGATCATCTCATAGAGAGATAAAAAAAACCTTTGCTCTTGAACAGTTCCCCTTTAAAATAGTACCCCATAAGTTGACAAGGCCCATAAACACAGCTGTGGGATGCTGTGAAAGATGGGAGGGACTTCACAATTGCAGATTTCTGGGTGGCTGCTATTTGTGGAGATTAAAAGCCACAAGAGAACTATTTTCTTGTAGAGAAGTCTCCATAGCATGACAAGAGACAATCCTCTCCCTAAGTGAAAAATTATTCTACAGGTGATAAACTAACTGAATTGTTTCTGTACATTGTTAGTGGGGAAAAAAGGGTGTAGGGAAGAAGTGCTCTGAAGGTTTTATTCTGACTCCTATTATTTTTTAAGTTTCTGTTAATAAAGTTTTCTTTATACACTTTTAAAGTTTTAAGCCTGCTTTGCCTTCCTCCTAATCCTATCTTAAAGCAAGAAACGAGTAAATAATTCTAGAGGGTACATGGGCATTTGGCCAACACTAAACCAACAACATTAATTAGTGCATTGGCCGGGAAATCTCAAGTTGGTGAACCAAAACCACTACAAGTCCCAATTCTTGGTGAGTACGGCTTGCAAAATAAATAGCTTTTTTTCATATTGTGAAAATATGAAAGTCTTTCAAGTCTAAATAAGGTTCAGTCTTTTAAGTCTAAATAAGACTCAGTTCTGTTTCTGCTAAGTTTGTTTTGTGGATCTGTCCCATTTTACTAATGGTGGGGAAAGTTGAATTTTTATCAGCAATCTGGAGTGAGTGTTTGCCTTTTAAAGATGGCAGAGTGATGTCAAAGTACAGGATCTTGCCTTGCTGACTGTGGTGAAGAAAGAGCAAGTTGGACTTGTAGCACGTAAGACCCACTAGAGCACCTTGACTCCCACTCATATTTGCAATTCCTCCTCTTAAGACCCAGAAATCTTCACCAGTGTGAGAATTCCATTCTACACATGCTGGACTGAGAAGAAACATCCCATTTTATCCTTCTCTTATCTTCTATTTTAAAAAAATGTCAGTGCTGATTGAAGATAGAAAACAAGACATATAAACCCTGTGTAAATATATTGCTTACATGTTCAGCTCTTATGTTTGCCCTAAACCTTCACTAACTCCGAATAAGACAGAGATGAAAGGGAAGTCCTTCTTTTTTTTGTGTATGTGTTACAAAAAGTCATTAAATGCTTTTCCTGAACTGAACAAAAAGCATCAATAAAGAACATTTGCAACCAAATTCTGCTGATGTTTCTTTCTCTATGGAAGAGACACTATTGAGAATCATATATTGCATTGTACTTTATAGCAATAAGCTCCTTCTCAAGTGCTATGTGACCTAATTTTTCTCTGTGTTATTAAAGCAGAAGAAATTCAGAACAAAATATTTAAAGCTGAATATCCTTTTATGCTCAAACACTTGTATAAATATTTTTGGCTGTCTATCTGTTTGACCCTTTTTGTAACACTCTCTGGACTGTTGATTGGAATTATTTTATTTGTTATAAATCTTCAGACTTCAGCAAGCAAGCAGGTCTTTACTGGGACAACATTACACATTTCTCACTATGAAAATAGTGTTTTCATTGCTGACATTGCATGATATAGTCAGAGGCCGGGAGATGAACGCTGGACATTTGACCTTTGATGATCGTTTTGAGCCATTAATAATGGAAAGCTAATTTTAAAATAAAATCGAAGTAGACAAAACTATTAATATTTATAAAATTCTTCCACAGCATAACAGATATTGCAAAGATTTCTTAAACTGAAGAAAAAAGACAGTAATTATTTATGGATCCATAGCAACTTAGTGCAGCTTCTTAGACCAAAATTTATTAAATATTTGAAAAAGTTATTCTTCTATTGTTAGTGATATTTCACACCTAGCAGTTAAGCTCCATTTTTGTCTCATCTAGTAATACATATGCAACCTGAATTCCAAGACTACACTTTTCACAATCTTCTTAGACTTATTAGCTGTGATTTTGGAGTTTCTTCCCAGTGTCTGGATCAGAGTTGTGCAGAATTCAAATTCTGGTACAATTTCACAGCTTTTAGTGAAGACAAGAGCTTTGTTAGATGTAGTCAACTTTTTCATAAATGACAGAAAATAGATGAGAAAAAGAATAAATGTGTGAGTATGAATTGTAGCAAGTTCACAGAAAATCCTCAGAGAAATCACATTTTTAGTTACTTTTATTGTGGAAAAGAAATTTCAGGAGAATTTCTACTTTTCTTACACAGCTCTAGACAGCAAAGCCAAAATCAATCCTCCTGAGAAAGTTCTGAGAAATTTATCTGTTAAAAAGTTAAGTGGCAAATATAAATTTTTTTATATTCCTGGTTTAATTAGCATAATTATGAATAAGTGTGAGTATTCAAGTCAAACATTCAGATAAGCTACATTCCTTAAAAAGAGACTTTTTATAGCTAGCACATGTACTTTTCTTTCACTTTAATTTGCATGTTTTAAAATCTATGTGGCTTTGAAGATAACATCATCAACCCATTGTACATACTCTTCTAAGCTTCCTCTGAGGTCTTCTTCAACTAAACTCTGTTGGCCATACCTGACAGGTCTTCTAACATGAATTCAGTCCTCAGACTCCCAAGTAATTTTTGCTTTCTTCTGATGCCCATCTTTTAACCTCTATTTTGAATGTCCTTTCATTGATGTTCTGACCTGGGCTATACATAGTGCTTCAGATAAAAACTTGACATTGTGCTACTCCATTCCTAAAAAAGTATCTCTTGTCCACACTCTGCTTTTATGAGTTAAATTTCCTCTCTGCCGGGGAAATATGACATTTGGGAGAGTCATACAAAGGACATGCACATCCTATGCATCATATTGAAATTGGGTTTCAGAATCCTCGATCTTTCAACATTCAAATATGTTTAATGCTGTCTCTCTGCAATGTGCAGAGGAAAAAAGCTACAAGGATTATCCCAGACCATACTTATCATTCATTCATGATGCTGTGTTTGGGCAGTGGAGTGATTCCTCACTATATCTTTCATGAACTTTCACAGCATCCTGGTTTATAATTCAAGGTGAACAGTTGGGATTTCAGTTTGGCTTCATATCAAATGCAGTTTAAGTGGCCAAGTTTTTCTGCTGTCAATACTAATTGTGACAAGTTAATCCACCCTGAAATACTAAGGAGAAATAGCAACATTTAGACATTCAACTTCCTTGTGCTTCTATACTGGAACTATTGAAAGACAGAACATGTTCAACATATTTGAGTCTTTAAAATTTGTCTACTTCCTATACTTTTCTTCATATCTTCTGCCAGGAAAATGTCACTCAATTTTAAAGCACCTTTATAAATTAGAAGTCTGGTTGATTTTTGAGTTTTCATTCTTTTGGTTGAAATATTTTCAGATGTTACTTGAAATAGATATTAATGATAATAGTACTTACTAGAGGGGTACTGTAGTAGCATGTCAAGATCCCAGCTTGCCATTGTTTTAAGCATTGCAATTACACAAAATGAGTGGTAGTATTTCCTAAGGTTCTTAGACAAAATTAAAATATGATAATTATCTTTTATTCAGGCAATATTGAGAAACAACCCAGGTAAGTGACAAGAATCAGAAAGAAGAATGAAAACAAATTTCTTGAAAAAAATTTATTGATTGTCTATTTGGTTTGAACTCTTTGTCCTATGTTTCTGTCCATGAGATGCATAAATTTCCTCCAGATCATTCCTGGGTTTAGTCTATGTGTTTGTAAGTTCTGCAGAATATTTGTACATAGTTCAAAACCATTATGTAAATTACTTCAAATGTCTAGAAATGGTAGTCTGTAAGTCACTCAACTATGATTCTAATTTGATGAACAACACTCAGAAATTGCACTGAAACCAACTTTCTGTCTCAGGTTAAAAGTGCAAATATACATATTTATAAAATAAAAATTGGCATTCAGCAATATTCTCGAGGTTACTTTTTCCATTGGTATTCATTGAGAGTATTCTAATGATATATTCATTATATGAAGTATTCATTGAGAATATTAATATGAATTCCAATATTCTTTTAATATTCAGTGATCATAGAATATTAATGAAAAAAACACAATAAATCAGAGAATGCATATTAGAGGGAATACCTTTTACTATTTGAAAGAATATGTTTGAAGTTGTTCTGAAATATTTGTACATTTCAGAGGAGGGTCATATCTCTGGATGTACCTTCTTTGAGTTTTGTCATGCAGACTTCTTAAATAGAAATCATTGTTAAATTAATGACTATCTCTCCTTGAAATAAAATTTTGCTTTGACATGAGACCTGAGACATCCTGTCTCACCAGGTGTGTCCTAGATCTGACCATGGGCAGTGAATCTGAGCTGGCAATATGGGATTGCTTTCCTTCAACAGCCACACAAGGAGCTTCTTTGTGAGCTCCTTAGGATGGGAGACTAAGTAAAAGAAAAACAAAACTGTCTAAACCCATGCAAGCACAAATACTACCTCTGAAAAAATATATAACACAGAAAGAGCTGAACAAGTTGCTTGACACGGATCAGTATTTCTAAGGAAAACAAAGCACTGCTATTCTAGGAATAAATCACAGAATGACAGAATGTCCCAAATGGGAAGGGACCCATCAGGATCATCAGACAAACTCCTGGCTCTGCACAGGACACCCCAACAGTCCCACCCTGTGCCCGAGAGCATTCAATGCTTCTTGAACTCTGTCAGGCTCGGTGCTGTCCCCCTTTTTACTCCAACATGACAAATGCACTACATATTAATTCTTCTTCAGCTTTTGCATTCTCACTGTATGTACAGAGCCATACCCATGCAGGCACAAAGAAAACTTGATTTTTTTTTCATTAAGTGGGAACATATATGGAGAATTAGCCCTGAATTCCTAGTTTTTGTTTAAATGTCTTCTGTTTTACCAAAAGATTTAATTTAACAAACTGTGAATCCTATTATCTCACCTTATCACTTCATGTACAGTGGGCGGAAAAAAACAATTCATTTTTCACAGGTAGTTTGTATACAGTTTCCAATTCATGTATCCAGTTTCTAAAAACTTTAATAGACATTACATATCTAATTGATTTTTAATTACTCTTTGATTTTTTCCCCTCAATATAAATTCCCTACTGAAGCTTCAGTCAGGGTTTTAAGCATGAATCTTGAAGAAAACTATATGAAACTGATTTCAAAGGAATTTTTTTTCCTCTTAAAGGATAACTATGCTCTAACTGAAATGGCTGCACACATTTCAGAATGGTAATTGTTCTAGAGTGTTAAATTTAAAGCAGAACTTTTTTACTGTAGAGAGGCTCATAAATCAGAGCATGCTTTGTCTTACAAGAGTTTATTACAATGACATTCAGTACTTGGTTTTTTGGTACTTAGTACAGGTTGAGTTGAACAGCATTGTCAAACTGCCAAGTTATTGAAGCTCATGAACCTTCTCACTGACCTCAGTATTTGCAGAAATGGAACCTAATTCTGCAAATATGATCCTGAAACAACTAAGGTTCCAAGGATTAGACATGTAAGCTTACTATTTTAATATTTTAATTACCCACTGAAGTGTTTTACAGGAAATGCTGGGAAGGAGAGTGTGCCAAAACCAGAAGATTTTGAATGAAAATATCTGCAATTCTTAACCTTGCCTGTATAAATACGGTGAGAATATATGCAGTAACCTTGAGTATGGTTCAAATTTAGCTAAAATCAGACTGGAATTTTACATAAAAGCTGGAATTAATTGCTAATTCAAGCAGGAAGACTACAGAGCCCTTGAGTCCTGCTACTCCGTGTTTCAAAGTTGTGGCAAGGCTGTAATGTCAGAACCCAAGAGCAGGCAAACTGCACCTGCAATTAATGTCAAATGGTTGTCTGAAGTGTGGAGTGGGCTTGTCTTCAAGAGCAGAAAACCAACATATATATTTTATTTCTTCTATGTGTGAATGTCAAACCCATTAGTATTAAAGAAGCATATGTAATGGGCTGCTAAGAATTTCACCAGCACAGATGAATTGGGTGGATCAATATGTTACTACATCGTTAGTACAAACTGACTTTGAGCTTAGGTAATGGCTGACAAAATGATTCAAAAGGAGTATGTAAGGGAAATAATTGCACCTCCCATTACAGAAAGCTCCCTGCTTATTCCAAAAATGCTACAAAAGGCTATAACTGCTGATAGTTTGCTGAGCTGGCAAAAAAATCAAGGAAAGCAGAAGGATGAAATACTGGAAGAACTACTCTGTAGTCACAGAGCTGAAGGAGGTTTTAGAGATACCAAATACAGTGAGTCAGAAATTCAGCATACTGTGTGCACATCTTCACATCTTTTCATCCCCAAAGATCTATGAAATTTATTGAAGATAGCTGCAGTTGTCTGACAAAATCAATTCAGCACAGATATTGCATAAAGGTCAGGAATTTTGCTCAGTCATGTCATAATATGCAGTTACAGTAACAATTATATATAGCTATCATGCCAGGGGTTACAACTGAGTATGAGTGGAAATCCTTTGTGGATATTCCATTAATGTTCTTGCTGTACTATTGACGATTATGAGCTCAACACTGCACACAGCCCAGCACTTTCTGCTTGGGGGAAACTGTTTTTTCATTACTTAGAAGAACACTGTCTCATCCCTGAAGAGCTACCTGACTGAGCCTGTTCCTATGCCTGGTTATTTGTCTACCTGATGCACACTGAAAAATGTGTCCTATCAATATATGTGTGATCCCATGATGGACCAATGGACTGATACAACACTACCAAATTATTTTACCAATGGTTCACGAAATTATTGTTTCAGCTGAAGCTCTCCCTGCCGCATCAGCCCTACAGCTGGGTATTGAACCATGGTGTATATCCAATTCTTTCAGCTTTTGAAACCAAGGCAGGATTGTATTGCTTGTCCCTTAACCCTCATTTCCAGAGCTCAGTTTCCATGGCGTGCTTCCAGTAGCACCATTGGTGTCCAGGTGGATGAACAGCAAAGTTAATGGCCCAAAGGTAAAGTAAAACTTGGTAATCCCTCCATAACATCCCAGATATGGGGGTCTATTCAGTTTACAGGGCAAGGTTTTGGTTTGGGTCAACTGTGTAGACAGCCATATAAGAGAAGAAAAGGGAGGAGGTGCTGCAGCTGCCCAGGAGAATGACCATGGAGAGGCAGCTGTTCTCCTGAAGTGCATCAATGACTATACCTGCACATATCCACTCTGCAGCCCTGGGAGGAGCCTGGCTGTAGCAGGTTTTATCTGAAAGACTGCAGCCTGTAAGAATAAATTGGATCAGGGAAAAAGGTGTGAAGAGAAAGAAGAGCAACAGAGAGGATGTGTTACAGACTAAAGCCCATCCCAATTCCCTATTCCCCTGCACTGCTAAGGTGGGAGGAGATAGAATGGTCAGGAGTGCCAATGAACCCAGAAAGAAGATGGGAAAATGAGAAGGAAGATGCTTACAGATTTGGTTTCATTTGTCATTATCCTGCTTTGCTATTAAAAACTACATCAATCCCCCAGGTCCAGTCTGTCTTGTTGATGACAATAATTCCTGAGTAATATCCCTGTCCTTGTCTTGAACCACAAGGTCTTTATTCCTATTTTGCCTTGCCTTTCAAGCTAGCCAAGGTTAACCCGCCACAGAGCACCCAGCAAGAACCAAGTCTCCCACTCAAGTTAGAGCCCATTGGGTGGCTATTTCCATCCTTACAGGTACCTGTCAGCTATTTCCCACCTTTCTCATTTTCATCAGCACCTCACTCTGTAGCATGAAAAAAAAGACTAAACCTTTGCTATTAAAACATGATTTTTTTTTCCTAGGTGAGATGTTCACAACTTACAGAATATACATTACCTAATTCTACAAGCGCTGTTGATTATAAAATTAAATTATTTCAGTAATTCAATGAATGTCAATGACACATATGCAACTATGGGTTGTATGAACACAAAGATGCTACTATCCCAATAGGACTATATTAGCAAGTGACATGCAGGACTTTATATAAATAACAAGAGGTTGAATGTTATTCATAATGTGTTTGGGGTAGTACAGTTTGCCTTCAGAAAGACATTACCCTATGTAAAGCCACAAATAACATATACTGCAAAGGTATTTTTCTTTATTTTTAGGATAAACAAATATAATGAAATATAAAAAACATGCTAAAATACTCTTTAAAAAAGAAATTATACGTACATATGCAAGAACTGCTGACATAGCAGCTGGTAAAATGATAATGATAATGTATGTTTTGTGATAAGTTGCCTCTATGTTTTAAGACAGTACTTCCTCATATTAACATAAAAATTTGAATTTCTTTGATCATTACTATACAATGTGTTAATCTATTTTTATGAAAATTTAATAAATATTGGAACAAGAACAAGAAGCTTTGAAAATTAGAATTACCTGCTTTTATATCTTTTAATGTTGAAGTGGTGGAGGCCTATTCTTGTTCTGTTTAAATTAATGCAATTTTTACTTGTGATTCCCCAAAAGGCTGCAAGATAACAATATTGTGTTTCTAAGCAAGAAAGAAAGGTTGGAAATATGACCTAATCTCCTATACTGCAGGAACAAGACAGTTCATAGTCATTACTTCTGGGGATGACAAACCTTACCATTGCCAGGCTAAATTGGTCAATTTACAACGAACCTCTGTGGCATCCTGCTCTTGCTATGCTCTGTTTCCTTTAAATGCTTGTCCCTCAGCTTTAAGAGCTTTAATGCAGGGGAGGAACTCTCTCACACTCAGTAAAAGCAATCTCAATCACTCAGCTCTATATACATATTTAAATACACATTACTCAAGTCTAACTCCTGCATTAATACAATCGCATGACCCTTTTCCTATAACGCAGTCATAAGCAATTTTTTTTAAGTATTATAGAAGACTGGATAGACATAAACACTCAGATATATTTCTGGGATGCTGCATTGTACTCAAGACAGAAATCATGCATTTTATTTGCTCTCTTTTTATGTCATGCTCCATTAAAGGAGTAGAGCAATGTGAAACCTCTGTGCACTATGAAACCACGGATGCAATCTGCTGAAACTATGTCACTAAATATGCCAAGTGTAAGCCAAGCATGCCAGCTAAGAGTGAAAATGCAACATTATTGGGTAAAGTTGTTTTTTTTCCCAAAAATATGGCGCAATATCATGATGTACAGATCTGATTAACCAAAAAAGAAGAAAAAAAGTAATGTTGCTTTTTCATAGCATGTTGCAATTTATGTTTCTCACATGGGTGAGAAAGGGCTTTCCTCCTGAGAAAAGGAGACAAACTGGTCAGGTTAATGGTAAAAAAAAAACTTTTTGCAGATTATTGTTACCATTTACAGTCATGGGTTAGTTACAATCAGACCAACGGTACATCAAGGATGGTTTCCAAAGAAGAGTTAAGCAGAGTTACATGTGATTTTTTTTTTTTTTAAGAATTTTCACTTAACTTTGTGTAACTTTGATTTAGTTTATTTAAAAAATCTTTTTTCATTATTATGATTATTATAGCACTTTCTAAAACTTATTTATTATTATTTTTTATTTTAAAAGTCTTTTTAGTATCAAGTCTGATGGAACCTCTCCCTTTTATTGTGAAGGATTTGGGGATGGGTTGTTTCTTGGGGGGGAAGAGGGGGTGGGAGTAACTTTATAAGTTACCTTAATTCTCAATTGGAGAATTTTGCAGAGGAGACAGGCCAGGAAAATCTGTCTCAAAGCTATAGGTGACACCAGGTCTCTTCACAGTCCTTAGGACACAAATGTTCAAGGGATGCCTCCAGATGGAGATCAAGCAACTCTTTTTCTTGGAGCAGTGAAAATTTGCAATCTGAATCAATTTAGACAATAATTTTAATAACTGCAACAAGTAATTGAGAATAATAATACAATTATTAATAATAATTATTAAAAATTCATTATTAGACAATAATTACCATTTGGAGACCATTGTGTCTCCAAAGCAGTAAGAGAATACACTAATGCTATGAATTCTTCCTTTTTTATACAGAAGTTTTGACTGTGTATTTTAAACTGAAGTCAATTCTATTTTTGTTGTTTCCAATGCCGAATAAGATGCATTACTTCCTGTCAAGTCAGCCTGAGAGTCCCAAAAGCATCAGCATCTTTCTCATTTTTTCATTTAGCCTTCTACTAAATGATACTTTGACCTAAAAAACACAGGTATCAATATTCAAAGTCGCAGAATGAGACTCACAAATCTGCTCCTGTTATTTTCTAGGCTAGTGTAAGAGCCTTGACACTGTTAATGTGAGAGAACATCCCACAGATTCTGATTTGCATGGGGAGTAAAACCAGTTGCCTTTCAGTTTCAGTACAGCCAGCTTTTGGTTTGGCTTATTGTCGGGACCCAGGACATCCCTCTGGCTGTCCTGAGCAGCCAAGACCCTTGCCAGGGGTCTCAGAGACCCTGGCACAGAGCCCAAAATGCCTCTGTGAGTTTGATTATGGCCCATGGAGCAAATTACCAACCTTCTATGAAGATCAGCAAGCCACAAGAGTTTAAGTAGAATATTAGTGAAATTATCACAGGGTGAATTATGCATTTTGGGATTTTGGTACAGGGGGGTTATGGAGGCAAGATGGAGGGAACTGGGTGTGTCCAGCCTTCCTCCTTCTTCTTCTTGGCCTCCATCTTCTGTAGTGATGTTGGCACTTTTAGATTGGTTTAGAGTAGAAGCTCATTGTCTAACATAGGTGATGGGTATTGGGGAGTAATTGTAAACATTGCACACGTAGTTTATAGTATAAAGACATAACACCACCCCGGGGGCAGGCAGAGTGCCTGTGGCTGCCCTGCTGAGCAGATCTCTGCTGGGCAGAAAGAAAATTTTTTAGATAAGAATTAATAAACGACCTTGAGACCGAGAGATGAAGAGCTCTGACTCCTTCTTTAAGCGCCGGGCTGGGAAAAGAGACTTTGGAACTTTTCTCGGGGTCACTCTGACAAACAAATGATCCCGACAGCTTATAATATCTATTACTATATCCAAATTATCATTCTGCCCCAAACTTTAGGTGGCTATTGTCCAGTGCTTTCTTTTAACTTACCAGAGAGCAGGTTTATTTGGATGTAGGTGAAAGGATAATTTCCCTACTGTCATTAATGACGTGGCACCACAGAAGATATGTGATCAGATGACACAGTAGTCTTAAAATACTTATTCAAATCATTGTCAAAAGAAGTTACACTGCAATGAATGGAATAAAACTTACTTTAAATTTTGTGTGAGATGGAAGTTCTTCCCAAGGAATTAAGGAAATTTGTGTATTTAACACCTTTAATTTCAGAAACCCAGAGTAGTGCACTAGTTATTATCAAAATAGTATTTGCTTTATTGAATGAGATATATCTTCCAAATTATCTGTCCTATCTCTAACTGTCACCAATAGATACCAAGTATTTTACATAAAAGTTGTCATGCAGCAAGTGGATGCAAGGTAATTTATAAAATATTAATGTTCCATCTTAATCCTGCATATTTAGATGTTTAAATTGTGAGCAATGAATTTTTGTCAACTCTGGAAAGCATTTCAATGCATTTAATGTTCTAACCCAACATTATAATTTCCTGTCAGCAGGTACAAGTTCCATTTCTGCTTGAGGACATATAATATCCTCACAAAGCAGATTTCACCCTCTTTTTCAGAAGTTACGGGAACAAATTTCCCTTTGATCTTGGAATTTAACACCACATAGACACTGGTGCAAAATTCTTGTGTTGTTTTCAAGTTCTTATAATTGCAAACTAGATGATTACCTAGGATAAAAGTTCTGTCTGATTGTTTGTTTTTTTCTTTTTAATATTATTCTCTATGAAATCACCACTTTAGTTAGAATGAATTTCCATCATGGAGTTGTATAGTGACTAACACTGTGTAACTATCCCAAAGCTTTGGAGATAGAAAGGCTGGAATATTTGATCATTTTTAGTATTATTCAGTAAATAAGGGTCATTTCCATGAAGTGGATGGTTTTTTATTATTTGCCATATGAGTATGACAACTCAAAAAGGAGTGAACAAAGCAGGTTTGTCTCATCAGTTTCATCCAACCTTTAGTAAACTCCATAAATAAGAGAGTACAGTTTACAACATGCCAAGAATATAAGATATGGAGGAGCTAAGGTGACAGATGGGATATAAAAATATTAATAAAATATTATATATTAATAAAATAAATCCTGGTACAAGTTCCAGGTGCGCACCAAGGGCTGAGGTGGAGGAAAGATATTTGTGGCCCAGTGAAAATCCGTGATGAGCAATTCTCATGATTCCATGCTATAGCATAAGAGGAAAAAGATGTACAGGGTTTACAGCCTCCTAAAATCCAGAATAGCTGCTCTGGAGTGCACGAAGAGTCCCCAAATGGTGTCACGTCCTCCCAGTCGACAGCCAATGTCAACACTGAGTGCTGAGGGGCAGCAACAAGAACTGCACCGTGCACAGCTAAGCAAACAATGTGCTTTTCAAAGGCAGCAAGGGAAATTGCTTCCATTACTCCCGTGGCACATTGGGCTTTATACCTGAAATTACAGGCAACACTTCAGAAAATATTGAAAGATGGAAATAATAATAATAATAATAATAATAATAATAATAATAATAATAATAATAATAATAATAATATGGTTTATGACAATGAAGCGTAACCTTGAGTAAAATCTTTGTCATCTTCAGGACCATGATGCTTATATGGAAAGTTTTTTTAAAAGTAATTATCCATTAAAAATGGAGGTGAAGAAAGGAGAAAATGTTCTAGTAAATGTAAACATTATTTCATGGAGAAACAGTGTAATCATGGAACAAAAGGGACATCATTTAATAATATTAGGACCATCCCTTCCTTGGGAATCAGCAACAAAAAGAGCTGCATTTTTCATATGAAGACAGATCAGTAATTTAATTTAATCGTGACATTCAGAAGAGAGAAAATATGTTTTCAAATAACTAATGGCTATCCAATTAACCTAAAACTATTTCAAGCCTCTTTGTAGTTTTGAAACAAATCAAACTGCTTATTAATTATCAAAATATTAAGATAATTTTACTTGTAAAAAATAATAAATCCATTCTGTTGTTAACAAAAAAATCAAACAAAAAAACCTAGTTTCAGTGGTTTTAGAACAAAAATAGAAGAAAAAGAAGATAGGAAATCTGTGTATGTCTTTAAGGTTTTAAGTGGGTTATTTCTGAATTACTTGAAAGAACTGATCAATATTTCATTGAATCTCACCAGTGTATGTAGTTGTTTAAGGCACTTTGATCAAATTGAATTATGGGTCTTTTATCTCACTGTGACAGTCAACATTTCCAATAGATAAATGTTGACAACAGTGATTCTTAGTCTCTAATTATACTGTCCACAAGAAAAAGACAGCTTTTTGAATAACTACTGAAACAGTCATGACCTGGCACTACAAAAATAGTCAGATGTATGGACATTAAATGCAAGGAGAGAACTGAATAAAATGCAAGGAGAGAACTGAATAACTGGGAAATGTGCATATAATAATAAAAGTGTTAAGGGCGCAAATATATGTTGAATGCTATTTCATGAAGGCTTTCAGTAGTTTAGTAAAGACACAGAGAAAACAGCACCATTTAGATATTTTTCAGATACTGAGAAAAGAGCAATCTCATTTTCACAGAGTCACTGGGTTGGAAAAGACCTCTAAGGTCAGCAGGTGCAACCCTCAACCAACCACCACAGTGTTCCCCACTCAGCCAGTCCTACACCTACAGGCCTTTTAAATCCCTCTGGAGATGGTGACTCCAGCACTTACCTGGGCAGCCTGCGCCAGTGCTTGACAACTTCTCAGTGAAGAAATTTTTGCTAATATCCAGTTTAAACTTATCCTTGCACAACCCAAGGTAATTTTTTATGTGGGAGAAGAGAACAACCTCCAGCTGGCTACAAAGTCCAACCAAGTACCTGTATACAGGAGCACTAAGGTCCTCCCTAAAGCTCCTTTTCTATAGGCTAAGCATCCCAAAAATCCCTCAGCTGCTCCTCACTAGACTTGTGCTCCAGACCCTTCATCAGAAAAGCCCCAACCCCTCAATATCTTTGTTGCTGTGAGGGGCCCAAAACTGAACCCAGCATTCAAGGTGTGACTTCACCAGTGCCCAGCAAAGGGGGAAAATATGTGTCCTGGTCTCCTAGCACCCCATTTCTAATAGAAGACAGCTGTTATTTTGGACCACCTGGGCACACAGTTGTTGCAGCCACCTGACTGTCACAACAATACCACAGGTATTGTAACTCCCCCACCTGGTATGGATGTCAAGGCTCCCTGCCTTTAAGAGTACCATGTGTTAAAGCAGGCAGAGTAGGTGCAAAGGACTAAATAAAAAAAAAACCAATCTGCTGAAAGGTTGAATTGATTTTAGTTTTGTTAACGCATATGCCAATTAAATCCAGTATTTGGTGTCTTATGAAATGTCTTTACTGAGAGTTGTTAAAGTTTAGTGTGAATAATGAATTGTTATTGTATGAAATGCAAGTTAGAAGTTGGTAGGACGTAAAATAAGTTTTGTCAGCCAAAAGTTAAGATTTCTGAAGATCAAAAGGTTGGGGAGAAAGCTGATTGAGTTTAAGATATGAGTATATTACTTGAAAGTAACCATTAGTGAAGTAAAAATCAATTATGGTGAAGAAACATTTGCTACTTTTAAAGCCCCTTTAGACAAGTGCAAGAGGACATTCCCTTTTCATTGTCTGAAGAAGGTCTTTGAAGAAGGTCTCTGATGTTTCAGGCAGACCCTGTATTGATCTGTAAATTGGTAAGCCACATGCCACTCCTTTGCAGTCTTTGACTGCAGGAGAACGTTATTTAAATTTTAAATAATTATGTAAAATTTGAAGAAAATAAAATTTTAGAAACATGGCAATTTTTTTCTAGTTCTAGATACCATTGTTTTCATTAAATAGACTTTTTCCCCTCCTATTCCATTCTTTTTCTGCCCACAGAGGTGTAGGACATGCATTTTGCAACATCTTCAAAAGCCTTGAACAAAGACTTTTTTCAAAAAGCTATAAAGGTTAATGTCAATATGAGAGCCAAGACCATCCTGCTAATTATTAAGTATACAAGGACAATTTTGAATTTTTTGATTAAAATTCTGCATAATAATTTCTCAAAAAAAAAAAAAAATGGGAAACACTGAGTGAGCTTTGTTATGCATTTAGGAAACCACAGTCTTATCCATTATGCCCAAAATAGGTGCATCCACAAATACTAACACCTGGAAGAGTTTCCTAAGTCTACTCAGATGAAATAACTAGTGGTAGAAAAAAACCTTGTGAGGAATGCATAAAAATATCTAGTTTATAGTTATCCAGTTTAGCTTGTTTTCTTGTCACTCTCTGTAGTTTCTTTATTCTATACATTATTTTCTTTGCTAAAATATCCACTATATAAACTCTAAATCTTTCCCTGACTGCATAAAAGTCAAAAAAGGATTTGGAGTTCAGTTGCTCTGTAGTTTCTGCTCATCTTAATCAAGATTTAGTCAAGAAAATAATCATCAAGATTGTTCCTTTCAATCCTATGTATATTCATTCATTAATTATGTTGTCCCTAAATTTATTAATATAAAATTAACAACTCAGATAAAATTTTTACACTGAAAGCCACTTCTCATTTCTATGGTTTAACTTTTCACTAAGCAGTCAATTCAGTAGTAGCCTAACAAATTCCCTAAATCACCTAATCATCCTTAGGATTGTTAGCCTTTACAAAAAGAACAATTCCTCATGCCTGGAGGAATGTACAGCTCCAGAATCCAAGATTTCTTATTTTGGGATCAAATAAAAATCAAATGGAACCCTTTGGGACTTGCTGAAGTCGATGAGTGTGCTGATTGTAACAGGAATTATTTTCTTTTCTGTAGCAGCTGACACACATCACATGGAACAGAACAGAGTGGCTGACTGTGGGATTACATATATACAGTATATCAAAGACCTGCTGAGGAAAAACAACCCATGTTTTGGTTTAGATATGTCCCATTTTGCAAAGAAGGATGTTACTTTCTTTCCTTTGCATAGTTTATATTGAAATTCACAATTAATGGCTGTTACTTGGTGCTATAAACTGAAAGTATCTAGGAGCAAGAATTTAACATTTAGGGGAGAGGAGAATCTTGTTCCTGGATTTTGAAACATCTAGCCTATAGAATACCGTCTATCCTTCTCAAGGTTAACAAAGATATATCTAAGATCATGTCTGATGTTTTTGACAATAATAATAATAATGACAATAATAATAATAATATTTATACAATACACAGTCACAACATTCCAACAGAATTACCCTACCCATCACACTTACTTTAGCAGTTTAATTTAGGAGTACACTTCTAGTTCTCTGATTTCTCTGAATGATGTGTGACAAGGATATTTTTTCCTCTCTGTTTTATTATCATTGCAAATTATTTCCCAAATAACCTGCACAGATTTCATGAGGAACCCCAAACGTACTAGTTGATTATGTAATTAGATCTTTTATTGTAATGATCCTGCCACGAAAAAGAAAGAAATAAGGTCATAGAGAATAAATTTAGCTGTGACATTTGCTACTTCAGAGTGCTTGCTTTTACAGCTCTAGTAGTCTATTAATAGCTTTGTTTGTACAAATGCGTAGACGTGGCATGCCACTGTGACATTTTCCTCTCACTAACAAATTCCAGAAGGAGTTGATTTCAACTGCTTTAAAAATAATGTGGTGCTCCTTTGGAAGACATTTTTTTTCCCAGCTGAAGATGTTAGAGGATTCTAAGATGCTTAAAACAATAACAGAAAATTCAGTAGTTTAGACACCTACAGGTGAGCTTTTTCTGTCCATATATGAATTACAGAAAGTGGTGACTACAGAACTCACCTGGGTTGACCTTATAAAAATCTATGGGGCTACTTATGGAATGCAGATTCACTAATTACTTTTTCCCTGAAGGTGACCTGTAAAGAAAACTGGACATTTAGAAGCTGATTTGTATTCAAATCTTCCTATCTTATTGTTATAAGGCAAAGAAGTAGTAATTTAGGACTTGTATAACTTATAAGAGAAAAGAATTAAGTGGGGCGGTTTGAGCATATTAACTTTTCTGTCTTTAGATGGCTCCTGAAATTTTGATAAGAATTTCTCAAAATACAGATAAAGAACTCTATGTCTCCAACTATGCTATGGTTCATTTCGTTTGGTTTTGTTTTTAATTCTATGGTTTGCATAATGAACTAAAATACATCAAATTTTTTTTTTTCAGTTTGGGATGTAGAAATGTATGTACTGACCTTATACTATGAGGACCTGACATTTATTTCACTACAAACAACATTTTAAATAGGGAAATTTTCTCATGCCATTTTTTTTCCAAAAGAGGCAATTTTCTTGGCTTAAAGCCAGATTTATGTCTTAGTTATTTTAGATTCCAGAAGCAGCATTCGTGTTTGTTTGACTGTCTTTTTTTTGTATGTAAATGGACTATATTTTAGCAATAGGTAGGATTCAGGTTTGCATCTTAATTGGTGACTTAGAATGCCCAGCATTATCCTTCAGCAAAGTCAGCTTTTCATATTGAAATTCTTGAATGTCACAAGGACTGAGAGTAGATGGAGAACTATTATTATGTTTATTTTAAACTGTCCTAGAGTTTCAATAACTCTCTCCAGAGGAGTTGAAGAGCATAGCATTTACCCACTTGTACAGATGTTATTTTATATGATTTTTTTTTAATGTTCTAATTTGCAATACTGAAAGAGAGACTGTGACCTCTTTTAGCTGAGTAGGAAAAGTCCTTGCAAATACAATATCAATAGATATGTAGAAACATACATATATGTTTATATTTCTGTGTTTGGATATATATAAAGGCACACAGACAGAAAAATAAATAATTCATAAAGGGATTATATGTATCCTAATGCCCAGACAAGATCACAAGGAGTTTAGAAACTATTAGGCTAAGCAGCAGTGGGTTCAACAGCCCAGGAAAAGACCAGAAGAGACTTTACTGGTCAGCCAGCACCACTGAGGCAGGAAGGAGCTCTCTGACAGCAGATTGCTGTCTTGCAAATCCTCTCAGGCTGATGCTTTTCCATGTATTTGCTGTAGAGTTTTAAGCCTCTGCATATCATTGGTTTTCCACCTTGAACTTTTTAGGTAGTAATGATCTCTACCTCTACAGTTCTGTCAACATTTCTTATCTTGCATGGCCCTTACTGATCTATCATAAAATCTAGCAATTTTTTCTCTGGTCTCTTAGCCATGGTATCAGTGCTGGGCCTTGGATCCTTGAAAGACACCTGCACAATTCCCTGTCTCAGGTGAGAAGAAATCACAGTGATTTAGGAAGGAAAGGACTATATGTGTATCCTAACCACAAACTTCATTATAGTTAAATCAGTTAGTTTTAGCAAAAAAGCATTAGACATTTCCATTAGAAATAAAATGTAGTGAGGATGGATAAGGAAATAAGTCTTTCTCTTATAATAAGGAATGTTGAAATAGTCCAATAATTTTTGAAGACTGTAGGAGGCAGCTACTGCTAAATGGTTTATTAGTCTTGGCTCCAGAAAAAGAAGAACTAGCCTTGGCACATAAGGCTTTATCAAATCCCATAATTCTCCACTTTCTATTTCTCTTGTATATGAGCTTAAGTAGCAACATCTTAGAAGTCTGGCAAATGTCTGGCACCAACAGATGTAAAACTGGAGTATGACACTGTTAAGTGCCATGCATATGGAAACATTGTTTCCTTCACATACGCATGTGATTTTCTTTGTATAGCACATCTAGAACAATAATAGCGTATTTTAAATCTTATGATCTGAACACTTGCTACAGGAGGAGCAGAAATGTTATTCTCAGCTTACAGATATGAAAACTAAAACCACAGAGCCAGAATAAAAGGGAGAAAATATAATACAGAGGCTGCAAGGCAGCTTATAATTTAATTCTCAGTTCAATATTCTGTCTGTGTGGATTCACTGCACTCTTGTCCACACTTGAAGCTCTGCTAGAGCTCCTAAGTATATGATAAAAAGTTGAAGCATGCATGTCAGACCACTGGGTAACCTCAGCTGGTGAGCCATGATAAGCTCTATTGTTTGAAAAATTAATTTGTCCCTAAATTCATTCACTAAGGCTATCTAAATCAAATCAGATCCTAAAATGACATTTCAATGGGTTTATTGGCAAGGTTAGGTGTTTAACCACCTATAAAATTCTTGGTCAAAAGGCTGGAGGTTTTAGACATGAAATTTCTGCCTGCCTTTCTGCTTCAGCACCATGTCATGGTGCATCCTTCATTTTTCTTGCTTGCAAAAGGAGGATACAAAAATGGTATTTCCAAATTACTTGATATCTGGAGCAAAGTTATCATGGTTTTCTGATGTGAATTAAAATCAGGCTTCCTCCAAAAGGTTCTAATATTCAGTACCTGCATTGTAGTTATTTTGGTGGGAAGGGAGTGAACTCAGAGAAGTGAACATTAGTTGCATAGGATAAGGAGCTAGGAGAGTGACACTGATATGGTCTCCTCTACATGTTTCCTTGAAATGTCCCAATACCTCTTGAAACGTGAGAAGAGACACTGTTCTGATATATAGTGCAGAAATAATTGCCTTCTGTATCTGTCCAGCACCACACTTACAGTAGAAGGCCTTTAAAATATTTGAGAAAGATCCTGCAATACGATTTTTTTTTTTTTTTGGCAGCAGTGTGGTTGGCTAAATACCTCAGACTGTCTTCTGAAGGTTAATTAATTTTATGCTAAGAAGCTAGGCTTTCAGAAGCAGCCATCTAGTGGAAATAGAAAAGTCTTTAATTAACAAACATCGGATATCATACTCAGTAGTTACATGAAGACACACAAACCTGCAGTTTTTATATTATCACACCATATAATTATTTCTCCATATCTTCCACTACCCCAGGTTTTCATTAAAAAAAATGCAAAACCTTTGTGCTTCTTTAAATTGGATCTTGCTTTTTATTATACTGATGCTAATACTAGAAGAATACTTCAGAATATAGAATTAGTAGGAAGATTCTTTCCTTGGAATGTACCACAAAGAAATGAATATTAAGTTTTTGCTTTAACAGAAAAGACTTTTATATCTGCGTTCTTAACTCTAAACATTAAGAAGCAGCATTCTAAGAAAAATTATCTATTTTTAAACAAATTTCAAAAGAAATGTAAAAATATTTTCCTGTCCATATCTGAAAATGTTATTAATACATTATGCAGTACGACTTTTTTAGGACATAAATCACTACAATATTAGAGAACTGTTGATTATATTTAAGCTTTTAAGTTCTGTGTTAAATTTCAGTTTCACTCTGCTAAACAATGACAGAACAGATTATTTGAATTGTAGATAATTAGGAAAAGTATTTTTGCATGTGTACATTCCTTTAGTGCTGTGGGTAACAATTACATTGCATGGAGAGAACACTGGTTAAAATAGAAACCAAATTAATGACATCTTGGAATGGTCACATGGGGAGTCAAATCTCTTGAACAGGATGATGCCCCACAACTTGATGCAATGGGTGTCTGCATTGCTGAGAGCAGCATCCTCAGCTAAATGGCATAAGACTCTCCAAAATGTTGCTTTCCTAATTTCAGAATCTCCTGCTGATCATAGTACTATAAGATACTCCAGCACATGCACCATCCATTTTGCTTATACCACTTACATTAAAATATCTCTTAAACATCTTATCTGTGTACATAAGACTGTTCTTTGAAAATGTTCCTACATCTACATGAACCATTTCAGATGTTTATTGCGGTTAACTTTGGCTGACTGCTACAAAACTGCTCAGCCAATGTCTCCATCTCCTAAACAGGACTGAGGGAAAGAAAACAAGATTGAAACTCTTGTGGGTTGAGATAAGGACAGCAAGATCACTCAATAATTACTGCCACGGGCTTGAAGAAAAACCATCATTTGACTCGGGAAAAAAATAATTGCATTTATTGCCAATTAAAATAATGTTGGATGGTGAGAAACAAAGAAACCCCAACCCCATAACAGCTCCGCTGTTCCTTCCTGCCTTCCTTCCTTCTGCCTCTTCCGCCACTTCCTTCCTTCCTTCTGCCACTTCCGCCACTTGTGCCACTTCCCACACTGTTCCCCTGATCCACTGTGGTCCTTCCCACAGGTTGCCATCCTTCAGGATAAACCTTTCCCGGCATGGACTCCCCACAGACTGCAATTCCTTCAGAAATCTGCTGCAGTGTGGGATCCTGCACAGGCTGCAGTGTGGATACCTGGCCAACTGTGCTCTCTCTCTCTCTCTAGGGACCAAAGGCATGCCTGGCTCACCTCCTGCTCCCACAGCACCTGATGGAAATGTCTTGTCTACTCACAATCTGATCATTTCCTTGTCAGGAAATGTTTAGGACTCCACAAGGAGCTAGACAAGCTTGTTTAAGATGCTGGGAGTTCAGGTGACTGTTTTGTGTGGGTCCTATCTTTCCAAACAGGCCACTGTGTTGTCTGTTCAAACAAGAAGTTGGGGAGTTGTGCCTTTGTTCAGGGAGTCTGCTGTCGCAGACACCTTTTGTGAAAAATCCTTTCTTAGGGATTTTTCCTGCTGGAGCTGAGAAGTTTCAGTAGCAAATGTAAACAATTATTATCTGCTGCTGTGGAATGCAACAGGTCCACCTGTGATTGATCCCCTGTGGATGTTTGGATCTACTGACCACTCACGGCAGGGTCGCTCTTGCTTTCTGCCAAGAGACAGATCTTTGTTATTATTCTTTCCTTGCTATTCTTAGCATAGCCAGCTTCTGAAGAAGCTCCTTTTTCCTTTCTATTTCTATGTAGTATAGTTATAATGTTATATATATATCATAATATAATAAATCAAGCCTTTGATAATGGAATCAAGATCCCTGTCTCTTCCATCCTCTAAAAAACCCCTGTGACCACCATCACAGCTGGTGACCCTCGACTGAGAGAACACCCATCACAGAAGTGGA
Source organism: Setophaga petechia (assembly GCA_024362935.1). NCBI lineage: Eukaryota > Metazoa > Chordata > Aves > Passeriformes > Parulidae > Setophaga > Setophaga petechia. The sequence goes on from JANCRA010000013.1 coordinate 12,804,511, forward strand.
TTCTAGCCAGGAGCTGAAGAACTGAAGATCCTGATCTTGGGACAGAGTTCACAACCAAGGCTGACCACAGAGAGAACCTTCTGAAAAGCCTCGAGGAAGATGTTAGAAAAGCCCAGCAGCACCATGCAGCTGGCCAGAGAGTGTTGGACACTGTCTCAAGGTACTGTTAGCTTTTCCCCTCCTGAAGATGAGGCCATCCGTAGTTTGTGGCTACTGCCCTGGAGATTTTTTCCCCCAGAGGCTGAGGTTCCATTCTCTCCTTCAGAGGAGAAATTTATTGCCCTCTGGTAAAAATGGGGTGAAGAGGATGGAATTCTTGGAATTTTCCTATCCGAGAGACATCTATATGACTTCTTTCGATGGGCAAAGCTTTTTGGCTTTTTTACAAATGTGCTCTATGCTCTGGACGTGTTCGTATGGGAATGCATGGACTCCATTTTCCAATTCGCTTTAGATCAAGGCTTGGAATATCCTCGAATTCATTTAACATTTAAAGCACTTTTCCCAGTTTTGGAATGGAGAGCAGCTGTTTTTCCCTGGGTTGCTAAGTGCAACGGGCTCGCTCCGTTTCCCCCAACTCCAGGGGGAGGAGACCCTTTGGAGAAGGACGATTTGCTGCTTCTCAGCCCCCCTGAACACAAGCAGGGGGGCGAAATTTCGTCCGCAGTCAAGGAAGTTTTTTTTCTCTGCATTTTCAGAGCATGCTCAGATGGAGACGCCTTCCCCCCCGCCTCTGTCTCTACAGGGGATGAAGAGTCACCGAGAGCGCGGTCCCGGCCAGCCCCGTGGACCCCGCCACGGACAGAGCTGCGGGCGGCACCCGGTGCATGGAGCCCCGCCTCCCGACATTGTGGGGCTGCCCCAGCCCGGCCGTGGGTGCAGGTGCTTTCCCGCTCGGCCCCTCCCACGGCCGTCCCTCGGGCAGAGCCTGTGGGCGCGGCAGCCCCACCTGCCAGCTCAGAAACACCGCCGAGAGCACTGGGGCGAGCCCCACCTGCGAGCTCGGAAACACCGCCGCCCCGGCCAGCACCGAGAGCACCGGGGCGAGCCCCGCCTGCTGGGCCGGAGAGGCTGCCTCACCGGGCTCCGCTGCCCGTGGCTGTGCCGGGGTTGCCAGGCGATGGACCTGCAGCTGAGCAGAGCCATCTGCCGCTGCCGCCACCCGCCCCCAACGCTGCCGACCCTGTGCCGCCTTCCGCCGAGTTGGTTCCAGTTACCGAGGCTGCGGCGGCGGCTCCTTCACCCAGCATGATTTCCCCACCCAGTTCTTCGGGCTGTCCCGGGGCTGCCTCTGCGGGGGGAGCTGGGACAGAGGAACAGGGCGTCGGCCTCTCCTTCCATGGAGGAGGCGTGGCTCGACAGCTCGCTGTGCGTGCTGCCCGACTGCCTGCGTTCAAAGTCAGCATTCTCGGAGGGTTGGAGGGTGTTTTTTCGGGGATTGACCCTTGGAGATTGCTATCTCTGCCGCCCTTTGCGAGCTCCAGCGGCGAGGGAGCAGTGGGTTCTGAAAAGCCTGCCTTTGCTCCCCAGCCCGGAGGGGGTGGGGGTGATGCTTGGAGGCAGATGGGAACAACACCTTCTGCATTTGCATTGCAGAGGCAGAGGGCACTGTGGGAAGCGACCATCACTCGTTTGCTGTGGGGAACAAACATTCCTAGACCCGAGATGAGGGTTCTTGGGACAGCTTATATTCCCCTGCTGACGGGATGTCTCACTGATTTTGGGGAAAGGAAGCGTTTGGTCACCCGTTCTGCCACTGTACTGGCAGCAGGATGCAAGGCTGTGGCAAGGAAGACCCTGCCTCGGGGCCTGGGCCTGGGCTGGGCTGCTTGGCTTGGCTCCTTGGCCCAGGTCTACCTCCCGGCCTCCTGTTGGTTTGGGGGTTTTGCTTCCCCCTTCTGGTCCTGGACCACCTTTCTGTGGGCCAGGTCTGGGGCCATGGCACTCAGGGCCTTTTTCTGGCTGCGCTGCTGCCGCTCCTCTTTCTGATTAAAAAAAAAAAAAAAAAAAAAAAAAAAAAAAAAATTAAATATAAAGGGTTGAAACAGCTGGCAGCAGCTCAAGAGGATTGAAGGGCCAAAAATCACCTTCAGTTAAGGGCTGTGTCAGGACACTCTAGTAGTTCTCTCAAATTGTTTGAAAATTGTTTGATAACTTTTGATGGGCTTTTCTGCAAGAAGATTGTTTTTTGCAATTTCTTATATTGTAAGATTGTTTTAGTGATATGATAGAATTGTATGTTCTATAGGTGAAGAAATTCCCTGTGCATTCCACACCAGCATTTTTTCTTTTTAATTTAACTAAATAAAGAAAGGTGACATGTTGCAGACACCTTTTGTGAAAAATCCTTTCTTAGGGAGTTTTCCGGCTGGAGCTGAGAAGTTTCAGTAGTAAATGTAAGCAATTATTATCTACTGCTGTGGAATGCAACAGGTCCACCTGTGATTGGTCTTCTGTAGATGTTTGGGTCTACTGACCACTCACGGCAGGGCTGCTCTTGCTTTCTGCCAAGAGACAGATCTTTGTTATTATTCTTTCTATTCTATTCTTAGCATAGCCAGCTTCTGAAGAAGTTCCTTTTTCCTTTCTATTTCTATGTAGTATAGTTATAATGTTATATATATCATAATATAATAAATCAAACCTTCTGATAATGGAATCAAGATCCCTGTCTCTTCCATCCTCTAAAAAAACCCTGTGACCACTGTCACAGTCTGCCAGGGCTTGCAGGTTTGCACAGAGGCCCAAAGAGCTAGATAAATCTGAAACAAAAATTGAGAAGAGCACTGAGTCTCATCCTTGCACCTTGCTTCGCTCTTGGACCACTCTGCAGGCTGACTGTGAGATTTACCATGTGTCACCACCTCCCAGTGGGAAGAGTCAGCCCTGCACCGCCTCTCAGCACCCCTGTTTCTCCACAGCAGCCTGCATCCCAGCTGTGGGCATCACCAGGAGACACATTAGCAGTGCACACTTGTGACCCACAATAGTTTATGGAAGCAGTCCTGAGTCAAGCCCATTATATAGCTAGCTGCTAACAGCACTGGCTGTGTTGAGGTCTCTTCCCATTGCAGTTACTTGAATTTTAATTATTGTAAATTGTGACTCCAGCTTATAATCCCTCCTAATGTTCCTCTGTTATCAGAAGGGGAAGGGAGAAAAGGGAACAGCTTGAATGGGTTTAATTTTCTAGCTGTGTTTTAAGCCAGTACATTTATGGAACTGGTTGCAAGGCTAATATTTTAACATAATTATTAAGTTTAAGAATGTTTAAATAGAATAAATTAAAATAGTGCTACAGAAATTTGAAAATCAAGACTTAACACCATTTTGTATGAGATAGGCAGATAAAAAAATTCAGATATAAACTTTTGAAACATTTGAGTATAAATATAGTCATTGATTTGGATGTAATATTAGAAATTTAAAGGGTGGATAAAAGAGGAATAAATTCAAAATTCACTAATTTAAGTATTAATAACAGGTGACCTCTGCTTCATGGAAACTAACTATGCTTTACATTTTATTCTGGGTCAGACCAGAAGAAATATTTAATTACTTATTCTTCTTCTTAATTAGTTATCTTCCACTTAATATTCCTTTTTTTTTTTTTCTTTTACTTAAGCCAAATTAATCTTGAACTTCTAAGATAACCATTTGTTCTTAATAGTTTCAATTTGAACTTTATCCTTGATCTCATCCAACAGAACTTTTGTTAAGACAAAAGCCATACCTCCTCGAAAGAAAGCTGTTTGAAGTTTACCCGGTCACAGAAAAATGTGGGTAATCTTAGGCAGAACTATTCTATATAAGTATCATAATTGTAAAAAAATATTAAGATTAAATATCGAGGAAAATGTTAAAGGTCTTCTTTTTTGGGAGGTGGGGTGCAGGGATAAATAAGTTACATGAAGATGCTATAAATTCCTCAGAATAGCTGTAGGTATGCACTGTGGTGGTTTTCCACCCTGTATTCTTGCCTGTCTGCTGTCCTTTACTTTGCACAGCAGCATAAGGCAACATTTTTAAGGACAGACGTCTCATTGTCCGTCCTTACCCTTGCCTTGATGCTGTTGAGGAAGCTTCCACTTTGTTGACAATGGTTAGTGATTTCTCTGTCAGGAAAAAATTTCTAATCTGGGCAAGGGAATTTTGCTGCTGGAGACACAAAAAGAGCATAGTGTTGCAGAACTTTCTGGGGTATAGGAACTGTTTACTCAATGCATATGGATGGTTGTCTTGGTTTTGGCTGAGATAAATTGAATTATCTTCTTAGCAACTGGTACAATGTTATGTTTTGTATTTAATATGAGAATAATGTTGATAATACAGAGACAGTTTGGCTATTGCTAAATTGTGCTTACCTTAAGTCAAGGACTTTTCAGTTTCCCGTGTCCTGCCAGGAAGCAGGGGCACAAGCAGCTGGGAGGGTGCATGGCTGGGACACCTGACCCAAAGTGGCCAACAGGATATTCCATAGCATAGAAAGTCATGTCAGGTATATAAACTGACAGCAGCTGGATGGGGAATGGGTTGGGCATCAGTGAGTGTGTGATGAGTAAATGCATTGAGCATTGTTTGTTTCTCTTGGGTTTTATTCCCCTCCCTTCCCACCCTCTTCCCTCTCTCCCTCCCCTCTTCCCTCTCTCCCTCCTTCCCTCTCCCCTTCCTTATTATTATTACTGTTATGCTTATTGCTGTTTTTTTTGTTGTTGCTGCTGTTGTTATATTTTAGTTCAATTGTTAAACTCTTTCTACCTCACCCCATGTGCTTTACATTTTTCCAATTCTCCTTCCCAGGAGGGAGAGAGTGAGAGGCTGCCTGGTACTAGCAGACACCTGGGCATGAACCACAACGGTGGGGATCAAAACTTAGCTGGTCCCCTGTTTCTCATTGGTGCCAGAGGTACAGATTTAGAGCCAAGTATCTGATCCAGGGGCTGAAATGGTATTAATTGGAATTAAATAAAACAAAAAAATTGTGAGTTTCACATACCTGTATCCCAAAATATCATTGGCTGTGAGATTTTATTTTCACAGAACAAAAAATGGTGGGTTTTTACTGTGTTTCCTTTATTAATTTTTTTTAAGGAGGTGATGGTTCAACACAAAAAGATCAATGTATTTCTACATTTAAAACCCAGCAAGATTTACAGTGTAAAAACTAAAATGCTCTGAGCATTGTGTTCAGACAGCAAGTTGTTTCACTCAATGTGTTGACTCTAAGATTTTATTCAAAATAGAAAAGACTCATCAAAACATATTTCTGAGGCATATGCTTTGGAATCATAAGAAATAGAGATTTTTTTTTCTTCTTCTTTTTTTTTTTCTTTAATGTATATATTTGCTAACCTTTAAGATGATTTCCCGGAAGGGAGTCCCAAAAAGCCAAAGGATATAGACATATTTCTGGGATATTGTTAAACTTTTGTAAAAGGCGGCAGAACTTTCTGGACTTGGTATGGATGATTGCAAAAGCAGCCAATAAGGCTGAAGGATCTAAAGGTAGACACTGATGTTTTCCATTTTGCATCACTGAGATATAAATTATTAAGTGTAGAAATGCTACAGTTCTTAATTTTGTGATAGTTACTCCCACTAATGGCACAGCTGGAATCTTGAAAAAATGAATAATAAATATTATTAGCTTCCTTTTCTGTTATTCATGAAAATTTCAAGGATCAGAGGCTTTGTCATTTCTGGTCAAAATCCAAACAGATACAGTATGCTACTAATCCAGCTGTACAAATATCAGTGAAATGCACCTAATAATTTGTTTTTTGATGTTTTGTTCTCAGTCAATTTTATTGAAAATACCACTGAAAGCATCCCCATGTATTTCAGTAAAATCAATTCTCAGGTTAGTATAGATTTTATCAATTGGATGTACACACAGTTTCATGCAAGGTCCTTCTGTGGAGTTCTGTTGGATAAGTAGAATGACAAGGAATCTTGGGATTACCTTTATTGTCTTTCCATGTCTAGGGCTTTTTTAGAGTTGGCATGAGGAAAGGCTGCATAACCAGTATTTATCCTTTCATTCTTGCATGGCTGCATCAATCCCAAATTTTATTCTAAGCACATGGAAAAGCTAATGAATTATAGTGCAAATGCTACAATTAGAACACAAGAATTCAGTTTGCAGATCTACAGCTGGCAGATCATGCCCTTGTTTACATGGAAGATAATGATCATTTCATTTCCACCAAGGGCATGAAATCCTAATGCCATACTAGAGTGAGACTTCACACCTGTGCTGAAAGCCAACAAAATATCTAGGTTCACTGCAAATACCTTTTAAATATGAGAGGCAAAGTAAAAGCAAGGCCATTTCCTGTATCCTCTGCCAGAGGTAAGTTTTGATCAGACTCTGAAGAAGAAGAGCTGCCATGTACACTTGAAATATTTAGCAATCCATGCTGCATGCTTGTTGGGATGATTTTGACTCAGTAATTAACACTATGTACGATAACCAAGATGTGAAGAACATGGTGACAGCCCTTGATAAGGACAAGTATGAAGAGGAGAAGGCATTTAAGGAGTGTGAAATAACAGCATTAAATTTAACACAGAGTGGGGAGACAAATGAAAATAGATTTTCACATTCCCTGTACTTTCAAGATCCTTGCAGTTTTCAGCATTACAAATAGAATGGGAAAGAGTGGAAGGCACAATGAACACAAGTTCACTATGTTTCTAGTCATAGGCTTCATTCACCCACTTTTAAACAGGCTGACACATTCACCAGCATGAAATATATCCTTCTGCTTAAGGTGAGCATATGCAAATATTTTGATTATGCAAATTGTTTCCTGAAATAATTGCATAAATGCCAGACATGGAGGTGTGCAAAATATGGTAGTTATATAAGACAACCAACCTCTAAACAGATTGATTTAAATGTTTCTCATTTCTATGTCCCATTCTGTAAGCTATTTAATCATGTGTAGGATTTTCAGTCTTGCCATTACAAAATGAATTCTCTTTTATTTCAGTCCATATTGTCACTAAACATAGGAACTTACTATTCCCTAGGATAGCAAGTTCACTTGTGAAGATTCACTAAATAAGCAGTACAAGACTCTGTTGGGGTGATGGGGCTCTGGGAAAACAAGTGGTCTTTTTCTGCCCAGTCTACTCAGTCTCCACCTGCACACACCCATTCAGCCTTCACTCTGCAGATCCAAAAGAAATGAGCTAGCTGTTAAAATGAAGAGCCCATTCTATCTTCTGTTGAACTATAACAGAATTATAGAATCATAAATTCACAGAGTTGTAAAGTTGGAAAAGTCCTCCAAGATCATTGATTCCAGCTGTTAACCCAGCACTGCCATGTTCACGACTAAACACCATCCCAAGTGCCACATCCACACAATTTTTTAATACTGCTAGTGGTTTTTCCACAACTTCCCTGGGAAGCCTGTTCCAATGGCCAATCACACGCTCTGTGAAGAAATTTTTCCAAGTCCAATCTAAATCACTCTTGGCATGACTTGAGGCCATTTCTCTTATCCTGTCACCTGTGGTCTGGGAGAAGAGATTGACTCCTTCTCACTGCAACCTTCCTTCAGGGAGTTGTAGAGAGTGAGAAAGTCCCCCTGAGCCTCCTTTTCTCCAGACTAAACACCTCCATCTCCCTCAGCTGCTCCTCCTCAGGCTTGTCCCCCAGATCCTTCCCCAGCTCTCTGGACACACTCCTGTCCCTCAATGTCCTTCTGGCAGTGAGGGGCCCAGAACTGGACACAGGAATTGAGGTGTGACCTCACCACTGCCAAGTACCGTGGACAATCACTGCCCTGATCCTGCTGGCCACACTACTGTTGATAAAAAGTAGGTGCCATTGATTTTCTTATCCACCTGGGCACACACTGGGTCCTGTTCAGTTACTGTTGACCGACATCCCCAGGTCCTTTTTCCCCATGGAAGGTTTCCAGCCACTCTGTCCCCAGCCTGCAGCACTGCTTGGGATTGTTTTGACCAAGTGCAGGCCCCGGCACTTGCCCCATTTTGAACCTCATGCCACTGGCCTCAGAGGGTCAATCCAGCCTGTCCTAATCCTTCTGCAGAGGCTTCCTTCTCTCCAGCAGATCAAAAATCCTACCATGATACTTGCCCTGTTGGTTTTCCTCCTGATTCTTACCCACAAACACTCAACCCTATCACCTCCATCAAGAGGCTCCAAACAAAACACTCCCTGAGTAACAGGGCAGCCCCATTATCTCTCCTTCCTTTCCTACGCCCTCTGAAGGGTTTATAGCCATCCATTGAAGCACTGCAGTTGTGTCAGTAACCATCAGGTTTCTGTGATGACAACTATGTCAAAGTCCTCCTGCTGCACCACGATTTCCAGTTCTTCCAGTTTGTTCCCCCTCCTGTGTGCATGCCCTTCAGCTGGTTATTGATCCCACTGCCTTTTCAGGGAAAAAAGCTCAAATTCCTGCATGACTGTTCTCAGAAGGCCCTGTGGTTTCTACCACATCAATAATCCTTGTGCCCTTGCTGCTGCAAATTGCTTTGCTAGTGATACATACACACTAAAAAATGCTTTAAAGGACAGTGACATCATAGTTACAGACAAAGGATTGATGTTTTGATCTTGTCATTGCAGGTTTTGAAAATTTTGATAAATATCAATAATTTTACATCAAAATTTTCTAAACTGAAGCTCCGTAAATGCCCAAAATGCTTCAGTTTCTCAAATGTCCTTGAGTATCTCAAGTTCTGAACAGACATGACTACGTCCAAACTGCTGGACTGAGTAATGTGCAAGTGCCATAAATATTTTTAAATATTGTTCCTAAATTCAAAAAATGACACAATGAATGCTGTTTGGAACCACTCCATTGACATAAGTATGGCTCGATAATGTCTGTGTCCAAGATGCCACGACAATGGCAAAAAGCCTCGATGCTGCTTAAAAGGTTTAAATAACTGAACTGAGGTTTAATAAAAGGATGAGTCTAGACAATGGAAATAAAACTCTCTGACATTAATAGGTAGAAAAGTTACTGGTAAGTTTGGGCTGGTACACAGCATTTTTAGTTCACCTTTAAACAAGTAGAACTCCAGTGACTTCAGTAGTTCTGATTTATGCTGGTATAAATGAGAGAAGAATCTGACCATACGTCTTCCTGCATGCCTGCAATAAATCCTGAAGGCTATTGGTGCTATATAAATAACATAGTAGGGTTGGGATAAATTGCCAGACAGAGGGTTACATATAAATATTGTCAGAAATGGGGTTTATGAGGCGATTTTTGTGACATGGCTTACAAATAATGTCGTCACACTCAACTTTTTCACAAATTATTCAGGAACAGGATGAAATAGCAAAAGCGAAAAGAATTTGGGGTTCAAGTGAAACTTCTAAGCAGTTTGTGGCAAAATGCAGATCTATTTTCAAGTTGTAATTTTTGTATTTATCTTACTGCCCAACTCTTGTTCTTTTTCTTGTAATATTGTTTATAATGATATAAAAAAGACAACTGCCCCTTGCAGCCTTCAGTTGGGAATACTTCTATTGGAGCAGGCAAAGATTCTTTGCAAACACCGGATTTGGATTCACTTAATTTTCAATAGTGGGTTGAGAGTTTGAGTTTTTGCTTGTCTCCTTCCATCACCACTAACACCGCCCCTGCTTAATTTGGTTCTTAGCTGTGGGAAGATGTCAGTGCCCTTTATAGAGCATTTAACTGTGAAGATAAAATTATTACTTTTCAGTATACCCCCAATAGGCTGCAGTGAGAGCTTTTTATTTCACAGTTTGTTAAATTGTAAATAAATAGGCAAAGATATGTTGAGAGCATTTGTTAGATTTATACCTCTCTTTTTGTACCTGTTCTATACTCAGAACTGCCTGATTTTTTAATTTTTTTTTGAATGTGTATCTATTTAAACACAATACTTCTAGAAAACTGAGTCAGTGATATGATATGACATGACAGCAAAAGTTAATTTGAATTTTAGGACTTCTCTCTAAATCACAACCAGCTTATAGACTAATAAACAAGACTACAATGAATGTAGCCACATGGAAGACCATACGTCTGGTCCTTAGTTTTAATTTTTGACCAGCTGTAGGTCTAAATTTTCATGGATTGTCCAATGCCCACAGTTTATGAATACAGCTGTTGTCTCACAGGTTCAATGACTGTTCATTTTCTTTCTTGTCTCAAAGAAAGGATAAATAATATTTATCCTTACTCTTATTTTTAAGCATTTTTAAATCTGTAAATGTTAGGAAGGCTTTGGTTCTGCAATATTTTTATGTTATGATTGTTAAAAATTGATTCCAAGTAAGAAAAAATTTATAATGAATAGTCTCATTTTACTGTCTGTACATTTTGCTAATACAGTTATATTTTGCTCCAAGCTTTCTGGCATAAGTTTCTATGTATTCTTGATGGTGTGTCTTCAGAACCTCCATTAATGTTAGAAAGATTTATATCTGCACTGTAAAAGGCATATACTGTGTCTACTTTTAATCCACCTCTCCTAAGTAAACTAATTCCCAGGAATCTGTAGAAGTAGAGGTAGAATAAATTCAAGTTCAAATTTCTTGGATGGTTACCATGAAGACTGTTCCTCCTTTGGGATGTAATTTTTTTTAACCCACATTCAATGCAGCTTTGTACTGCTGTTTCTTTCTATAGTATATCCTATCATTTTGCCCAAGTTCTCAGTGACACATCTGTAAAAAGATGCAAAGTCTTGAGGAATATTCACATGACTGATGGATTGGATCCCTGCTTTCAGTCACTTTCTGAAGGATCAAGCAAAACTCCAGCTATACTCAAAGCCCACAAATAAGTTTTGTGGTCTTGTCTCATGTCCTGTCAGGGAAAAGTTAACACTGGTTCACAGTTGATCAGAATAATGATGAATATTTAGCAACTTTGAAGGACTATGTATTTTACTCAAGATTAAGCAGAGTGGAAAATTTTGAAGTTTGATGTATTTATGTAGGATTCGTATTCTACCAGCTCAGATTGTATGTGCTTTCATTCCTTCAGAGTACAATTAAAATTCATTCCTTCATTTTAAAATTAGGCAAACTCTGTCTGGTTGATGCATATTCTCTCACTTGATGAGAGAGGCTGTGATCCTTCATAAGCTGCTAACCCTGCTCCAAATCTGAAGGGGTGGATATGGATGCAATCAGCTAAGTGGGTCTTTATGCTGCCTGGCAGCATCAGCACAATCAGGTTTGATCATGGGACATAAGTGAAGTGCAGATTTCAGACTAGGAACTGAAAAATAAAAGTGTTTTTCTGTAGTAACCAGGGAAATGGAAAGTCATTGGGAGCAAGCCTGAAAAGGGCACAGTACATTTAAATAATCTGAGACAGAAATCACAAAAGTAAGATTTATATATGGTCAAACACAGAAAAACATTTTATTGTTATTTTGGAGGCCTCAGTAAGAGCTGAGCTGGAACAATAATTGCCTTATAATGTGCTTGTAACAAAATATATAATTTTCTAAAAACAGAGATTCTAACATGAGATATCTGTTTCTGTAATAGCTATTTAACTGAGAGGGCAGAAACTGGCACCTCTTCAGATATCACCAGGGAGAAAAACTGTTAAACTGTGGAGATACTCTATTACTGTGTGGCAGGTTTGAAAGGTAGCCCTTTAAATACAAACAATCCATCAAATTAATTTTTAACGGATTATTGATCATGATGCAAGGAAAGGGTATGATCTCAGTTAATCTTCGTTCTACAGTCTTAGGCACCTGGTTTCAGAAGAAAAAAAAGAGAGTATTTATTCTGAGCCATGATGTGTCTTTTTTTGTGGTATCCGAGGTGGGAAAGTAATTTCCTCTAACTTTCATTTATTAGTTTCACCTGCATCTATTTCGTTATTTCCCCACAAGTCCCATCAAGAAAAGGTAAAAGAGACACCAGTCTTGTTCATGAGTGTGAGTTTTTCCACAATAGAGAAAAAAACAAAGAATCAGGGTAAGAAAAATAATAAGGGGTAAGAGAAATAATAAAGAAATAAAAAGGGGGAAAAGAGAAAGCAGTAAAAAAAGGAATAAGAAAAATAAGGAGGAATAAGAAGTATATAGTGTTCCGGGAATAGTATAGGAGACCAGATGATTCTTGAAAGGAAGGAAAGCATCCTAACATGAGCCCTTGGTTCTTCTGAAATCCCAGATTTTATGGATATTGACTCCAACATATTAAGTACAAAGCAAATAATTAAAATTTTCAGAATGTAAAATGGGTTCAACATTTAAAAGCAGTTTTCTACTGCACCAAAAATAACAGCTTCAAAAGAAACTGAACTACTGCCTTGGAAGGTAGTTTGCAGGGGTATGATTTTTTGGGTTTTTTTCTGTGCAGCATGACTCTTTTAGTCCTGTCAGTGTACTCCAATTTGTATTTGTTATGCAGATGCCGAACAATTTTTCTTTTAAATTTAGTATTCATCTGGTGGTTTCCTCAGTGATATTGAAATGTAATAAACAGAAGTGACTCACAAGGTTGCTTGGTGCCACTCCTATGTTAATAAGCTCAGTTTTCCCCAATTCCATATGAAAGAATTTCTTCTGCTGTGAAGGTAAAGCAAATTCTGAGGGCAGAATCTGTGACCATAGTGACCTACCCTAAGCATTCCAACATAAGTGAGCACATTCTTCTCTCTTCTCTCTGAAAAACAGTTGAATCCAGTTTTGTTGTTTATGCAAGTAAATATTTCCATTCCCATGAGATTTACTTGCACCAAAAAAATAAAAATCTCATTGTATTTGAAGAAAACCCCTCCTTTTTAAACTATTTTATTGGGTATTGAACTCCTTTAGTTTAAATGCTGCAGTGAGAAAAAGAAACTGTTAAAGCTGTTAGTAATGATTTACTAAGCATGTTCTGTTTCTTTACAATTTAGCCTGTTCATTAATTTATATTTATGAATATGAATGTTCATGCATCTGTACCCTAAAGAATATTTGCTGTAAAGCAGAAGTTGCTGAAAAAAATCAGCTAGAGAAACTTCCAGTGAGTAAAACTAAATTTGTTTCTTTCATGAGGCAGAAAGCCCACTTGGAATAGCCCTTCTCTATCAACAGTAGACAATACACTAAAGTAAATGTAAATTAGAAATGCAAGGTCATGGTAAAGGAAATGAAAAGAAGCTGTTCTAATTTTATACTGTCTTATCAAACTGTGGATGTGTTTGTGCTATTTTTTTGTATCTTCCAGAAGAAGCAGACAGGTACAGAAAAGTGAAGGAGGAACCCGAAATTTTAATTCATCCCCTAGTACATTGGAGACAAAACAGGGTAACTCAAGAATTGAATATTAAATTGAAGGGGAATATCTTGCTTAGTAAGAAGAGGAAGGACTAAAGAATTAGCTGCTGTTCCATATATCAGAGATGCACATACTTGTTTTCCAGTTATCACAGAAGAAGGTTGAAAATATCTGATAACACCTGGTATTGCCAACCTTAGATATCACCTGGACAGGTCTTTTCATGCACAAAAGCAAAGTCAGTCAGAACACGCTTCAACATAAAAGTAAATTAAAACATCTCTTTGGAAGGACATGCTTTGGGACTCAGGGTGGAATTCAGGGCCTAATCTGAATTTAGCACTTTAGATGCTGTACAAAAAGTTCTCTTGCTGGCCCTCCAAAAGGGGGAGAACAGTCCACTTGTGTCAAGTCATATCTTTGGAGTCATACAGATATTTCAAAACTCTGTCATGTCTAAAATGAGCTGAAAGTTTTGTGAACTCCCTCTTGCTTACAGAAGAAATGGAAATAAAGAGATGGAAGAGCTGTGGATGTGCAACACATCTACCATGGAGGGAGCTTCAGTAATGCAGAGTTGCTGGTAACTTGGACAAGCATGGCCAGGAAGTGACAGAGTCCAGAACTTTTAGGACAATAAGGACCATTAACAGAAATTCAAAATAATAAATTTAGGAAAAATTACTTCTTTCATCTTGAAAAACTGGCTGATGAGCTCTCTTGGGAAGAGCTTCCAAGACAAAATAATAGTGAAGACGATTATGATGATGATGATGATGATGATGATGATGATGATGATGGCAGCAATAATGTTTCTTTAAACAAATGCCAGTTCCAGAAGTTTCAAATGCAAACAATTCAATTAAGAAGGAAAAATCAAAAGAATCAGAGATCAACTTGGCCAACACATATATAATCTAAATACGCTTCAAGTAAAACAGTAAAGATTAAGAAGGACAGAAATAGAGCAGAAGTTTACATGAACAAAGGCAAAAAAGTCAAGCTTCTGTGCTGATGTCAGCAAAGGATGTCAAGTGTATGTAATGAAACAATGCCCAATGCACAATGTAGAGAGTGGAGAAACAAAGAGAAACAAAGAATCGTGCTGTTTCTTCCAAGAAAAGGAAAATTATTGGCTGAAGTTACTGAGTAAGCTGAGGTATTTATTGTTATTTTGCATTTGTTTTCACCGAAATAGCCACCTATGCTCAGATGGCTGAAACAATTAGAAATAATGCTGTAAGAATAAGACCTTAAGTCACAGTAAGTAAAGGACAAATTGGAGTGTACTTAGATGAATTAGATGTTTTCAAATCATTTGGAGTGGTAACTGAGATGGCTAACGACATCCTCAAGTCATCAGCAATTACCTTACAGAACTCATGTAAATGAGCAAATGTCTAAAAAAAATTAAAAAAAAATTGGTGAGATTATTTTATTTCCTTAACAACTTCACAATTTACTTCTTCTTCTCAGGTCTTTCTTCTCTAATTCCTCCTCCCAGATCATCAATTGCCCCTCTGCTGAGTGCGTGGAGCATGAGTATAAATCCAAAGGGATCTTAATCAACAAAAAATGGTTTAAGATCTAAAGGTTTAAGATCTATTTCTGTCCAGATGTACAGAAATATTCTTGTGTCTCAATCACCAAGTTTCTACTCTTTTGGATCTTAATCATAATTTAAAGAAGTGACAGAGATGTAAATATTTTATCTACAATAGATTTAAACAAATGTATGCACATTTTAGCTGTTCTGTTCCTCAGGAGCAAGTCTCAGTTAATCTGAGCAGCAGCAAATGAGTGGGAGCTCAAAGCAGGGTGACACTGCTACAGAAGGTTCATCTGTGGGTGGGCAGAGAGTTGGGCACAGTTTTGTCTTAAATTGCTGATGCTAGAGCTCATCTGCCAGAGCCTGAAATGACTTCCCAAGGTGCAAAGTGGTGTATTATCAGCTTTTAGAATGATTCATTTTTCTGAATTCTTTTAAACATGAATCTGGCTGTAAAGCAAGGCTGATTACTCAGTTCCTCCCTGCACCAAGTTCAGTCTTTTGTCCACAGTTCAATACAGACAGGGAAGTGACTAACTTGTCATTTTTCTTTTACAAACAGCTGCTGGGGTAAGGGAGAAAATGAACATCTAAAATTTCTAAAGTCTTGAGGCTGAGAAAAAAAACAACAACAGCAAAATAAAGAAAACAAAGCAAAACCAAAACAAAAAAAAATCAAGAGGAAACAGGAGAAACTGCAACACAATGCAAATATAGGAGAAAATTGGCAAATTGTGTCCTTATAAAGAAAAGGAGAAAAAAAGTTGTGGAGAAACTGGAAAAGAACAAATGCAAGGAAAATAAGTTGAGGTCTTCTAGAATGAGCTATCATTGCTTTTAAAAGTTAAATATTTGAGAAGAAATGCCTTTGGTTACATATATGCACAGAAGCAGAGTCACAGCAACATCAGCCAGAAGTTCAGCTGGCAGTTCTTTAAGCACATAAATATGGTTTCAGAACCTAGTTACTGCAGTTTGCCACTCAGTAAGAATTTTAATCTCACACACAGTGTAGTACTGTGTTGGTTGTGTGCCTTATTGCTTACATCTGACCGCGAAATGACAGCTTGGGAACCATTGGTGTCCTGGAACATCTTTGCACTAGTGTCTCGATACTCTTATTACAGCCCTTGAGAGAAATTTTCACAGATGTTTCTGATGACTATTTCAGCATCATGCAGACAGACTGTCTACATGACTGTGAAGCAGGTAATTTAATATAAGTTGGTACAGTTTTGAGCAAATCAGATCCTGCTGAATAATTTCCTCTTTTAGGGAGGAAAGAAGGTAAGATATGGTTGCAATAGTAATTTTGGTAGCACCCAAATGTGCTTGCATGTATACCATAAATGCTGCTGTCTGGGGCCAGTTCTGGTGGGCAGCTAAACCCACCCAGCTGTGTGTGCCATACTCTGCCCCTCATCTGGTGGATGAGGCAGTGAATCAGAAGGAGAAAAGTGAATGGGTTGAATTAAAACCAGTTTAATAGGTAAAGTAAAAGGAAGTAGAATTTATTCACCTCTCCCCATGGGCAGGCAGGTGTTCAGACTCCCCAGGAGGTCAGGGTTCCAGCACCTGTCATGGTGAAAAGACAAACACACTCTCAGCTTTTATTTTTGGTTATAATGTCATACAATATTGTATATTCCTTGGGTCAGTTGGGGCCAGCTGGCATAGCTCTGGCCCCCTCAGTTTTTTGGCACAGCCCATCTTCCTCTTTGGTGGGGTAATGTACGAGGCAGAAAAGGCCTTGGCATTGTGCAAATGCTGCTCTCAAAAGAGTGTTGTGAATCCTGCTTTGATCACAAACACAAAACATAGAACTACACCACATATTATGGAGAAAATTAACTCTATTCTAGCCAAATGTAGAGCCAGTACAGTAAGTTGGCTTATTTCATTATGTGCAAATGAAGTAAACTTGCAATTGCACCCTATCTGCTTCACACTGACTTTGGGACAAGTGTATAATCATATGTGTATAGTCACTATCCTTTTAAGATGTTCAGAGAAATAACTCCTTGATGTGATGGTGATGATCTGTAATCAATTTTTCATTAAGATTTTATCTTTTTTACACAATTGGATGCTGTCATGAACAACTTGCCCTGTCTGACTATGCTTGAGATGGTTTAGAATAGATTATTTCCTTTCTCAGTTTGTGTTCTGTTATCATAACTAGATACAGGTCTCATCTGCAATAAGTCCTTTCTAATAAAAAAGAGAGAAAAGAACACTATTTTCTCTTTTGCTTTATGGCCACCCCATCGAAAACCTCCCTCTGTAATGTCTTGGCCATCTCTCCCTTAACAACTCAGTAACAATGGTGGTCTTAAAAAATTTCTCTTAACCCTTTTCTTTTTCTTTTTTTCCTTCAGAGTGGGCTGGAGGACACACTAAAACATAAATATCAGTTCCAACACAGATTTGAACTTTCTTGAAGTTAAACTGTATTTCAATCTAGATTTTGACAGATATTTTGGAGGGGGAGGTCTTGGGCGCTAGAGCCCAGCAAGCAAAAAGACAAGAAATGGACACATTTAAGACAAATTGCTGCTCTGTCCTTTAAGAAAGGCAAAAGAACATCTCTTCAATGTTTTTTATCAAAGCCTGGACACAGAAGTTAAGTGCACACTAAGGACATTTGCCAACAGCACTAAATTAGGAGGAGCTGTTAGTTCCTCAAGGGCAGGGAGTCCTTACTGAGATTTTGATGAATACAAGTAGGCAATCCCCAGCCTATGGGGATTGATGAATCCCCAGTATTGATGAATACAAGCTAGGCAATCCCCAGCAATATGGAATTCTAAGTATAAATGCTGGATTCTGCATATGGAATGGTGTAATCCTGGGTTATGGCACTGGTGAGGGACAAAAGGCTGGAGTGCAGTCCTAAGAATTCATCTGGGAGTTTGGGTTGGTGATAAGTTCAATATGAGCTAAAAATGTGTCCTGGTGGCCAAAAGGGCCAAGATATCTCGGGCCACATATAAGCACAGTTGAGAGAATTGATTGGCCCACTTTATTCAGCATTGGTGCAGCCTCCTGAAGAATTCTGTGCAAACCTGGGCTCCACAAATATATACTTCATGATTTTTGTGTGTTTTTTTGTTTTTACTTTAATAAGAAATATAATTCAGTGTTTTTTCTCATGAAGAAAAAAAGACTTAGCAAGAAGATTTTAATTTTTTCTATTTACATGGTTTCCACAGGGTCAGCCAGGCTTAATTTTTGTGGTTGAGAAAAAAGACAGAAAACAATGTTTATAACCACGTATCTAATTCAGTTTACTGTAAAAATTTCTGCATTTTCTATGTCTGCAGCTGCATGAGACCTTTCTCCTGCTGAGCCAGAAGTTATGACAGTAAAACAGCATGGGCTTAAGAAATTAAATAAGTGATTTGAGCTGCAATTAATTCCTTTATCTACAAATTACTTCTAGGCTTTAACAAATGCAGATTGTCAAATCCTTTCAGTTTGGCTAAAATTAGACTGCTACCTTAGTAAGTTCTGAGCACTTAAAGATTGACTTCAAAACCTGGCTTCCTCAATACCTGGCTTCCTCAATACCTGGCTTTTCCACATACATTATTGCAAACATTGTCCTTAAATCTTATGTGTGTCATGGAATTAGTGAATATCAATGGTTATGTCTAGGTAGAGTTTTGCAAAGAGGAGCTATGGGAATCCACAAAATCAGAGGGTTTTGGGAAAGCTGCAAAAGACAGGCCTCAGAGACAGCAGAACTGTGATTAGAGCTGAGCAGTAGCCATGAGATAGGTCAGCAGAAAAATTATGTAAGAAGTAGAAAAGTAAGGACAAATTGAACAATGGTCTGTGTATTAACACTTGTCTAGAATAACTCCCTAAGCTGCAGAAAACTTTATCTAGTGAGATATTAGGAATTCTAAGTGTAATAAGGGATACCTGTGCATTGTGGTTTAAGGCTTACAAGCAGGTATTGTATTTGAAATAAGCAAGCATTGCTTATAGTGATTGGATGGAACTACTGTCAATGTGCTTTCGGTTTGTGTGATTGGTCAAAAAACTTTTAAAGTGAGTTGTAACATTAAGTTCTTTGTCTGCTGCCTGGGATGTGAGCTGATGGTATCTTCCCATTGTCATAACCACGTAATGAGACTGATGCTGGAAAATAAAACAGCTCAAGGCACGTTCCTCAGCAGTCCTGTCCTGTTTGTGATTTGTACACAGACCCCAACCGACAATACGGAGTCTCATATGCTCCATCTATGTGATAGAGAAATGCAAGTCTGCTCTTCATCTGAGACAAAACAGAGCCTGGAGAACTTAAATTGTGAGGTGCTGGTCCAAGCAAATAATCCTCCTTGGGAGTTTTAGGACTGAACTGTGAGGTACATTCAAAGCCCAGAGCCCTCCATGTGCTGGACTCACCCAGAGCCCCGTGGGCAGCAGGGCAGGGAGGGGATTCTGCCCCTCTGCCCCCTCTGCTGAGACCCCACCTGCAGGGCTGCATCCAGCTCTGGGCTCCCAGCACAGCAAGGACAGGGACCTGCTGGAGCCAGGCCAGAGGGGGCACCAAGGGGATCAGAGGGATGGAGCAGCTCTGCTGGGAGGAAAGGCTGAGAGAATTGGGATTGTTCAGCCTGGAACAGAGAAAGCTTTGGGGTGACCTAATTGTGGCCTTCCACAACCTGAAGGGAATCCGCAGGAAAGATGGAGAGAGACTATTTGCAAGGGCCTGGACAAGGGGGAAGGGCTTCCAACAGAGAGTAAGTTTACATTATATATATGGAAAAAAATCTTCCTTGTGAGGGTGGTGAGGCCCTGGCACAAGTTTCTCAGAGAAGCAATGGCTGCCCCATCCCTGGAAGTGTTCAAGACCAGGTTGGATGGGTCTATGGAAGTTGTCCCTGCCCATGGCAGGAGGTTGGAAAAAAATGATCTTTAAGATCCCTTCCAACCCAAACCACTCTCTTGTCTTATGTTTCTATGATTTTCTTGGGTAGCAAAAACTCTACTATAGTGGAAGACAGTTAAATATTGTATCAAAATTACTTTTATGTTCACAGATACGCTGATCTGTTTGCATCAGCAGCAAGACTACCCTACCCCATGCAATGCTAAGCAGTGTTTCACTATTGTGACAAGTTAAAACTAAAAATATATTGTTCAATGCTGTGCTTTATTTATTATTTCTGCAATTTATTAAGCTCATTCAGTAATTATATATTAACACGACAGATGCAAAAGCATAACATTGTTTTAGGAAACTATTCATAGCATGAATAGGATACTCTCCTGTGCCTAGATTTACTCCATAGTAAGTAGAAAAGACCTTCTCTAAGTGATTTTCAACCAGAGGTATAGTAAAAATGTTTTACTCTACCTGTTAGAGGAATTACCTTTGTCCACAATCTATGAAAATGTTTTTTTTCTATGTCAAAGACAGCTTGTCCTATGCTAAATAGATAACCAGAGAGAAAGAAAGTCGTTGTCCCCTATCTCCCACTGTGCCAGAGCCTCCTCAAAAGAGCATCCAAATTCTGCTTATTTGTATACTGAGAATGTTCACAATAAATATACCCCAATTCCGTAATCTGTAAGGGAGGTTTTTGTAAGGACATCCTCAACACCAGTGTATTGTTTTTGCAGGCATGCCCTGACAAATGCAGGAATGATGCATCTGACTCCATGTTGTCAGAAGGCTAATTTATTACTTTATTATAATATATTATATTATAGTATAGTATACTATACTAAAGAATAAAGAAAAGATATTTACTGAATGCTAAAAAGATAATGATGAAAACCCGTGACTTATTCCAGAGTCTTGACACAGCTTGGCCCTGATTGGCCATTGATTCAAAACAACTCACAGGAGAAACTAATGCAACAATCACCCGTGGGTAAACAATCTCCAAACACATTCCAGATGAGCACAACACAGGAGAAGCAAATGAAATTGTTTCCCTTTCTCTGAGGCCTCACAGCTTCCCAGGAGAAAAACCCCAGGCAAACGAATTTTTTCAGAGAATGTGAATGCCATCCAAGTGTCCTTCAGCATTTAAATTCCTGACTGGAATTTAACCTCTCTATACTTCCAAGGTCAGGGTCTGAGTGCCAGTTGATCCATAAATGCATCTCAGAATTTGTAGACCTCAAATGCTCAGCAGGTGGCACCCAACCAGAAGGCTGAAAGTTGGACAGGCTCAGACACAATTGTACAGAACAAGAAACATTTTGTGTTGACACTGTTATCAGTAAGAGCTAAAGAAAGCCTTGCACAGTAACCCTCCCTTACCGCTGTAAAGGCACAAGGATAAACAGCTTTGTAGGGGGAAAAAAAATGAAAACTAGCATAAAGCAAAGAAAACATACCTCTGGGTTTGGTAATTTCTCCCAAGAAGAGGTCATTTCCAGCAAGAATGTAACAATAGAAATCATATTTTGCTCACAAAGAAAACTTGCCTGTGGCTATTACTTTATGTAAGTAGGTTTTACGAAATATAAATGCCATGGCTGGAATCCTAAGAGACTGAGAAACTTGTGAGTAACTGTCCGTTCAGTCTTGCCTCAAAAACCATTTCTTTAAGCAGAGTTGGCAGAAAATGAGTCAATAAAATCTCGGTATGTGACATTTAATCTCTGCCACAGACCTCAATCTTGAGATCACTTACAACTGTTTTTTTCCTGATGAGTTACTAGAATAGCTTTGCAGAAATATCTTCGTACTTCTTTTGTACTGGGAAAGTAATCCTGTGCCAGCTTCACATGGGCTGATGTCCTGGCATATCTCTAAAAACATCAGACACCTCTTGTATAGCAGCACTCTGCTACTTACTGATTCAGAATGATTGGTTATTCTGGATTTCAAATGATTCAGCAATAAACGCCACGCTGTAATTCCAGTTACTTTTTTTTTTTTCCAGAGCTTTTTACAAGTTAGTGGAAATGTGATTAATTTAAAACCTAAGAAAAAATGCTGTGAGACTTGGGTATTTTCTATTTCAGTGGGAAGGAAGTTTTCCTTTACAGGAACAGAAGACCTGATTATGGCTTTGCCAAGCAGAAGGGTAATTATTGTCTGAGTAATTTCAAAGAGACACCATCATCTCCAAAACAGAATAAGGCAAACAAAATGCAGTGTCAGGAAGAATTAACCAGGTTGTTTGTTTAAATAAATAGTAATTAACATGGTGAAAAGGTTGTAGAATCAGATTGATAACATGGATGGATTTGGGACATAATGGGACTAAGGTTTCCCAAGGTTAGTAATGTGTTTCTAAAACAGAGTTTTCAGCTAGAACTGCTCTGATCAGAGACCTGGTGCGTCAGCTGAATTGGGTACATGGAAAAAATTGGAGCTGGTGATGCACATACACCATTTCTTTCTTATGCTGAAAGGTTTCATCTATTTTATTTTATTTTAGCCTTGATAAACCCTTGGAAAACAGGATACTGGATGTTCTTGTAAATAGTGACCACATTTGTCAATAAAAAAATGTATTGCTAACATATAAAAATTTTCCCATTGTAGTTTTAGCCCTTTGTCATCCAGCACCCTCCGAAGCAACTTGTACTTTCCAGGAGTCAACGCATCAGCAGAGGAAGTTTTGTCACTGGACATCCTCAAGTGAACATTCTGTTTCAGAAGTTAGGGGAGTTTAATTGTATAGAGACAGGACTTTGAGCTTCATCTGACTCAGCACTGCAAAGAACAAAGCATTTTATTAGTGAGGATGTAGCTTCAGAGACTGGATTCCAAATATGTGTTTTGTCAGGGTATTAAAAAACTTACCAGGTGTTTTTCCACCTACCCTCACTAACCCTTTTGAAAGCTGCTGTCTCAGTGATGGTAAAGTGAACACAAGCATGGAAAGCTCTGTTACATATGCAAAGTAGGAGGGATGCAACCTGTACCTGAGAGTTTGAAAAGCCCATGTCCCAGTTGAATAACAGAGCAGGATTTGTACAAGTTAATCTGCTTAATAGTTTATTCCCTATGACATTAGGTATTTTCATGTTTTAGGAGAGGGTTTTTGACAAATTCTACCCACAACACACAGGTCAGAGAGACTTGTTTCACTTCCACACATTTATTTATCTAATCCAACACATGTTTAAGCATTCTAATCCAGCACACTTTGGCATTCTCCTGCTGTTAAGGAAAGGGAAACTAAAGTAATATTCATATCTTTAAAATGCACACACAAAATTTTGATTGTACGGGTACACTCCATTCAGAGTATACATTCACTTGTTTCTCCTAAATCTTAATGCTGAGAACAACTTGTCACATGACTTTACTTCAAAACTCATGAAAGACTGTGGAAGCTGATTTGGGTCCATAGTCAACCTTCCAAATTAGTATTATGTACTTTAGCTCATTGCTTTTTGTTTTTTTTTTAAATTTGATTTTGTTTTTGTTTATTTGGTTGGGTTTTGTGGGTTTTTTGGAGGAGTGAAAGAGAGGTTGTGAAGGCAAATTACAACCAGTGAGAGATATTGGTGCTGTGATTTTGCATGGAGTGGATATAATATTAGCTGTTTCTTCATTACAGTACCCTTTGGAGGTGAATATTTTTTTTAGATCTGCATTTAAATTCCAGTCTGTCTTGGTCATATCTAAATGTAATAAAAAGACTAGAACATTTGACAAATATTAATGTTATTTCATTAATTTTTATAACTTTAGAAAAGTCCCATGAATGTAAAAAAAGGTCCATATATATAATTTTTTTGAGATAGGCCATCACTAGAAATAACATAATGATGTTAATTTTCTAATCACTGTCGCATATGTATAAAGCATAGCAATTGACAGTTTCAGCAATTTCAGTAGAAATATATGTCAGTTAAATCCACTTGGTATGTATGAGAAACTGCCACTTATATTATAGCACTTGGAAAAAATTAATGTCATCTTAATTGCCCTGGTGAATTTGAAAAATATAATCTGTTCTGTATTTAAAAATGGCAACATTTATTTAGCTCATTAGAAAATTTTAATTTTTTTTAAGATTACTTTTATGTTGAAAGTACTATAAAAAAAATCTTTGTACACATCCTCAGAAGTAAAAAAAATCTGGCATTACACAATGATTAGGTTCTAGAGTACCTCAGTAGTGTTGCACTCGACGTGCAAAGGAGATTTATGCGACTACAAAGACTCTTGGATTGCATTTTACCACTGGGAAGGATAACATTTCATGGGATTTCCTTCCACAGAGATAGCATTTCTCCTTTTAAAATGGAAACTGTTTTTAAGAGTCAGTGAAACAAGCCCTTTCAGGAAAACTGTGATGGTCAAGCTCCACTTGAAAGAAAATGCCTGTCTTTTGGGTAACTTCAGTGGAAATAATGAACAATCTAAGCATCAAAAAAGCATAGAAAAGAGTAGTTTTGATGTTTCTTTTGTTGACTGAAAATCAGAAATGGCAGGATAAGAGGATCAGAAAGACAGACATGTTACAAAGATTAGTTTTGCAGAATATTATGCTGTCTACAGCGTGAAATTAGGAACTAAAAGACAAATCCTATTTGTCTCACTCAGAGAAGTTGCTTTCAATCAATATAGTCACATTAGTGCACAGACTTTCAGGATCATGTGTTCACCTTACACTGCTGAGCAGCTGAAATGAATAGCTGAAATGCCAACTGAGCACTCACAAGACTTATTGGCTTCACATTGAGTTATAAGTGCTTGTCATTTCCCAGATTCAGATCTTTCATGCATAAAGCTCCCAACAAAATCAATGCTTTCTATGTGTCTGGACCACAAGAAACTTCACACTTTCACTTGTGTCCGTGGATATTAATGGTTTTATTATGGAGAAAGCAACTTCTATTCATGCCCTACAGCCCCAGATTTTTTCAGTCCAGATATCTTCTTGGGCACACTGTAGCTCTTTCCTGCCTACTCAACTGGTTTTAAGTACTGTGTTAAAATGGGATGGGCAATTATTAGTGCAGCTCCAAGACAAAGAATATGAAATCCAGCCCCTTTGTCCTGCACTATAGATACTCGCAGAGACACAGCACACGTGAAGAGCTGCTCAAAACTGAAAAGAATAAGAATAAATTCATTTCCATGATATCAAGGCTTTTAGGCAGGCAAGACTGTCCAAATAAGGAATGACATCCTGAGAATTTTTTTCCAAGTTATTTGACACCGGTCCACACTAGAACATACACTAGAGCACTCCACTTCAACCCAGAGCCTCTGCAGAAGCGAACAGGACAGGTTGTTCAAGCCACAAGTTACTGGCAGAGACCAATAACATTTCATTTTTCAGTTGCTTAAGACATTGAATTCTATTACTTTTTAAAACTGAAAAGTACATGTGCTGTGTTTTGCCCTTCCACTCCTCAAAGGGTAAAGAAGTGGAAAGGAGGCATCTCAGGCCCCATTCCTTATGTGCAATTTATTGTGCATGTTAAGAATGCACCCAGTTTTGTGAAGTGGGAATTCTCTAAAGTAAAATGTATTGTACTGTTTCCAGTTCAATTATTGTCTATTTTATTCCTTATCTACTTAGCAAAACATTCTGAGCACACAGCCAAATCTTAAATTGCAAAAGAAATCAGGGGATTGATGTAGGCAAAGTGTTTTTAAAATAAAGCAGTGCTTGACTCCTCATCCAAGAGCAGTACATGTAGCATTCATTTTAAAATAAAGCAAAATTGCAGCATTAAAAAGACAGGAAAATACCCCAGAGTTGTGGTTTGGAAAAGCCGAGAACTCCCGCAGAGAACATCAGTTCACATCAGATCAGTGTGGGTTAACAGGGAACATAATGCTGAACACAACCAGAAACATCTGAAAGTGAATCCCATTCTGGCAATAGCTGTTTCTAATAGGAAAAGGAGGATTGAGAAAGACAACCCTTATTAAGCAGCCTAATATCTTAATACTGTGGCCTATTAGTTTTCTGACATCTAGCCACTGCAGTTCTTTTCCACTGTGTCTAAACCACCAGGGGTTTTAAGGTGCTGAACTCGTGTTGCATAATTTAAACTGCTGTACTGAACATTCACCTGGCCCTACTGCTGTCAGAGTCCAGCAGGCTGGAATTTCCATATTGTACAAGAAATAGTGTGCAAGACATCTCTGTCCCTAAAGTTCAACACTTTCTATCAGCAGATAGCATAGATTGATTATAGAGGTGATATTTCATGTCTATGTTATTTTGCTCCTTAGATTTCAGTATCAAATTATTAAACATTACAAAAATGTAATTTGTTTTCATTTATGATAGCAAAAATGAGCTGAGAAAATACTGCTTCTTGGATCAGTTTTGATTAAGAAGTTTTATTTATGAAGCTAAAAACTATAATGAAAACTTAACCGAATTGAAGAAAATATTTTCTTTTTCCCTGACATAAACCTGTACTTCATCATCAGTAATATTGGACGTGAAGGGTTTTTTTTTTATCACAGAAAATTTGTGAACTCCAGATTATTATTTAGTAATAGTAATATTTTCAAAATGAAAACTAGAGGGTTTTTTGCTTTTAATTACATTTAATCTGTTTTTTCTGGTCTTGTCCCAAAAGTATTCTAATAAAATGAGTCCTTGTGGTACAGAGGGGTTATCTAGCACAGTCCATTAAAGTGATGTCACTAAAACCACAGTGCAATATTTTTCAACTACTGAAAATAAGGAAAGGTGGAAAATGTTCCTTTAATATAGCAGACAAAAAGAGAAGTTCATTGCAGTTGTCTGGATGAAAATGTTTATACTATGATCTAACTACAGCCAATACATTTTTAATCCAAAGGTTTTTTTCCCCCTAAACCAGTTGATGAACATTAATTTAAATCAGGGGCTACTCCTAGGGAAGTCCACTGCTATTTTTAAATATTACTGAACCTTGTTTAATTTCACATTTTCTTCCTCTTAATTTGAAGTAACTTTTCCAGAGCTTCATTGGAGAAGTTATTTATTTAAAAGTTATATCTTAAAAATATATCTACCTGTCTGAAATCCAAACAACAAATTATTTTATTCATCAGCTGTTCATCCTGATGAACCTGGTTCTGTACCATAACAAACATGCAGCAGACACTGTGGTTATTGCTGTTTCAAAACTCATGTATTTCTAGTGAAAAAACTCAATATTATCTTAATTCAGAAAGTATGAATTGCACTCAGTTGTCTAAAGATATGAGGTGAGGTCCTAAGAAATTTCACTTTGGGAATTATTGTGGTGAATAGGGCACCATTGTCTCCATAGCATCCGACAGCTGAGAGTGGATTGCCTGATCTCTAAAGCCCTTTTTGTGTTTTGAAATGCTAAATGCTGGAGGAATTGTGCCAAGTCTGATTGGTTCTCCAGCTTGTCCTTTGTAAACTAACTCCTGTTTTGCTATTAGACTCTCATGCTGAGCAGCCAAAGAGGCTCTCAGGGTGTAATGCAACATTGCTTTTTGAATTGCAGAGGGAGATACTGGGAAAATTCCTATTAATCAGCTCCCAAATCAGCACTTCCCTTGTTTCTACTGGTGTGCTTTCCTCTCATCTTGTAATTTATTTTCCTGCATCCTTATTGTCAATCAGTTACCCAGATCAGGATAGTAAATCAAATACTTCAAAAGACTGCAGGTTCTCAGGATTTCTATAGATATTTATTTATACAGAAACTTGAACGTGCATTATTGTACAGGATCAAGTGTATCCACAGATAAGTTTTTATGCTTTATTTTTTCTTTTTTTTTCTACATTGAGCAAAGATTTACAGGCACCTTGTAGAAAATTGTAGATGGTCTCATTGCATAATAAAATAAAGAGGGCAAAGCTGGAACTCTGGTCTCTAATCCAACTTGCACCAGATTGTTTTCAAAATGGAGTTTTCAACCAAAGCCCTTCAGAATGCTTTCAAAGTTATGTCTCCTTGAAAATATTAGCTGTAGTTTAATCTGTCCAAAGATTTTTAAGTATTTCTTGCATGTTTTAAAGCTACTTTATGCTGTCCATCGCCTTAGCCTTGGCCAACATATGACATACACCAACAGTGACAGCTCTTTCCAAACACCAACCTATACACACAGCCCAGGAAGCTCTCCCAAGTAACTCTTACCTGGGAAACACCACAGATTCCAACTTCTGGTGCTGGACTTGATCCTGAAATGCTTAACAGCTTGGTCAGGTTCAAATGTCAAACTCTTAAAACCTGTGGACTCTGAAGCATCAGGTTTAAACCTAGTTTGAAACTCCTGATAAACCAACCAACTAACCAACAACAACAACAACAAAAAAAATCCACAAATCAAATACAAAACAAAAAACCTCAAGCAAACAAACAGAAAAAAATCCAAAAAACCCCAAAAAAACCACAATAAAACACCAACCAACCAAGCAAAAAAGAGAAAGCAACCCCAAAAATCTTAACCCTAGTCCAAAGTCTATTCAAAATCAAGAAATCACTGCTACTCCACAGCGGCTGTTTAATCAGGTTACAGAGGCAGATGCCAGCCAAAAATCCCTTTTCCATGTTCATATTACATGGCAACTCCACTCATCCATCTCTGCCAGACTGAAGCTCTAATTCTGCATTTAGAATAAGCTTCTGCTTACTGAATCTTCCTGTACAGAGACAGGAATATGTGCATCTGTGGATGGAGATGGGGAAACTGAGAGAGAGATGACTTCTGGGATCTTGTCAAGTAGAGGGGATGGGGTGATTTCAAAGACCATTATTAAATTTATAATGTCTTTAGGCCATGCTTCAGTTTTGTGCAGGTGGATATGTTGTTAATTCCAATTATCAGGCAGCAGAAAAGGTGCTTTTTAGAAAGGTTAAGGTGAGCCCAGAAAGACTGACGAAAATCACATTCTATGCCTGGAAGGTCATTTTGGAAAGAGTAACAAGATAACTCTGTCTTGTAACGTTAGAGCTTTAATAAAGCACTCTCTGTATCTAAAAATCCACTTTATAAGCCCTGCAGACAGGCACAAAGTTTCCACTAGTGATTCCAAGCTTAAGGCTCAGCTGTCCTTGCCTCTTGCTTCATTAGTGCACTCTGCAGCTGGGCTGTAGAACAGTCCCCTTTGCCAGAACTGAGACAGGTCACTGAAATCAGAGCAGCTCTCTGGTGTTGGGGGTCATCCTGTGGCTCAGATTCAGCAGCAGTGTTGCCATGGAGTCGTTTCTACTTTTTTTTTTTTTGTTTTTTTAAATGGAGCTTTGTTTTTGTCCTTTTCCCCTTAAAATATATGTTGTGAAATTCAATAAAACTGATAAAAATAATTTGGTATGATTAGGAAACAGGCTGACACCAATGTTCTCATCTCTGTCTGGTTCTAGATTTCTCTGCCTTATGTACACATAGGTTTTATGCACACCTTCAGATACAGCTTCTTTCATTCCCCTAATTTACTGTCAGACCACTGAGCTGTCATGTAAATTACTCTCTTCAACAGGAACTGAATGAGAGATGGAGAGGCTGGGTTTCTACCTTCTGTTATGGTTCATTTGAATGATCTTTCTGTTCAAAAAAAACCCCAGAAAATAATAATCCCAATTTATACACAAATCTATTTCAATAAGGTTGATGGTGAATATTTCAAATAAGACTAATAGGGAAACTCATTAAAGCAGCCCGTGCCATTAGGTTCTGCAAAGCATTTCCTGACAGTGTAGAGAGGAATTACAGATAAACACTCAATAATTTGAAACTGGCTGTAGTTTAGTCTAACACTGTTCTGTCCATGGGACTTGGACAGATACTTTTTGACAAGATATTCTCTGTCACGTGGTTCAGGAACTTGTTGCATCAGAATAATGAAGATGTGCAAAACTGGAAATAAACACCTGCATATGGTGAATTTTTCATGTTGATCAATGTCTGATATTTTACTAGAAACTTTGCTGCCATAATAAAGCAGACACTTAAAAAAAAAAAAAAAGACAAAAAAAAAAAAAAAAGAAAACAAAATAAAATGCAGACACAAAAAAACCCAAAAAACCCAAACCAAAATAAACTGAAACAGAAAAACCCCAAGAAACAACAACAGAAGCTTCAGTATTTTAACCTTTTTAAAATAATTTGTTTGTTTTAACAAAACTAATTGCCCATATTATGTGGAACTTGACATTGGCATTGAAGAGAACAGGGAATGGGGAAAAGCCACAGGTTGTTATGAAGTTCAGTTCCATGTACTTATGGAAGTGACATTTCAGAACTGATAAAAGCCAGTGCTGAGTGCTTTTGAAAATTCCAACAGAAAAGAACACATCTTGTGTACCAATAAATAAATGTCTAGCAAAAAGGCTTGAAACATAAAAATGCCTGTAATGGGAAATATAGAAGCCACAGACTGAACCTTTCATATTGCCTGGCATTCTGAACCAAAGCAAACTCAAAGATTAATTTGATGTACAAATTCTAGAAGGAAGATATTTTTAAAAAAATCTTTATTTCTCCCTCACCCTTAATTTTGAATGGACGTTCTACAATCCTAGAGTTCAGAACAAGTACACATAATTATTAAGAGCTAAGAGCTATCATGAAGGTCCTGGATCCCACAAGATTTTTGTAAAAAATATTTCTGGATTTTTTCTTTAATTTTTGATTGATGAATCTCTGTAAACAGTTATTTTCTTACTTCATTCTGGTATCAGGAGTTTTGAAACTAGTTTTTGACATTAAAAAAATTAAAGTTTAAAATCCTTAATTAAAAGAAATCCCTGGAACACTAACACCCTGGGTTTTTTTGTTTTATGCTTCCCAAATAAACTGTTTTCTTTAAACATACAAAGAAAACACTTTATTGTACTCACTCATACTCACTTGGAGACATTTTCTGTTTTTATTTCCCCTGCAAACCCAAACATGATAAAGCATGACAATTAAGTTAGACTTCACAATATAGCTATAGTGGTGAATGCCAAAATATAACTAAAATTTTTAAAATGATCTCTAAATTTGTCTCCTCTTATATTAAATAATTTACTCTAATTTGATTGCAAGAAATTTTATTGACTCCTTCATAAAATGAAATGCTGAATTAAATTGAATTTGAAATTCAAATAGCAAGTCATGCTGTTTTGTGAATGTAGTAGCCCTAAGAGGTCTGGTAAAGGCAAAGACAGACTGCATTTGTATAAGAACAGCAAAAACTAGTGCCTACTAACACTTCTATTACAGAAAACAGGGAAGAGAAAGGAAAATGTTAGAGTCGCTCTATGAGGGAGGAATTGATGCTCTGGGAAATTATGATTCAGTGAAGTCAGGAAAAAACGTACTTGTCAAACCAACAAATTATATTCTGTGCATCATTCTAGTGCACAAAATAGAGTAAAAGCTTCCAATTCTGATGTATCTGTGCTTTTGTCAAGCTACAGTTAGCTCAGCAAATATTTGAGGACCATTTGAGTAGAAGGGTAAAGGCAGATGCTTTGTGAAAAGCAGCGTGTCAGCAGATTTCTAATTTGGAGCAAAAACTAAGAGGAAAGAACAGATGGAGTAGAAGACTTACAATGGTTACAGTGGACAAAATGTAATTTATATTTAAACAATTAAACATTTTGAATGGACTTTCTTAATTAACTTCCAGTGCACAGCAGTAAGTACTGTAGGAGGAGTTATCAGTAGTTTCCTGTGATTTATGAGCTGTGTATGAAAAGGTAATACTCAGAGAGTGGCATTGCAATAGCTACATGTGCGTGTGAGGATAACACTGGCTGCACTTCCAAAGAATGAGTAAAAGTGATCTATTAATTCTTGGAGACAGCTCATTGTTCTTTTTGCATAATTTAATTAAACTACATCCAAATATAATGGAAATCTTGCTAATTGGCTCTAGAAACTTGCTGAGCAAGACTTACACCCTATTGTTACCATTTGGGTTATTTCCTTTGAATACTTTTTCTGAGCATGGGATTTACAGAGCAGCTGCATTTGGATTTCTTTGTGAGTTTCTTCTTGCTAATGTTCAAAGGGCCAAGTGGTGCATCAGGGGTGTAAATAGATAGATTACTTCCACAAGTATTATCCTTCTTAACATACCTTTTCTAATAATGTACTTCCACCATTACAAAATTCAGATTAAGCACTGTAAAATAGCAGGCTGTCACCAGCTGGGGTCTCTGTACAAATCACAAACGGGACAGGACTACTGAGGAACGTGCCTTGAGCTGTTTTATTTTCCAGCATCAGTCTCATTACATGGTTATGACAATGGGAAGATGCCACCAGCTCACATCCCAGCCAGCAGACCAAGAACTTAATGTTACAACTCACTTTATAAGTTTTTTGACCAATCACACAAAGCAAAAGCACATTGACAGTAGTTCCATCCAACCACTGTAAGCACACGTACCTTTGGTTTAAACAATGCTTGCTTATTTCGAATACAATACCTGCTTGTAAGCCTTAAAACACAATGCACAGAGCTCCATTATTAAGCTTCAAGCTTACTAATATCTTGCTAGATAAACGTTTCTGTAGCTTAGGGAGTTATTCTAGACAAGCGTTAATACATTGCTCTATTTGTCCTTTTCTACTTTTTAAATAATTTTTCTGCTGATCAATCTCATGGCTGCTGCTTAGCTCCAATCACAGTTCTACTGTCTCTGAGGACTGCCTTTTGCATCTTTCCCAAAACCCTCTGATTTTGTGGATTCCCACAGCAGACCAAATGTTTTATGCTCCTTGTCTACTACTTCCTTTCTGTGCTTTGGGAATGTCACCTTTCCTCGTTGCTGGTATTGCCTGGATGGCCCATCTTCCATCTAAATCTCTGTGAGACTCCCTGTACCAAACATTTCTGAATATCAGTCTTCCTGCTGCTCCATCTAGTCCTTTTCCCTCTCATTGTTTAACTGATCAGTTTCATCTTGAGAAAAAAATCCTTCTGATTCCTCTGTGCTTCAAATGCCATCAGAAGCAGCTGCCTACAATCTCACCCCTAACTTAGTGTCTACAGGCTGTGCAACCTCCTCTCCAAATGGCCTCATGGATACTCTACCCTGAGAGGTGAGTCTGAGCTCTGTAGGGAAAAATTCCTGTATCAAGCCTGTGAGTATGGGGCAGCAGAAGCAGACTTTTCTGGGGTGAGGAATAAGCAGACTTTTCTGGGGTGAGGAATATCCTCTCCCTGAGTCAGCTGTGGAAAATTGAAAATAAAGAATCAGCTACAGACGAAACTTGAACATTTTCCAGGTCATTCACACTGATATAACAGACAGCACCTCCTTCTTAGAGCTCTTGGAAAGAACTGAGAGAAATAAAAGTCTGGAAAGAGTTAAAAAAACTGATTTGGGGAAAAAGAGAAAGAATAACAAAAAAAAGGCAATAAAGAATTTCACTGAAACCTTGTGTGCTCAATGGGATGTAGTCAATGATTACTGTCCTGGTATTCTCCTTCCTTCTTTTCCTCTACCCTAGCCTGGAAACCTGTGGCATCTATACATGTGTAGATGTATGTATAAAAGTGAAACCATTTTATATACACACACCCACACACATACACACATTCTATAAAATTGTATAATATGGCATTACAATTTTTATTATGATGGTTTAAATATCTATTCATATATGTTTATATTCATATCTTGCATCTAGATTATAATCAAGCTTCAAGGGTGATGTGTCAGGACAAATGCAATGAACACTGGGTAAAAGTAAAGAAATGAAAATTTCTTTTTAACAATAAAATGCAAGTACATGTGCATGCAGCTCAGAATATCTGGAGGTCTGAACAGTGGCCACATTCCTATTTCATCAGCAGTTTCTTGTTTTCATCATGGTCTTGTCTATAACATACAGATATCTTCACCCATGCTTATCACACACATTTCTATGCACATAAAATTAGTAGTCTAAATATTATTCTACTAAGCTGTCAAGGTTACATTCCCACAGTGATTAGTAGTGAGCTCTAATGATGAATAAACTTTTACTGATTGGTGTTTACAACCATGGGAACAGTGGTGTCATTCTGTACTTAGACTTTCAAAACATCAGATATCTTTTTGTGCCTACACTTCTGGTGGTTCCAGTTCCCAATGCCAGTTCTCACTGAGTGGCCTCCAAGCTGCAGTTACCTGGCAACAAACATTTTATTCAAATAGTCTAATAACAGCCACACTCATGTTACAGGATCCTGGAGCATTTGACTGGGGAAAAAATGTTGATCTGCGAGAAGATAGATGCAGATAAAGTTATTTGCTTGTATTAATATATTTTAGTTAGGACATTGTTACACTATCAAAATTGGTTCAGAGCAATCAGTCCCCTCTTCCATATAATCTTCACATTACTGTCATGAATCCAACCAAGCTGCACTCTCCTGAACCTGCTTCATCTCATTACTGCCACTGGCCCCTTGATAAAACTCCTGATGTTGGGTATCTCTTCTTCAAATTTTTTAAAAAATTACTAGTCTCAAGTAATTTTGCTGAAATACACAAATATGTTTCCAAAAATACAAAACCTTTTTAAAAGTGCTGATAAAGACATTTGCATTATCCACAATACAATAATTGCATGGAATACCACACATAATAAAATTCTTAAGGATCAGATTCTGATTTCTCAAAATCCAACTCAACATCTATATTTACCTTTCCATATACATATTCTGAAGTGGTGATGAGAATCCTGGTTTTGCATTTGATATGTAGAGTAAAATTCCTATTTTTAAGGATTTGTTCATTTGTTACAGGCATCCTTAAGTTCTCCAGGTTTCAGGAGAGTGGGAAATGAATGCCACACCACCTCTTGCTCAGCCATGAACTGACAGAAAGAGCTTGTGCTGGGAGCCCTTCCAGCAACTGGATCAACGTGTTCAGCTTTAAACTTCATGGGGAGAGCAGGAAGAGGGATCATAAAGGGTAATTGGTTTCTCCCTTAAATGTGTATTCAATTACACAGTCGACTACTGCCAGCACAGAAACCTCTGTGTTTGATTAGGCATTTCTGAGATGCAGAATCCCTGCCAGGATGCTCTTCCTTTTATTGTGGCATGGAATATCCTGCAGCTTTTTTCATAGTTGTCTTGTCCACTGATTACAGGTTTGATTCATGACGATAAAGCTTCCTTTCTTGTCTTTCTTTTAATTTTTTTAATTCTTTATTTATTTTTTTTTTATTTTCTTTTATTTGAATACATGGCATTAAATAACCAGAGATTCCTGCAGTTAGTACATATAACTTTCTGTTGATTTATGGTTAATTTGTTTTTCCTTTTTAACTGAAGAATTTTCTAAATACAACTTCCTCAAAATATGATTTATACAAAACAAAATTGCATCTATTGTCAGACGTTTTCAAATATCCAGAAGTACCACTTCTGTTTTTATCATCCTTACCCTAGGTTTCAATAAAATCCTGTATTATTTTTAAGTTTTTGTGTTCTAATTTGAAGACGTTCTACAGTGGACAAAGACCAATATATCTCTCAGAACGTTTGAATCCATTTTCTCCTTACTATTCTAAAGGGCAGTACTTATATTGTTATCTAGCATATAATACAATTGGAAGTATTTCGATGCTATGACTTTAAGCAACTGAGACTGGTGACTGAGGAAAAGATGTTGCCATTTTATTTGAGATGATCAGTGTTTCTGAGCAATTAGGTTCGTAGAAATCTGTATTTTATGGTGATTTTAGAAGCTTTTAAAAATTATACCGCAATAAAACCTATTGCCTTTGAATCAAAAAAAACAATAGCAGAAAAAGCTTGTGGTTATTCTCCTCTGCCTATGGGGCATGAGCAATGGAGTGAGTGCTGATGAGGTATCTAGGGATGAGACGCAGGGAATTCTTCAGATAAGCACACACTGCTTCCACAGTTTAGTGCTAGGCCATTTTGCACAGCTGGAAGGCAAAGGAAGTCTGTCCATCTCACAAGTCACTTAGGAATGTTTTCCACTTCAATGAAAATTGTTATGTTTGTGAGAAAGCATAACTTCAAAACAGCCACAAACCCCCCAAAACAGCAACAACAAAGTCTAGTTCTGTGAAGTTCTTTGTAGCTAAATAAATGTAATTGCAGCATTAAATTCTCAGGCAGGCTTGGGCTTATTTGAAGACCATTTCTGAAATCTGTCCATATTTCTTGATGCACACATTATGCAATTTCTTATCTGGTACTTTTAATGTTTCAGGGACACAAAATCAATTTTTTCGAAGTTGTAAAGGACAGAACATCAGGCTTCAGCATACTTAAATGCTGTACAGTCCATTGGTGAAATTGCAATAAAACTAAACATCAAAATAAAACTTATATAAAAGTTAATAAGCTTAGCGTGCAAGATACTTTCAAGCATTTAGAGAAATTGCATTACCAGAAGCCATGATCACTATAAAGCCACTATCCTCATTAAAGACTTTGAGGAGGATATAAGCTTTTCCAAGCAGGTTTCCTCATTATAATTCTTACAGTGTATGTGAGTAGCTTAAACATTTGCCTTATCACAGAAAAGCAGTGAAAACTTTAAAGTCTGCATTTGATACTACCATGGATTTACATGGTGCCAGAACATTATTACTGGGTGTGAAAGACCAATGGCCTGAATGAGGAAATCAATTGACTTTCTCAGGCTTTTATGCATCCAGGATTGTCATGGGGAGTTGTTAGCAATGCACCATTTATTTTCTTTTGAAACCTGATGTTGTGTGTTGGGTCTGTCTGGGTTGGAATTAACTTCTTTCACATCATTGTGTTGGGGGGTTCATATTTGTGGCTAAAGCAGTCTTACTAACTTGCCAAAATTCTAGGCTTTGGGAGCACTAAGTGTGGCCCTCCATTACCTGAAGGGAGCTCACAAGCAAGATGGAATGGACTTTTTACAGGGCAGTCTTGAGGGACAGGACAAGGGGGAATGGCTTCAAACTGAGAGAGAGCAAGTTCAATTAGATACTAGTAAGAAATTCATTAGTGTGAGTGTGGTGAGGCTCTGGCACAGGTTATCCAGAGATGCTGTGGATGTGCCATCTTCGAAG
This sequence comes from Setophaga petechia, assembly GCA_024362935.1. Classification (NCBI taxonomy): domain Eukaryota; kingdom Metazoa; phylum Chordata; class Aves; order Passeriformes; family Parulidae; genus Setophaga; species Setophaga petechia. The sequence goes on from JANCRA010000013.1 coordinate 12,841,255, forward strand.
TGTTCAAGGCCAGGTTGGATGCAGCTCTGAGTAACCTGGGATTATGGAAGTTGATAAAGGAACAAGATGAATGTTCTGAAGGAATTAATGATCTTTAAGGTCCCTTCCAATCCAAACCACTCTATGCAGAAACTATTTTATGATTTCTGCTACTGCTGAGCGGTGCCAAGACTTTCTCTTTTACCCACTCTGCCCCCAGAGTTGTCTGGGAATGGGCGAGTAATTGGGATGGGACAAAGCCCAAAGGCACATGCCATAATATTTGATATCATGCATAGGTAAAGGGAAAAGGCAGGGGGGATGTCCTTGTTTATGGTGTTTGTCTGTAAGGTGTGCTGAGGCCATGACTTCCAGGATGTGGTTGGTCATCTGTCTGCTGATGCAGAGATGCACATATTAACACTGCTGGGATTGTTGAATTTTCCTGAAGAGAAGAAAATTAGTTTATTAGCATTGATGAATAAGTAGGCTTTTCCACTATGGTCATGGATCTGGTTACATTTGTCTTTGGGATATATTGGCAACATCTCAAAATTTTCCTTATTCAGAAGCAGAAGTTTATGACTGTTAGTTCAAACCCCTGTGTGATAATTTGGTTTGTATTGCCAAATATTTAACACCAATCTGTGCTCTGGACCTTGACTTCTTGTTACAATTCTTCAGCCTCTTATTTTATAATAACAACAGAAGAAACTAAATGAATAAGCAAAGTTAACTCTTACCTGAACAAAATTTGTGAAGGTTTTTGGTAAAAAAATCTGTGAGATTGAATTTGTAACAGTAAATGCATCAGAATCCTTGGTGTCAGAAGAACTGACTTAAGAAAGCAGATGATCATGTAATGCTCTGAATAATCAAAATATTGTTATGGTCAAAAGAGAACAAATATTTATATCTATAAATGTGAAATTACACTTTTGTTTTAGCCCAATGATTGCTTTTACAGTCTAATAGTGAAACTATTATCTAACTTACAATAGTAACAATACTCATAAGTAAAATTGATACAGGAAAAAAAGATTAAGATCTTTAAAAATCATTATACATTAAAAGCCACTAAATGTTGCATATATGTAAAACCTTACAAAAGGAAGGCCTTGTAAAGTCATGGCTCAGACCTGTTACTTTGGCAAAGTAGAAAAGGACTGTGGGAAAGAGACTCATCTGAATTAGAGGTAGATAAACAAGTTCTAGAACCGTTTTGTGTTCACATCGTGGTGTATGGTGGTTGGTTGGATTATGTTTGCTGTGATTTAAAGCTATGTACCTGAGGAAGGCCTGGCTGCTTAAAAAGCCTGGTTTTTGCAATAAAGCAGCTCTCCTTTGCACCTGCCTGGGGACTCTGTGTAGGTCTGCTTCCTACAAATAACACTTCTTTATTACACAAATAATACCTGTTTCCTCTTGTATTCAGCCTACTCTTCCAGTGTCCCTCTGGGCACTGAACCTTCTGCCTTCACCAGGGATAGCAGAGCCAACACACCTGATGCAGCCAGGGGGAAAAGAGGCAGCAGGAGCACCAGACCTTCTGCTCTGAGCTGATGAGGGAGGGAAGAGGCCGCAATCCCAGAGGAAGAAATGGTCTAAACGTCAGTGCATTGTCTGAAAGGCCAACCATTATGATTCAGATCAAAAACAGAATAAATCTGGTTGTGGAACTGGATTGGGGTTTTTGTTTGGTTTTGGGGGTTTTGGTTTTTTTGGGGGTTTTTTGTTTTTTTGGTTTTTTGTTGTTGTTGTTGTTGTTGTTGTTGTTGCTGCTGCTGCTGTTGTTGGTTTGGTTTTTGTTTGTTTGTTTATTTTGTTTTTTGTTTTTTGTTTTTGTGTGTGTGTGGTTTTTTTGTATTTCAAGTACAAATTGAAGTTAAAGTCTGTGGTAAAGACTTGTGGCTGAAGACTAATTCAGAACAGGCCCTAAGAGAGTAAAAACATCTTCACACAGTAAAGCCTAATGACATAAAAGGAACACACACACAAGTTTATTTGGTTTTCTGATGAACTGAAATCCCATCAAATAGGCTTACTTTATCTTTGCAGCTATCTCAGAGAAAATATCCAGAGAAAATTTACTCAGGAACAGCTGCTATTATTTTAAATCTGGTTTTATCTGATCTTGAATGATTCTAAATGGTTTTCCATAAGGTAAATGTATTTGAATTAAAGTTACCTCATATCTCATATTTCCTCTGGTGCAGCAGAGTAAAAATTTGTCTTTTTTTTCTGACATTGAAGCAACATTTTGAAACAAAGAATTATTTAGAGAATGCTCAAAGGCACAAAGTATATTGGAATACAAATTAAAAAATATATTTTGGTTACACCTCTGTAGATTCTTCATGCTAGCTTCATCTATCTGACAGAGAAAAGAAAAATCAGTCAAAGCAAGAGCTGCAGAACCCCTTGCTGCCCTTTTGCCTTCCTCCCTCTGCAGATTTTTGCCTGTTCATCAGTGCTGTGTATACAGTAACTTTGCAGGCTCTTCATCTCCTTCAAAACTCTGGTCTAGCCTCAAATGGACCAATTTTTACATCTCTTTTGGTCCCACTCCAACCTGAATGATACCAGACAAATAAGGTTTATCCACATTGTTTATGGAGATATTATTTTCTTTGCTGGTTTGAGTGGTGGCATTACAAACGATTGACTTGCATTTCCTCTAGATTGTGTCAATTGTAGTCTCAACTGTAGTTTTGTCTGAAGAGAATAGTTAAACCACTGTGCCTATCTCCAAGAGATTCTTACTACATACATACATACAATATAGGCATTTCAGAATTTACCAGAATAGATTAAATTTGTTGTTAATAATAAAATACTGTGAAATAACTTTGAGTTTGTGTTATTTTTTTGTCTCCAGCAAGAAAACTGCAGCATACCCAGGTCCTTGCACAGAGATAGGCTTGACTATACTCAGCATTTTAAACTTTAACCCAAAACATTCTCTAGAGGACTTTGGGGTATAAACAAACAACTAAACCAAGCCTTGAAAGAGAAGCCTTTTCTATTACATGTGATCTCTATTACCATTGATTTAAAATGTAGCATTTTACTGATTATAGATCTAGTTGTAACTGTTTAGGGGTTGTTGTATGAATAGGATTTTGAATGAATATTGTATGAATAGGAAACAGAAATGGCTGTTTTAGTCCCTCTGCAACCTAATTTATCACTGAAATTTAAAGATTTAGAATTTCCATTTATCTAGACAGGAATGAACTCACCCAGGTCACCTCAGCTGCTCTGATGAAAAATATATTTATATATTTCCATTATATTTATGTATTTATTAGAGACAGGAAAAAGGTTGAATCAGAACAGATCAGACACATATTCTTTAGAAATTGTACAGGCTGATTCAAAATAATTCCCATCTCTTGAACTCTCTAAAGCAGAACTTCTTCCTTTGGGAAACTGACAACTCGACAAAAACTCAAACTTCTAGAAATTTCCTTTTCATCTGACATCCTATAGTTTCCTTACTTCCACAAAATATAAAGTGTCAGACCTCTAAATGTGAAGCCAAGCAAATACCTAACAGCTTCAATACTGCAACAAAAATTGTATAAAACAAAAATATTGTATAAAAATGAAAGCAATCAAAAGTCTCTCAAGTGACTCTATCTGTGGAAAACAAGTTTACTTCCTCAGATATGGGCAGAAACTGGATGGGAACTCCCAAATGTGAAGTCAAGCTCTCAGATTTTATGGCTTTTACTTCTAGAATTCCCATTATAGGACAGGCAATTCTATTCTGCACTGAAATTCAGCTCTAAACTTCTAAACCACTGCACAATTTTGGCATGTGTGGTAGGCCAGAGGAAAAGTGATTTTTTTATAGGTGAGGCTGTAAAGAGGATGTGTTTCTAGGTGATTACCCTGAATTATGCTATTGTGTTATATTATCCTAGTTCTCTAAAACAATGCTGCAAAACAGTGCAGGTCCTTCCACAGTAGTACCATATAAATGCAGAGTGACCATGGGTCTCCAGTATTGGATGTCTCTTCCCTCCCTATGAAATATTGGCCTCCTGTTCTCAGGTGTCCATCCTATTTGGATAGAATCTAGTACATTTCATAAACTGGAAACTAGCCCAGATTTCAAAAAAATGCTTTCTTAAAAAAAAGAAAAATAGAAGAAGAAAAAAGAAAAACACGAGAAAAGGAGATCAAATGCCTCTAAACACCAAATCAGGTACTTGTGAAAAGTAGAGGATCAAACCTAAAGCATAATGCCAGAAGTTTTTAATACATTGTGTTGCCTAGATCAGTAATTCTCTTATTTTATTTTTTTTAATGATTAAAATGAGTTACTGTGTACATAAGGAATTCTTCTTTTAAATGATCTTACTTGTCTTTTCAAGGGCTAAGAAAGTTAGAATTCATAGAGATAGTTTGAAGACAATATGCCCAAACAATGTAGTTTATTATTTGGAATTGTGGCACAAGGGGCTTGTATTGATCCAAGAAGGCAAATTGTAAGGTAGGCACAACTCCATGAGACTAAAAAAATAATCTCAGACAAAGATGAATGTTTTAACCAGCCTTAAAATAACTGGAATGATTATTTTTGGAGAGCCTGTTGACTGCAGAAGATAGGCACAGGCTGAACACCATCCTTTAGGCAGCTAAAATTAAATAAGGAAAATCTGACCTTGAAAAAGAAAGGCAAGATACAAGGAAGGGAAAAGGGCTCTTTCCTCCTCTACATTCTGGCAGAATGTGGAGTTCTGGCAACTTATATACCCTGTTTATAATGATTCCCAAATCATTGACATAAAAAAAAAAGAAAATAACACTTTAATATTCAGAACAAGATGATCAGAACAATGTCACAAAGCCAAATAGTTCTTTTCTTATGTAGATGAAATGATAGATCTGAAAAAGTTTGCTTTGGCTTTTTCTCCAACACACTGTCAAATTGACAGTTTCCTTTTAAACATGCTGATTTTTACCAAAACTGTGTTTTCAAATGAAGACTTTTCTAACCTTTTATGATAGAATCACACAACCATAGAATATTCTGAGTTGGAAGAGACCCACAAAGATCACTGTGAACAGCTCCTGGCCCTGCACAGGACCATCCCCAAGAGTCACCCCACGTGCCTGATGCATTGTCCCAACACTTCTTGAATTCTGTCAGGCTGGGTGCTGTGACCACTGCTGTGCACATCCTGGTTTTCTTTATGATTTCAGTTATCCTTTCTGTATTTCCTAGGCAAATGCTTCTGGATGTTTTTGGTTGGTTGGTTGGTTGGTTTGTTTGGATTTTTATGTTTTGTCCAAGTTTTTTGCAATTTATAATCTGACTTACAAGTATGGAGTATGCCATTAATTAAAGTGGACTATCTTTTTTCCTCTAGCTTCCCTCCCCCAAATTCTGGAATTTATTTTTTAAAATATTATGTAAAGGAAAAAGGATCATTTCACTGCCATTGATTCCTTGTCACACCAAGGATCATTATCCAATATATAATAAAGACTTCTGTCCAGAAAAATGCAATCTCTTTCTTTGTTTCTTTTTTTCTTATTTCTTTCTCATTATCAGCTACATATTGGAATTAATTACATTTCCTTTTTGTTAAACCTGCATTCACAGTTGTCTCTATTGTTATATGGATAGTGAAATTAAATATAAGAATCGACATCTCCTTTGCCATCTCCTTGTGTCATGCAAATAAAATTCATCTTCAATAAACTGTTGCAGCAAAAGTTGGATTAACTGCAGAGAAGAGTCTAATTAATTATAACTTTGAAAGAAATATTATAATGTTGAAAAAAAAAGAATTTGAAGACTTCCTGTGGATCATTGAAGGATTTTACCCTTCAAATGTAACATGGAGTCATTCTAAGAATTGCTGGGGTTACAATGATGATCATAATGACAATATTAGGACAAAAGCCTACTCAAGTTTTCATAACTTTTCAAGAAGAAAACTCAAAATATCCCTAGAAATATGTTCTTGGGAAGGAAAATTCTTACACATCGCTTGGTTCAGGGCAATAGATCTTGTGTTAAATTTTGGGGTTCATAAATACTGCAAGGTCAAGTAAAAATCATAGAACAAACTGGAACAAAAACCAAGGAAAATTAAATTAAACTGTGTTGTTTGAACTACACCTGTCCTCTAACAAACTGTATCATGTGAGTAAACAGAATATTGCCATAGGAAAAAAAAATACATAATTATGTATAACAGCCAACTAGACCTTCAAAACACGTAATAGTAATAATAAAACCTATAACAACAATAATAATAAATTATATATTTTTTAAATCCTCCTTATTTTTATAGTGACGTATTTCCTGTATGAAAAGCTGCTTCCAGTAAGTATTTGTTTCACTAAAAATCCCACTTACAGTTATCAAGCCTGATTTCTGCTCTAGAAAAGCCTCCATGAAACTTCAGCTGATTTGAGGCCGTAAGCTGCCCATGAGCCCATCTCACTAGTTGTAGTATTTGCTTTTGTCTGGCTCAATATTTTTGGTTTTATGAATATCTGGGGTTTCTTACTACAAATAATACAGCTTCCTATGAAAAAACCCTGAATCAAAACAAAGATTTTAAACACCAGTTTGAAGCATCACAAAGTTTTTGTCTTCCTCTAATTATGAGACCATTTTTTCGTCTATTTTTTAATTCTAAGATATCAGCCATTTAATGACATTAGGTAGGCTCATAATTCAACCTTTTAGATTTCTGCATTCCATGCAATTGCAAAATATGCCTGTCTTCATCAACACTTTCTGAATTTAGAAATCCTCCTGAATACAGTGCAATAAAGGTTGTAATTTGGGCATGTACAATGTTTACATTCAGATAATTTTGTCTCTAGCAGATGTCATATAATACACCGGGAAGTAAATGAAGTCAGGTGGAAAAAATGAATCAAGAGGAATTCATAGAGAAACCATTACCTGTAGTATTGCTGTGACACATAAAAGTTCACAAAATGGGAAGAATGGTCTCAAATGACAAATGTAAAATATTTTAAGCTTGAGGCACAATATTATTTTACATAGTTTTCATCCTTAAAGCATTAAATATTAATGAAAATACGTCTTTGTTGATGTGGCATTTATTTCCATGATCTTCACTCATGATCCTTACTCCTTGTCCCTCAAAACTTCATTTTCATTGCTTAGTTTATTGTCCTCATTTTGGTGTCCCTTTGTTGCACCTATAAAATTCCATATACTCCATAATTCCCATTGTGCAGTATCTCATGCAGTATCTCATCTCAGTTCCAATGTGCTCACATGGGGTCCAGCCCTTTCTCTGTGTCATTGAAAGTTTAAATAGGCACTGTTGCTTCCTAGATTTGGAGCCAGCTTGCACATAAGAGGTGTGATGGCTGTATTCAGAAGTGCTGTTTGTGGTGAGGTTTGTGTTCATTTGGAAGTGCTTGCAGATGGTTGCATTCCATATTATACACATTTTGCTTATCCCTAAATACTGTCTCTAGTCACAGTCTTATTAGAGAAATGATGTTCAGCTGCCACCTATTTCAAAGCTCAGCAACCTTGTAATGAAGGAATGAAAGGTTGAGTCCTTCCTAGATGATGTAATAATACCTAAGTGAAGGAAAGATTGTAGGTGGAGAATGTATATTGACTTCCCTGAGCTAAAGTGGATGAAAAAGAACAGCTCAACTTTCAGTAAGAGATATTATTGAGATTATTATAATGTTTATAATCATACATTTACAAACGGAAATGTCCATACCAAGTAAAACACACTGTACACTTCTTTCCCTGCAGGATGTGACTTAAATGGTAGTCAAGTGAAGTTTCCTCACAAATGTTCTCCCTCCAAAAATTGCCCTGTAGGAATCTCGTAACTTTCTTTTTTATCTCCAATTTGAAATTAACTGGAGGCTTAAAAATTCCACAGTAATTGTCATAATGTTTATGTGCATCAGTGATGTTTGTAATGCTGAAGTAATATATTAATGCAGAGAGGAAACTAAACAAGATTCTCAGCTTTTATCACACATACTTGAAGAAATAATAGTTTTGCATCTCAGAATAATGACTGAGTAAAGAAACACTGGTTTGAGAGCTCCCACCCGTTCCCTGGTTTACACTGTGCTCCCACTTCTGGGTGTCTGCAACCTCCTGACAGGTTTGAATCTAGTCACAAGAAATTGATTTGAACTTCAGTTACTTGCACCTTCAATAGCACGGAAGTGAAATAAGTCACTTGTGGATAAAATTTTGGTTTTGCACCATAAGATGCTCCCTTTAAAATGCCAGTCTTGGCGCCTTGGCTGTACTTTGAATATTTTCAAGTGGTTCATTTGGACTGCTCCTACCCTTTCTGGCTGAATACACCCCTCTCCCTATGATCAGCCAGTCAACAAGCTAATGGAATGCAATTTGTGCTGCACATAATTATCTGGATGGGAGACTCCCATGCTTGTGTTCTCTAATGGAGAGCTGGATTATGTAGCTTTATTATTCAAAGCAAATGGGAACATGAGTTACATGCTGTGTAACTGAAATGAGTACGGCCCATAGGTTCAGCCTGGTGCTTATGCAGTGGCCTGCCATAGTTAACTCTCTTGTAAAATAGGATTTATAATGGAATCATTTAAACTGGGAACACCAATTTATCCCCATCAACCACTAGCTATGAAAATATTGTCACATGGCAGACTGTTAGAACAGAAAAAAAAGCTCAGCAGCATACATTGCAGCATATATCCTTTCATTTGCCTAATGCAATAAGGATTTAATAGTTAAGTCATTGTTTTTTATAGTATTTCTTGATAAGGGAAATCTAAGAATGCACCCTAGTTTTTGCTGACCTGTCTACTTTTTACATATTGTCACAGAATTAATGAGTTTTTTATATAATCAATCTTAGAAGGAGCCTCTTAAAATAAATAGTTGCAAAATGAAAGCAGAGTCAGACAGCATATTTTTCCTTTTAATAATTTTGTTAAATGACATGCTGACAATAACTATCTTTATTTGGTGACCACATACACTCACAGTCTAAAGTAAAAGTGGTGCTGGAGGAAGAAGTATTGGTGGAAAGGTGGCCACAGAAGGAAGACATTGCTGGATTTTGATTTCTGCAAAAATATATTTTGTTTTATTTACACCTTTGTCTTTTTTCAGAGTCATACTCTGCACCTTAAACAAATACAACTAGTGGTATGATGTGGCAATCTGTGTTGGGTATACTGAAAAAGTGTAAATCTAGATTAGAGTAGATATAAGGAAGGAAATATTCTGAGGGTGATGAGACCGGAACAGGCTGCCCAAATAACTTGTGGATGCCAAGCCATTGGAGGTCAGGTGGGATGGGGCTTTGAGCAGCCAGGTTTAGTGGGAGATGCCCATTTTCAAAGCAGGGGGGTTGGAATTAAACAATCTTTAAGGCCCCTTCCCAACCAAACCAAAATGAAAGACAGAAAATCAAATCTACAAATGATGGATAGGTAGAACAAGTTCTGGAAATGGATTTAATTATTATTGGAAAAAAGGTAGAGAAAAAATGTTGTAAAACAAGTGGGAAAAATATTAAGTAGGAAAATACAAGTGTGAAAAGCACTGGGAAAAAAAAAACCAACTTTGAAATTAATGTATCATAATCCTTTTTCTTTCATTTGAAATATTCTGTATTTTTCCAAATTTTCAGTCAAAAGACAACATCTGCAAAAGGCATATTATGCCAAAGTTATTACTATTATACATTCCAAAGTAAAATGAATTTTTGCAGTCAGAGGAGAGCCAGAACATAACTTGCAGATCACCAGAATGTGGTAAATCTCTCAGCAATGGACACCAAACAACACTCAACTACTTGCTTCATGGCCATTGTTTTTCTTTTTAAATATTAATCTCTATCACAGCCCTTTATAAACAGCTGGGTTCCACCTTTTGTTTGAGAGAATGGTGGTGCTAAAATGTGTACAACCTGATCACATATTTTCCTTACTTTCATCAGACTGTTAAGGTCTGTCTGCTTGAAAAAGAATCTCAAAAAGAAAGGTAATGATTTGAGAAAACTGGTTTGTAAAACTGACTATACACCTGCTTCAAGAGATATGACAATATAGGAAGGATTTGGTTTCTAGTTGGCTAACATTAAACTAATTATAGGTTTACACCATCATTTTGTATTTTAGTCAATAAGAAAATTGTTCTTTTTCTACTTGTTTCAAGAGATGAAGGAAAAATTTCCCCTCTTCTTGCATGATGTACAAGTATCTGCAGGGTAAACAAGGACTTGCCATGTACAGGATTAAACACTGAGAATCATACTGGAACTGCAAATCCTTTTATTAATTATGGAAGATGTCAGTGCAAAAGTGTGTTATAAATGAATATAATGACATTTTTGGAACGTTCATTACTACTGTTAATGCTGAGAGCCTACTATATGAATTTATCATATATAATAGCTGACTCTATCACAAATACAGTATTGAATGGTGAATTTATATCAGTCTCTTCCAGGCAGGAATTGTGCCATAATTGCATTATGAAATATATATGCTAACCTGGAAGGAGGCAAATCAAATTTATGTTTTAGTTTGTGAGGAGTTGAAATATCTATTTGTTCATTTTATCAAAGTATTGTTAGAAATCACGTTTTTATGCATGGTTACAAGTTTTTTGTTTGGTGTTTAACAGGTATAGATAATCCCTTTTGACAAGTACCAAAAGGAGTAAGTGCTCCTTTAGAGCAAAGCATGTTTTTCTGTTAACAATATTCATATTTTTACACAAAGAAGTCACCAGTGTTTTTATATGCTATATAATACAATTATACTGATAAATAATCAGTTCCTGCAATTAATAATGTTTCTTCTCATACACAGAAAATGTGTGTGTGTTTGATAGCACCTGCACATGACTGAGCCTTGAAAGAGGGTAAAGACAGGGAAATAGATTAAATGACACTTTTATTTATTTATTAAATGACACTTTAGCTGAGGTGCAGCTACACTCATTCCTGCACAGCTAATGGACCCATCCATGGGATCTGTCATATGGGATATGGCTTTGCTTTAGAATGTGCCCTCATTTTACTGCTGAAATTTTGAGTTAAGGCATCTCATGAAACAAACTAGATTTCACAATGACTTAAGGTTCTAATCTGTGCAATAAATTTAATTAGAGAAGAAATGCCAAAGCTTTAGCTTTGGCTGAAATCTGGCCTCTAATTGTCTGCATTTAGTAATTTACTTTGTTAAGGTTAGCAATTAAGTTCACCCTTATTTTCTGTATTTCTTATTGTCCTAGCAGAGAATTCTTCTAACCCCATGCTAATACACTGAGACAATACTGACTCAGCAGCATGTCATTAGTTGCTTCTACAGTGTCACTTACTGCTGCTTCCTTGTGGATTTAGGATATCAAATGATTTTTTTTCCTAAGATTATTCATATAAATCACTGTTTCTCTTTCTAAGATAATAAATATTTTACAAAATTTTCTGTCCAAGTTTTAATAACCTGAAATTCCCCTCTGTCTTCAATACTTACTTGAAACTACCTCATATTTTAAAATTATTTGTGTCAAACAAGTGTGAAGACACAAGTCCAGCATTTTGTGAAGTTCAAATACTTTCAGCTGTATAGTTTAAATGCATTAAAAACAGAAGGGGTGCTTGAATAGGAAAAGATAGGGTTAGAATGAGATCTTGTGGAAACTAGTAGAACACACAATTACCAACTTGTAAAATCCACAGAACAGAATTGTGGAGTGTAAAGAGTAGGGATTAATAAAGCAGGAGTTCTGGAAAAAATGCCTAAGATAGAATATAGTAAATTTCAGTACTAAGCCAACTTTTGCTGATGGTAATTACATGGAGTCAATATTACCAGTACTGAATATGATCTCTTATATCTGAAAAAACTTCTTAGAGTAAACATGATGAGAATTTGGAGGGTTTGAACCATTTTCTTAAGTCAAAATTGAGAGACAGCATAGTGGAAAAAAATGTTTAGAACTGAATCTAAAAATGAGTGTAGAGCTTAAAGATTTCATTATTTACCTTGTCTGAAGAAATATGATTGGAGAAAGCAATTTCTTGACTTATCAAACAAGTATAATTTGCAATTTATGCCTAAATAGCAGCAAATTGCTTTTGGTCAATATGTAGTTATGCTGTCATTACAGTCTTGAAAGAAAGCACTAGAAAAACCATTTCATGAGGTCAGTTTGAATTGTAATAGAAGATATTAATTTTAAAATGACTTCTAGATATAAAGAGTAACTTCTGCTTGCATGTTAATAAACCCATTTGTTATTAAATAATACGTGATAAGGTTGGGCTCTTGGATCTGACAGCAGATGAGATTTTCCATTCATAAATTCTCTTACTTATGATGTTCCACTTAGAACCTGGACAGCTTTTCTGGCAATATAATGTAATAGTTGAGATATCCATAAATGCTCTAGGTAAGCGCTTTGTCCCTGGTTACGGTCATAAAGGTATTTTACAAGTGAGTAGAGCAGATTATGGCTGTAGTGTGTGTTCCTGTAGCCTCCAAGAGAGTGTCCATTCCCTTTTAGGAGCTGCTGAGTTAAGTGCAGCTAACAGGTAAGATGCTGTAGGCCAGCTCTAACATAGTGTGATCCACAGGAACACCATATACTTCATGGGGACACGAAGAGCAAAATTACTCACAGGAATTGAAGATCCAAGTACATCCTGTGGCATAATAACATTCACTATCACACAGTTTACGATTTGATTTGCTGTCCTAATTTCTGTGGAGACAACATTTACATAGAATTAACTTGTAGGATTGCAATAAATCTTTTCTAAGCAGTAGTAGCCACTATAGACACTCATTTAATACCAGGACTCCCCCAAATCTTGTGTATCACTATATTTCTTTGTAGCAAATATTATCAACCATTTTATCAAAAAGTCACTATTTATTAGTGACTACCTCATTATTGCAGCAAGGTAGGAAAATCATTAAGAAAGGCTTCATAAAATCAAACCTGCTCTCCTGGAATCAGTGTCTGCTCTTGTCAAAGCTAGAATTTTGCAAGTTCCCATTTGAAAGCAATCCTGGAGTGAGCAATTCCTTAGTATAACAATCTATTCCTGGGTAAAAAATAACTTGCAGCTGCATAAACAGTTTTTGCACTGTTTGATAGAAAAATGAAAACTACCTTTCACAAACAATTTCCCTGCATGTACACACCGAGTTTGAGTGACCAATCTATACAGGGTAACAACCTGTTGCTAACCAATAAAGAAATTGGCAAGAAAATTACTAACCAACTGGAGTCCCACACAAGATCTGTAAAACTCTATAAAAAGGAGTTATGGTGGAACAAAAGAAGGGCTTTTGTTCCACCACGAAGGAAATGGAGTCCTGTGTGATTTATTCCCATATTTCACTTTCATTTTTGACCTTCATTTTTTCACCTTGACACCACAGTACCATCAGACTGCACTTTTAGCAAGAGCTGATACTTGGTGTAAAAAGAACTCTATGTCTGTTATCCTGGTGACAACAAAAGCTCTGTTCTTTGCTGGTTTTGCACCTTTCTTCTCCACCTCCTTATTGTCAGCGATGGCAAATTGCATGGAACCCTTTATGCCACACGTGGAACCCATGGAGGAGAGCTGCATAATTCTTTTAGTGGTCAGCATGGGACAGAGGTGCCACTTAATTGGCTTTCTGATACCATAGCTGTACTGTCATGCAAAGCAGTGCCTCTCCTGTCAGCACTTGCTGATGAAGCTGTTCCTTTCCTCTGATGCTCTGGTTCCAGGGGTTCCTCTCAATAAAAAGCTATATCCCTTATTGGTTTTTATGCAAAAAAATATTAACAGTTTCAATTTTAATGTATTTTCCAAAGACAAAAAAAAGCTTAAAATGGGCTGGGAAAGGGAAGATATTGAATTTTTGTATATTTCATAAACATAATAGTGGATATGAACAGAAGGAATCACTTGAAGTGAAGGCTCAGGGATCTGCACTCTGCTCATCTCAGCTGATCCACCCTGAGGCTGTTGGGTGACAGCACAGTAAGAAACACAGGTGACAATCAACTCCCACTAGTGTAGCCCATATATTCATTCTACATATGAACAAATAATGTTTTACCAAATTCTCTTGGGTCTGTAAAGCATTTTCAGTAACACAAATAATTTCCATTCTTAGTAACTTGTTTCAGTGTAGGAATTTTCTATAGATTGCAATTTTCTTACACTAGAAACAATGACCTAAAATCACTATGCTGGGAAATGGAGATATGAATATAATACTATTGATTGCATTTCTTTAAATTAGGAAAAATTGTTATCTCAAAATTAATTGCCCAAGATTTTTTTGTCTCTCCTGTTACATGACATCAACATTCATTTCTCTTAATATTGCATTTTGTTTTCTGGTAGCACAGAATTTGACTGTTAAAGTGTGTACAGTGTTTCAGTTATTCCCTTCCTTAGTCATTGATCTTTCAAAATTTCCAAGCTTCCTGCTACATAAGACAATTACAGAACTGTGCCATATGCTTTATACATATGCCAAGCATTTTGGAGAAGTTCTCAGTGTTGTGTTCTGCAGATCTGTGCAGAAAGTGCTGCTCTGAGACTTGTGCAAATTGTTACAGCTAGAAATAAAAAGGTCCTTTAATTATAGAACAATAATGGAGCTGTGTTGGACTTCTTCAGGAAAGCCTGACACAGATGTTTGTGCAATGGAAGCCAGTTATTAATGGAGAGAATTAGCTCTGTCCTGCAAGCTGCTCCCAGCATGTGGATCCCATTGATTTCAGCTGGACTCTGCAAGGGCACAGTGCCTTCCAGCCAGATGGACCACTTTGCAGGGTCAGAGATTAAGCTTACCCTTTGAGTGAGAAAAAAGTGACACAGGTACTTCGTGCTTCCAGCCTTCAATGTAGCGGTCACATTATCTCAATTTTTCACTACCTATTTTGTATTGTTATCATGTAAAAATTGCCCATAATTTGATGGGATTTTATTCAGGATATTAAGAGACAGATTCTCAAATAGTAAGTGTTCCTGTGAGGTGTAATGAAAAGTAACTAGCTATCCAATTCTCACTGCAAAATAGAATGGATTGAGGATTAAAACCTATATCTCTTTTTTATGCTGTAAAAAACCATGTCACAGTGGTTGGATGGTCAATTTAGTATCTGCTAAGGCTTTTTCTCTAAAAGCAGATTACATCCTCTATGAACTATGAAGAAAGGCACAGTAGATAGTCCCAAAATCTCTGAACTGTCAGAAGTACTCAGAAGAATCAAGGCTCTCTTGTTTATGTTGAAGGCTAGGACAGTTGTGATACAAGGGATGGGCTTTCCTGTCTTTGGCAACAACTCTGGGGCAGAGGCACTGTCCTCAGTGTTATCCATCAATTGGCCTTCCCCATCCAGATCCCCATCCCTGTAGTCCAGATGCAGCTGGGAAGGTGCAGTGAGCAAGAAGAGGGTTCACCTCCTGCCCTGAGCATGGACTTGACTTCTTTAACTCCATTCCTTTGAGCTTTCACCCTCTGCCTGGTGGAAGGATTGGATACTGGATCTCCTTGATGTGGGTTTTCTGGTAGCTGTCCCTGTTTCTGTCTCAGGGAGAGCAGCAAGGGAACAGCACATGATTCACCAGCAAAACTTTTATACAGGATTCCTGATAGTTTTTCCCTTTTATTTCCTCACATAGATCTGTCACCAGAACAAATACTTACACTATTTTCTTTGCAAAACAGAAATGGTTTTGGGCAAGAAATCGTCCCACCCACTGCAGTAACATATATGTTATTCAGTGTTACAAGATTTTACAGGTTTTATTATGTTTGCCTATTGCAAGTTGATCTGTGTAAAATTTTCCAGCTTTATTAGTTCTACTTCAATCCAGTTACTGGTTTTTTTGGCAGGTTTCATGAGTAATCCTGATTTGTATGTCTGGTGATTTAATCAGAAAATATAGTGGATAAAAAGGTAAGGAAATAATCCACTCTACTTCTTTTTTTTTTTTTTTTTTTAAGGCAATATATGAAGTCAATAGTTTTAAATTTATTTCCACTGATAACGATTCTGAAGTAAAAATCAGAGATTTCTATTAATTTGGGCATACAATTTTTTTTTGTTAGAAATCTAAAAATCAAAGGCATTAATTCTTAAGCTGTAAAATTACTGCTCTTTATATGACTGCCTTCCATGACCTTCTGCCTTTATAAGCAGAAGATACCTCCCAGACTTTAGGGATTCTATTATGTGACCAAAGTTTTCACATGAACTTCCAAGACACCTAAACACTGCCTAAGACTTTATTCAGTGGAAATAATAGTGATATGTTGGGCAAGAAACTTAAAACACACAATGCCCAGGGATGATCATAATTATGATACACATGAGGATTATAGGTTGCCTCAGCATTTTGCTGTGATTTCTTGCAGGTTTTGTGCTGAGTCTGGCTGGGATAATGATAACTTTTTTTACAGGATCTTGTATCATGCTGTGATTTAGACTTGTTGCTAGAACAGTGTTGATAACACACTGATGTTTTGAGTGTTGCTGAGCATCGTTGGTAGGGGCTTCAGGCACTTGTGAACCTGCAGTAGTGCAGGTGTCTGGCTGCTGGTCTAGGTGAGCCCAGAAAAATTGTCTTTGTTAATATACAACCACTGAATTCAAAATGGAAGGAATCCCAAGAGGTAATCTTGCCCAGCCTCTGCACAAAGCAGAGCAGAGTCAGGGATCAAACCAAGTCATTCAGGGCTCTGTACAGATGGTTCTTAAAACTTCCAAGGATGGAGACTGCACAGGCTCTCTGGCAACCTGCTTCTCTGATTGGCTTTTTTCAAAGGGAAAAGGGGATTTTTCTGTGTCCAGATGGAATATCTTTTTCTAGTTCGTGCCAACTGTCTCAGGTCAGCATGAGACATTACTCAGTGAAGATTTTGTCTTCTCAATGACCACCCCACAGGCAGCTGTTCAGTCCCCCTAAACTGCACCTCATGAAGGCTGAACAAGCTCATATCCCACAGCCTGTTATTGCAAGGCACATTCCTTCACCCCTGATCAGCTTGGTGGTCCCCCACTGAACTCGCTCCAGTTTGCCAGTGTCTCTCTTGTAATGAGGAGGTCTGAACTGGACAGTGGTTGTGCAAAGAAGAAAAATCATTCATGAACCAAATGAAATTGTACACCATTTTCTCCTCTAAGTGACTGATACAGATGTTAAAGGCATCTATACTAATAGGTTCCTTTGTATATCCTGAAGAAACTCCACGTGTTTCTGGCCTTGAGCCAGATGAATCACTAAGCACTATTCTTTGAGACTGACTAAAGGACCCAGCTTGTTTCACACCCATCTAGATGTGATCCCCATCACCTGTCTGGACCACAAAGCACCACGCTGCACACAATGAAGATGCTCTAAGGGACCACATGCAAAGTCTATTTAAGTAAACACAGGCAACCCCCACTGCCCTTCCCTCACCCACAGCTACTTCATCTTAGAAATAAACAGGTAAGTCCAGTATACTCTACCCTTTAAGAAAATAACACAAAGCACAAAATAGAAGCTCAAAATTTCCTTTTGATATATTCTCCTGACTTTCCTTGTTGACAGCTCCCATTACTATATTATTCAATTGAAAGTATATATCAGGAATTCACTTTAATGGCTGCATAATCTCTTCTAAAAAACTGGTTTGGCTAGAGCGGGCTAAGACTAGATATAGTTTAAGCTCGTTATGTTATGTTACTTAGGCAAATATTTCCTAAATTTTAAGCAATATATGCAGGTGTAGTTGCAATACCAGTTTATTAATAATTGTGAATGACATGTGATACACAAAAGGGGGTTTGGACTCTGTCTTTGCATTAAATATAGTACATGTATTATATTTGCTGCAATAATTCCTGGGAAATTAGTACCTCACTAAGATTTTCTACAGCTTTAACCTTTGAGATAAAGTTACTATGAAATTAGTAAAAGCAAAAAAGTCCTGTATTAAATTAATTTTGAAGTAATTTTTGCCTCTGAAGAAAAAGTGAAATAATAAACTGAATTTTTCTTCTTCAAAGTTAGGCAATATATAGAGAGATTTTTCTAGCATTATTCATTTATTCTAAGACTTTATATGAAAATTGTGTGAGAAGATTAATTTTATTTTATTTTTCATCATGAATGCTATCATGCTAAAATCTTTCTTGATACCTCTTTCCCTTCATTCAGCATTTGTCCTTGAGTAACTATTGAAGGAAGTTATGAGGGCTTTTTTATGTAGTAAAAAGACTTATTTTAAGTGTTCCTCACCTTGTTGCATCTTCTTGAACTTGAAGCTGGCTGAAAAGGTTTTACTGTGTCATTGTGGCTCTTTGGCAATTTTAATTGCAGGAAAGACAATATACAGTGCATGTGCCAAGCACAAAGCTGCCCAAGAAGCAGCCTAAGCCACTTAGGCTA
The DNA here is from genome assembly GCA_024362935.1 of Setophaga petechia. NCBI lineage: Eukaryota > Metazoa > Chordata > Aves > Passeriformes > Parulidae > Setophaga > Setophaga petechia. The sequence continues at coordinate 12,859,674 of JANCRA010000013.1, forward strand.
CATCTGAATCAGTTCATTTTATAGTTAAATTAAAAAAAAAACCCATTACTTGATGCATCAAAGTCTTCATTTTGACAATACTTCATTATATAGCACATTTAAGGAATTTCCTATTTGATTCTGCATTCACAAAAGACGTTGAGGGTAGGTAATTTTGTAGAATTTTTTTAAACTCAGCAACTTTTTTAGTAGTTGATTTAACCAGAAAGTACCCCTAGGCCATGGCAATATTTAGGTTTCAGCCCACATTACAGTCACTGACATTTAAATCTTGTTCCTATCACTGAAATCATCAGCTATTGTGTATTGTTTAAGTTTTTGATAGAGGTGGATGATGAGTCATCAACTGCACTATCAAACATTGATTTCCCCGAGCATTTGGACATTTTAAACTTTATTTCACTACTTCAGATTGTTATTCAGCTTCTGTCCATTGGGTACCATAGGTTTAAGCTGCATCTCTCTAATTTAGAGACAAGGATATTGTGCAGGACAATGTCAACTGCATTTCATAAGTCCAGGTAAACAGGATCAGCTGATCTTCCCTTATCCATCAGTAATGTATGCATTTACCACTGTGATCCTGTTACAAACCTCAAGGTCTTTTAACAAAAGCAGAATCAATTTACAAAATTCTGTAATATTTATTCTTTCTTCTTTTTTGAAGATGGTTCAAATGTATATATATATTTAAAAATAATAATCCTTTAAATATCCCCAACAAATAACATTGCTTTATTGTCGTGCATTTTAAAATGTACTACATTAATTGGCATTTCAAATTTAAAGAGTACAAAAAAGGAAATGGTATAGCAATTGCTAGAAATTTAAGTTCTTCTAGGATAGCTAGGTGACAAGGAGCTATAGTATCTTGTCTTTCTTGTGTTAGAAAATAGAAAATCTTCAGAGTAGAAATGAGCCATTGATTTACCGATGTTGCTGTGGCATAAAAATGAAGTATATATCAGGACCACATTCAGAATGAGTGAAGACAAGTAATGAAAATAAATGAAGATGCTGAGTGGGATTCATTTTTGGAGCAAATAAGTGGGATACATGGCCTTCAGGCAGAGCATGAAAATATTTGAGCAATCATTTCATGTTAGAGAAGAGAGAGAGATAGGTACGGAGATAGGTATAATTTCACATATGTATAAACACATTCTCCTAAGCAGCATCCACACAGCTGAGAGAGCAAAACTAAGTGAAGAAAAACTGAAACCAGGACACTGAGCCTAAGAATAAGTAATGTAAAATGAATTAGACTATTAATCAGCATCTTTTTTCTTAACTAATATTAACTAATATTAATTAACTAATATTGTCTAAACAATACTGGTAAACTGTTTTAAGTTTTGTTTCTGCAAACTTAGCCTACTTTTGTCTTTTCATAACCAACTTTGTCTCCAGTATTCAAAAGCCAGGAAGCTATGCAATACTTAAATATTAACTCAAAGTAATGTAACACACACCAAAATCTTTCATTCAGTTTTAACAGGCACTTTCTTATCAGTAAAGGGAGACAAAAAAAAAATTAGTTTATGTAATTCTGCATCTTCATAGTTTGCTTTGTTCCATAAGGTGAAGAATGTGTGGTAGCCCTACATTTCTCTTACTATGGAACCAACACTAAATTATGCACATGGTTATAGGAAATTTTTCATATGAGTAATTAACACATGACTCACAGAAGTCCTTGGACACTGGCTTCCTTCCATTTCAAATGTTAAAAGCATAGAAGTAACTAACAGTTGATGATATGCAGTCACCAGGCCAATTGAAAATTAAGATTTACTACTGGTAAGAATATGATATTGAACAAAGAAGAAGAATGAAAATTGCTGCTGAATTCTTTAGAGAAAAAAGTGCATGTCTGTATATCTCTTACCTAAGTGATTAATGGAAATAAATTATAAAATTAAACAAAAAATATATATTATGGAAATGACCTTTGAAGTTGAATAGATTTTGTTCCTACATAAGAAAATGAGAAGGATGAAAAAAGCAAAGCCAAAAAGCCCCTCCTCCACCCCCCCGCAAGATTTTTTCACTGAATTTTAGGAAATACAGAATTTTTTCCCAAACAGTTTTACTAAAATCAAGTTTTAAGGAATTCTTTGTATAAGAGGAACATAAAAGCATTCATTTCTACAAAGGAAAATGGACTTTTTTTCAGTGACTTGGAGACAGAGAAGAAATGGAGCACTTGGTTAACAAATTGGCATATATTAAGGCATAATATTTCAGGAAAGAAACATGTGTTTAATATTTAGGGTACCCACTTATTCTAGCACTTTCTCTTTCACAATATGCTAAAAAATAAAAGAAGAAAATTACTTCCTCCTTCTTTTAAAAGTTCTGTGTTTTTCTTTTTTTTTCTTTTTTTGATGTTGTTGTTGTTGTTGCTGTATTTATAAAAAGCTTTATAGGCATCAGTGAAAGGAAAAAAAAAACATTGTGAATGATGATGCCTAAATACAAGACTTTGCAAATATTTGAAGCAAATTCCTCCAAATCCCTAGGGATCATAAAGTTGAAAACAGATATCTACTGAGTATAAGGGAAAGAGATGGTGTCTTATCCTTCCTCTTAAAGGTCTGGATTAAGAGGATTGCTTGATTGTATCAAAGAATGCCTTATTTCTGCACACAAAACTAGCCAAACCTGAATAAAACCATCCTTTAAGATGGCTTACTGAAGCAATGGATATTTACTCCACTCCCCACGCCATGACCTTCAAGTAGCTTAAATCCTTCAGGCATTTTTCTACACGAAGTAATCAAGATAAATCTACCTACTGTTTGTAAGACTTAAGTTTGTCAAACAGAAATCTGCAAAAGGACTACCCGAATATCAGAATGAATAATAATCCATTATCCCATGTGCTCCATACCTTTCTGAGAGGAAATATCCATGACAAGAGTGAGATGGAAGTGGGAAGGTTGGTTCCTTAACCATTTAACATGCCTTTGGACAGGGAAATGTCCCTCATATGCAGTCTAATGTTAGTAGAACACTTCTGATAAATCTTCAGAGGAGCTGAAAACAATTCCCACTGAAACTCTGGAAATTGTGCCTCTTCATCACTACTGAAGTGTTGCCTTCTGGAAGGGCTGAGTAATTAAGAAAGTGCTTGCCAGTTCAGCACGGTGTGGCAGCAGCTGTCTGCTCGCTCAGGTGAGAGAATTGAATTCTGGAGAGCTCTTTATTCACTTTCCCTGGCTTGCTGTTAAAAGGGAAGGTCTGTGCTTCATGATCTTCCCTTGGTTTTCCATCACTACCCTACGCAAATCTTCCCCCCAGAGAGCTCTGTTCATCTTTTCCTTCCTACTACAGACAGGATGTTGGGGTATTGAAGTTTCAAATAAAAGGAGTTAAAAGGGATCAGAACAAGCCACTGGTTATCTTCGGATAGATTCTGATAGATTTTAAATCCTCTTTCTGGCCTTATTTTAATAAACTAAACAGAATATTTTCTTATTGCCAAATATCTAAGCAAGCAAAAGAAAGAAAACATGGAAAGTGAAGGCAGTGAGGCATAAGTCTGTATGAAAGAGAATATATTCAGTTGCAGCAGTAAGACATTTCATTTCAGCTTTGTAGGAGATTTTTAGCATGCAGAAAACATGAATTTAAAAGCTAATTTCTAACTGGGGAGAGAATTTTATTGAAACTTGAACCCTTGCAGACATTTATAAACTCAGACATTAGAACTGAAAAAAACATGTTAGTATGAAATTTCCTGCAGGACTTTGAAGTCAAGTACCTAGTTTCATATCTTTCCTTCTCTATATTATTTTGATTTTTTCTTTTGTTTAATAACACTCTGATTCTGTCCTTTCTTTTTTACTTCTATTTATCCTTGTAAATCATATTTGTAATCACTTTGATCTCAACCTCAGATCCCTTCATTTCCACTGAAGGAAGTCAGTGTCATCACTAGAAGTAATGCTAAAAAAATTTTAAAAAACACATTAATTCTGCTTCCCAGTTATATTCTATTATACGTTATATTGTCACATCACCTTGTGGTACTGGAAGCCTCGAGCAGCATATGCTTTTTGCTGTAGTGCAAATTTTGCTTTTCCATTCTGCATTTGTATTTTCCACCTCCAAATTACTGTTTTGTGAATTATATTGTTGGTGGCATAATCTTTAAATAATCTTTTTCCTTTGGTAGCCAAAACATTTCTCTGTAAATGAAGCAAGCAGTACATCTTCAATGACAGTGTAGAATCTAATCAGTTTTTCTTCGTATGATCACTATCCAAAATGATTTCCAGTCAATACAAAAATGTGACTAAATAGCAATGCTTTGGTTTTGGGTTTTATTTTTTTTTGTATTTGAATCGACCATCAGCCCCTGCTTTCTGTCTTGTTCAGATTTGCTGTCTCAATGAAGAACCATTTTATTTATCAATAAACCATGGTTTTAATTTTTGTCTCGAAAAAATGAGATTGCAGTTCACATGAATTTTATCCTAGAGAATGGAAGAGCTTGCCTTCCATGTTTGCTTGTACAGCTTGCCTGCTTGTTGTCTGCTTTGTTTGCCTGTTTTCCTCTCCTTTTTTCTATTGTTGTTTTTAAGGGGAAGCAGCTTTCTCCTACTAGTTTGCTAAATATCATCGATATTAATGTTGATGATGATCACTTAGTGAAAGGGTTGGTAATTAAACTCTAAAAGCCATTCCCAAAGCATCATTCTCATCATTAAAAGTTTCCCAGGAAAACATCATTCTATATCTTATTGCTTTTACATTGCTCACCCAAAGAAGCATAAAATGACTGCATGCAATGTCTTGTAAAAAACCAGCAATTTTCCTCTTCCATCTGCTTCCTGCTTCGTTATATGTCCGCTCTTTTATTTCTCTCTTTTCCCTCTATGTTCATATTTTCCCTCCCATCATCTATTTCTTCTATTTTGTATTTAAAAAAAAGAAAAAGAACAGGACAGAGAGGAATGAAGTTGTCAGAAGAAAATGGATTTTGTGAAATAGCTGTTTTACAGTTCAGCAATGTTAAACAGAGACTGACTGTGTTGTACAGGAAAATTTAAGAACATCATTAATCCAAAATAGCTGGTTTTGACTAAAGGGTATTGTGGAATAATGTTCAGTACCTAAAATCCATTAGGTTTCATTTTTTTTTCTTTCTGCTTTCATCGCTTCAGTACAATCATATTTCTCAGTTATCACAACTTTTTCATTGAAAACTTTCTTCCTGGTTCAGAGACATCCAGCTAAGGGTCAGGAAAATTTTTGAAAACATCCTGAAAGAGTCAGTTCAAAAACCATTTTGAAACAAAAGATGGAAACTGCTGTGGTAATAAAGGTAGAGAACATTTAGGAAAGGTTTTCCCTGTGTGAGGGATTTTGCATATTTTTATAAGAGTTTCAAGTGAAAGCCTTCTTTTTTTTTCTCCTGGAGGAGAGCTGATTAGTTACCAATTAATTATGAAGCCCTTTTTGCCACAGGAGAACTCTATATGTTTGTGAGTTTCAGATGGCTAATGATAATGTTACTGCAAAAAACAACTATTTTAAAAATGTTTAGTTGCTGCTTAAATGTTTAATTGCTGCTAAAAACCAAACAAAATGGGACACAGACAAAAGGAAAAAGAAAAATGAAAAAATGAAAATTCTACTGAGTAGTTTGTTTGAGAAAATACATAAATTACACATAAATACACTTTCAGGTTAAAGTCTGACAAATAGAAATGTCAAGGAAGGAGTTCAAACTGTAGTAATCAGGTTTTTCACATCCTGGCACTGATGAAATTGACCTTCCCTGCATTCTCCTTTCACCCCACCACCCCACTTCCAACAGGACTAGCAGGGGTTCTGATCTCATTGAGCAAAGTGTTGCTTTCAAAGTCACACCTTAAACCAAATCTCCCAGTCTCCTTGCCCCCAGGCACTTAGAGATCAAATTATCTATCTATCTATCTATCTATCTATCTATCTATCTATCTATCTATCTATCTATCTATCTATTTCTATCATGTATATAGGTATGTATATCTATATTTGCATCTCTATCTCTGTATAGGCTTCACAGTCAGAAAGCCAGTGATGGCCAAAATGACATACATCAGTCAGGTCAGCATTTCTCAGAAAAGAAAATAAAGGAGAAACAATTAAAAAATAAAAAATTACCAAACCAAACTAATAAAAAAATCCAAACCCAACCAACCAAACTCAAACAAACAGAAAATAATCCCACAGAAATTATAGCAATTTCTTTTCCATTGTCCAGCACTGTAGTACAGGAATAACAACTGAAATGTCTTCAGAGAAGAAGCATTTTGTTTCAACTAGATTAACTATTAGATCAAACACTGCTAAGGGGGACAGGCAGGGAGCAAGAGCTCCTCCTAAACACTGATGTGAAAAGCTCATGGTTCCAAAGGTTCTCCATGATGCTTGGATTGTTGAAAAATGCATATCAAGAAAAATCTGTAGAAATATTCATTAAGTTTGATATCTTAGACTACTGCAAGGGGAAAAAAATTTAAAAAATACTTAATAAAGATGGAAGAATTTAGACAAATGTGGGAGTTTTAGGTATGATTTTAGTTAAAAATATTTGGTTTAGCCAGTTATTTAAATTACATTCTAAAACTGGCAAAAGTCAATACTTGATATTTTAATTTGTTTCTTTCTTCTTCTACCTTTCGATCCACATAGCATTTTGGAAAGGCATAAAAGCATATTTTTGAGCCAAGATTGACTTTCAATGTTTTTTTCCTTTTAAAATAATTTTTAACAAGATTATGATTTAATTAGGCAGGATTGAGCCCTTATTTTTGCCTATGAATAATTTTGAAGCAAATTAACTGAAGAAACAAGATTTTTGGAAAAAAGTAAAACAGCAATTTCTGGTACATCCATTTCTACAGTAAAGAAGTTGACAGAAGAATACACAATTTTGTTTTCTTTTTAAAAAAGTGGTTTGGGAATTATTCAGTTACTTTTTTCCTAAGTATGTCTTTAAGATGTTCTACATGAAAAGCTGACAAAACAGTGTGGAAAGGATTCCTCTAATCACTTTTGATGAATGCTTGTTTTCATACCCATTAACTGAGCAATAAATGGGAGATTATTCTCTTGCTCAGTCCTGGCTGAGGGATTTCAGGAGCCTGTTCTCTATATTTTTAACTACAATTGAATTAATTATATACAATTCCTGTTCCAAAATTCCTCTTAAACTAGTGGAGGACTCTCTGTGCCCTGATCATCATGTTCATTGAGCTGTCCTATGTGTGAATTTCAGCTGTAAATATCAGTTTAGAATCAATTCCTTTGATTCTGTTTTGAAAGATTTCAGGAGCAGGGAAACAAACAGTGCCACTTAGCTCTAGGCAACGATGTCACAACTTCTGTGGGAACCAATTATAGCTAATTACAGTCTGACTAACCTTCTGTGCCATTAAAATTCTTGTAGACTCTCCCCAGCTCCTGCTCTTCACTAAGTCTTTCTCTAATAATGTATCTGCTTTGGGAGAGGTTGCTGGTTTGGTTTGGTTTCTGGGTTTATTTTGGTTTGGTTTTGGTTCTTTTTTTTTTTTTTTTTATTTATGTATTCTTATTTTTGCTTGGAATATCATATTAACCAGAAGGAAACAGAGATTCAGGAAATGAAGGAGAATGCAAAATAGATCCAGTCTGCTATTGACAGCATAGCAGGAGCCAAGTATTTTCACCAGTTTTAGGGCATTCATATTCAACATTTACTTCAGTAGCTGATTTTCTTTAAGTGACAATCCAAACCCACAGAAATAAAACCTTCAACACTGTGAAAAGGTTCTGGAGTAATATTGCCTTGGAGCAACTCTGATCACTTCTGGGATGCTAAACACAGCACAACTGTGGTTCCCCAGCAACTAATGAGAAGGAATTTTTTCCAGGAAAAGGAAAAAGAAACAAACAAAAAAAAGAGAGGTGAACACATTCCAGGAATGTACTAGGAACTGAGTTGTTGCAAAAGCAATTAGATAGGCAAAGGTGCTAGAAATTTCAATTATCAGGCTCTGGGAAATGTTTGAGAATATGATAGTGAAAAGGAGCTTGGGACAGACTGATTGAGAATGAGAACCTAGAACAAATATAAGGAAGAAAATAAGGAAGGAAGGAAGGAAGGAAGGAAGGAAGGAAGGAAGGAAGGAAGGAAGGAAGGAAGGAAGGAAGGAAGGAAGGAAGGAAGGAAGGAAGGAAGGAAGGAAGGAAGGAAGGAAGGAAGGAAGGAAGGAAGGAAGGAAGGAAGGAAGGAAGGAAGGAAGGAAGGAAGGAAGGAAGGAAGGAAGGAAGGAAGGAAGGAAGGAAACTATAAGGCCATAAAAAAACAAATTGATAGGAATAATTAAAAGAAATTATTTAATCTTATTTGTGAATATTTCAATTCCCTCAAAAACTAGACAGATGCACATAAAATACTACGTTTATGATGCAGAGAATTAGCAAAAACATACAGGACAAAAATCAGTTTGGTCAAAGCCCAAAGAAAGATACAAGTGGAAAGAAATATGAAACATTTTTCATTGGATAAATCTTACCTAATATTAGCTATCAAAATGAAAAGATCTGATGAGAGCTGGATGGAAAATCATCTCTGCTCACATTTCTTATGAAGAGACATTTATCCTTTTCTCCTAGCTGCAGAAGGAGCCCAGATGACCAAAAACTATAGATTAAAAAGATTTATGTTTGAAGTATCTATGAATACCATAAATTAGGTCTTATTAAAAGCATTGTCTAAAATTATTTAACTAATAAAAGAAAGGCTTTTTAAAGGAAGACAAAGGGCATCTTCTGCTCAGTGATGGCAGCTGTTGATCCCAAGGAGAGAACTGATTAAAGCCTTTTTGTTTCCAGGTTCATTGTCATCAGACACTTAAAAGAATACGTTGCAATGACACGGACTAAGATTTTTCTTTCGATAGAAATAGAGATTATTAAAGAGTAGGTAAGACATATGTTTTCAAGTTGGCTGGGTGTGATGAAATTCACTATATCATAGTCTGACGATTGGCTGGAGTAATCCCAAAACCATTTGTACTTGTTTTTGGGAGCTTACAGGAAGCAGGCAAAGCCAGAATTGCAAAGTTAGTACCCATTATCAAAGTGGGAGTGTAAGAAAAGGGGAAAAAAGGCAAAAATGGAAATTATTGTCCAGTCAGCTTTATTTCTATTAGCAAATAAATGCTGGAACAGTCCAGGTGTTCTATAACCAACTAGAAGATAATCAGGAGATCAATACTGTCCAGTATGGATTTATTAGAATCTAGACTTGTGAAGACAATCTAATTCCTTTTACAGCAGGGAAATTTGCCATGGGGTTGCAGAGAATTTGTAAGCACTTTGGCATTGCTAAACTTCCAACATTTTCTCAGGTAACATGCTAAGGAAACACAACATCTGCTGAATGTCCTAAAATTATTATTTTATAGTGATTATTTTTTCCCTGCAAAATGAAAATCTGAGTGCAGTTTTATACTGATTCCAATTTGATTTTTTATTTTTATTTTTTTGTAATTTTAATAAGAAATGAAGACTGGGCATGAAATTTACAATTGACAACAGGCTGGGAGTATTAACAAGCATGACAGAGGCCAGCATAGAATCTAACACGATCACAGCCAATTGGAGAAACAATTTGGAGAGCAAAAGTGCACTTCAATAGGGTAAATGACAAGCTCCACACTCAGCAGAAATAATCAGCTGTCATAAATACAAGACAAGAAACAGATGATTAGACATCATTAGTACTGAAAAGAACCCAGGTATTTAATGGGCCACAAACGGAACATGAATCAACAATGTCACACAATTGCCTAGAAGAGAAACCCTTTCTCGAATATGTAGGCTGAATTGATGTCCATAAGGATGGTGACATGCTGTTGGATTCTATCCAGCACCAGTTTGAACTCTGTCAAGAGGAATTTGCCACAGCTCATGAAGGATGTAACCCAGGTGAACACAGTTCACCAAGGAATAATGAACCTTATCAGACCTACAAAGAACTGACATAGGAAGACAAGCTAAAAAGGAGACAGAGAGAGCATGCACTAATAATTAAATGTACAATAAAAGTGCTGTAAAAATAGGGTGGAAAGAAAATCTTTCAGTGGTAAAGACCAGTTGGATTCTTTTAGGTAGGACATCCTGTGTTTGTATCACATCTAGAGCTATTTTATTTACATTACTAGAGCAAGCTTTCTTCAGTACTAAAGCACAGGAATGCATTTTGGAGGAGGTTATAGAAATTTTGTGATTCAAAGCTGAATAAGTAACTGTCAGGGATGGCAGAATTATAGTTGATCTTGCATTTCAATAAGAGATGATTCCTTATGTTGAAGTATTTCCTTTAATTTCGGTTATGAGGCTTGCAAAAGAGTCTCAATTTATTTCTATGCTTGCTTTTTGCTGATCCAAGGGCATATCTTCATCTGCTTATCATTTGATTTTGTGGTTTATTTGGGGAATTCTTTGTGATACACTCAGTAGAATTTTTTATAGATAATTGTCCCTTTTATTCGAAAGCTATATAGCTAAGATATTTTTAATGGTTTTATGGAAGTGAATGAAGGAAACATGCTGGTATATGTTAAACATGGCATTGTTAAATTGTCTTTTCAGAGTCTACATTAGAGAAGTTTGAAAATTACTATGCAATAGTTTAAATACATACCTTTATGTATTTTATTGTCTGGTCTAAATGTTTCAATTCATTGGTTAAAACTGGTGAATAATAAAACAGAACAGTAGTGTTTGAAGCTTATAATGAATTTCAGAGGTAGATAGAGAAAATAGCTCATTATATTTGGCCTCATAATGTTTAATAAACCTCTACTTTTGATGTCAGATTTCTGCATGCCGATTTTTTTATTCATCTGTAAAATTCTGTTATTGGCTCTGCAAGTAATTCAGATTCCGTAGAAGGAAGTACATCCACTGTAATAAAAGACTTTTTAATGGAAGCCTGGGATATACCTCCTTCATTAGCTAAAAAAAAAAAGTCTGTGTTACTGGCAATAATTCTTTTGATGTATAAATTTAATAAAGAGTCAGAAGACACTCAATATATCCAAAAAAAAGAGGTATATAGCAAAATCACCCATGACTGGAACTGCTTTGAAGTGTTTGTCACAACTCTCAGCAATAACGCACAATTCTCAAGACTTAATAAGCATCTTTCACTGTTAAACCACAACAGTTAGCAGAAAGGTGGGAAAACCATCATTCTTTTTTTTATTAATGGAAAAAAACCGTGAAAATCATGGCCTGAAGAGACAGAAATCAGCAGCAAGGCAAGTATATAGTAGCTTAAAGCATCCTTTAAAATTGTTTATTTAAAATAAATGATTTTTCTACAAACATTTCACTTTCATTTGCCTCACTTCATAATCTTGCAAGCTCACGTTCAGCCACTGAGCAAGAGCTAATTGTAATCTGGAAATGTGCTATAAATATGCAACAGTCCTCTCTCTGAAGGACTGGGGATAAACACTATGTTGTTATTTCTTCTGAAAATGAATACAAAGCATTGTTCTTATTATTTGATTTAGTAATGTGCGGACATATTTTTAGCTGTTTGTTCTACAGAGGTCTATTTGAGAACTCTATTTTAGTTTTTCTATGACAGTTTCCTGTTTAGCTTCAAAATGGCAAGCAGGAATAATCTGTATGTTTAGCAAAGTGGAAGAAAAAGGCGTTCTGTCAGTAAAGTAAAGCAAACAATTCAGTTCTCTCTATACTTAAATGGTAGGAGGTTTAACTAGAGATCTGATCTGTTCAGCTCCTGCTTCCTTGAAGAACTGTGACCCATGAAATCAGTCTTGATGGGTCAGTGCTGAACAGACTTGCTTGTCTCTGCCTCGTGCAGCTATTAAAGAAGGAAAACAACTGCCTCGCCAGGGCTCCTTCCAAATGAAGTCTCTGCAGAATGTACAGTGGTGAGATGAGCACGTTTCCCCACTGCTTCACAGAATCTGAAATGATTGCAATAAGCCCAAGTAATGTCTGCAGGGGTATTTTTTGGAGAGTATTTTAAAATCAAAACCTGTGCCTACTGAGTGACTTATAAAAACAAAAATCCATTTCAGGGAAGGGACAAACTGCTGTGTGTTCCCCACAGGCTAATTCTTGAAATGGGCTTTTGAAATTCTTTTGCATTTGAAATGAATGACAGTCATTCACCTGTTTGTTTAGTCTGAGTTTCACATTCAAAGAAGTGGATAAGTGCCTTTGAATGAAGTGCTCCAAAAAGTGCCCTTAAAGAGCCTCTAAGGATGTAAAATCTTTCAAATCAGATTTGGGGCATGAGTCCCTACTTGCAGAATATTATAGTTTATGCAGTGAATGTGTCAAGCCAATTCTCAGCACAAAACTGACTCCTCTTTTCCCAGAGTGACTACATCAGCCCACATGTTCTGTACCCAATAATTTAGCACATACATTGTGACACATGCTAACACGCTGCAACAGCAATATATAGTTTAGTTTTCTCCCAAAAAGCACATTTGAAAGAGAACCTTTTTATTTGTACTTTGTGTGTGGAGTTATGGATGGGATGAAAATTTATCCTGAATGTCTACAACTGCTCGAATTGAATTTTGATTAGAATATGGAATTAATGTCCTATATGTGGAAAGGAAATGAAAAAAAAAAAATTGTGAGAAAACTTCTGATATTAATCATGAGAAGGGCATTCAGATTATGGCCAGGGAACACTAAGTGTTCATTACTAGAAATGCACATTACAGACTTCTCAAAGAGATTTTTAATACAAAACCATTTTAAAATGTTCAGTTGTGTTTGAATTCTGAGCAGAACACATTTTTGACTGTATCTCATACTTTGGCTGCTATTTTCAATAACCAGAATTAAATGTATGATTGTAGAAATGTCTTTGAAACAGATTTTTCACTGGTCAAATATCTCATCACTCAGAGAGGTTACATTTTAATTAAGTTTTTTTTTTTTACTTTATCATACGTCTGTGCATTCACCTATTAGTAAGATGAATTTGAGTTAATAAAATTATGTGACTTCATAAAATAAAGGATTAAAAGATATCATAATAGGACAACATTCTGGTTTTAATATTTCTGGTTATTTAAACATAATAATTCATACACCAATCATCCCCTGGGGTGTGATTTAGGGCAAGTTTTGAGAGTTAAAATTATATTTTTCCTGAAACAGCAGCAATATAATTTAAGAGTTCTATCACCAGTAATTTGATTTGCTGTTCATTATAATAAAAGTAATAATAACAAATTCAATTGCTATTAATGGAAATGTCATATGCACTTTCATAAAGGTTTTATTGTAATTCAGTATTAATCAGTGTATCATTAAAATAAAGTGTTATCATCTAATTTGTATTTATTCAAGCATAAAGAAAAAAAATCTTTCATGATGTACTGCACAAATACAATCTGTTGTTTAATGAAAAAGGGAATTTGCTATATACTTATGTATTTTTCTTACATTATTGTGGAGAAACATTGTACTAAAATGTTCTAATTTACATCATATACACCCAACAATATTGTAGTGGCAAGGTTAAATTTCATCAGTTCACTCCTTTTAAATCACCTCTTCAAAATCTTCAAGGTTAAAGCATGTTGAAATAGCTTTCAGGACTATGGTGCATCCCATCCATAATAAAGGAGCACTTTTATTTGAACAAGTTATCTTTATTAACACAGATAGTTGACTAAAATACAGGTTGATACAGCAGCTTCTAACCTGTAGAGAGGTAGATTTCTCTATTTCCATAATTAATAATACAAGTTTTTCTTACCTATATTTTACATTCTCAGCTGCAGAGAGGGCTTTAAGGCTGCAAAAAAAGGCCTGTGAATTTCATTTTGTCATTTTTGTAAAGTATCATTGTGTCTCTATGGTGAACCATTTAAGGGCAGGGGAAATCACAAGGTAATTTCAAATGTTTAAATTCTGTACTTCATTCTTTCAGTGAAGACTGAATCGAAGCTTAACTGTATATTCCTATATTTCTTCCCTGTGAGGGTGGTGAGGCCCTGGCACAGGTTGCCCAGAGCAGTTGTGGATGCTCCATCCCTGGAAGTGTTCAAGGCCAGGTTGGATGGAGTTCAGAGCAAGCTGGTCTGATGGAAGGTGTCCCTGTCCATGGCAGTGGGGTTGGAATGAGATGATCTTTAATGCCCACTCTATCTTGAACAACCCCCTGATTCTATGAAATTACCTCTAAAAAATTATAACACTGAGGATTATGTAGCCTTATGAATTATTTTGGATTTTTGAGGAATCTGACTTCTGCAGCAGATTCGGAGCTTGGGGTTAAGCTACTCCCATCAGTGCAAGGTCTGGGTAGATTTTGGCTCTCTGAAATGGACCAGAAAGAAACCAAAAAGTACAGAAGCAGAGATCTAGAGACAGGAAAAAAAAAAAAAAAATAACAAGCCAAGGAAGACATATGTTGAAAGACAACAAAAGAGCACATTTGTACCCTACGGCTTTAGGCTCTGTTACATTTTCCCAGTCACAGTCAAGAAAAGCTTTTACTTAATAGCACTGTTTCATACTCATTTAAGATGCAAAGGCACTTCTTGACAAAGAGGTGTATCTCACTTCTCTTTCTAAATGATTCTAATTCCATCTACAAGCCAATAAAACTTCAATACTTGCCTGAAAACTTACTCACTTTGAAAATGGCTGATGAAATATTGCTTCAGATCAGCCAGAAACCAGGATTCTTGCAAGGATAGTGACAATCCTGCTCCCGAAACCCTTCAAGCCATATATCCATTTCAGTAATGTCTCCTACATTGTATTTGCCAGATTTTTCTAAAAGCAGAAGGCATCCCCAGAAGAATCATTTGGTAAGAGTGAGCATAAAAGATGACATCTTAAATTTGGGTTTCAGGGGATTTCTGAAGGTTATTTTGCCCTACCTTCTTCTCTACCTTCTTCAAAGCTGGATTAATTGCAAACTGAGAGCAGGTTGCTCTAGGTCATTTTGTCCAGCTGAATCCTTCCTTACTGTCCAGTGACAGAGACCTCACAGTATTTCTGAGTATCCTGTGCCTCATAGAGAAAAATATATATCCTCATACCTGGAATTTCCCATGTTCAGCTTGTACCTCTCTGCTCATATGAGCCTCTCATGTGAACCTCTGGAGTCACAGAAGCACAGAATCCTTTAGACTTGAAAATATCTCCAAGACCATTGAGTCCAACCTTTGACTGGTCACCACTTTGTCAAGTGGCGTCAAGAGAATTAAGTGCCATATCCAGGCTTTTCTTTAACACCTCCAGGGATGGGTATTCTACCACATGCCTGGGCATCCCAGTCCAATATCTAACAACCCCTTCTGTGAAGAAGTTCCTCCTGATTCCAGCCTGAACCTCCTCTGCTGCAGTTTGAGGCCATGTCCTCTTGTCCTGTCACAACTTCCCTGGAGTAGAGGCCAATCCCTACTTAGATACACACTCCTCTCCGGGAGTTGTAGAGAGTGAGAAGGTCTCCCCAGAGCCCCCTTTTCTCCAGGCTAAACACCCCCAGCTCCCTCAGCCGCTCATCAAAGGACTTATTCTCTAAATATTGTTTCATTATTCTGAATGTTTCTCACTTCATCTTTGCTGTAATAACACACAACCCATCAGGCAGCAAAGCCAGCAGTAAAGCCGTTTCTTTAAGCCATCTCTTCCTTCATCTGAGCAAGTCCTGCTGTCCCTTTCACCATGGGTAACACTTCATTCTCCCAGGATCTGCCACTAAGAACAGGTATGAGCACTATGAACACTAAGAGCAATCCCTGACTCTGAAGTGAAAGTTAAAAAAGACATCTTGAACTTTTCAGTTCCTTCATTTTTCGGACACACATTTGCTGCCAATAGACCCACAGAAATGTCTTTTGTGTCATAGAACCATAGAATGGTTTGCATTGGAAGAGACCTTGAAGATATCATTTGAAGCCTCTGCCATGGGCAGGGACACCTCCCACTAGACCAGGTTGCTCACAGCCCCATCCAACCTGGACAATTCCAGGAGTGGGGCAGCCACAGCTACTCTGGGCAACCTGTGCCAGGGCCTCAACACCTTCATGGTAAAGAATTTCTTCTTAATATCTAAGCTAAGCCTACTTTCTTTCAGTTTGAAGCCATTCCCCCTTGTCCTATCACTCCAGTCCCGTGTGAAGGGACTGAAAGGCTGCAATTAGGTCATCCCAAAGCCTTCCCTTTTCCAGACTCAACAATTCCAATTTTCTCAACCTTTGCTAATAGAAGAGGTGCTCATGCCCAGCTGAGCTGTGGTTTTCATAATGCCATAGCTGCATGCCCTGGGGATATGTCTGTTAACTATCTGGATAACTTCTCCTGTCTTTCATCTTTTCTAGAATTCTTTTTTATCTATGAGCACATTCAAGATGTTCGCAGTGAATCAAGTCAAAGTTTTGCCAGGCCTGTTGGGTTTCTGCCCATCAGAACAGACTGCCTCTGTGTCCTGGGGAGTCTTTCCATGAAGGTGGATGCTGTGTCTGTGCACATATCTGGGTACAGACCTACTGAGAGATTTCCAGGCACTGATCTGTGCAGCAAATGGGTCAGGTCTGCACGGCCCACCAGCAATTGGTTTTCAAACTGGAGCCATGAGAAGAAAGGGTAAGTCACAATCTCTCTGCCCCTTTCTAAGACACTGATATCAGAGTTCCTTGCAGATGTCAATTAGGGATTCTTACAGGCTAAACTTTTTACTTTGAGAAGAATTCTGCTCATTTATATCAGCAAGCCCTATATAGTTAAGCATTTTCTTCACAGTGAGTAATCAGGTATTGTGACTAATAGTCATCTTCAGATCACAGATGGGCATTGGGAATAGTGGTTTAAAGCTATTATTTTTCTCATGGTGCAGCTTTAAGTTATATAACCATCATCTTCAGTTCTACTGCCTCCTTACTGATTTAATGTATGAATTTCAAACGTATCTATATATGTATGTATATATACAATGATATATCTCAGCTGGTGTGCTGCTTCATTCCAGCCATCAACACCAAAGGGAGTTTTTGAATTAATGTAGACCATTAGTAAATCAAAAAAGCAATTCAATACAGCACAGCAGGGAGAAGATGCAATATCCACAGCACTGGAAAAATATTTTAAGAAGGGCAGTTGTTTGTTAAGAGCTAGGGAATTCAGAAAGACAATTTAACAGAATGGTCTAATAAAGATCAGAATTGTGCTGAACAATAATAAAACCCAGAACTTGAAAAAAAAATATATCCAACAAACACCTCTAAAAACCTATAAAGTAAAATGATATGTTCTCCCAAACCAGGCAGTTGATTACAACTATGGTCAAGAATAGATCTAAGAATTTTATACTGCTCTGTGCCTTCAACCTCAAATTACACCTATGAAAGTATCTAAGCACTGTAGCATACAACTTTTAGTCAGATAACTTTCAATTACCTGCTCTTAGAGACTTGGTTGGACCCTTGACCATTGTTATGGGGCATGCAGGAAACACTCTTGGTATTGCATCCAACATCTTCAACATGCTGCCAGTGAAAGGTAGAATAGATACTAAAGGATTTTTTTAAATTCCCTATTTTAAAAACTGGATTTCAGCTGGAACTTATCAATTTCAATCAGAATTGTAAAGAGGATTTCCTGCATCCTAGGGAAACACCATCTGGAATCTCTTTTAACAGGAATACTTTATCTTCTTTATTAACACTGACTTGAGCAAAACATTGAAATGTTTTGAATTCATGTGCAACTTTCCACTTCTCACTAATGGGAAATAGCTTCCCGTTAATAAGTCACTCACTTTTTTTTTGCAGCATTAAAGGAACCTCTCAGTTCTTTCTTCCCTAAGATTCAGCCTGGAAGCTGACTGGATGTCACAGGATGATTTAAGTTTTGCACAATTTTTTTTTGCAGCCTCTGGAGAAGGCACATAGTTTCCTGTGTACAAAGTGAAACTTCATATTTAGAATCAATTTCATAGCCTATATTTCAGTAATCAAAATAAAACATGTTTGGAAAGCACTGCTAGATATCAAGAAGGACAGAAGAAATCAACAATGTTTGGACCAACTAAAAGAAAAAAAGAGTTAAAACCACGCTAGGGATCTGTGCATTGTCCTGAGTAGAGCTAGACATCTCTGGAAGCTGATGTCTACCTCATGTACAGTTCTTTTGGGCCTGGCCAGAACTCCTACTGGCATTTTCACTTTACCAACAGAAATGGCAGACAAATGACTGAATGAAATGACTCAAAATGTACTTTCCAACAAGGTAGCTCTTTACACCTACTCTCATGGCATGACACAGCACTGTTTTTCTCAATGGAGTCCTAAAGAGACTGAGGGGAACCGGGTATACTTTTATCTCTTCAATGCCCAGTGTTTCTGGGATACACTATTCACCATTAAAGTCTTTGACTTATGCTAGAGGAATATGAATGAAAATAGTTACTTGCCAAACATCTACTAACTCATACAGGGAGATGAGAGAGACTTTCTGATCCATTGAGACAAAGCATGCAGACAATGACTGCAAACGGCTTGCCTGTGTCCATGACTACCAGAGGTTTCATTTTTATGTTGTGTTATGCTGTGTCCTGGTCTGAGCTGTGACTGTAAAGCACTCTGAAGTTTAGGTCTTAATGATGTCATGTGCTCCTTGGGCTTAATATTTATTGCTCTTTGTCAAACAATAAAATTTTTGTTAAAAAGAATCCAGATAAATCAGAAAGTCTGAGAGCTGACAGATACCTCAGCAAGAATGGTTATTCTGGATATGGCAGCCCATACCTTTGAGGGACAGCACATAGACTGGGATTCTCAGCATTGATGATGGCCCCCTCAGCTTGCTCATCCTGATGAATTCCAGCTGCTCTGAAGTTCTGCTGGAGCCTGCAGGGCCCTAAGAGGCACCAGTGTTCCAACGCAGTGAAATGCAGCTCTGCCTGTGCATGTCTTGTTTGCTACTCTACCAGCTCCTCCAGTTTTCTCTCTCTGCTTGGTTTCAAGACAAATTACCTGAACTGTTTTAAATATAAATAATTCTAACCTAAGCAGGAGCATATACCATTAAACAAAAAGAAAAACCACCACCCCTGGGACTTCACTTGGTGTTGTTTTTACTTTTTTTTTTTCAGTCATCCTTATCAGCTCATGAAAGAAGAGTTAGTAGGCAAAGAAACAGATTTCTGAAGTTTCTGGTAATTTGTATCCAAAAGCTTTTTTCACCTGATCACCTGGTTAATTTCAGTTGGAAATACATTTTTACTACTCTGCTTGAAATCTCAAAAAAATTGTAGATATTTTTGTATTTTGTATTCCTCACACTGCTTCAGTTCAAGGAAGCCAAACATTAAAAGAGAAGACTTCGTTCACAGATTATCCAGTCTAGGGATCTCTGTAATGTGTAGGAGATAAAAGCAAGGGACTGTTCATTGTCATCTTTCCCCCACCCATGATTGTTTCATTTCCTTGCTATAAATCAAGACATTGTCTATTAAAGAATTATGTTTACATTTTTCCAACTTCAGTCCAAACAATGCAATCATTGATTTCATGTGGGAGAACTCCTGGCCAAAACAGTGGGACAATCTCCACAAGTCTTTAACTGACCTTCAGTAATCACCATGATGACAAAAATACCACATCCTACTCAAATATGCAAACGGAATTAATGCACAAGATGTCTAAGTTTGGTACATATTATCTCATACTCTTTGATTCCAGGCTGGAGGGTAACTCCTTCTCTCCAGTGCATTCACAAGAGCCTTTTCATCAGCTCTAGAACTCTAAATAATTAGATAATCATGAAAAGGTTAGTCTCCCACTTTGACTCAGACTCCCTGAAACAAAATCTATATTGATCAGAAAAAATAAATGTAGGAAAACCAGCTGGTTAATTTGAAAGTCTACATGAAGTATTCAGAAGTGAGCAATATGAATCTTCCCTCCTTTCCCTGCAGACATTTTACTGACTTTCCATAGAGAAATTCTTATCTGTCAGGAAGGCAATTATGAGATTGTACACTGGGGAAGTCAATTTTTCTACTTCTTCAACACTTTAGGCAAGTCCCTATATTTCTTTCCTATCTTTACCAGTTTGGGATTTTTACATGGGAAGTGTATGTCTAGACTGAAGGAATTTCAGTCCCTAATTCCAATAGTGTGCACTTCAGAAATGGGAGACTACTTAGACTGGGGACAGTGATGGATTTAAACTATTCTCTTATCGACTTCTCCAACAGTGCAGCAAGCCTCCAGTTTTGGTTCAGAAATAATAAATTCAAAAGAGATTCTTTTGAACCTAAATCTATGTGCTATACATGTCTTATTATGATAATTCTGTATGTAATGTTTTCAGAAATAATCTGCTACAAAAAAGATATTTTCCTTCACCAAAGAACATCACAGCATTCCTGAGACAACTGAAACATCTTACAAATGTATTTCTATTGCTTATCCCTTAAAGACCTAATTCTCACATCTCCTCATTTAACAATGTTTTTTTTGGATGCACCACAAAGAAAATTTTTTAAAAAATCAAATATTCACCTATTGCTTGTTGATCCATCTTTTGCATGCCAAATTATTTATCACTAACTTCAATCTTCTGCCACTTATAAGGTTCACATTTTTAAGTAGGATTTTAAGTGGGATAACCTCTTCCATAACCCCTAATATAAGCAATTCCTCACAGTAAAATGTTCTCTACTAGGAAAAACCTACTAACAAGAGTCACAGATCAATGCCAAGCTTTTTGCAACTGCTTAATAGAATTTTAGAGGCTTTAAAGTCAAACAAAATATGAAGCCATCTTTATCAGGCATAGAAGGAACACTATTTAATTTCACCCTCTCAAAGGATACTAGATCTAGATGAAGACTATGTCATTATATAAATATAGCACAAAAGGTTCTTTTGGTGTCTGGTTTGTTGCTGTGTGGGTTGTTTTTTTTGGTGATGGTGTTAGTGGTGGTGCTGGTTTTTTGTTTTATTTTGGTTTGTTTTTGCATAGGACTTCTTTTACAAAGGAATTAAGAATTCCAAAGCCCATATTGAATACATTTTCAAGATTCCCTTTCTTATAAATATCTTGGGTCCCTTTTCCCATCTTCAGCTAAATATTTTGTGGTAGATGAAGTACACAAGATCAAATAGACACTGTATTTACATATTGTGAGTCACTAGCTTGTTGATATTCATAATATTTCTTACGTTTTACAGAGAGTACTTGCCAGTGTGGGAAAGGTGAGTGGGAGTTGTTTGTTTAAGGATGAAATTTTATTTCCTGTAAAATAAGGAAAAGGGGTAGGTAGAGTCACTCATTCCTCTTACATTCATGCAAGCAGCACATGCATGCTGCAATAGAGAAACCACACAGATCTCCTAGCTCAAAGTGAAACCACAAAAAGAATGACAAAGGACTCCTTAAACATCTATATCTTGGGGTTTCTAAAATCAAGGTAAGTAGACATGCTCTCCAGAGCAGTGGAAACAAGGAGAAAATCCAGTCTTTACCAAAACCTTCTTGCACAGACAGATGATTTTATCTCAAAATTGAGAGAAACTTTCATTCCAAACTGCTTTCTTTTAATGCTTTCACATTGTAACTAATTTAATATTTTTTTTTTTTTTACAAGGTTATAAAGACAAACTGAATCTCAAGACTAGCAGCATTAGCAGCATTTGCATTTCTTTTTGGGCTAGACATCACCATTTTCAGAATTTTCTCTTCTTTAATTTAAAGAAAACAGATGATTTTTGACCAGGGCCATATTTACACAATAGAAGTAAAATCATTAGATGCAAATTGAGTAAGGCTGTTTGATCCAAACTGTGCTGTAATCAAAAGGAATATTGTAATTCTTGCAGAAGCAGAATTCAGTCTAGAAAATCTGTTAAAATGTAATGGGCATTCACTATCAGTAAAGTGCTAAATTTTGATTTTATGGTTGGGTGGGAACATAATTTTTTTGCAAGATTTAGACTTACATTTGCATTTCTCTAGCTACCAAAATAAAACTGATCTTCTTTTTTTTTTTTTTTTTTTTTGCTTTGATTGAGTTCCTTTAAATTTGTATCATCTTTTTCCTGATTATACATTCTGTGCAGCATTTATGTTCTCAAAATCTACTATTTAAAGTAAATGGATTAACCATGGGAGAAGTTACTAATTGTTATGAATAAGAATGGAAAAATAGAGTCCTTTGAGGGCATTATCATTTTAATGACTTAATTTTAGCCTTATCATCATTCGAAATCTATAAATGAAAGAAATACAAAGTATAAGATATAAACAGGCTGACAAGTGCATGAAAATAAGACATACTGAATATTATATTACTTTCTACAGTATGTCTAAATAACACTATCAAAGATTATTCTATACAAGACTAATATCGAATCCAGATACAACAATAGATTTGACAGGTACATTCTTCATACTCTGCTACCTCTTTTTTTTTTTTTTTGACAAAAAATATTACTATTTCTTATACAGTAGTATTACAGGTCAGTAGTTAATAACAGTAAGGTATTCACAATCTACCCTGGCAGACGATCTCTCTGCAGCACGATGTGACCCAGGAGTTCTTCTATAGAAAGGCATAAAAAATATTGAAATTATTGATTAAGGACTGAGAGGATTTCACCTTTTCCCACAGGTCTCTCCTCCACGTGTTCAGTAAGGAAAGAAACAGATCAACCAACAGAGGAATGAGTTGGAAAGAAGTTGGCAGTTCAATTGGTCCTGGGAATACTCAAGTAAATTGATCAACGTGAGATAAAGAGGTGGATGTAAACCTTCTTTAGAGGTATTGTTAATGTAAGCTAAAACACCTTCACAGATGAAATTGTAGAACATTCAAGTAGGACTTAACTGACAATGAATCAGTGGTCACAAACAGTACCCAAAGGAAACACTGCATTGGGACACATTTTGGCAAGTCTGGTTTTTACCAATTTGCTGACTTTTAGAGATGGTGGCTGAACTGTAATAATAAAGGAGAAAAATTTCTGAAACACATATGCTTGAGAATAGCATTTTCTGTACAGGCTTAAACATTAAATTTTGATGCATTAGAATTAGGAGAATGTTCAGCCATCAGGATAATGATGATTAATCTAAAAGTAAACATTTAAAACCAGTGTTGTTATTGTTATAACCAATGAGACACAAAAACTTTTCTTCAGTTGAAAGTTATTTGGAGAATGGTCTGTCATCAGCAGGGAATGACTGCAGGGATTTTATGCAATGAATGGCCAAGGGACAGGACAGAAGGAGAGCTGCATTGTGCCAGAACCTTGCTCAGGTGTCAGACAGAACAAAGAAACATGAGGTGGTGAAGGCACAGAGTAGATTTCTGAATGCCTGTAACATCTTAATTAGGTTTACATAGGAAGTTAGACTCTACAGTGCTTATCAGAGCTGAACAGAGTTGCTGAACTTTCTCTCCTGAGCCTTTAGTTAAACTGTAAGTATTTGAATAGCCCAAGCCTGTTCCCTGAGTGCAGAATATGAATGAAGGCAAAGTCCCATCAGGGAAAGGTTACTGAATTTTTCTTTTCTATTTAAACATTATACTTCTTTTGTGGAAAGCACCCTGGGCTAAGTGTGTTGGCATGATACTTGCTTTAGGTCAAAAACCATCTCCACATTATTTTACTTTAAGCAATGAACTCTGTATTTCTCTTTTCAACCAGTCCCTCACCAAATTCCATTCATAGCAGATCTTTCAGGAGGAACATCCGAGCTGTTAGGGCTTCTGCCACTCTGAGTGTGCCAGCAAGTTTCACAGCAGGAATTTGTAACAGGGAATCCCATTAATTGCCCCCACCAAAACCAGGAAGTTTTCATTATGGTAGAAGCATATCCTGGCATGTGAGCAAGAACAAACTGAAGCAATTCAATACTATTTCTGGGTCTGCTGAAGGGAGAGCAGAGGCTAATCTGAGTTCCTGAACCACAGGAGGAGAGCCATCCTCAGCTGGGAAACCCTGTAGAGACACTCATGAGGCAGTGTGCTTATTTCTGTGTGCTTAATTTCAAATGTGCCACTTCACATCAGGGCCTATTATCTTCACCACAACAGTGCTGTAACATAGCCATGTGACCTCTTCAGCATTCATAATAAGGCTGTCTGCATGGTTATATGTTGATTTTTCATCTGAGGCTAAAAGGCACCACTCATGCTGAATTTTTTTTTATTTGTTTGGTTTGGGTTTTTTAATATAAGTTTTTGCTTTATATACTGCAGATTGTTAGGCTTTTATTCAGTCTTTTTGTGTTCCCAGATGTGATACCCCTTTAGGCTTTTATTCAGTCTTTTTGTGTTCCCAGATGTGACACCCCTTCACTGAACTTAAGGAGTCCTGTTTTACCTGAATTACCTATGTATTATATATTTTAAGATACTTCTATAAATACCAGAAGCAATTCTATGAACTAGCAATCTGAGAAAACAGCAGAAGCTATCCTAGGCTTTTCCTCTAAACCTGAAGTAGTTTGGGTACTTTGGGTACTGGGCTGAGGGGCAAAATACCTTTATCTCATCCATTATCCAGTTGCTTGGTCTAGACCCCAGGACTCCCAGCTACCTCAACCACAGTGGAGGAAGAGTTTCCACTTAACATTTTCTTCCCCTTTCCACACAGTCAGTGCATCCTGTCCAGACTTGGCAAAAGGGTTGTTGGAATTCATTTTTTTTTTCACTATTTTGTTAAAAAAACCCAAAACCCAAAAACAAAAACAAAAGCATTCTATCTATCCCTTTGGATGCTCAATAGATTTTACTGTACATATTTATTTGCAAGTCCTTTAACTGAATTTACTTTCCAGAAGTTATCCTCTTGTTCTGCATTCAGACATTCAGACCAAACCCCTGAAGCTACAGAACTAAATATCACTTATCTAAAGCTAGTTTCATTTATGAAATTTCTAATAGAATACAACTCTGTTTTGTCTCACAATACTATAAAGTAAAGTTTAAATTAAGAAAAAACAAGCAAAGCCTGGTTTATTGACATTTAAACTAGTTACAAATAAGGTTCCTGTTCAGCCAACTCTGAAGGGCTCACTATATTTCTGATATAGGACCCCAAATTTTGTACAAAGCAGAGTTTCTCCTGGGATAATGCAGCAGAAACACCTGTGGCATCCATAATGTTTGAAACCAAGTGAGGTAAACTAAGCATGTTTGTCTTGAGCACAAGGATATTAAGGTAGGGTAATCTGTGACTGCATAATAAGAATTCTATAGCATTTTAACAGTGCTGAGGATTTTATATATTCACCTAAACATGAATATATAAAAAACACCTAGCCAGAAAGCGGCAGATGGAGATTTGTGTAACTCTAAAACTGGGGTGCAGGAAAATTTATTCAGTATGCAGTAAAATCTGCAAGGCAAGAGCTAAGAGTTTTCAGTTGTCCATAAAAGTGTGAGATGAAATAAAAACCATCCTGCAGGATGAACAAGACAGTTGCTGATGTAACCAGAGTAAGCAAAAAAAAATTTCTGTCAAAAAAAAAGAGCAAGTCCTGGTCCCAAAAATAAGATGCATTATGTCAAGAGCAGTTTAGATAATCCCTTTGTCTTCCAGAGAGGAGATGAGGAGCACAAAGAGAGGATGAGGGGAGCTCACTGGCCAAGGCAGCAAGGACCAGCAGCACAGACTACACAGTGTCAGCTCCCCAGAGCTGGATACTCAAAGCCCACTCAGGGTGTAAGTGTTGAGGACTGACTGCTTTGAACATGTATTGCTGACAACTGAAAGTGATTGAGAGCCAATCAGATGTGTGACATCAACGAACGATAATCTAGGGTTGATGAAAGTGGCCAAATTCATTAATTTTTCAAACACTCCATAACAATCTCCAATGTTCTAACAGGTACAAAGGTATGTATATATGATGCACATACTCATATATATATAATGTACATATGTATAATCTCTGTAAAATCATATGTACAAAGGGTTTATATTACTGTGCATATATATCAATGAGCATAGAGTAGCTCCAGTTCAATACCCTGAAGAATATCTACAAACACTACAAATATCCTGTCTTTCAGGGGCTGTTGTCAGATCTGATTCACAAAAAACTGAGGGTTTCAAGAGAAATTTAGAAGTCAAACCTGAGGCACAGAGAATCACAGACTATATGGCATTTAATTAAAAAAATTCCAAAATTATTTTCACTAAGATAAGAATTATCCAGAACAGAGGTTGTGTGTGAAGGCAGAAGGAGCAGTTTGGAGATAGAAACAACCACTCACCTGATGTTCATGTAAAAAAAAAAAACAAAAAAAAAAAACCAAACTCTGTAAGTTGTAGCAAGAGTCTCTGATTGAACATTTATCATGGCAAAACAAGCACACAATAGGAAAGTGATTTGGAGGTCAGTATACTTCTATCCTACCACAGAAACCACTGATTTTACATTAGATATTATTTATTTTGGTAGTTTACCAGTCCTGGAGTAATTAAATTAAATTAGAACCACAACAGAAGAGGATCCATTTAAAATTAATCAATAATGTAATAATTTCTATTTAGTTCTCAACCCTCAGCACAATATAGGGATGTCTACTTTGTTTCCTAGAATTCCTGACTATATTTTATTTAGCAGATGCACACAAATGAAAAAAACATTTAAAAACTCATTGCAGGCAAAATTCAAATCCAAAAAAATCTTGTACTCTTGTTCTTTATGGATTGTTTTATATCTAGCCACAATTTGGGTGAAGATAATTTCAACTTGAAGTACAATAATAGGACATATTCTGAAGTACCCTAAATTTTTGTTTTGGTTTGAGAGGTAGTATTGTCTCTGAATTGCTTCACAAGTGGAGAAACTCACACATTTAAAATCTATATTTTTGTGGCTTTGCAGAGTTCATAATGATTGATAATACCAAAAAGTGCCATTAAGATGAAGAAGTTCCTATTAGATAGACTGAACTCAGAAGCATAGATTATTTTTATAGCTTCCTAGAAATTCATGGAATATTTGAAAATATGCCTGCTAAAGTAAATCAGCTTGATTAAAAATACAGCAAGAAGGAGTTGAAGCCAATGAGAAAGGAGTGGATTCTGTGTTTACTGGACCTTCCTCTAGATACTCTCAGGCTTAAATTTGGTCTTCTTGGAAGAAACTCAGAGGAGAGAAAAGACCTGAGGTAAAAGCTCTCAGAAAATATATTTCAAAATGTAGCTTATTAGTTGAGGAATTTTACGTACAACTCTGTATGCAAAATTCAGTTTTATTTCTACGCACATATAAATATTTCAGCAATTCCTCTTTCCCATGATCAGCAGATATTTGCTACAATTATACCTGTAAAATTGTCCCAAGAGATCCATACTTGCCTTTATTTTATAATGTTTTCCAAACATAATACAACAGAGTTTTATGCTCTTATTTCTATTCCTTCATGGTAAAATGGGAATTCCATGTAACTTCAAAGGAGAAATGAGCAATACTGATAAGTCATAGGTTTTGTAACAACTTTTGATTGTTATATGCTGTAGGCAGGAGAGAATATGGTTTTCCCCATTTGAAGTTAGCCTAAGAGTCTACAATTTCTTTTTTGACAGGGCTAGTACATGTTATATATTACACATTAACTTTGGACTAGACCTTGGGACTCATCTTGTATTTGTCTTCACACTTACTATAGGCAAAGAAGGAAGAACAAAGCTAGAGGACACAATGATGCAGAGAAACTATGACAAAGATGGTCCTTAAGGTCCCTTCCAACACAAATTGTTCTATGATTCTAGTGCAGGGTAAATTCAGATTAAATATTAGGATGAAATTACCTTCTGTGACTGTGGTCAGGCACTGGAACCGGTTGCCCAAAGATGTGGATGTCCCATCCCTGGAAATGTCAAGGTGAGGCTGGATGGAACTTTGAGCAACCTGGTCGAGTGGAAGGTGTCCTTGCCCAATTCAGGGCATTGAAATTAAAGGTTCTTTTAGGTCACTTTCAATCCAAACCACTCTTTGATCCTATGACATAAAGAGTCATGAAAACACCTTCATTCTAGTCTTTACTTCACAGTCACAGAACAGCAAGGAAAGAAAAAATATTAAAAGCCAAAACCAACCAACAAACTACAACCATAAAAACAATAGCAAAAATACCAAAGCAAAAAGTAAAACTTACAAAACAAAACAAGAATAACATACGACATTGCATGATGCCCTTGATTCATAGGGCTGAATACCCTCTCTGGAAAAAGTGGAGGGTCTTTTAAATGTTCCAAAACAGGTAATAAAGCTCGAATGGTATATATATACATACATATATATAGCTCTAATGGAATATATTACATGCTATTGGTCTTTAGAATAAAAATCCACTACCTTCAGTTTCATTACTATATGTTGCTTCCAGTAGCTATTGGAATTTTTTCTTCTTAAAGAATGAAAAACATGGTATTACTCTAAGTCATATTAGAATTCAATGGCAGGTAAATGTCTAAATACATCAAAGGTTGGTGTTGACGATTTGACTTCCAGATAGCATATTCTCAAACATGTTAAATTAAAGAGGAATTAGGATACCACACATATATAAAACTTCAGCAAAAATGACAATATAAAGCAGCCTGTAAAATAGATATGTATTTAACTGCATAAATAAATGTTATAAAAAACTGTATATATGAAAGGGTATTAATTTGGACAAAATCCAAGAAGACAGAAAGTTTGAGATATAAGGAGGATAAGAGGCAGGTGATGCCGAAATTTGCTAAGAAATCATGAATTTTAACACAAGGAGAATATAATTTCAAAAGCAAAGTAAAGCATGAATGAGTTTGGAATCTGGCCTGTACCTTGAATAAAAACTTGCAGAGAAGATTTTTTAAACTCTGTTATACTTCCTTTAGCTTTCAGTTATAATTTAGATACAGCTGCTGTTTTACTTATTTCAAAATGTAATTTCATAAAGTTTCCTTTAGGTAGGTTGGTAAATTTACATCAGAATCAACTGCTTTGAACTTTCTCACTTCTACTCAGCACTGCTGTCCTCTATGCAGTCATTTAATTTCATTTTCTGTCACTTTAAAATATAATTAGCTACCTCTCTTTTATGTCTTGCCTTTTTTTAACCCTGAGTCTCATTTTGCAATATGGTCTTGCAAATATATGTAACTAAACAGCTGCATTTCTTTATCTTAAATTTTCCATGTCTCAATCTCTTTTTCTTAGCTATCAGTATAATTTCTCACAGCATCAGAGAAAGGAGCTTCTTATAGACGCAAAACTGTAATTTAAACTTGAGCTACAAGATAGTTTGGAGCAGATGGGTTTTATTGTGTGTCTCCTTGGCCTGAATCTGAATGAATCACTGAGTCGTGCAATGACTGGGATGTTTGCAGTAATTGCTTCTTGATTTTCTTTTGACCATTTGAGGCTGAAAGCACTTTTGATTTCTTTATTATACATTGGAGGAAGGTCACTGATTTGATTTGTGATAGTGTTCAATTCTGCTGTTAATGTTTGTGTCAAACATAGTGCAAATGTTTGTTTTATTATGTCTACAAGACTACTTATAATTGACATTTAAATTGTAATCAGTGCATTTATCTCAAATTGAAGGTTCTCAAAATGAAATGGTGTTATCCAGGGAAATAGAGAAGTATTTGTAAATTGTGATAGTCTTAATACTCATTTTAACAATTTTAGATGGCAGGAGGACAAAGTACACTTCAGCCATGTAATAATAGTGCAATACTTTGTCTGAGAATATTAATATAGTGTTCAGTATTAATTTTGGATGAGGCACAGAATCTCTATACTGATTGCTTTTTAACACAAAACATACTCTGAGAACCATAAATCCGGTATTTTCTTTCCTGCTCTGGGAAATAGAAGCCCTGGGACAATACTGCCCAGATCCCACTCGGCCACACAGCTCAGCAGCCTGTCTCCACATGTAGCATTGCAGTCCCTTGGTGGGCAAGGATAGGTTGGATTCAAATCTACACAGGAACCCTCAGCCAATGTCAATCAGCCCTAATTTCAGATGTATCATTGACCAGAGAGCTGGAAAGGGCTGAGACCTCAATGAATCACATGTGTAAGCCAGGGTAATTTGAGCTCCTGTAAAAGGAGCTGAGGGAATAAACTCAAGGCTTTTTGCCACAAGCACCACTGAGTGTGTGTCATCTCTGTCTCCACTTTATATCCACATAAAAACAAAGTTGGTTTTTGAGAGGCCCAATACACACATACACTGAGTGCCTTTTTCCATCCCGGTTCTGTCAAAGACAAATCCTACCATAACATTTTCCTTCAAAGTCACTTCTACTTAGTGTTACAATAAAATGTCAATGAACACTCTACTGCCTCCTAACATGACTCCTGGGTTTGTCCATGTTCAGTTTGGTGACAAGCTACAAGGCAAAAGTTAACAGTCTGTGTGGTTCCTACACGAAACGCACCCAACTTTTACCCCAGATTTCTTGGAACATTACAGGTCAAGCAAACAGAGCTAAAGGGGTCTGTAACCTTTCTCCTGCTGCTTATTATTTTGCTTTAGCTTTAACCATCTATGTCATCATCTTCTGACTCCAACATGTCACCAGTGTGAAGCCCCATCCTTAAGAGGAAGGGAGCATCCAAGATTCATCCACATTTGTAGTCAAAGGAACGACAAAAGGGTCCACTTAAGATTATGAAGTTTTATTAGTAAATTACACACTCAGCACGGAAATGGGTACAAGTTAGTCCCTGACTGCCTATACAAGCACACAGCTGTGAGATTTGGATAAAGCAATATGGTGAAAAGGAAAAGAGAGAGACTGATGACTTAAAGAGGAGGAGACAGGAAGAAAGGAAGAAGGATCTTCACTCCTGGGTCCAGCATTGATCCAGCTGGTGTGTCCTAGTTCCTGTGGTGCCCAAACACATGGGTTTAAATTAGATATTTTTTATAGATAAGTTTTCCCCACCCTGGAGATATTTCCCAGTTTCTATGCAAATTAGTTCTCATGCACAACCTGTTCTTCTAGACCATTCTGAAAATGAGTCTTTAGTGGTCTTGTTCACCTCAATGTGGTCCATGCCCACCTCTCAACCTCACCTCTGCTCTTGTGCTGTATTTCTCTCCAGGAGCCAGAACAAGGATGTTTGCCCTCGAAAAGTGCTGCCCTTTGGCCCCTGCTCCAGCCACATTCTGTTCTTTCTCACAGTGTATTATTGTCAGCAACCCTTGGTTGTTATTACCAGTAGTCCTTGGTTGGCTCCACAGCAATCTGGCCATCAGTGTTTGAGACAAACACATGAACATCTTTTAAGCTTCTGCATTCACTGCTAAAAGTGGGAAGGCTCATTTTCAGTGTGACCCATATAGCAGCTGCCAATGACAGAAGTGCAGCTGGAATCTGCACTCTGTAGGTTCTTTTGTAAAATAAATAGAAAAGACTCCTTCTTCTGTTGCTTGTTTTTTTTTTTTTTTTGGTTTTTTTTTTTTTTTTTTTTTTAATCTCCAATCCATTTCAAAGACGTTCTTCTCTATTTTCAAAAATAATAATAAAAAAAAAAAAACAACAGTCTTCAGGAATCCTCAACTATATTTCAGCTGGTTTGGAAAGTAGAAAACAAACAGTCACATCAGTTTTGCTAAGGTGAGGTTTGCTCATATAACTCTTTGAGAAGAGTGATTATTCCAGAAGTACGGATGTGCACACACACCTGTGTACATTGTGTTGCAGAAATTGTGAGCTCTGGACATCCACAACTGCTTACCTGTACTGGCTTAGATGAAACAGGACATGTCTTGTAGTGGCCTATTTAGCCTGAATTGGAACAGTGAATTCTCATAAGAGTTTAAAAAGAAAACAACCCTCTAGCTCAGTTGACAATTATGTTCTTTCCTGTGTAGTACACCTGTACCCAGAGGCTGCAAGCCTTCATGCCTTGTTATGAAGTCATTTCTGTGTCACAGTAATTCAAAAGAATCCTTGATGGGAAGTCACATTTTTACTGCCACAAAGGTTAGACACAGATACATGAACATGGAGCAAAAAAGGAGAGATCTTTTGACAGAGTCTTTGCTCCTAAGATACAGAATTTGCTGTCTAAACACCTTTTTTTTTTTTTTAATAACTTTGATTTTCTTTCCCAAATCAATGCACAAACTGTTAAGTGAGCATATGACTCATGCACTTCACAGCACAATCCTGGCATCTTTTCATGAATACAGTTACAATCATAATCTGTTGTCATATATATAATAGAAACATAGAAAAATACTAATGAAAGTACCCCAAAAATATTCAGAAATATGGATAAATGTAAAATCATGCATGCAGCTGTCCTGAATTAACCTTTCCCCTCAGCAGCATGGAGGGAAGATGATGGTGGATTCAGACTGACTGCTACCAGCAGTCAGTTATCCTACAGTAAAAACCTTCATACCTTTGCTCTGTACCCTTTCCTGGAGGCAGCTACATACAACACAGATTCCTTCTCTTCTTCCCTCCTTAGTCTTTCTTCTGCAGAACCATCCAGCTCCTTCCTGCTCCTTACATGATCTCCCAAAACACCAAACCATACCTAAGGAATACATTTTCTGGACATTCGACAATATGTTGTAAAATACTGCACCATAGGCATCTTGAAATTAAACAATGAAAGAAAACTGAGAATTGTGTTTAGGCATGTCACGTGATTCATTCAACTGGGCAAAAAGGTCAATAACTAATTTTGTAGAAAAAATAATTTTTTCCCACTTTAACAATTTAAAACAGAAGGAAAAACAAAAAAAAAAAAACACTTTGAAAAAGAACGCTCAGCTACTAATTTTTTCAAAGCAAATAAAGGCAGGTGAAGAAGAAAGATGAGAAATAGAATCAAACATGGTTTCAGCTATTGCTTAAGTAAACTAAAACAAATCCAAAACACTTGTTGCCACAACATCAAAGCAAAATGCATCCTAGAATGTCCAGTCCAGAACTATAGCAGGAACAGACTTTACTTGTGTGGAGGGAAGGCAGCAATGCTCTGCCAATTCGGGAATCTTTTAATCAATTTGTTTTAAAGGCACAGGTGATGTGTAAATATAGACAAGAGACATGCAATAAGCAGACTGAGCAGCACTGGGGCTCTTAACATGAACCTAAACTGAGCCATTTATAAAAACATGCTCTAACACAAGGAGTTATGGGAGACTGACAAGCTTCTTGAGTGAAACCTTGCTGTCAGTGAGTTTGTGGAGGCTGTCTCTTTTTAAAACAAATTGCTATTGCATCCACTTAAATCACATACCTAAAACTATAATGACAGAATATGTGAGATTTATATAGTATTTTTTATTCACAGGTTTCAGACCTCGATTTCTCATTAAGAGATGAATGGAACATGACCTTTTCCAAGGATTTTGATGCAAAACTGGTGGTTTAGAGAAAATTTGCAAATATGAATAGGTATAATTTAGGAACTCTAGCCTCATGGTTTCATTTCTTACGATAGAAAGGTATGAAGCTTTTTTAGGGGTTCTTGGTTTGTTTAGAGCCATTATGAAAAGCCTCCACTAAATGCAAAAAACCCATTCCAGAATTAGACAAAACAAAATTTAAACCCCTCTTCATGATTCGCCATTAGTGCCAACATTTCAGAATCACTATATTGCTGGGAGGAAAACACATGGCACAAGCATGAGGCTCCTTTCCTCTTGTCTTGATGAAAATGCTGCACTCAAAATTTAGCTGTAAAACCAGTTTTGTTTTCCTATCAGAATTGAACTGTATTTCCAAATAATCTCGTCTATCTTCTCCATGATCACTGGCAAAGGCAAAAGTACTCAAAACCAACAACAAAATTAGCTCTAATCACATGTTCTTTAATCCCAGCAAAGTAATTCCTCTCCTGTTGCACTACATAATACATCTTGTTCCTGTTTTGTACAGAAGAAAGGCAAATCAGGAGGTTTGTTGGCCAGCCATGTGTGTCAGTGTGTGGCACAGGATGAAATCTGCCCCCACCTGCAGCCTGGGAACAGACCCATAGGTAAGAGAGGAATAATCTTTCTCCAGACAAGCAGTAAATTAGTCTCTGAACAACCAGGACAAGTGGTTGCTCTCGAGTTAGGAGAGGTCCTCAAAACACCCCTCTTAAACTAAAATTAGTAAATTAAATTTTGCATTCCAAGAAAACTGAAAAACTGCAAACTCGGTTAATAGGAAATCATTGGCCCCAAAGCTATTACACCCATGTGTGGGTATGTGTGTGTGGTGTGTGTGTGTGTGTGTGTGTCTGTATGAAAGGTTGTTTCCAGTCAGCTGTAGGAAGCTATTGAGTCTTATTCACAGCATTTTTGAGATGTGGATCAGAATGAATGCCTGCCGATGCCTTTTATCAAAGACAGGAAACTCCTACTCATCACCCAGCCAGCTGCTGTTGTTATCAGCTCATTTGCTGCTTCCTCTCTCCCCTTCAGGAGACTTCTTGGGAGCAGAGTGCACACTTTGCCTGTATGAGGAAAAATAGATTGAAATAAGCAAAAGCCTAAGTAAGCATGAGGTTGGTTTCACTGTTCGATTAATTCAAAAGAGGAAAACTGCTGGAAATCATACTGGTTTTTATTGTGCATTGTTTCTGCCAAACACTTCTGCCACTGTTTCAGCATTGTTCCCACCATCTCCCTTGAGCCTGGCAGAAGTCATGGCAGCAGGAAATGCCAACAGCTTCCATAGGGAAAGAGAAGTGTTAATCCTGGCCTTACAGAGCCCCTTGGAAATAAATAATAATAAAAAAATTAAAACATTTTAAAAGCAACACTTGTCATCCCCAGGGCTAAAGAGAGCATCTAATTTCTTTTATTATAAATTTTTAAGAAGAAAACTTTAGAAGGAATGAAAATATAATTAATAAAAATAATGCTTTCAGTGAGGCAGGTAAATAGAAAATTACAAAAATAACCACCTTTATGTGATTATATTTGTCTCAATAAATTTCAGGGGGGTATTTCAGTGAAATCAGTTACAGCTAAAAACTAAACAAGTGAGATTGAACGTTCACAATACATTCTTCCTACTCAAAACACTCACATATTAAATAAGCAGTTCATTTAAACATTAAGACAAGATGGTTTTCAATATATTGAGTGATTACTGTGATAAAAATGTGATTATGTAAAGCATCTCTTTGTGATGGGCAAACCAGTCATTTTCTTAAGTGTGCACAGTTATAAGAAACCAAAAAGCAAATTTTAGCACCACATGAATACACATTCTTCATGGTTATGGAAGATTGATTATTTCCAAGTATCAGATTTTAAAAGGTAATCTATTAATTGTTCTGCTAAGAAAGTTACTAACAGGGCATATACTGATGGAGCAGACTGTGACAGAATAAATTCTTTGACAGCTTATGCTGCTTTTCCTCTTAGTAAAGACAAGGTCCTTGACACTGAACTCAAGATAATTAAAAGATACACATCTGGTTTAAACCAGTCTGCTAAGTACTCTAAAATCAATGGAGAAGCAAAAGAGGACAGTTGTCCTCATGAAAAACAAGTGTCCAAGACAGTTTGGTTTAATTGGCCTCAAGAAAACTTTAATCCTCACTGTGGCCTACAGAGAGAAACCAGGTGATTAACTTAGAAAAAAACCATAGACAATGTGGTTCAAGAGTTTGTGATTTTTAAGGAACACCAGGGAGAAAATATGCAGCTATTTGCACCTGAAAAACAAATTATCTGTGTTATGGGTATGTGGCTGAGACTGGTGTTGATGGAAGCTGAAGGTATCACATATAAAGGAGATGTTTCCTGTTGACCAATATATTCTAAAGGCACACTGAAGGAGAATGAAATTGGTTTGGGATAGGTTTTCCACCACCAAGAGGCATCAGAGGCTTAGGCTTAAACAGTGACTAGGACAGGGCACTGTCCAATGTTAAAAATCCACTTGTAAATTTCTGTATGCATGCATGACAGCACAAACACTGTTCCTTTAAACACGGCAATTTAGTCCTAGAAATCATTTGGATTAATGCAGTGACAGAAAAGGAGCAAATTTTTTATCCCTCCCAATTTCCAGAGGCAATAAAGAAAATCATAGAATGATTAGGGTTGGGATAGACCTCCAAGATCATGGAGTCCAAGCTGTTTATAAACACCATCATATCAACTACACCACAGCACTGTGCTGCATCAAGTTGTTTCTTGAGCCCTTCTAGAGATGGTGACTCCACCACTTTCCTGGGCAGCCCATTCCAGTGCTTGGTAACCCTTCCAGTGAAGAAATTCTTCCTGTGAATTTGTTCCACATGAACTCTTCATGTGAATGTTTCTAAAGGTTTAAATATTTCCAAAGTCAAGTTAGAATGCCTGTATATTCTTGTTTTCTCTTGTTAAAGTGTACCTATACTTAGTTACCAAATGCAGAGATGTGAAAAACCTTCGAAAATAATGAGATAATCACACAAGAACTTTAAACAAAATCAGAGTTTCCACTCTATAAAAACTGAGATGATCACTAATTATTTATGGTTCCTTTTGCAGAACTATCCAGCTGCTCATTTTGAAGGTTGTGGTGGACAGCACAGCTGCACTTTGCAATTCATGATATGAGGAAGAAATCTAGCTTGACTCAAATACTTAAATTTCCTTTTCAGCTTTGTCAATGTGATTGGTGTTAGAGTTTACTTTTGTCCCTTTGGCTAAATATCCCCATTTCCATTTGCACTTCAAAATCATAAACTACTTCTCAACAACTTCCTCCATGTCAAAATCTCCATTTTAACCAGCTGCAGAAATAGCTGGTGCCTCAAAATAAAACTGTTTTGATGTTAAAAACACTGTTGAGTAGAACAGAACAAGGGATATTTCTAATGCCTCAGTAATTCAAAGGTCACTGGATGAGCATTAGAAAAGAATCAAGCCTGTCACACACAGTGATATCTTTTTCTTTTCAATAAGTTTGTTGCATTATGAAATAACATGGCATGTGTTGACACAAGTCTTGACACATTAACCAGAAGGAGTTTCAATCCTCTGTCTGCCTTGTGTGACTTGACATAATATTTGAATAGGGGGACACAATATGCTGTCAGGAATTTTTCTGTCAGCCTGGAGTATGTTAGTTCTCTGTAATTGCACCAAAGCACTTCTGACCTTTTGAAATTGCCAGATTTATACCACTGTCTGTCACTTTATAATTCCTCACACATATAGATGTATATTTGTATGGGTATGTAAACCTGTGGCAGATGGTTAAATTACAGTGTCTACTATTAAAAAATCTAGAATTTCCAATACAGGCAAAATCCCTGGTATTAACTGTGACTTAATATTTGCAGGCTACCAGATGCTCACCAAGCCACTGCCACCTTACTCTGGTCCTCTCACCAGAACCAGAGGAGAAAATACAGTGAAAAAGCTCTTGGAAAAAAATAAGGAAAGGGAGATTGCTCACTAATTATTGCCACAAGAAAACCAGACTTGAGTTGGGGAAATCAATTCAATTCAATTCATTTTGAAACAGAACAGGATAGTTAGAAACATCCCCCAGAACACTTAAATCCCCTCCTCCTATCATTGGTTACCTGGGAGAAGAGCCAAAACCCCACCTGGTTGCAACCTCTTTTCAAATTTTTGTGGAGAGAGGTGAGGTCTCACCTAAGCCTCCTTTCCTCCAGGGTAAATAACCCAGCTCCCTCAGCTGCTTCTCACAGGACTTGCAAAACCAAGGGATTTTTTTTTATTTTTTTTAATTTTTTTGTGCAGCATTGCTTGCATCTTCTCAAGATCTGTCCTTAAGGAAAACCGTTCTAATGTGAGGGGTTCAGTGGCTGCAAATCTGGAGGTAGGATGAAACAGATTTATCTGTCCAAAAGGAGCACCTCTGTGAGAAGGGTATTTACAATCATAGAACAGCTTGGGGTGGAAGGGACTTTAAAGATCATCTAGTCACAAGATTTTAAATTCTTCAAGCCTGTGGGGGAAAAAAATCAACCCCCCTCCCCCCCCCAAAAAAAAAATCAAACAAAAACCCCAAAAGACAGAGAAGGATATGACTCTTAGTTATTTTCCTTTATTTTACACTGAGTTTTCATTGGATGGAGTATTCAGCATGATTTAGAGCTCCCTTTGGTCAGTGCTGCAACTTGCAGTAGAGTTCCATTTCCATCCTTTCCTTGCTTCCCCTTCCCATACATTTCCAGGAGCATGACACACTCAGCAAAGCTCACATGGGCTGAACACAGACATAGGGACACACAGACACACACAATATTTCCTGTGCTTTAAGTTGCCCATCCATTGCAGTAGCAGAAGCAATATGTTTATTTAGTTCTGGGGCACTGAACAAAAAGTAATCCATGGGATCTAGGTAGCTTCACAAATAAATGACATATGAAAACAGGTTCAGAAGTTTACATGTGTGCATTTTTCCTAAATACCTTTTTAGATAAATTGTATCTATTTAC
This sequence comes from Setophaga petechia, assembly GCA_024362935.1. NCBI lineage: Eukaryota > Metazoa > Chordata > Aves > Passeriformes > Parulidae > Setophaga > Setophaga petechia. The sequence continues at coordinate 12,898,137 of JANCRA010000013.1, forward strand.
AGACATTTTTGAAAGGTTTGCTTTCTTGTGCTTTTTTTAAAAAAATCCTTACAGCTAGGATGCTTATTCAGTGACATAGTTTCTGGTAAAGAAAAGTAAAATTGGAAAAATTCCAAAACAAATATTATTTGCTTTTTGACCCAAACATAAAATGAAAGTTCTTCTATGAGTCCAGTATTATATAAAACCATACACAAACAAAAGAGTAGGGTATTCCAGGAGACTACTCATGTGAAATGCTAACAAGTAGCAGTAAATGTAAAAAAACCGGAAGTATAAAAATAGATTTTAAAGATGTTTTCAGAGAAATGTTATGAGGTTAGAAGAATCATCTCATATACAAACCATCCATTTTCTGACACTTTTATCAAAGAGTTCCTGACTTCTTGTTGAGGTTTTGTTACCTGATGTGTCAAATGAGTTTTGATTCTGACAAATGGAAAGATATTGTTAAATATATTCTTTCAAAAATCAATGTATTCTAATGTTATAAACAACTTTTTTTAGAGCTGCAAAGGGTATTAATGAGAGCTACATGGAGAGATTAAAGGATCTTTTCTCTGTGGAAGGTTCTTTAGATTTCTCTTCAATAACTGGAGGTGCATTATTTTGCTAAGGGATCAGATCCACACACAGCCTAAACTGCCATGGTGCCACTGTCTCCAGCAAAGATTAGCACATTTATTTATGCTTCTTGAGACTCTGGACAGTTACTGTTTATACATCAATTTCCAGGGACAGGAATTTATTTCCTTCCCATTCCTCTGAAACACAACATTTGATAATATAAAAGATACCTCGAGTGTGGTCTCTTATGAAGAGGATCTTTTTTCCCGCTTTATTAATCTTTCTCAGGAATGTGTACCTGGAGAGAAGAAATGCTTTTCCTCAGTCACAGACACATAAGTCTTTGAAATTTAGTCTTTAGAGAAAACCCTTTTTGTATTGTACAGAGTCATACTGTGAGTAACAAAGTCCATAAATAAAAGAGTGCCACAGTGCTCACAGGTTATCTGCTTAACAACGACAACTTTGTTCTTCTTACTAATTTAACACATTTTGGTATGCTAAGATTCCGTGATTTAATCATTCTTAACAATAGATTAAAACGATTCCCACTGAGTTTTGAAAAGCAAGAGCAACCACAACAGAGGCCTAAATCAATGTGTGCCCTGCAAGCAGGCTGAAAATTAGAAAAGGTTGGATCCTCTATTTTTTTGCATGGAAATTAAATTAGAAGTGGTAGGAAGTCTCTAACTTCTTTATGTTTCGTGGAATATATTTGCAAAATTAAGGTCGATTGACAGCAATGAGAATTTAGGCATTAAGTTAGATTAGATTATCCCTTATGGAAACTTCAAAATGAAAGAGAAATAAATCCTTGGATTTATTTTGACTGAATAAGATGAGGTCCTTAACTAGTTTTATTTAATATTTTAGCTTTACTATGTCCTTCAGTTACATGATTATTAGGTTAATTTATCAATAAAATTAAATAATTGTGGAAAAAATCTGAATTCACTGTATAACCCCTCATCAGCTTGTAAAATCTAATTTGAAAATGTGCTTTTACTCCTAACTAAAACATACAGAAGGTGCTAAGAATTTGTTTAATCATTGTACTAAAGGATCTCTTTTAGTAGCTCTAAACACTTTGCTGATTCCATCCCCATTACATAGTTTTCCATGAAACAGGTCAGGGAAAGGAGCACCTGTTGGAGCGCTTTGATCCCTTACAGCAGACAGATGGAACAGCAAAGTTCTGAAACAGCAAAGGAGTGATTGGCAATCATCCAGAGGGTCAATTCCAGCAGAACTAAAAGCTCTGTAGGGCAGGAGGGAAATTTGTCAGCTCTCCTGCTTTCTCCATGAGATTTATTTAGCAGACCCCTGTTCTGGACTTGCTTTCTGGAGCAACATTTATTCCTGGAGGATGACTGCAGCCTCTCTTCAGTCCTTGGATCCCGTATCAAAGACAAGAATGAGGAGAGAATGAGACTGCTTTGGGGAAAAGAAAAGCTACAGAATAATAAACATCAGGCAAGTATTTGATCAAAGGATGGCCCTTCCTCCTGATGCTGCCACTCCTGACATGAGGATGGAGAGGTTCTGCAGCCCAACACAAGGAATTAAGTGAATTGAGTAAGTACCAGCTTTGAAGTTTTGGAGGTGTAAAATAGGCTGAAACCCAATGGAAATTATTCTAACATATTTAAAAATGCTTTTTAAATGCCAAAGAAAAAATATTTCCACTTTAAAAATTAAACTTACTTGAACACATATAGGTGATTTAACCTTATCTTTTCAAAACCAAATTGTTCCATTTGTAGATCTAGAAATATGAACTGGGGAGCGAGGGAAAGCAGCAGGCAGGTAACTGTGGGGATGGTTCATTTCTGCTGACACTATGGCTAGTAGAACATCAATTGCGAAAAATCGAACTTGACACTATTGATGAAACTGGAAATATGACAAAAAAATTCCAATATCTCTTTCATTTGTTGCATGGATTCATGGACTTTAGAGGGCAGAGGGGGACAATTATAACCACATCATCTGCCTGCTTCTATTACATAAGTCATACAACTTTCTTGATTTAACTTCTGTGGGTGAAATGAAATATAAATTGTTCTAATATTATAAAATGTGAATTATTCCTAAACAAAACATGTCTATCTACAACTTCCATATGCCATAATTCATTATAAAGTTTCTGTTATATTTGAGAATATTCTTAATGATTTTTGTTATATGATTTCCTATTAACTGTAATCAAATCCTACTTAATGAGTGAGGGAATCGGTGCAGAGTTTGTGAATTCCGCTTTTTGCTATGGAATCTTTATATATGGAAAGATTTCACCTCACTACTGAGCTTTTCTACTTCTCTCTACAAATTTTGTGCCTCCATTTTGAGGAGAAATTATGATATTAAATGCCACAGAATTAAAAATAACAAATTAGGAAAACATTTAAAAATGGAAGCAAACTAACAGAACAGAAACTAAAAACTATCTATGTAATCTGTCAAATTAACAAGAGATCCACTAGTCTAAGGTGCCAGGTGATCTCATCACTCAATCAGTTTTAAGAAGTAATTCCTTAAATACTCAATTCTCACTCTGGAGATTGTCCCGTTCCCCATTCCCACAACCTCCTTGACAGAACCATGTGGCTGAATGTCACAAAATGGTTTCATTGTTTAGATGACACCGGGGAAAAGCCGCCTTGGATCTGTGCAGAAACTAGAGCTAATGGCTGGCCAGATCGCTCCCAATTTTCTGGGACAATCCAGAGAACCAGGAACTGCTTGAGGGGATTTGCAGGATGACACAGGGCAGAATAGCAGCAGCAACACCCATGAGAACTTGGTTTGTTCTGTGAGCTTTTGTGGGACACAGGACCCCTAAAAAGCCCCACGGGAATGTCACAGTTCCATTGGATCCCAGAAGAGTCAAACAGTGGAAAAGAGGAGAAAAATAAGAATTGTCATCCTTGTGAGAGGCTATATGGGTCTGTGAGTGTTTGGCTTTGTGTTGGGAATTGCTGCACCCACAACATCAGTGAACCTTTTAACTGCTCCGTGATCCTGACATAACTCCATTGCCCTTGGCTGGTTTTGATAGAGGGAATTAAAGGTTGGAAGCATCAAAAGCTTAGAGCTATGTCTAGAACTTGTATTTCCCTCCCTGCAAAACCCCCAAACATGAGCAAGAAGAGGTACAGCTGTACTATATAAAGAAAGGAATGAGTAGCATGACACCACACACAAAGAACATAAATGGACAGGGACACCAATTCCTGTACCAGGGACTTTAGCAAGGACAGAGAATTGGTGGGACATCCCATCACAAAGCAAGGAAATCTTGAGAGTACAATAGTCTACTCTTCTGAACATCAAGCTGTGAAGCACTAGAAGCGCAACAGACACAATTTCCCTTGCTAAATTCATGTTTTGAGCTCCTTAAATCCTTCCCAGTCCTTTAATAAATCCTTTCCAATTTATCAATGCAATTTTTGAACTCAGGATTTCAGAACAGAAGCAGCAGCCTCCTAAGGAGAAATAGCACAATCAATTTCTACTCAATATTCTTATGTTTTTGTCTCACATTCACCTTTTTAATGTGGAATTGTATTGAGTGCTCATGCTTGGTGTGACTTCTTGCACCTTTTTAAAAGCATCTTCTCTTCAAGACATTTGTAGCTGCAAAATGTGGCTTCTATTCACACTTCATTACACCAAAATGTAACTTGGCTGAGTTGCAAATTGTATATTTATACTACACTTATTAAACCCCCTACACATCCCTGCTGAATGCTACCTTTTTTTTGACATTCATTTGTGTTTGTGTGCATTTGCTATAAATTCAATCAATAACAGTTTTGTTTTCATCAAAGTCATTGATAACAATATTAAATAGCAAAAGGTCAGAAACTGTTTCTTAAAGACCTCACAAATATCGGTAAGAAAGACAATGTTTAATCAGTATGAACTCTTCTATTGATTTTGTATCACCTGGCTTCTTAATCAAAATATCATCCTGTAGCAAACCAAAGCAGTTTACAGAAAAGGAAGTGGTAAATTGTACTCTAGCTGCTATCAATGACACTTCCATTAAAAAGAAAATTTAATATCCATGTAGAATTCATGAACCCAGGCTGCCTAGTATTGTTATCCATGTTGCATTATTTTGATAGTTACAAATATTCCTACAATATTTATTGTAAGAAATGCCAAGAGACCTGGCTGCTGGGCATTCAGGAGTTCACATACAAGCCTTAGCCTGGCGATGATGTTCAATCATCATTAGCACTTTCAGGCAAACAGCAGAAGATGTCAGTCTGTCATCTGATAGTCACTCAGCAGTATTAAACCTTCCCCTGTCAGCCTTCACTTATGAAGTGCCTAACACAGGAAAAAAAAAAACCTTCAGGCAGGGAAAAACAAAAAAAAAGAAAAGATAATAAAGCTATTACAGTTAATGTAACCAATTTTTTATGTATCTGCTAACTACGAGAAGGAGCACAGAGAAGAGAAGGTTCAAGAGCTATCCTATAAATGTATACAAACTCCTGAAGAGAGAGTGTGAAGAGGAAGGAACCAGGTTTTATTTAGTGCCGCTCAGTGTCAGGACAAGAGGCAATGGACACAAAGTGAAAGAGAAGATGTTCCCTCTAAACATCAGGAAACTTTTACTCTGCAGATGACTGAGCACAGGCGGAACTTGTTCAAAGAAGTTGTGGAGTCTCTCTCCTTAGAGACACCAAAGAATTTTCTGGACACTGTGGGGTGGGCTACTGGCTCTTGGTGGCCCTGCAGTAGGGTTGGACCTCCAGAGGTCCCTTTCAATCTCAAGCATTCTGTAATTTTGTGATATACCTTAAAAGAGACAGAGCTTCTCCTCTCCTTCAGTGATCAGTGATATATCTTGCATCCTGGGAAAATGCCATCACTTCATGTATTACACATTGTTTAAAATTTGGATCATGATGATATAAATTTTGACACAAAATGAAATATCCTTTGGTCCAATTTATCCAGCCAGACCAGAGAGCACATTGAATTTCTTAGTGGAGGGGAATGATACCTTGTACTACAGCAAACTTTGCACTGTCAGATTCCTTTTTTCCCAGATGCCTCAAGGTACATTTCTTCCCTCTAGTAGAGTCAGTTCTCATCTAACCAACTTTCTACCTGGTAAACCAACATATTTAATCTATTGTATTTCAAACAAAATAAATAACTTATTTTTGTAAGATTTTTAACATTTTTTTTATGTCTGAGGTGTCTTCCATTGCTCAGTGCACCATATACTTGATAGGCAATTGATTAAATTGGAAGTATTTAAGAAACAATCTTAAAAAAATATGAAATTAGAAGTAAAAACTATGAAGAGACTATTGATGTTAATTCATAAATATTTCTATGATAAGGGCCATATAAGGATTTAAGAGAAGCAAAGGAAGAGGAATGAGAAAAAATATTCTGGGAAAGAATAAGACGTGTTACAGCAATTTAGAAAGGTAGATAATGTGACCCCATTGAGCCTATCATCTCTTGAATGACTGCATGATGATAGCACAGTCCAATGCTAATATCTGTATGTGTGAATCAAAATGAAAATTAATTTCTGTATGAATTAGAACTGCTGAAATTAGAAATGACAGTATAGAAATGTCGAGAAAATGCAAATTACAAGATTATGGACCTCATATGTTCATTTTTTTATTTGAAATGTGTTCCTCTGTATCTGATAATATAATTTTACTTGAGCAAAATTTTAAAAACTAAATCTACTACATGTCAATGTCTGTCATTTCTTTAAATTATATTCCTGATAAATGAAAATACATTTTAGTACCTTATATATATAACTGAGACAAAACTCAGCTCAGTTCATGAAGGTGAGGAAACTCTACAAGCAAGTGTAGTCTAAAGCTGTGAATTGCTGTAAAGAGAGTTCCAAGCTTCATTTCTGTACTTATTCAGGAAAGGAGGGTGAGCAGTGTACAAGCTGCTCTCAGACACATCCCTTGAGGAATTAACTGAAGTAATATGATGTTGGTTGTTCATTTTCTTTCCTTTTGGGTAGAAACATATTCCTCATAGATTTGCTGTAGAGTTCACAGGGCAAGCCATCTCACAAGTGAACTAAGGAGCAGCATCCCTGGAGGTTCTAGTCTAGTGTTCACCTTGGTGAGATTGGGAATCTATCTGCTATAGCAGGAGAATCCCATAATTACAAAATTATTTAGGTTGGAAAAGAACTCTGAGATCATTTGGTCCAACATTTTGCCAACCAGACCATGGCACTGAATGCCACATCCAGCTGTTTCTTGAATGCTTACAGGGATGGTGACTTCACCACTTCCCTGGAAAGTCCATTCCAATGCTTAACAACTTTTTCTGGAAAGAAATTCTTTCTGATACTTAACCTGAACCTCCTTTGGCACAGGTTGAAGCCTATCACCTGTTACCTTGGAGCAGAACCTGATCCCACCTGGCTACACCAGAGTGATAAGGTCTTCCCTGAGCCTCCTTTTCTCCAAGCTAAACACCCCCAGCTTCCTCAGCTGCTCATCACAGGACTTACCTTCTGGACCCTCTCAGCTCAATTGACATTTTCTGGACATGTCAGAGGAGGGAGGCCAGAAATGATGTAAAGCAAGTTTGCAAACTGTCCCGTTTCAAAGCTAAATACTGGGATACTCATATCTAAAGGACTGCTTGTCACTCACATTTCACTTCTTAAACTTTGTTTTCATTTCAGCATTGAAATTTTGAAATGGTATTTAGGATGAACACTAGCACTCAGCAACTGCAAGTTGTTAACATATGATCTCTTCCTGCTGTAAAAGCAGCAATCCTACAGAAAAGCTTACAAAATTCACAGACCAAATAATTTAAACAAAGCATTCAATACATTCTCCAAACATTAGGGGGGAAATAAATTACATAAATTATAAGATTACTTCTATATATATTTTATTGCTAAAAATATTCCTCAAAGCACATCTGTGAATTGCTGACAAGCAGTTCTTTGAAAATATTCATTGCTACAGGCATTGGTTAATTTTGATCAAATATCTTTTCAGTTACCCAGCAGGAGAATATGGAAAAAACTTGTGCCAGACTTTTCTGAAAGGTGTAGATTGAAAATAATAAATTGTGCAATGGGCACAACTTGTGATACAAGAAATTCTGATAAAACATAGAAACTTTTACACAGAGAGTTGTTCAACACTGAACCTTGAGAAGCTGTGACACTGGCTGGTAATGTCAGTAGGAAATACCCAGCTAAGTTACCTAGGTACAGTGTAATAACAGGAAATTACAGAAAAGAGTGAAGCAATGTTACTGCAAAGGAAATGGCAAGGAAAGAGAAGATACTCTGAATGATGGGGTTGTAGAAGGGAGTATCATAAAAGAAAAACAAGATAAAAGCAAAAATCAAAAAAAAGATAAAAGATACAGATTAGATTAGAAGATAATTTTAGATAGCTGCAATCAAATAAAAGATATAAAAAATAAGGTAATTAGTGACACAGCTAAGTGGTTCAGATAGAAATTAAATTTAATCAAAACAACTACAGTGATTTTCTAAAGATGAGGTCTCAGATCAAATGGGATGTGGCCTGGTGACCCCTGAAAGGACAGGTATATTGGCTGTCTGTGTCTTTGGGATGGAACAGAGAAGTCTGCAATGCACAAATCTTTTTTGCTCTGATGAGGCTCTTGCTGTAGCTACACCACTGCTTGCAGGCTGTTCTTACCTAAAGCTGATGTTATACACTACTCTGTTTACTTTTAATTTCACTTAACATTAGGCAAACAATGAAAATATCATTTATATATCCAATTGAAATGGTATTATCAAGCTGAAAAAAAAGCTAAAGTATGAAGAGTTTCCCTGACTCTTATACATGGCAAAAAAGACATCTGCCTGATTTAAGGAAAGGAGAATTCCAAGACTCCGTTTGCAAGGCCTTTTCAATAAAAATATCTGTAAGCCCAAAGATTTGCCCTTCTGCTGTCAATGGAATTCTTGAAATTTTCTTTCAATAAGTAAAAGCCAAGTCCCTGTTCAGCAAATTGAGTTCTCTGTAATGTTATTTCAAAAGATCTTTACATTTGGGCAAATGTGGAGTGCTGCAGAATTTGCATCAGTTATTGTGCAGACTTAGGCATGTTAGAAAATTACACTGCCACTTTTCTCGTTATGTCCTAAGTGATTTACTGTCAATACTGCTCAGAAATAACCAGTAATAGTTCTCACACTGTAATTTAACTGTAAACAATCCTAACTGGATATTTACATACTTGGTCTATTCATTTCCACATATTTTTTAGCTGAGACACCATTCCACTGTGTTAAATACCTACTTCAGCATAAAATATGTTGGATTTTCCTAATTTTTCTTTTTTTTTTTCCCTAATGAATTCCATATGCCACAGTTCTGATTATTTTCATTTCTCTGGTGACTAAACAAGGAGACCTGTGGAAAACAGCTCAAGTATTCTGAGAATTTCTTGAAATAAATTTGCTATTAGAAGATTATGTGGATTCACAAGAATTTTATTCTGTTCATGTTCTCCAGTATCTTTCACATTTCTTTAATTTTCCATAAAAAGGCGATTGGAATTGAAATAGAGCTGATTCAAGGTTCATTTCCTGTACCACAAAGTTCCTACAGTAGCTGCTGAAAGCTTCAGCAATGCAAAGGAGTTCATAGGGTATGTCCTTACCCTTGTAAGCAATTACTGCCTATTGTATGATGATCATTTTCCCCACTCCTTTGCTTCTTGTGTTTTACTGATCCACAAAGCAATGTTCACCAAAATACATTGTTCCTCTATGCAGATCTTGACCTTACTCTTAACCCAAATTGACAGCTGCTCAGCTTCTGCAGTCACACTAGGCCCAGAGCTGCTCAGCTGCTCTGCTCCTACATGAAAACAGTTTTTAAATGAATCACTCATCCTTTCTAAGCTGAATCTCTCTCCTGGATGAAAAACATCCCTCTTCATTTCAGCTGCCCCTGAAGCTCTCTGTAGGAGCATCCCTTCTCCTGCTGAAGTGCCTCCCTCTGTGAAGATCCTTTCTCCAACATAGTTGCATTTGTCCTTCCCTAGCATGAAATGTAGGCCTACTTAAACACCCAGGCAGAGAAATTTCATGACACAATGTATTCCTTAAATCTATGATTCATGATAGAAGTGCAGTAAAAATTAGTTTTAATCTTTAGTATTAGCATAATGCAAAAAAAATGTTATCTATATTATTGTTTCTCTTTTTAGTGTAAACTCTGGGCTAAAGATTGTGAGAATGAACAGTAGTGAGGCGGCTGAATTTAATTTCTCTTGAGCTAGGACTCTCACACACTTCTTGTGTCCCATGATTTAAATGTCTTTCTCATTTGCTCTTCTAACTCTCGCCTGCCAAAAACAAGGGGACAAGAAATACATTGCATGTATGGTGCACTCTGAGCTGTCTTACACAATCTCATTGTTGTCATAGAATGAAGAGGGAAAATGTGGCCATAGATGAAGAGGTTTGGTTTGTATTTTTCCTTACCCTGTGAAATCACAGGCCTTTGAAAAAGAGGGAAAAAATGAGAAAGGGAACAAAATTCCTTGTATTTTTTAGAACCGTAAGATCAGAGAGAAGTGCAAGAAATATCTGTCCTGTGTTTTGGTTGTCTTCATATGAAGATACAAAAAAGCCATCAGGAAAATAAATCCAGTGAAAAGGGATGTAGAAATGTCAAGTAAAGAACAATGTACTATCTCGTATTAGGCCACAATGAAAGGCAGATCTACATGTCAAAAGGGTTCAGGTCTGCATGAAATTTCTTTACAACCTTCTTTGCCACTGTTTAAAGGAACAGATTTCCCTGTGATCTTTTCCTAGTGTCTCACTAACACAACAACTGCAAGCTAAATTAGGGTTTCAAGATCAATAGTTTCATACATCCACTCTTCATTTCAAACAAAACTTTAAAAAAAATCAAATCAAATTTTAAAACATCAAATCTATCTATCATAGCTATCATCAATTAAGGTGTTGGGGGTTAGGTTTCTTTCCTTTTGTTCCTGTTTACGTATAGAACTTTTTCCCAAAAGTTGCTAGGAAACACTAACGACTGAGTACCTAAGAAAAACGAAAGAAGTGGCCAAGCTCAGAGAAGGAGGGCATCTGGTTGCACTTCTCTTATCTGGGATTTTCTTTCTGAGAGGCAGAGAATTGGTCAGGTAATGGATGGGGCTGGGGTAGCTGCTGGCGCTCCTTCTCTGGGCTTCAGAGGAGGAGGAGGAGGTCAAAGCTGCTGCTTAAGGAAGGGAATTCACTGAAACCACCAAAACCCAGCCCGGAGCTGCTTCTTCTGCCGGGGGGTGAGCCTCTGCTTGTGAGAGCAGCCACTGAACTGGGACCTTATTAACACCTAGCCCACTCAAAAAAGGGATCTATCACCATCTGCTCAGGTGCCTGAGATCCTGAGCCTGCCCTTCTCTGCCCTGCTCAGAGCTGGGCCGTTGCTGCCCCACCCCTGATGTATCTTCATCACTGCTCCAAGCTTTTTGCTGCACTGTAATTACAAAATTACAATAATTCAGAGGGAAGGGGTTTATATTTTCCATTCCAAGAGAGGCTCCTGCCTTCCTTAGCAGACACCTGTCTTTCAAACTGAGACATACGGAAAATTTGTGTGCAAGTTAAAGTTATTCTGCTATAATGTCAAATTTATTAAAAAAAGTTTTCTTCCTTTTTAGTCCCAAATACATCAAATGCATACTCTTTTGAAGACTACATTTTTTTTTTCTGACAGCTCATGTGTGGATTTAAAATAATACCGAAATAAAGCTTTCTTGCAGTTCAGAAATTCTCTCATCTCTGTTTGAAATTATGTAACTGCCTCAAACAAAAAAACCCTCTGGAAAATATGTGCCAGGAGATTTGTGTGTTTGCAATTCTGGTGAATAGATCAAATGTGCCACTCTCTGTATGTTTTCAAAATCTTCCTTCTTACAAAAGAAGTCACAGCATTCATAGTTCCTTTTTTTACTGTGAACTAAAAAAGAAGCACCTCAGTCGCAGTACAAGCTGGCTTGTACTGGGCAATTAATTTGGCTAAGAAACCCAGTCATTTCCATAAACCAGCCCCTGGGTCGACTGACAGGAACCTCAACCAATCACAATCCATCCTGAGCTGCAGATATCTCACGGGTCCAGGATCTGGGTGGTGTCAAAGATCAGACCAGTGAGTTATCCAGGCAACCTCCATTTATAAAGAGAGGTTCAACCAATAAACCACATGGACATCGGGTGTGTGTGGTCATTTCTGTCTCTGACCTACCCCTGCTGTGTTACACACCACTCCTAACAGCTCCATAACCAAAAGTCCCTATACACTGAAAAACACAAACTAATTTAAATTGGGCCAACTCACAGCTTCCTTATTATATGCCACTGGTTTCCCTTTTTTTTGTCCTCATCTACATTCACCTTAATGCTTCTAAATCATCATTGATTGGTGCTGTGAGGACTAGGAAAAGCTATGAAACTAAATTAACTTTCACCTGATAAAAATTGAGATAAAATTAAAATTGCTATTTACCCTCTATGAGGTCTTGCTGAAGGCAGCTCCTACTTTTTCAGAAAATCAGTCTGCTGTTAAAGTAGTAATCCAGGAGGAAATTCTAATCCAAAGATATTATTCAATATCCTTTAGATCATGCTGCAAACTCCTTTATTATTCATGGCAGCTACCTTGCTTGCTTTAGGTTTGATTTGTGGCTGTGCTCCAAGCCCAGAAAAAGCATTCAAGAATAGTGTGAGAGGAGACAGTGTATGAAGGCATCAGAGAGGAGAGGAGAAGCTGCAGCTGATACAAGGCATACTCCAGAAGTAGAGATGCACTCTCAGCAGAGGCATTCAATGGAAGTGGCGCCAGAGTGTGAACAAAGGCAGCCAAGAGAGTCTCCAAGAAGGGGAGAACCAGACCATCAGGAGTCTTATTTCAGCAAAGGGAGGAAGAGAGGGAAACCTGAAAATTCAGAAATTATAATGATGGCACAGCCTCGGAATGCCTGTTGGATTTCTCTTAAGCTTGCTGAGCTTTCTATACAGAAACCTCACTCATCTAAGTGCACCAAATCTTGTTCTCAGCTTAGTTAACTACAAACTTGTGCCTGCATTAGAGCACACCAGCAGGTCTTTGGGACAATAAATGTGCTATATATTTAAGCAGCAGCCAGCAAAACAAAGTGCCAACCCTCTCCAGTGTTGTTAGTGATTTATCCCTGTTCATCTTCTTAAGCACAACCCTGTACACCCCTGTATTTCAAAGTGTGCCTGGATGTGACACACAGCTACTGTTTTAAATGTCAAGGCTTCTGTATTTCCTTACTAACAAGAGGGATTGCAGGTTCCTCAATGTGCTTCAAATCCCCATTGCAGCAGCTACTAAGGTTTTATTATTTATGTTCCTGTTCATACCCAGTGCAGCACATTGATGATTCTGTTACTGTTTCCTTTCTTCCACCGCAGTACAGAAGATATTTAATGATCCAATGAAGAAAACCACCCAAGAATTATAGAGAATAATTATCTCACTGAAGAACAGTATGAATTCCCTAATAAGTCCTTCCTCCCCCACCTCACTCATCTCCCTAAAAAATATAATAAAATCTTTTATTCACTAGGCAGAGTAAAGCAAAGTGGAAAAGCTTTGTTGAAAGCATCTAGATAACATCTATTATTCTATGAGAATAAGGTTTGTGAAATAGGCACCAGATTTGTACACCCAAAGTACTCATCTTAACAGAAAGTAGGTCATGGCTAACATAAAAGTGAATGCTTCAAAATAATCATTTTAACAGGGTGTGACAGCATAAGAAACTAAAATATATAAATTCTAAACACTTATAAAAATCCATTCGTAACCAAGTGTTTCAATAAGCTGCCTGTACCTAATATTTTATTTAAAGGTTAGCATTCTCAATATGTACCATAATTTATTTTTCCAAGAATAAAACAGAGCTGCAAATGTAACAGTTGGGGAGAGATCTGTTTATCTGTTCTGCCAATAGATAACCTAAGTATGCAGCCTTTTCCTGGGTGTAGACAGGAGGGGAGCTTTTCCTATTTCTACTTTTCAAAAGCTTGTCTAAATCTATGTTCCTTTACAAAGCATTTCTGAATAAATATGATCAAGCAGGTTTTCAGGACTATAATTTTAAAGAGGAGGGTTGGTAATACAAAGTCTGAAGGCACTACATCAGTGAATCAACTGAGTAAAAAGCCAAATCAACATCTTACAAAATGAGTCAGTTGAGTCTCTCTGATGTTCAATCCTGTATTTTTGCTATTTCCAGGTTATGACTGTAGCAGTGAGACAGGAATATGCTCTGACAGCCAGGAGAGCAATTGGATGAAGGGGGGCATCAGGCACAGCTTCACCAGCTGGGCAAGGGAGGGGATTGTCCCTTTCTGCTCTGCGCTGGGGCAGCCTCATCTCAGGTCCTGGGGGCAATTTCAGGTACCATAATGAAAGCCATAAAGCTCTTAGGGGAGGCACACAGAGGTGGTGGAAAGTCTAGTGGGAAGACATACAAAGAACAGCTGGGGGAGCTGGAGTTGTTCAGCCTGGAGGAGAGGAGACTGAGGGGAGACCTCATTGGTGTTGGCAGCTTCCTCACGAGGGGAAGAGGAGGGGCAGGCACGGATCTCCTCTCTGTGGTGACCAGTGACAGGACCCAAGGGAACTGTGTGAAGTGTGTCAGGGAAGGTGTAGGCTGGAAATGGGCGTCAGGAAAAGGTTTTTCACCCAGAGAGTGGCTGGGCAATGGAAAAGGCTCCCCAGGGAAGCAGTCACAGCACCAAACCTGACAGAGCTCAAGAAGCATTTGGACAACTCTCTCAGGCATATGGTGGGATTCCTGGGGCTGTCCTGCTCAGGGCCAGGAGTCAGACATTGATCATCCTAATGGGTCCTTTCCACCTCAGGATATTTTAGAACTCTCTGATTCTATGAATGATAAAGCAATAGCTTTATGTTTTAACATTAAACATTCCCAGAAGAAATCACCAGGGTTACTAAGGAAATATTTTAAAAAGTAAAATAAAGAAATCTCCAAAATAAGCAATGTTATTCCTCATTTTTTCATTTAGATACTTCCATCCTGTTTCCATATGTTCACAAAAATTTTATTAATAGAAACATTTATCACAGAAAGAATTGGCTGAGCAATTATTGAAAACAAACAGAAGTCAGTCAAAGAATTGCCTTGTATTCACAAAAAAAATCAAGAGTGCATGAATATTGTGTTGAATCTTATTTTTAATGCCTGATTAATGAGCACTTGTAGAGTTTCTTCATTTTACAGTTTTCACAGGGCAATATTGTAATTGACAAACCCTTAGCAGCTTTTGGAAACTACATTCAGCACGTTTGCTATAGCTTCCCTTAACCATGGCTGCAATATAATTCACTATTATCTTGTTGACAAGGCTATAATTTGTTTCACACATCACTGTTCATTAAAATAATATGTACCTGTGCTCTGGTTTTGTACCACTTCAAAGCTCAGCTACCAACAAATTCATGGTCAATTAGTTTGACTGGATGAATAACAGTTGGAAAACTACATAGGTTTCTCACCTTCCCACATTTTGTGTTTGCATCAAATTAGAACCTCATAAATCCATTACAACACAGAGAATTAGTTACAGTTCTCCATTTCTTTCATTTAGTGGAAGATGTCATTTTCTCTTAACTTGGTCACAAAAAAAAAAAAACAACAAACTCAAATAATTTATTTCTTTATCTAGACTGGAAAATGCTGAAGAAACTCAGAATTAAATCTAATGAGATTTTAGGTTAGTACATATTTTCCTGAGAACTGCAGAAATGAACTGAAGATCCTTTACTGTGTAAAGCTTATTCTTGCAAGACTGATGCCTCACACTCAAGTTGTTGCCTTTTTTCTAAACTGGTGTAACCTTTTTATTGGTAAAAAAAAAAAAAAAGACATCAAATTTCTTATTCCTTATAGATATATTCTTCTGAAGAAAAATAATCTTGCTTGTCGCTCATCTTTCTTTGTGCCATTTGGTTAACTTGCATGTTTCATACAGAACAAGTGCAATGTTTTCTTAGTGTGCACAGGTTGAGTTAGTGCTGATTTGCCTCATATTTCAGAGCAAGTTTACTTCTGCAATTGGGAATGGTTGCACATGCAAACAAATACTGTACTCAGGGGGGACCTTAGAGTCCAAGACATCTGCTGAGGAACAGCTACACATAAACACTGATCAGTGAACAGAATCTTAAGTCACACAAAGGGCAACAGATGATCCAAAAAGTAAAAAAAACTGGTTAACAAAACAGCTTGAGCTAAACTAAAACTTTCTCTTGAATGCAGTAATGTACTTCCTACAGGGAATATTTGGCCAGGATGAAATGTATCTCTCTAAAACTGCATCATGGTCATCTGTGATCTTGCATTATGAGTCCTTAGATAGCTCCTCCTATAAAAACTGTAGTTTTTGTATTAAATTTTGGAAGGACTTTGTTTGACAGAGAAGGTTTGACAGAGGGATCCATTCAGATGTCTTTATACAAGTGGAAAATAGTAACTTGGCTATTCTTTTTCCTTAAGCCTTCTCATTCCCAGTCGACCATTTCTGCTCTTCTAAAACATAACAGTGTTCAGTAGGCACATTCATATGTTCCAAAGGTTCATTCAAATCAATTTTCATTCAAAATCTTACATTCATATAAGAAAACTAAGTTTATGGGTTGCTGACAGAGACTAGTACAAAAGCAAAACCAAAATCAAACATGCAAGAAGCTGAGCCAAAATATCACAGCCATTGTGGTTTCGTTGAATATAAAATATGCCAAAGTAACTTCCACATTATAAAGAAGGGGACACAATCTTTTTTTTGTTTTTTTGTAAGCCCTTTACTAGTGCCAATTCTTAGGGGCCTTTTCCACCTTTGTTTTAACAAACCAGGTTCTGAAGAGATTTCAATATTCTCTGTAAACTCACATTACCTATTCACAGAAATCATTACAAATCAAAATTCCTCAGAAGATCTTGTGCTTTAATTTTTCAGCTACTGCCTAGAGCAAGACAGCAGAGACAAGCCTAGCATTTAAAAGGGTGATTGTCTGGGACTTTTTTTTTTTTTTTTTTTTTTTTTTTACCATATTAATGATTACATTTAATGAAAACAGGGGGAAAAGAGGTCAAAAATACCATCTCAGAAACTTTTATTAGAATTGTGTTCTGAGTTAAATTGCTTAATGTTATACCACAACAGAGCTTGGGCAATTTGAATGTCTGTTGGCCATGAGCGATTTTTCTCCAACACAGACAGTATCATAACGTATCCAATCATACCACACTGAAAAACAGTAGGTTTGCCTAGATATTAGGAACAAATTCTTTATGTTGAGCACAGTGAGGCCCTGGCACAGGTTGCCCAAAGTGTTGGATTCCCCATCCCTGGAAATGTACATGGCCAGGTAGAACGGAGCTCTGAACAACCTAGTCTAGTGGAAGATTTCCCTGCCCACATCAGGGAGCTTGGAATGAGATGACTTTTAAGGTCTGCTTCAACCCAGGTCCTTCTAGAATTCTATGATTTGTCAAAGAGAACAAACCACCCCCTTACAAATGAAAAAGCATGTCTATATATGTCTCTATATATCTGTATAGGGAGAGAACACTCCTATCTCATGAATATTCTCCAAGAATCATGATGGCCAGGATGCTAATTCCAGCTGAACAATTTTTGAAATAAAAGGTGTTTAGATATTTCATTAAACAAGTCTGTGTTGTAGAAAAACTCTGATTTTCCTCATATGGGTGTTGTGGAAGCAACACTTTCATGGAAATGCACAATCCTTTAGATGCCATTGAGGTGGGCCTGAATAAGGATTGGAGGGCAAGAATAAGACTGAAGAAATGCATCAATTTAATAAAAAGGATTTTTTTTTTTTTCTGAGGGGTCACAAGACAAGAGTCACTAAGGAAGGATCAGGATTCAAAATGTTAATTTTGACAGTGGGAATGTTATTTATGTATTTTTCAGACTTGTTTAAAATTGCATCAAATATCAATCTGTACACATGGTTGAGAAGACTTGATTTTAAAGTAAGTAATTTAGGGTAAAATTTTTCATCATCTGTGTATGCAGCCTGGTAGTGATGGTTTGAGGATGACTGCACATATTTTTCCGACTGGGAACTTCGGAAAATGTGACAAAAAGGTTATTATAGCCATCTTCACATACCTTCCTCATACCTTTATTAGGTATAAACTACTACATGATTTGGTGAGGTAGTCTGACAGTTGCAGAAAAGGATGAGAGAAGCAAAATCAAAATCTAAACCTTAGATATACAGAAATGGTTGTCTAACTGCATCATTGTCTCTTAAACAAGTGTCCAGATAGTTTTTATCTGATTCTGTCCAGAAGGACCATTCTTCATCCAGATGTCTCAACCATAGTCAATTATTAGCACAAATTATGAACACAGTCATGGTTTGATTGCACTTATATGTCCAGCATATCAACAAAACCTGAGAAGGCTTTTAAAAATACATCTTTTAGGTTTCTTCTAAAACCCGGAAACAGAGAATGAGTAATAGCCATAAAATGTCTTCCTAAAAATAAGCTAAAAGCCTGAAGCAATAGTGTAACAAGAAATGTTCTTACAGTAGCATGGGTTTCTGGGGGAGTAAGTAAAGATTTTTAAATATTTCAAGGTGATTCCTCAAGGGAAATACATCATACTTCTGTGATCTCCTGGGCAAAGTACAAAAAATAAACTTACAGGGGAAAAAATTAAATTTAAAAGTTGGTTTGTCAGTGCCAAAAAAGCGGAATGATGGGTGTTTATATACTTACTCCAAAGAGACCTTTAATTTTGTATAGTGCATCTGGCAATTTATATATGAATTTAAACCTTAATTTAAACCTACCAGATTTGATTGGCTTGCTGGCCTCAGATTAAAAAAAAAACGAAACTATTTCTCCTGTGCCCACAGAAGATACTGGGTCCAAGTGAGGGCACCCTGCCAGATATGGCTATCATCACTTCAGGTCCTGCCCTCTCACACAGATTACACTAAGAAAATCCAGCTTTGGCAATGCTCAGGATCTGAGAGGGATAAGATTTTCAGATAGTTTGACTGACAGTATCTCCTGCAGTGCTACGGGGAGTGGTGGGCTACTGCAGAGTCTCACAGGCTGTCGATGCTTTTTGTACTCCTCAGTGTCATTTCTCACACATCCAAATCACAGCTGTCACTGCAACCTTGTCTATTCTTCTTCAGTTGGTGCTTAACTACACACCTTTTACTTTGGCTGATGGATAATCCCCCATCTCACCTAGCCTATGAGGAGCTCACTTGTGTCATTTGAGGAGAAATGACAGCTGACACAGCTGTGTCATGAGGAGAAAGGGCAGTGAAAGGAGAACCTTGATAAATGAATAGCCAAAGAGCAAAACAACTTCTAGTCCCATGCATTATAAGAGAAGAAAATTAGTATTTCTCTCTTTGGAGAAGGACTGGTTTTAGCTCTAGAACAATTTATCAAGAAAATTAAGGCAGAGCACTTGCAATCTTACAAATATGACTGCATATTCCTAAAACTGTAATTTCCAAAGTCATTATTTCATAGAATCATAAAATAATAGAACAGCCTTGGTTGTGAGAGAGCTTAAAGATTATCTCATTCCAATCCTCTGCCATGGACAGGGATACCTTCCACTATCCCAGGTTGCACAGAGCTCCATCCAACCTGGCATTGAACACTTCCAGGCATGGGGCAGCCACAGCTTCTCTGAACACTGTTCCAGTGTTTCACCGCCCTCACAGTAAAGAATGTCTTCCTAATGTCTCATCTAAACCTACTCTTTGTGACTTTTAAGCCATTCCCCCTTGTTCTGTCATTCCAGGCCTTCGTAAATAGTCTGTCTTTCCTGCGGGCTGCCTTCGAGTACTGAAAGGCCACAATGAGGTCACCCCAAAGCCTTCTCCTTTCCAGGCTGAACAATCCCAATTCTCTCAGCCTTTCCTCCCAGCAGAGCTGCTCCATCCCTCTGATCCCCTTGGTGCCCCCTCTGGGCTGGCTCCAGCAGGTCCCTGTCCTTGCTGTGCTGGGAGCCCAGAGCTGGATGCAGCCCTGCAGGTGGGGTCTCAGCAGAGGGGGCAGAGGGGCAGAATCCCCTCCCTGCCCTGCTGCCCACGGGGCTCTGGGTGAGCCCAGCACACGGGGGGCTCTGGGCTCCCAATGGCCAGGGCATGGCCAGCCTCTCACCCACCAGCACACCCAGCTCCTTCTCCCAGGGCTGCTCTGGATCTGCTCATCCCCAGCCTGGATTGGTGCTGGGGCTGCCCTGACCCAGGTGCAGCAGCAGCTTGGACTTGGTCTGTTAAACCTCATGAGATTCCCATGGGCCACTTCTTGAACTTGTCCAAGTCCCTCTGGATGACCCTTTCCATCACCTCTGTCAGCCACACCACTCAGCTCAGTGTCATCTGCAAACTCTCTGAGTGATGCACTAGATCCCCTTGTCTGTGCCAGTTAATGAAGACATTTAATAACACTGGACCCAAAACAAACAGACACCTGAAGGACACCACAGGTCATGGATGTCCATCAGGACTCTGAGCTGTTGACTGCCACCCTCTGGATGGCACTGTATAACCAATTTCTTATCTAACTAACAGTCCATCTATCAAACCCATATCTCTGCAATTTAAGAGAAAGATACTGTCAGGAACCACAAAAATTAGTAAAAGTACTTTTGTGATTTTATTTAGTCTGAATTCATTTTAATTCATGACTCACCTCCATTGTGCTAAGAATCCATGTGACTGTCAGCAAAAACATAGCTAAATATGATCATACTTGTCCCAAAGAGTGGGCAGAGGGAACAAATTCCTGATTTTCAGGCTTTGCAGGAACTCGATCCAGACTGTGACTACATGGAGGTGTACAGCAGGAGGGTAATGGAGAAGATATGGATTCAAACACTCTCTTGAGCACAGGAGGAGAGGTAGAAGGTTGTATATATTTGTAATTCTGTTGGTAAATATATTTGCAATTTTGCTAGAATATTCTGCACCACTTCTGCCAAATTGTATTTATAAATTATTTATTTCTTGCAACTAACATGACAAGATACTTAAATTTTTATATATTCAATAAAACTGTATATAACCTACACAGAAATAATGTGTCACAACTTAGGCCTTTCTGGTGACTAATTAACTATCTTGAGCCAATGTCGTAGACATCTTTTCGTGAAAATCCTTTCTTAGGATTTTTTCCCTTCTGAGAAGCTAAGAGGCCTCAGAAACAAAATGTAAACAATGGTTATCTGCTGCTGTGGAATGCAACAGGTGGATCTGTGATTGGTCTCATGTGGATGTTTGGAATTAGTGACCACTCATGGCAGAGCTGGCTCTCTCTCTCTCTGTCTGAGCCACAGACTTTGTTTTCATTCCATTCTATTCTTAGCTTGGATAGCCTTCTGAGACGAAGTCTTTCCTTCTATTATTTTTACCATAGTTATAATGTAATATATATATCATAAAATAATAAATCAAGCCTGCTGAAATATGGAGTCAAATCCTCGTCTCTTCCCTCATCCAAAGACCCCAGTGACCATTGTCACAAGCCAAGGCATTTTTTGTAGAAAAGAACACCACCCTACTTTAAAGACTAGAAGTGACCATCGTGTCTATACAAATTCTTCCAGTTCCTTATTATCTTCGTGGTTAATAATGCATGTGGTTTTCAAAGTTAGGTTTTATAGATTTGAATTTTAGCCACTGAGTTTCTTTGTACTTCTTAGTTTAGTTAATTCAAGCATCCTGTTCCATTAGAAATCTTCTAAATTACTGATGAGTCTACAAAATTACCTTTTCAACCTCATTCTGGATAAACTAGCAGAACTGTAAATGTTAAGAACACACGTAGGTTGGCCAGATGGCTTAAGGGAGATACAACTCCACCTTCATGTCTCTCATTAGCTCTACTCTGTATAATGTAAATTTTCTAATCAGATGAAGTGGTCCAGAATTGCATAGTTCTCCCATTCAGACATTATCTAAATGCATGCAGCTCAGAATAATTTAATGTATCTAATGCATTTCATCTAAAACGCTGTATAATTTTAATAGTTTTTTTCATTACCTCTGAAGCTCCGTTGTCTTCAAAAGATTTTTAAATTAAACCAACCTAAAAACAAGATTATCTCATTTAGTGTCATTTCATCTATTATGGTATCTGGAAATCAACTTCACCCTTGATTTTTCACCAGAAGGCTACCATGGGAAGTCAAAGTAAAATCAGAAGTGCAATTATAAAGGAGTTTAGTTCTTTTAACTGTAGGTTGTAATTCTGGTATGTGCTCCATCATGCCTTTAATAGTTTGATATCCAAATTCTTGTACGATCATTTCTTAAAAGACATCCTTGCCTCATTTTGTGTTTTCATTGACTGATTCAACACTTTCCAGAAGAAGAATGCCATTTTTGTAGACAATATGAAGTACCAAATACTGCTGAACTGAGATAGGGATATGCATCTAATCCTTGGGAAACAGTGACTTGCCTTTACCTCCCTCTCCATAGTCAGCTTTCTTGGTTCTATGGGAGGTGCAAATTTTCTGACAAACAAAGAGGGTTTATTTACACAGAAACATCTGGAAATTGCAATCCTGATAAAATCAAGTGCACAGGTAAAAAACTTTGTGATTGAGGCATATCTGAGTTGTGGAAAAGCAGATTGTGTTCAAAGTGCTGGGAGCAGAGAGGGATGGAATGCTTAAAAAACATGCAGGTACTGATAATGATCTCTAAATGTGAATGTAACACATGCACGTATATTCCTCTTTAATGGGGAAAGTTAAATCCCTCGGTTCAATGAGAAATATATTGTGCTTTTCTTATGTAGCTTCTTTGGTTTGTTTGGTTTTACTCCACAATCCCTCCTAAGGTATATTTTGTTAGAGGGGAGGACATAGAAGGACAGTTATTATTCATTATTTTATGATTAATAACAGCAGTTTAATGGAGGGAAAAACAGCAACAAAAATGAGGTGGAACAATGATTGCTACTTCCTAACCACAGGTTCGCTGGTCTGTACTGGTCTTTTAAGAAGCTTTGTCAACAAATACTGCATCATGAATTATTCATTTTATCAGCTCTATTAATTCCATTACAACGGTAAGACATCCCTAGGGGCTGAGACTCAATTCTCCTTCTGTCTACTGGCATCACAAGGAAATCTAAAGGAGAAACTGAAAATGGCCCTACCATTCATCACATTTTGTTTGGCACGTTCAGAAGAGCACATTATTTATACATGAAGATTAAATATGCATTTATTTGTCACAAGCAAGGATAAAATGATTAATATGACTTCTGAAAACCAAAAAAAGAGTTTACAAGGGAAAGGAGCAATCTGAAATTGCAAAGTCACAATTAACTTTTCAGTTATGCAACAAAATGAGAGTATAATGTGTAATTTTACTGCATAACTGAAGAGATGGTGGGTTTGCATCACAGGGCCTCCTCAGATCAAAATGCGATAATGCATTAAGACATTATATCAGATAAAATGCCTCAAGAAATATAACTACATCTTACATTAGTATTTTTTTATCAAAGTATATTTTAAAAATATTTGTATTACCCTGCAGTTTGCAAGATAGGGAGACACCTATCTCAGCATGTGAAAAAAAGTTAGTGATATCATAACAAGCAAGGATGAGTCACTTGTACAAATCATCCTAAAGGAGGTCACTGCTTACTAAAACACCTGTGGAGTCTCTTTTCCAGAAACCATGGAAAAGAGAAATGAGGTGGATGAGACTGGAGGTGAGAGGTATCAGTTAAGGTAGAGATATTTTCTAGATATGAAACAGCATATTCTATAATTCAGCTCTATTTCTCTTGAGCTACCAAGAAAACAGATCTGTAAAGAGAACTTCTGGAGAGTGGAGGCAGCAGCAGAGGGCTGCTCTCTTCCCATGAGGGAAGAGAAATGATGTGGTGAGGGCTGCATGGCAGCGTCCTCCACTGGAGGTTTCATGCTTAGATCACTGGAGACCCCTTCATTCCTCCTGCGTGGAGCACTGGGATGAATACGGTGCTCCTGGTGCCAATTCCCTACCGCTCTGGGCAGATGTACCGGGTTAAGATAAGCAAATCACTGATAATTAAGTATATTTAGTTGACCAGCAATATTTCTTTTTCCACACAAAACAAGTTCCCTGTTACCAGATAAAGCTAGAGCACAGATACAAGTCAGAAGTGCAGCCATATGATTTAAAAAACATTAAATAAACATTAAATTTCATTTGTTTCCTTTCAGCTCAGCTAAAGCTCAGAGGAACACAAGTTTAAGAGTTTAAATTTAACACATTGATTTAAGCACAAAGAGGTTTCAGAATAAAAGCATTTTAAGGTGTATAGATGTCCAGAGGCTCTCAAGGGCTGTTTTGTGGCCTCTCTGAGCCTTCACTTTGCTCAACCCACAAGGCCTGGCACACTGCAGGCAAGGACCTCTTATTTCATTGAACACTGGGGCTCTACCAAACATGCCCAAAAAAGGGGTATTTAGATGCAGAAATAGAATTGCCAAAGTTGAGTACTTCAGGACAGTTGTGAGAAGCTGACAATATTGAGAATCCAAATTTGCAGCTCAAACACCTAGAGCCGAAATGCTACCTAAGGCAATGGAGAATAATGGCAGCCACACAAAATATAGCAATGAGAGACTTCCCTCCTTTATGTTAAGAAAAGATTTGCAGTGCTACTTTAATTTGTCCTTCTAAACAGTAGCTTTCCTGAAATGCAAATATCTTGATCCTTGGGCAGCATTCTTCTAAGCGGTAATCTCTCAAAACCAATCTTCCCAATTCCCATTGGGAATCTGAGCCACAGGTATCGTCTGCAAATTTGGCACAATTCATTCTGGAGATATTGACCAGAGTAAGTCAATGTTATCAAGTCCTCCCAGCATAGCTGCACTCCCGTGTCTGTAACATAAAGAGAGGAGGAAAAAGTGAAATGAAGACTTCAGTGGGCTATTGCTGTACTGTGGAAAACACAACTTCTGCAGAAAAATCTCTCTTGCCTCTTAGGTCCTCATGTATTTTTACCCTCAGTTAGATGAGCTGCATAATTCAAAAATATGGCTGTACATACATTCAGTTCTCAAAACTGCTGAGAATTATAAGCGTAAAGAGCATGCAACCATAGTCATAAAAACCAAGGAAAATGAAGCGTTTCCTAGGCCTATTTACTTGTCTAAATATAATTCATTCAGTATAGTTCATCAACTTTAACTATATCTACTTGTTCACATTATGAAGGTCAAACACAAAAATGGATTTGAACTCCAGGCATTTATATATCACTAGGTACCAATCCCATATATCAATGGCTCGTATAGTGAACAAAAATAAACACTTCACTAACTTGATAGTCTGTGGAACAGACAGTCTGGAAAAGATGTAAATAATTAGTGACACACCATATATGAGAGACCTGGAAGAAGGTCAAGAAATCATACCATGAGAACAACTCAGACATACATTTAACACTAGAGCTCTCTCTAGGTTATCACGGTTGCATTATTTTATTAGTGTTGTTAAGCAGAGAAGTAATATGACTTGGTAAAGCAAGGCAGAGTAGCATATTTTCTTTTCACTGCCTGAGCATTCACCTTACAGATTTAAATGCAGACAGGTTTTTTTGCTTGTGTTTTCTTTCACAGTCTTCAAACATCAGGCAGCTTAGTATAGAATCACTGTACAGTGGGACAGAGATCAGACGTTTTAGGATAGCACATAGAGATGAACCTTGCCATTTTTTGTAATACCAATTTGGTAGAATAGTCAATAGAACATTTATTTTTAATGGTACTACTAAGTTCTCAAATTATGCTCAGCAGGTTTGGTGTTCCTGGAGAGACTTCGAACATAATATTGCAAATTGTGCAATAAAGTATGTTACTTTGGAAAAGACAGACAGTCTTTTCAGATAATCTAACAACCATTGCAGACTTTCTCTCAGTTGAATGTACCAGGCAACCTGAGCCCCTTTTGCAGTTTTAGTAAAATTTGTCTTGGAGGCCATCAGCCAATGCAGTAGACACAACTCAAGCTTTAGGAAAATATGCTTGTGGTCCAAAAATAACTGAGGAAAAGGCTCATTCAGTAAGTTATGACCTTGATTCTGTTGATATTTTTGTACATACATAACTCATGCATATGAATAATCCTCCAGTCCCCAACAGCCTTATTCATAAAGTCAGCAAGTTTTGGAATAATAAGTTCAGTCCTACTTTTAGGAATAACAGTTATTGATCATATGATGATGTTCACTGTTTATTAAAACTCTTAGAGGTAGATCTGATCAAATTTAAGTAAAAGAAACCTACTGAGATTTTAATTTCCCTTATTAAAGTATTATTACTTGCATATAACCTGCGTCAAAGTACATGATCGTGAGATACATGAGTCCTTGGAAGTAATCATATGGAGTCATAAGAGTGAAAATGTCAGTTTGTAGTAATGAGGTAGAAAAACCTTTTATCCCTTTAAGACAATCATGGAATGGGTTTGAAATCCTTGTAAAATATATGATAGGGTGTTTTTACTACCAGTTATTAGATATTTCATCATCAAGTTCACTTGCCAGGCTGTCCGTTTCATGATATTGTGCAGCTAATGGCTGATGTTATAACTGGTGATGCTGTAGTGTAAGATTGACAGAAGTGCAACATTAAATCGACAGAATCAGTTATTTAAACTACACTGTGAAAATTATTTTGAATGCAGTATGCTAATGTGCATCATAGACATTTCAAGGCCAGAAATGATACATTGCAGGTTATGTGTTTGCTTTATAATGAAGAGATATTTTCTGCTTTATAAGGATTTTGAAATATGACATTTCTTTTTGTTATTGTCAAGACAGAGAAGTTTTAAGGAGGATAATTATTGCTTCCACGTGTTTTAGAAGTATGTATGATTAGCATATCATGCTTGCCTAATAAAAAAAAAAATGTTATGTTTTTGGCTAATACCTGAAGAGCAGTTATGCTCTTCCTCATCACTGAATCATCTAGAGTAAAGAAGAAGACTTGTACATTGATGAAGATGGACAAATGTCAGTGAAAGTAAGGAATTTTGCAGTCAGATTTTCACAAGAAAGAAAAAACAAGAGGAAATTTTCATGTAAATGAATTTTTATTTTCATACTCTATAATGATAGATGGTAAGATTGTAATGGCATCAGTACAGAATGATCATGAGTAGTGCAGGACATTTTGTACAACGCACTGGAGCTCACCCTATTCATATGCTGTTAGTATTTCTGCAGCCTTTAAAAAAATTGGCTTAACTAACTGTGGTTTAGCAGCATTTTATACTTTTCTTCTGCACAAAGCAATGTGCTTTGCCCTCTGGCATCTCTCCTCATGGGTTTCAGAATGTAGAGCCAGTGTGAGGGCAGTCTGGGGACGGAAAGCAGCATGTTATGGGCAGCACTTGCCAGTAGCTTTCTGACAAAAGTAATTCTGTAAACTCCAGCTAGGCATGCTGAACTTTCACCAAGAGAAGCCATGCTGTTTTCATGATGAGCAGCTAAACACTTTTGGTTTCCAGCAGGTCAAAACTGGGACTATCAATTTTACAGGCAGCTCACGACTTTTTTTATTAGTCCAGGTTCACTGCTATGACCATAACCTTTTAAAAAATTTAGGTTACTGTCAGGATTTCTAAAGTTTCATGCTCACATACAAAAATATCAAAATAAAGTAGTTAGGGAACATTTTAAAATGTCTGGTTTAGAGTATCACTGTAAAATATTTATATATTAATCACATTCTTCTTTTAAAAGTAATCTCATAATATCTGCACTTGAGACCATCTTTTCAGGTGCCTTTATGGTCTGTAGGAAAAAAAGCCCAGATAATTCTACAGTACCATTATTCTTATCCTAAGACATGTAAGGCAAGACAGAAGAACCTCATGCAAAATATATTTCTCACAATTGAACATACAAGAATCTAGATGATCAATTTATAATGATATTGTGGACATTTAAACATAGATTAATTAAAATCCCATTTGATAGACCAAAATTTCCAAGCAAATTAAATCCCTTAACTAGAAGTTCCATGTCTTTTACTTATATAGTTCTATTTTCCTGTACAAATATGTGTAGGTGGAAAACCTACAACCTACAACTTTTGCTCTTGTAAGTTGGTCCCAGAACTATTTTTTCCCTCTACTCTCTTTACTTACTGTGTGTTTTTTAATTTAAATTTTATTTTGTTCAGTTCTCTTCATATTGAACATTTGGAAGATCTCAGAAATTATAAGGAAATATGTACAGCACATCGAAAACCTAACAGAACATGGTTTCATACATTCAAAACATTCCTAATTTCTTTGCCAATGAAAATGAAAAGCATCCAAGGGCTTTCTAGACCTATGACATTTTAGTCACACCTGTATTTTAATTTTTTGAGTTCTGGTTTCCTCAACGTTTCTACAAGTTTTACAGAACATTCTACCAGTGTCAGACCTTCTCCAGCCCATCCCATCAGTCTGGCTTCTCTCTGCAAAGCAGCTGCAGTGTAAGCCGTAACTGAAGCTGGAAAGAACAGGGAAAAGAAGATGAGTTGTCCATATAAATTTGGAAATGGTTTCCTCAACCTATAACAGGTGTGAGAAGAGTCTCTTATCCATGTTCCTACAGAGATGGAAATGAACAGATTGTACTCGGAAAAAGAAAAGCACTGGATGAAGAGAAATGGAAAAATCAGGATAACAAATAAGAGAAAACAATGAAGCACAAGAGGGCACAGAGAGAAACAAACACCAACCAAAAAAACCAGGATTCCATTAAACAAGATTTAAAGCAAGGATGGGAAATAACCAGTGAAATAGGATCTATTAAGGAATAAATAATACAAAATAGATCTTAATATACAAATGTAGAACAATAAACTTAACTGTTGCCAGCAGCGACTCTGAAAATCAGGTCATGACAAAATGACAGGATGACCAATTTCCCAGCTGAAAATTGTGGTCACTGTAGTGACTTGCCTACCCAAATAACATCAAAGATTTTATTTGTGGCCTTCCATTGATTTCCTGAGAGACCTGTCTTTAAAGACTATTTTTGAAATGACTCAGCATGTAACTCTAGTATTTGCTGACACCAAGATGTCATCCTCAGAAATAACACCTCCTTAAGGTGCTGCTTCCATAGTGAGGCAGTGACACAGCATTCCCCCAGTTTCCAAAAGTTAATACCCAGGGGTTAAAAGCATGGTTAGCACACAGGCAGCAGCTTTAAATTGTCTTAACACTGCACTGACTTAGTGTAGTTTTAGCAGAGTAATGAGTTACAAATAGCACTTGTACACATACACCTTTAATTCAGAGTTCAAGAACTACATGAAATGAGTTTTGTGACCTCGATCCAATTGCCAGAAGCCAGGAGTCCAGATCAATAAAACCATGGCCTCAGGGGAGAGCAATTAGCACCCTGGCAGAAAGTGCCATCACACTTGGCAGGCACTGAGTGGTCAAAAAGCTACATCTCTTCTGTCTCTTCAGAAACACACCATGGGATGGGCATTTTTTGCTGCTGTTCCTCAGGTTGAACCTGTGGTTTAGACTAAGCAGGAGAATGAAGTCTTCAGAAATATCTATCAAGCTTTTTCTTGGAAATTAGATCTTTACACTAAGTATGTGAAATTAGTCCAATTTGAAATAGAGTTACTACCACAATAAGAAGAATATAGAATATTTTTATTTCTGATTTCCCACATCACTCTCAGAAGGGAAGACTTGCTTCTTACTATATTCATTTTCATTTTGAATTTCTTAATGCAAACTAATTATCATCTATCTTTCACCATTCTGTGCAATTTATCTGTTGACTGTCCAAACAAATACACTGAATGATGGCACTTAATGGGACCTTTGCCCACATCATTTGCTTATGAAATCATAAATATTTCCTGGACTGTATTAACAAGAGCAGGAGCCTTTTGAAGCCCACACTTGATAATATCAAGCAATTCAAGTAATGCATTAGGAAATAACATTTTATCCATAAACCATCTTATTATTTGCTCCATCCCTTCTATTTATCATTCTTTAGATCACATAGAGCTGCAGTTTGGGCCACCAAGTAAAGCAAAGGCATCTAGAAGTTGAAGAAAGGTAAGAGGATACATGTCAAACCAGGCAATTCTTGAGTATTTGCCATGTGAGGGGCCAAGGGAGCTGCATTTCATCCTGGAGAAGAGATAGCTGCAGGGAAGAAGCTGGGACAAAAAAACCCAAAACCAACCAACCAACCAACCAAAAAATAACCAGGCATCATGAGAAATGAGATGTTTTAGGCTAGGTGTAAGAATAAACTGGTTTTTTGTCTCAAGGGAGGTCAAGCATGGGAGTTAACTGTTTTAAATCTTATCCCTTGAGGTTTTCAAGACCTGACTGGAGAAAGCCCTAAGCAGCCTGGTCTGACCCCAGAGCTTCCCCGGCTGGTTTGAGCAGGAGGTGTGACTACAGATCTCCCAAAGTCCTTTCCCTAACAAGTGACTCCATCATGCCTCAGCTGTAAGTAGGGATGACCAGGGCATTAGCTGCAAAAGTACAGCATTGCAATGCTAATTAGTGCACTGCCATTAGCTAATGTGAAGAGCTAATGCCAAGAGAGTCAAGGTGCTGCTGTCACTGCGTCATTGGTGCTGCCATAGCACCAATCTCTCTGTTTTGGAAGAGGACTCCTAAGCTTGTGAATGAGCATTCCAGAGAGAGAAACAAATCACATACTTTGTCTGCTTCCTGACTTTCCATCATCTAATCTCACCTTGTTTTGCTTGGATAAATTTCTGGTATGAAAAAATGAGAGATGCAGAAAAAAGAACTAGTTTTTGTGGCTAATTCTGCATTTCAATGCGTCTATGTGTTTCCTCTGTTACAACCAAAACCTCATTATGGATGAAAGCAAACTTTTCATCTTCTCTTCATCTTAGCTTTGTAGAGCTAAGAGTATAGTAGCAAAATCGATGCTGTGGTGCTCTAATACTCCAAACAAAGCAAGTAAAAGGCCTTATTAATAAAATATCAAAATTTTTATCTGAGAGTTTCTAGTATCTGCCTCCTTCCTCTGGAGTTATGCCCACCTTTTCCAGTTCCAGTGCGTTTAGTTTCACATGTTCCAGTGTGTTCCAAGGTTGACAGTTTAGTCTTCTTGAAGACTCAGGATGTTTAGGATGAGTTATGAGTATCCTGAGGTCTTTACTGGGAGGAGTGTGGTGTTGATGATAAGATAATTTTCCTCCTTAGTGATGTGGCTTTCCTTTAATACATTGTCCCTTCCCCACCTTCTCTCTTTCCCCTGCTTCCAGGGAAGAGGTGAAAGCTACCCCACAGCTCCTCTGCACCCCCAGAGGGCATTTGTCCATCCAGCACTGCCAGGATCTGCCAACCCCTTTTCCAGTGGCATTCCCAGAGCTGGAGCTCAGACAGAGTGGGAACTCAGCCCAGTCCCCTCAGGGCAAGGACAGCCCCTGAGATCCAATGCTGCCCCCCAGAATAAACCAGATTTACAGGGCCAGAGCTCACCTGCACTCTGCAGAAGATACTATGGATTACAGTCCCTGGCTGGTTTGTATCTAGTAGCAAACAAGATAACTAAATAAAATTGGTTGAAATTTTGAAACAAAAAGGAACATTTTATTTCTTTTTAGATGTGATGTCTTGAACCCTATCTACCTGTCAGCAATATGAAGAGGAGACTTTGATGGCATTCAAAAGGAAGACATAACAGATTATGAAATACGCTTTCAGGTGAAGTTTCTAATAAAAACCTGTTTTAATTACACGGAAAGGGAAAGCAGATATTTGAGGTATCATAGTGAACACTGACAATTTTTAGGACATTATGAGTCAGACTTCAAAACCTTTCCGTGATGGAGAGATGAATAAGATGAAAAATATTACTAAGATCTCTTCAGAGAATAGATTATATGGAAACTGGTGTTGAGAATGTACTAATGTAAAATTGTTCAAAGCCATGTGTATCAGGGGGGTGCAAAGATGAAAATATTTCTGGCTGTAAACCATGGATCTTATTGCATAGTGACCATGAACCTGACCTGCCAGAACACTTTCTTCTGCTTGAGGCTATTAAAACCCCATGATAGATTAGTCATGAACTTTGGGAGCAGAGGTGAAGATCATGCCCATGTTGATAAATTAGGTGTGGGTTTGTGAGCTAGGCTGTGTCCTCTGTGGATGATTGAATACAGAATCAAAGAAGAGATGAAAGTGAGTACTTTATCCACTGAGCCATCCTTCTTCTCAATTCTTTTTAATTTTATTTACCCAGTATTTTGCTCATAAGCTGCTGTTTTGCAAAATTCATGCATGTTTGAACATTTTGAACTATGTTGTATTAATTAAATTTCAGCTTCTGAAGTATTAACTAACCAAGCACCTTTTGTGAGTCACTGATTCTTAACTGAAGGCTTACTTGATTTTCAGCAGTAGGTTTTTATCTAATTGCATTTATTTAGAAATATGTGAGAAGCAAACTTGCAGAATAAAACATAGAGGAACGTCTTTAAAGTTCAAACTTGAGATTGTTCAGTGCAATACTTCTTTTTTTTTTAATTATCTTTATTAATCTTGTCAACATTCAGGCTAGAAAAGCACTACTTTTTGTAATTACGATTTATGAAATTATATCAAATAATGGATGAATGCTCTTCAAACAAAAACAAAAAAAAAAAAAGAAAAGAAGAATAAAAAGAAAGGTGGAGTTAAACCAACTTTATTTTACTGAGAAATACCTCTGATATATATGAGGATGATATAAGAGTTAAATGAAAGTAAATATGATCAAGAGTTTATGCTTTCAAGTTTTAAATACAATTAAATAAATTTAGAGACATTTTGAATTAATTTGAATGAGCACAAGTTAGACATACTTTCATTAATTTATTGATGTTCGTTATATTGATTAATTAAGTATTGTAACTATTTGGAGAGTTTTTAAAATTGGTGTCTTTGACTGTAGACATTAATGAGCTCATTACAGGTAACACAGCTATTCATGAACCTCTGCCTAAGCGGGTTAAATGCTGTGACCATTTGTTGCCACCAAATCCTCTGAACTACTGTCTGGAGAATGATCTTGCCCGTTTCCTTTATTAACTCACAGTGTAAAAGAAGTGCCTTTATTTGCAACTGAATTGGGAGCAGGAGAGCAGAAGAAAAGACACTGAGCTTCCACGTTTTCATTCATAGATCAGAAATTATTTGTTCAGGCTTCCCCCTAGATTTTCTCAAGTCATGTCCACAGTGACCCAGCCTTCCCCCCACTGGGTAAGCTTGAATCAGGACCAGAGTAGCATTCACAGGCTGCTGTTGCCTTTAACCTTTCTTTATCAAGACTTCAAGCACTGCACAGTTTCAGCTCTCTCTGGTTCCCTGTGTTATAACAGATTGAGCTTCAACAAAGAAACAAGGGTAAGAGTTCAGTTTTAAATGTTGTCATGGTTTTCTGGATGAATTTAAGCAGGTCACTCTTCATTCTGTTTCCATTTTCCTGTCTCAAAAGAAGAAGAAAAAATAGATTTTCCTCTTTATAAAGTCCTTTAATATGTATAAATCACAAGTCTCTATAAATCCTAGGTATTACTACTGCTTCCTTTATTCTACTGAAAAATGACTGAGCAGAACACTTGATTCGAGACACAACATTTGTAACCTCTCTTAGTTTGTATTCAAAGCTGGGGAACATTTGTGTTGTTTTTTTGAAATAAAAGAAATAAAAGAAATAAAAAGCTGTTTGTTGTGTGTGAGGGAGTGGTGTTTCTAAAGCAGCTGGAGTGTTTGTCACTGAAATGTGTCAGTGCGACTCCACTCTGAAACCACCCTTCTTTGGGCTTGAACAACTGACATCCACAGACACCCACAGGTCATCCATGCTGTCTTTAAACAAGTGTGCATATTTACAGAAGATTTAAGCTAAATACTTAAAATTTCTTAGGATGTTCTCTCTTCTAAGAGATTTATGACCTTTTTAAAGATTGACAATGGCACAATGGACTTAAGAGCTACTAAGTGTCTTGTTTTATTGAGTCTGAGCTTGCAAATTGTTATTTCTTCCTGCAGTTTACTGACTTTAAAGAAATTAATGAATTTTCATTTCAACATTTAACACTTAACCCCTAATTTTAAATGATTCAACTAATAGTTAAAATTTGTTTCTTAATTCAGATGTCCCAAAATTAGCTTGCACAAAGTCTACTGAAGGCTACTGGTAATCTTCCATCAATGCAGAAGTCAAGCTTAAATTATGGTGTCAGATATTTTATCCTTTTTAAAAACCAGATACATGAAATAACTCTTCCTACTCTAAATTTGTGCTGCAGTGAATTTATAGTCAGTGAAAAAATCTTAACAAATAACAAATGTGTTTTCTATGTCATTCATTTATTCCAAGGTCTTCTATTCAGTTAGCATATCAATCTATCCATGTAATACTAGGATTTATTTTCATTCACCTGATATTTTGAAATGAGATACAGTGGACCCAAACTAATTTCTTTGCTTTATCAAACTGATTGATTTCAATAATTCTTTCTTAGAAAAAAAGACACTGGAATTTGCAGTTATACTTACTATATAAATAATTATTGAATTCTTCGGGAATAAACAACATAATGTTTAATAGAAATTGAATAACTATTAAAATACTTCTAACACTTTCTTTAGAGTAAGCTAGACCTCCCAAGTATTTAGAAAATGTTCATTTAGGGTTTCTATAACTTTTTCATTCACCTTTTAAACAGACTGATAGATATATTTCTTTTTCTTTTATTTCTTCAAAATATTTATTTAGCAATTCTTTGCACGCTGCATCTCATCAACTACAGTTGATGGGTTTGAATATTAATTACACAAACCCAGCTATATGTTTAATGCATATATATATATTTTTTTTAAAAATATACTTTAAATCAAATTGTCTCTTCTCATAAACAGTTCCTTGGCACTTTGCAGCACAGAATGCCAAGAGATAAAATGTTTTAGAAAGCATCAGAGTGTAGTCTGAGGAGACAAGTCACGTAGTTCAAAAGTTTTCCAAACCTGACAGTACATAAGGAGAAGCTAATAAAGGTAGGAAAGAGATGGGTAATTACTAATTAATCAAAATGATAACATGAAATGAAAAGAAGTATACCTTGATTAATCAGCTTTTCATCTCTCTTCCAGCTGCTAAAAGAACAGGAAACAACAGACTGAATGCATCACCGTGGCTAATTCACAGGTAAAAGACACTGACATAATTTGACTGCATACTTTGCTTCATTTGTAACTTTACTTAGCAAGTAACTGATTTAAAAAATAAAAAAAAAATCCATTTTGCTACCTGGTTATGCCTTGTATTTACAGTTCTGTAAGCACATGCACTATTGTCACATTCTTATTATTTTGGAATATAATGCTCTAAAAAAAAAAATTAAACTATTTCAGAAAAAAAGAAAAAAGTATCTTATTATGGCATTTTAGTTGAGAAAAATTCATTTCAGGAGCATGAGAATGTGTTACCACTTCCACTCTCTCCTACACATTGTGAAATTCAAACAAACCATTTATTAGCTCAGAAAAAACCCATTTTCGTTCTAAAGACAGCAAAATTGGAACATTTAATATAAGAAAGATCCCTTATTTGAAAATCAAGCTTCAAAAGCTATCAAAAAGTTACTAAACTCACAAAAGGTTTGAATATTTCTGTTAAAAGCAAACACAAATAGATATAACTTTCACCATAACTGCTACTCTTGCTTTTCTTCCTCTCAAAACCTGTTCTTGGTGACTCATGCCTTCATTTAGGTTTTTTGGTATTTTTTTTTTCATAATTGACCTCCAATCTTGCAATTTCTGTTAAAAGATCAGGTTTCCACGTGGAAGTTTCATTAATTTTGGTGAGATGTTTGAGTCTTGCTGAACTGAGAGCACTGCAGAACAGAGAGCTTGGACTCTGTTAGTTAGATACACAGAGAAAAATAAATGTTCCTTTAAGAAGCATGGATTTATTTGGGATAGGGATTTTGTGTTTTATCTAACAATTGTTTCAAGTGACCCCACAGCTTTGAAGCAGAAAATAGAAACTTGAACTTCTCACTTCAAAGCTCAGACAAAAAACCCCCGTTCTACAGCTGTTCTCTCTTACTGCTTCTTCCTGGCTATTTCCTATTTTCTCATACAGCACAGGATGGCTTGAGTTTAAAGGGACCTTAGAGATCATCTTTACCAGCAGAAACACTTTCCACTATCCCAGGTGGCTCAGAGTCCCATCCAACCTGTCCTTGAACACTTCCAGGGATGGGGCACCCACAGCTTCTCTGGAAAACCTGTTCCAATGCCTCACCACCCTCAGAAGGAAGAATTTCTTGCTTAAATCCAATCTAAACCTACCTACTTTCAGCTTGAAGCCATTTTCTCTCTTTCCAAAGCAGCAGTTCAACTGGCATTACAAAAACTTTTGTCAGTTCCTACTAACCTGATGATGATAAATACCAAGAAGTTTTATTTGCAGTGGAATCCTAAAAGCTCTGAGTAAATGCAATAATCTTTTCTTACCAAATTATTAAAATGTTCCCTTTCATCAAGTCACACAATAATTTATAGAGCTTCTGTAAAACTACAAATTTTGTCAGTGGGTGAATACGGTTGTAGTTGAATGACTTTGATTTTCTCTTCCTGTTTCAAACATCATACTGCTATAGCATCCATTTTCTTTAAAGTGGAAACCTACCACCCTAATTTAGAATTCACATTTAGGCTGTAAGCAACCTTTCAAATATTTAATCATAATATCAGTCCACTTTATAATGCACTATCTACAGGATCAATATAGCATGATTGTTTTGAGAACAGGGGCTTACCATGGTTAGTCACTGGCTGAAGACAGACATAAGTTATTGCTGGCATACAAACTCTTCAGAAAAGATATTTTAATAATAAAGAAAAAAAAACTTAGAAACTTAAAAGAGAATAAAAAAATAAGGGCCACATTAAAAAAAAACAAAACAACAAGCCGTCTTTTGAAAACTGCTTAGCTACCACAAACCATGTTAATATATATTTCCATTTTCTGCTTGTGTGATGCAAGCTTCTTGGAACATGAGGTACTTTTATATAATCAGTTCATTCCACCAAATTACTACTAACAAGGTCACCACCTGCATATTAAGTGGGTGTTAATACAATTTGACAGTGTTTGAACAGTATTACTCAGAACTTCAACCTCAGAAAAAGCAGAATTAAATCATAACATTTTCCCTTCAATAAGTTGTTATTGCTAAATATACATATATATATATATACACACACATATACACACATAGACATTTATATTTAGAGATGTGTAATCTGTATATCTTCGTTTGAGAAACCCAAAACTGCTCCACAGAAAAACAAGCTTTCTGGTAAGATATTAGAAATGTTTTGAAGCTGTGAACTATGTCTGCAAATCATATATAGATGTCTTGTGATCCTAAGTGTAGGTTGATTACAGTGCTTTTTAAAACATTATGTGGTTC
The DNA here is from genome assembly GCA_024362935.1 of Setophaga petechia. NCBI lineage: Eukaryota > Metazoa > Chordata > Aves > Passeriformes > Parulidae > Setophaga > Setophaga petechia. The sequence continues at coordinate 12,935,326 of JANCRA010000013.1, forward strand.
AATAATGTTTTTCCCAGCTACCAATTTTCAATTTTCAAAATAAAACATTTTCTGCTCTTCATAAATGTTCCATATTCTACAAACAAAAATGCCTGAACACGTATGCTCCTACATTTTAGCCAATTTTCAAATGGATATAAGTCACTTCTTCACTCATTGGAAACACAAATCAGAGGTTCCACAGCTTCCCCCTGTCTCTGAAAAAATATTTTTTTCATTAATATATTCACTTATGTGATCTAAGCCTGACTTTTAATATTATTTCTACATATTTCTAGGGGCTTTAATTATAAATCAGAGTAAAAATATAGTAATAAACCCTTGAAAATGTTATTTCTATAATTCCCTAATAATATTGCTCTACAGTTTCCAACTGATAAATTGCATTAATACTCTAAAAGAAGTACTGATTAGAGAAAGAGTTCTTTTAGGTATTTCTTTTAGGTAAAGTGCTTAATCTCTGCGAGCTAAAACCACCATAACACAACATATTAATTATCATCAAGGTGCTATTTTCTTGCAGCAGGCCAGCTGTGTTCTATATTGATTGTAAAACAAGTTTTGAGCATTAGGTCTTGAAGGAAAGCCATTTATTATTTTAAAATTCTTCTTAAGAGAGCAACTTTTCCTGCAGACAGGAATATAAAGCTCTGTCACACACACAGTGTAGCTGATTCTTAACATCAAGTCTAAATACACACAAATGGCATAAAAACTGTCACATCAAAACATTAAGTGCTAAGCTAAAATATAGAAATTGTCTTCATCTGGATTACTTTGTGGGTAACTTTTTTTTTTTTCTGCCATGCTTCTAAATACTTTTTCAACCGGTGGCACATCCTTGTAAGGTCTAGGATTTTTTTTGCAGAAGGCTTTGTGTGGGCTAAAATCCAAATAATTATATTGATAAGAGAACTAAGGATTAACGATTATATCAGAAGTAAAAAAGGGAAGAGTTTTGGTGGAAGGAAGTAAAAAGCCAAGCCAGTCAAAGTTATTACATGTTCAGTCAATTACTGTTATTTCTAACCTGGGCCCTTGTTTCACATTCAGGATTAATGGCTACCTCTAGTGTCAATATTGGAAGTGATAATTGACTTTGGTCGCTTTTAGTGTGCTTCCAGCGGGCTTCAAATTCCTTTCTAATTTGAAATATATCCTCAAATATAGAGAATTGAGAGATACTACCTTTCTATATAAAATGCTTCAGAATGTGCAGGTTTTAAAATATAAGGAAAAGAGAAAGAAAAAATGAAGGAAAAAAAATGTTTAATGGAAAATTATAATCCTCTCATAAACAACATGTGTTGACATAAGGTAATCCTGATTTATGTGAGTAATACATTTTACAGATAACTATTTTTTTTAATATTTTACAAATATTTACAAAATATTAAAAATATTTTACAGATATTCTTCCCATATTTATGGTTTATATTAAATTTATTTCCTCCATGCTTTCCCTTCACCAAGTCAGAGAAGCAATTTGTCTCATCAGGTTGATCCAAGCAAGGATTTATTTTACAGGTTCTGTAGTAAGAACCTGGAGTCACAGATATGAAAGGGACTCTCAACAAAAATGTTCTCTGTCTGGGAAAACATGCTTTACACTTTCTATGCAGCAAAAATAAAGACCTCTTCTGCAAAAATTTTGGCTAAAATCGATCCCAGGTGCCAAGGACTTTCCGCTGTCATTTGTAGGCTGGCTTTCTTGGGTCATGACTCGGTCCAGTCATGATTCTGCAGTCTGATTTTCTCATTCTCACTTTCACGTTTTGTGACTTGATCAGCTTTCTTTGGGCCCTTTATCCCTTCATTGTTCTCCACATGAACTGCAATCCTGCCAATCCCATCACAGCAGGAGACTTTAGGAATGCAGCTGAAGTCCCTTCTCCTGAGCAGGCTGCAGGGGCCAAGAGCACCCCAGTCAGGATGTCTGACCTGTCTGCCTGTCTGCCCTTGCTGTGAACAACTTCCTGATAAAACCCACTGCTGCGTCCCCCTCAAAGTTGGAAAGACTTTTTTATTCCCACGCATTCTTTTTCCTGATGCGTGGTCTAAATTAGGTAGAAAGACAAATCAAGCATGGTATAGAAAATGGGGATGTGGTACCCACGGAAGACAGGTAGGGGCTACAAGGTCTGGTATTCCAGCACTTAGGAAGTTGATGCACCTAAAACTGTACAAAATGGCCCTACTATGTATTACGCATTTGCAGATGGTTTCAACCTCCAGGAAAAACACCTGGCCAACCTCTAGGTAAAGATCATTAGAGCCCCAGTACAGGACTGTCCTTGGGTAGCCCAACCTCATTGTTTTCCCATGTCAGTGAGAAGCTTTACCTACCCCACCTTCATTTGTGAAGATGTCCAAGCCATGCAAGCACATCAGGACACATGTTATTATGTGAATAAAGGAAGAGAATTATGACTACAATTTTAATAGAATGACAATTAATGACTACATGTCCTTTCTCTAATTCCTTTAACAGTGCAACTTCAATGTTCTCCTAATGAAAGTGTGCTTGTAAATATTAGATCCATATCTATGCAGCTTATGCAAATGTGCATCTGTACAAATACACAGTAAAATATAACTACATACATTTCACACATTTGTTAGGTAGGACATTTAAATATTTTTTTTTTAATATTTCTTAATTTTACTTTTATGACTATGAAACATAGGTCTGGTATTTTTTTCTCCATCATCTAATCGGACTATTATAATTTGGATTTGTATATCAAAATATATTTTAGGTTGAAGGAAGGTATAATAACAAGATGAAATAAAATCAATTTGTACTCCAAAATCAAAATTACTTTGAGTGAAATAAAAAACAAGCTGATATCAATATCACACTCTGAATCTATTTCTTCTTATTTACAACCATTGACTGAAAACAATAGATCAATTTAAGAATAAATTATAAAATATTTTAACTATCTTCTGTCATTTTTATTGCATTCATTCTTTTTATTTGGTTTGTGGTTGTTTCTTTCCTAGCTGGTTAATCAGAAATGATGATTCCTTCAGCAATTTCTCATTGACCCTGTGGGCTTACTAAGGTCAAATAGCCAAAGTCATTGTTTACATTCCTCACCACCTTTATTTACTGGACAATATTTACTTGCTAAGCAATATGGATTTCTGACCTCTACTGAAATCAATTACTTAAAAGAGCAAGGATGCTATTGCTCCTAGAGGTGTAAGTTTACAAAACAAAAAAAGAGAGAGAATCAGTCCACTTGCCCAGTTGTGCTATATGTCATGCCATTATTAACAGTATATTAATTGTCTGGGACATGAGACAGGAGATCAAAGTCCCTTCCATGAGGATTGGTCCATGTCTTGGCCATGCTGTTCCCATTGCCAGAGTAACTCCTGGAGAACCTCCTCCTCCTTTGTGCTGCAGTCACTGTCTGCATGCAGAACCCAGCACAGCTACTCTGGGCTCCTGACACAGCAGGGTTTATGAGTATTTGCCTTGGATTGACACCTAAATGTGTTAAGTGCCTACTTCATATTTAGTACAAAGGTATTTTATTTGCTTTTCTCATTTTAAATAAGAGAGCACATTTTTTATTTTTTTTGGTACGAGATTTTGTAAACTCTTTCTAATTAACAAATAATTTATATCCAATAGGACTCTAAGACCTGTTGCTATACTGTGTCTTATGATCAGAATTTTGTAGTTTTCCTTCTTTGAGACATGTCTGTGCTGAATACTTTTTTGGATGAAGTAGAAAAAGCAGTTTAATTGACAGAGACAGTATCAAGGCGACATAGCATCCTCCCTGTCCTGATAATCCATAAACTGTGTCTATAATAAGATCTATTGAAGGGATTGAATATTGTGATAAGTGAAAAGGAAAGCAACTTTGCTGCTCTGAGCTCATTTTATTTTGCCAAATCATTTCCTATGTCAGAGATTCTGACAACAGGTATTGTGTCAAAAATGTCATAATTAGGTGAGAAAAATAACTGTCAATTCACTTCAACATCTTCTTTATGTCTCATGAACAATCTGTGGAATGAGAGATTTTAACAGACTTTCAGCTGACATGGAATGCCTTATTCTTTCTTCACCCTGAAATGTGTTTCCATCAACTTCATAAATATCCAAAACAAACAAAAAATGCCAACAAGCATTTGAAAGTCTGAACTGAAGCCATCCAATTTAACTCTGGTCTGATTCTTCCACGTAGAGCCTCTCAAAGATATATATGAATGTAAATATATATATATGAACATTCAGTAGATATTCAGATCAGATTTTTCACTGTGGCAAACAAATGAGCTCATTATCACTACCATGGGTAGTCTGTATTAAATAGAGAATCTGCTTTTGGTGTCCAGTGAAGGGAATATATCATTATGGTATTTCCTATCTTTTATACCTATACCTTTTATATCTATTTTGTCTCTCTGACTAAAATGGTACCAATCTTTTAGCAGTATCTTTTATCAGTAATGATGTAAAGAAATAACCGGAACAGGTTTATGCTCAGAATGATCAGGGATACAGACAAAAGCCCTTTAGAATATCATAAACACCTTTCTCACCTGTGCTTTCACATAAATGTTAAAAAAATATTCCTAAACCAATTTATTTGTGTTATAGAGATCCTAAAAGACAGTCTCACTACATCTCTATTTAGAAATCATCTCCACAAGCACAATGACCTTCAAGGGATTTTTTTGTGTTAATGATATCAAGGCTATATCAAGTGTTCTGAAGTTACCACTATTAAAAATTTATATACTGTAGTTAATACTCAGAGATATGGGGAATGTTCCTTGCTTACCTTTTTGTCAGGGAGAAATTCCAGTACTCTCCGCAGTGAATTAACAGTTAAACCTACCTGGCTCTTTCCCCATAGGAATGAATTTTCTATCGATGGCAAGTGACTGAAGCTGTGACTGCAGCAGAGCAGTGCAGGAGAGAAGAGATAATGCCCTATCAAATCACTTTCAGTGTTGGAGATTATAGGAACACCCAGGGCTGAACTTCCATTCAGCAGAAGTCGTCCAAGAAAAAAGGATATAATGAGAGACTTCATCTTAGAGCAGTATGCTCCTCAGCAAGAAAAGACTGAAATTTATCTAACAGACTGCTGCTTATTTCCTGGGAGATGTTTGAATTGACTTTAGAGATAGCTGACTTGTTATTCCACTGGCAGGGGAGAACAGAGAAAACAAAATGAAACCAAGGTAGAGTGAGAGCTAAAGGAGAAGGAATGCTATACTTAGAGGGGGGTTTTCTTGTCTGCCTCAAAAGAAAGCAATTGCTTTTTACTTTTTCCCAGTCTTTGTATTTTATTACAATAAACTTATTTCACTTAAAAGTTCACCTAGGGCTGCCAGATTCTCCATCGAACAGCCCAGGGCTGAAACAGGGCATGGATTCTCAGCTGTGGCAGTCTGAATTTTAGGGCTGAGTCTTCTGTAAGTGTCTTGGTCTGAATCCACCAAAGAGCTGGACAAGGATGTGGGTGTACCCCTGATAAGCATAGACTGGAGTGCTTTTTGCATTATCTCTGTATGCATCACCCCTACCTTAGCAGGAAAGGATATGAATAAGAGAGTGGCAATAAAAATGCTTTCCAGAAACTAAGAATACCTTTAGAGGAGTTTGGATAATATTTATACAAAACACAGCAACAGTGCCAAGATGTAAATAATAGATATAAAATAATAATGACGGTTGATGGCCCTGTGAACAGCAAAGGTAACACAAAATCTTACTTGACCACCAAAAGATGAGTTATCTTTATACCGTTTCAGAGAGTGCTAATTTTCCCAGGATTCTGGAAATGTAGCCTGGCTGATATGGGTGAACAGCTGATGTCACTGAATCAGGGATCCACCTGCCAGTGGCAGTGTGACTTAGTAGCAGCACCCATGGCATGAGTTGGAATGACCCTCTTTCACAAGAGGTCATCCTAAATTAGTATTTTAGATATGTTGAGCTGAGGATTCTTCATACACATCCCTGAACCTGAGCAAGCTGGGACAGAAATTGGTTACTCTGGAATTCCTCCCAGTCTTCTCAGTAGCTGACCACCAACACACAGTGGAAGGAAATGCAGCAAACATGCTGACCTTTGAAACAATCTCAGATATCCTGCTCCTGCCGTGTCTGTTGTGATTCCCTGATGGCTTTGGCTGCCTGTTCTGTCCTTTTGGTCCCTAACAAAGTGACTTTACCCTTCAAAGCCCACATACCAACCTCCTCCTTTAACCTAAGGCTAGTACAGACACTCTCTGATGGTCTTTCTACTCTCAAACGAATCTCCAACTACGAGTTAATGCAAGAGTGCAGACAAGTGTGCATGATATCTTTATTTTTGTACTGATAGTAAACCTTCACTGACAGTTCTGCAGTGCTGGCTCTGACCCCCCACTACACCTAATCTTCATCCAGGCTGCACTGGAGGCACTTTCTGGACAGTGTGCACACCTCTGGAAAGAAGGACTGTCAGTGTGACAGCTGCCTGCAAAGGGAGGCAGGACAGTGAGCAATGAACCCCAAGTATGAGACAGAATTCTTGAATTCACTTTAACATTTCTCCATGCAATTTATGTTTTCACTTGCTTTTTAGTGGGATTGTGGTAAAATACTGGGGTTTTTTCATCCAGAATTTTGCTGCAACTTTGATTTTGGAAAGTATTACAATCCTTTCTTGATTAAAATTTTTATTTGAACTACTATTTAAAGTAATTAAATATTTGAAGTAGCATTCTGAAATGTTTGCCTATAAGATATTGAAGTTCAACTAAATAAATATTTCAGAGTGTCATAAAAGGAGCAGGATTTCAGTTTAAAGAAAGGTCTTTTAGGGATTTCCTACTACTACTATTATTATTATTATTATTATTATTGCTATTATTATTACTATTTTGATACTCTCGCTCTGTCCCAGAAACCATTTAGCAAAAGTAAAAGACAGTTTTTAATCAGACACTTTTTTAATCTCTGCCTGTTACTGAGTGGAGATGTACTGAGCTATACCATCATGATTCATAGAAATAACTGTTCAGGAAGAATGTTGATAACCTTGTTATTTCTGCTTCTATTCTCTTACTTGCTTTGCACTGCTTAATAATCCTTGTCATGTTATTTTTCGTTATTTATAAATGTGATACAACAGGCAACATAATCTGCTCTGTGGGGTCCAACTTTCATATGCAACAGTAAGCCAGAGGAGATCGTGCACACCTATAAAACTAGAAACTGTTGTAAAACAGAACTTCTCATGTTTCATTCTTGTGTCTCAGTTCTATATTTAGCTGAAGTATAGATTCATGCTAATCCATTTTCTTTCCTTGTTTCATTTATTCAAGATTGGGAGATTCATATTTCAAGATTATCTCATTTCTGGATATTTTTATTTTCTTCATTTTAGAGTGGTGTATCAAAGCCGGATGTCAACACTGCTATTTCCTGGAGGATAACAGTGGCCACCCAGTTGCATCTACAGTGACTGTCATGGTTCAAAGCAAACAGAACGACCAGTGAATCAAGAAATTCTTATTAGTGATAATGTTACTCTGATGGATAAATACTCACACAGTGAGAGTACACCTTCATGAATTTGAAATTCGAAGCATTTATGGACTTTCTTTCCTAAAATTCTGAGGACAAAGGAGTATTAAATGCATGATGTGCATACACCCATTGCTCATATGTTGATGTGTGGCTCACATGTCAAATATGAACATTTTGATGTGAGTGCCCAGCTGGGTCATGCAGCTTGCTTAAGCAAATTTCTTATACGAACTAAAACTGTGAGGAAAATTGAGACCTTCTTAAAGTATTTGTTTAGGAAAAAAAAAAAAAGAAGCGTAGATAAACATTAGTATCTTTTTCCTTATATCAGAATCTACCAGTGCTCATCGCTGATGGGGAAGTTGCCCACTTGCAAACACATCTGCACAGTCTGAAACTTTTATTAGAGCTTTCTGCTTTCCTGTTCCCAGTAATGTGGTTGAAATACAGGAGAAAAAAGTCCTGACAATGACAGAGTTCACAAAGCCAAGATGTTTTTAAATGCTCTTCTCTTATCTTTCAGAAAGGGTAGCCTTTTGGAAGAAGTCATAGAAAAACAGAAATATTAAATCAATTTCTTACAAATAATGTACTAAAAATTATTGATTGGGCAAAAGAATAGCAAACAGACCATCAGTTGTTTCCTGGAGTGTTTAGTTGCTGTGCCATTAGTACTGTTGTACCCCTGTTTCAGGAAAATGCACAACCAAAATGAGAGGAGAGTGCTGAACCTGCCAGAATGTTGGGAGATTCAATTCCAGAAAGGAGGACTTACAGCATCACTCTCCAGTATAGCAGGAACATCCACAATACATGGCACAGTTACACTGATGCACAGTTTTGTCACTGAGACTGATGCTGGATCTTCTCTAGTCCAATGGGGAAGTTAATTACTTTTATCAAAATTAATCTAAATCTGCATTAATTTAAGGGCTAGGATGAAGGTTAAATACAGCTTCAAATTGTCTCATCTTAAACTTGTCAGACTAGACAAGTCTTAACACTGAAGTGATGATTGATTCATATGAAAGAAAAAGCTGCTCCTCTCTCAGTATGGCTGAGGCTGCAAGGTGCTTGTGGAGATCAACTAGTCAAACCCCTCTAAGGAGCCAGAGCAGGTCACTCCAGTTGTGCTTTCAGTATCTCCTAGGAGAATACTCCATAACCTCTCTGAGGAATAAGCTCCATTGATCAATCACCCTCACAGTAAATATTTCCTCATTAATAAATGGCTTTTCTGTGTTTCAGTGTATTTTCTTCCACAAGGTATTTATGCACATTTATATCAGTGTACTTCCTCTGTGAGGTACTTATGCACATTGATAAAATCCCCCCTAAACCTTCTGTATTCCTCATGTGTCATGTGCTCCAAACCCTTAACCACTAAGTAGCTGTTTACAAGAATTACCCCAGTATTTTCCTTTCTTTTCCACAGAGGACCCCAGCACTGGGCCAGCATTCCAGGTTTGTCTCACCAGGGTTGAGTAGAGGGGAAGGACCATCTCCATCAATCTGCTGGTAAAATTGTCTAATGGACCCTGGGAGACTGCCGACCTTGATCCCTGCTGGATCACAGATGACTTGGTGTCGCTGAGGGGCCCAGGTACAGGACTTTGCATTTCCATTTGCTGTAATGCATGAGATCCTTGCCTGCCCATATCTGCACCCTGACAAGGTTCCTATGAGGAGCAACGAAATCTTCTGGTCCACCAACCATTTTTCTGCAAACTTGCAGAAGCTGGATTCTGTCTCATCATGCAGGTCATTAATGGAGATGATGAACAACAGTGGTCTGTTGTTCTGAATATCACTCTGTGATATACTCACCAAGGGCTGTAGTTTTCCTAACCCCACTCTTGCAAGGCTGGATGCTTTCTCTGTATTTTTCCTAGATCACTTACCCCTGCTTCCACTTACTGTATGCTTTGTGTGAGTTTTGTCAAAAGCTACTTGTTCATCTCTGCAGATCTTCTTGTTTGGCTTCTTGCACATAGGCCTGCAGCAAGTGATCCTGGAAAATCAACAAGATGTAATTATGAGTATTTGATGTCTAATATCCTGGTCTAAGGACATTCCTAAAATTACCTTTGCATTATATGTCTTTAACAGTGAAGAAATGTCACCATCATATTTACTGAAAAATCCTTTTTGCCAAGGATTCTTCTCCTGGGATGCTGAGAAGCCTCAGAGAAAAAGGAAAACAATATTATCTAATTTGCTTCTCCTGTGTTTTGCTGCTTTGGAATGTGGTTGGAGATTTTTTTATCCAACATGTGACTTGGTTTTACTTAATGACCAATCACAGTCCAGCTGTGTCGGGACTCTGGAAGGAGTCACGAGATTTTCTTTATTATCTTTTAGCCTTCTCTCTGTATCCTTTCTCTATTCTTTAGTATAGTTTTAGTATAGCATTCTATAATATAATATAATAGCATAAAATAATAAATTAGCCTTCTAAGAACATGGAGTAAGATTCATCTTTCCTTCCAACAATGGGGACCCCAGAAAATACCACAAAGAAAGAAGAAGATTTGATTTTTTTCCTCCCCATAATTTAATTATAGTGATTGACACAATAATTCTGTGGAGTGTTTCCCCATTGTTTTTTTTCATTAGAATTCCCACTTGATGGGGTAAAAAATCTGGTAATTTTATTAAATGGTAGTTACCATCAATATCTGCCCTTTGAGAGGCTTCTTCATAATAAATCTAAGTCCCTCTGGATTTTAAATGGCTTAAATAGGCTAATTGAGTACTTTTATGCTTACCTTTGGCCTTAAAAGCTCTCAAAAAACATCCTCATTTTTTATAAATTCCATAGTAATGAATACTTAGCATTCATTACTAAAGTAAACGTAGTGAATTTACTGAAATAGTATTTTGTATTTGTTCTGCAAAGCAAAAATCTTATGATTGTGAATGAGTTTGTTATAAACAATGATTTTAAAAGATTAGGAAAATATTAACCTTTTCCATTTTTCTGCCTTGTGACTGCCAAACTATTATAGCTTCATTGTTTTTTTCCTAAAAGAATGAAACTTATGAATGAGAAGAACAGTAAATGATGAATAACAGACCCATAAAATTGTTCATGAATACTGGGCTTTTTGCATGCAAAACTAAATATTCATACATTGAACAGTAATTTCCTAAATATTCATGTTGAACAAAAACTTCTCTGCATGAGTTTTTGCTAGCAATGAATATTAAGGAGCAGGAACCCAATCTGCAGAAACAGCTGTGTAGAGCTGAAACCAATGTTCACTTAACCCTATTTTTGTAGTAGATGTACAGCTCAATTTATCAGGAATATTACACTCCTTGCTTATCACTTCATCAGGATGCACATATACACAGGCAGAGCTCTTCCATTCCTTCTCCACAGCTCTGCCAGCTGCCATAAATCAGTGTTAAAGCTCTTGTCCCAAACCTGGTGTTATACAGAACTTGAGGTCTCAGGAAAGCAAGCAGAGGGTAACTAATTTGATTTCCAAACTGTTAGACTGGAATTAGATGAAGCATTTTATAACATCCAATGGCTTTCACATTCTTGTCACAATCCTTAAAGACAAAGTTCCTCAGTGCAGTGTTACTGATTTACAGAATTGAAACGTTTTGTCATTTTTGGGAAGTTTGAATTTGTGAAGTAGAACTCTTGGTGTTACAGAGTAAAGGATTAATGCTGTCAGGCTAGGTGCATTGCAATGTTGATCCTCCAAGAGCTACATTTGATTTGGCTGAGTGACTTCAGCAATTTCACATGGAACATGACCTTACAAAAAGAATAAAACCAACCAGCGAATGAATAAATGGTTAGCCCAGGTAGCAAATTTGCAACAAACTGAAGGAGGAGTGGATAACCAAAAGGATAATTGTACTTTCTTACTAGTAAAATATCTGGTGGTCATGAATAAAGAAAAAAAAAAAAAAGAAATCTTTTTTTTCTGAGTTTGATAAAAGCATCTTAAGGCTTCTGCCTTAGCCATCAATCATAATTTAACCCCAACCAGCAACCAAGTTCCACACAGATACTCACCCACTCACCATCAGTGGGGTGGGGAAGAGAACTGGGGGAGGGCAAAAGCGAGAAAACTTGTGGATTGAGATAAAGACATTTTAACAGGGAAACCAAAAGCCTTGCTCAAAAGTAAATTAGAACAAGGAATTCATTCATCACTTCCCATGAGGAGGCGGGTGTTTGGCCATCCCCAGGAGGGCAGAGCCCCATCACATGTAATGGTGACTTGGGATGACAAATGTCATCACTTTGAACATCTCCCACCCCTTATGCACCCTCAACCCTCTCACTGCTGGGATGCTGTGAGAGACAGAAAAGGCTCTGACTCTGTGGAAACAGTGCTCAGTTGTAATGGAACATCCCTGAGTTATCAGCATTCTTTTCAGCACAAATCCAAAACACAGCCCCACACCCAGCATTGTGAAAAACAGTAACTCTACCCCAGGCAAATCCAACACACCATTCAATATACCGAATTTAAAAAAGGTAGAATCTGCCACAGGCCTATTGATTTGATGTACAACTGAATGCATTTCTTATAAGCTAATTTGATACCTTAAGTAAAAAACCAATATCCTAAATTACATATAGCTCCATTCTACAAGTAGGTTTGTTTTAACAGCTTCAATGAATGTTAAAGATTGCTATCAACAGTTTACAGTATGCATGAAGTATGTAAATATCTGTAATTTTCAAATGTTCAAATGCCTGTTTTCCTTTCAGTTATTTCAACACTAAAAGTCAGTAGCAGAAAACTCATAAAGCAAATGATAGATTGTGAGAAACTGGAACATTAATGGTTAATAACTCAAACCAATCAGGCAGTGCTTTGTCAGGGCTGGGTTTGCAGGCCTGGAGGGGGAACAGGACAGTTTTTGGGAGTGTGCTGTTGAAACCTCTGATTCTCATAAGAGCACTAACTACTGGTGGCTACAAGCTGAGTTTTGAGCCAGGTAAGGGAGAAGGCCAAAACAATCAGATACTGCAAGGTGGGATATTGCTTTTTATCATGCCCATCTCCTCTCTCACTGAACTGGATCCGCTGCAAAGCTCTGCCCCACCCTGCAGAAGGTACTGGGACAGTCACTGTAGGTCTGAGGGTATTTGTCCCTTTTGATGGAGCAAAATTGGCTCAGCTACACTGACATGAGAGGCAGCTGCCTTATCTCAGAAGGAATCATAAATAACCGAAGGCATTAAGTACCCCCAGAGTCATTTCTGGGGCCTTCCACCAGAGGACTTTTGGATTTTTGCGCAAAACCCAAAATGTTGCAGCAGATCTGCAGTGCTGCAGCAGACAGTGCAAAACTGCTCCACCAGGGGAGGCACCTGGGTGTTCTCACATAAATCTGAGCTTTATTAACCCATTGAACTTTGTGTTCTGTGTGCTTTCACTCGCCCTCAACAGATCAAGACTGTGACAATCACTTTGATCACTTTGGACATTGAAATTGCAGCAATCAAGTCTCACTGCTGGGTCCTCAGGCAATATCTTTCTTCTCTTTTCCTTTCTTTCTCTTTCTTTCTTTTCTTTATACATTTTCTAAAGTATTATTTTTGTATTGATGTAGTACTATTATTAATAATAAAATGGTTACATAATAATTTCCATTGGGAACGACTTGTTCTAAAATAAACTCTTCATACATGCATATATATATATGTATATATGCACATCTATGAAAATATTTTAATATGATAATTCAGTGTCATTTCTTTCTAGTTCTCCCCAAGTGATCTATTAACAAGAACCTGAGTTACCCCTTCAGGAGAGGGTCATAATAGATGGTTTCAAAGTAGAACTGAGAAGCTGTGGTGAGAAGGTTCCTGATGGATCCCTCCAGGAGGTTAATAGAGAAATGCAGTTTCTGAGATCCAGCCTAGCTAATTTCCCTAATCAGTCTCCTGATTTCATTATTTTTACAGGCAATTATCTCAGATATTTCTAGAAGAAAACACTCTTAAGATAAATATAAGTACTTTAATTAAAACAAAATAAAAAGCGAAGCATAACACTGATGTTAGCTTTAAGACTTCTGATATATTTCAAACATAAACAAAGAACTTAAAAATCTTACATTAAAAGGAATCAAAGATCATCTTACTTCAGATTCTGAAGGGGTTAAAATTTTAAAATTAAAAAACAGCAAAGAAACAAAATAAAAAAAAGGATAATGCATTTATTTTGTTTTAAATCTACCTTCACAATGAAGGTCTTCTAAAGAGATTTTGCATTTTGCATTATGAAATGTTTTCTACCAACATTTCCTTTTACAAAATGTTTATTTAACTTCTTTGATGAGAGTGCTCAGGTTTTTTGCTTCTAAAAAAGCCTGTTTAATCCTCTAAGTTTAATTTTATATACACAAACTTCTAATATATTTAAAATAATATAGAGAAAATTATGGAAAAGGTTGGAAATGTACTTCATAATTACAAAAAAGAGTGAAGAGTGAAGAAGATTTATTTTACTACGTCTTCCCCTTTTATGAATACATTCTATTCTGTCTCCACGTTTTGATAAAATACTACTGAATTATATAATCCATGTTTTTAAATCACATTTCAGTGTTACTATTCCAGCTTGTCCCCTATCCATAAAATGTTCAATTATTTCTTTTATATTTTTTCTTGCAGCAGATTTTTTAAAAATTATAATGGCCCTTTATAGTATGAAATAACATTAGCATTTCACAGTTTGAGCAGCTTTGAGAATTTCTTGAGCTTTACTAAATTACTCATTCATTGTCCTGGATGGTTAATATAAAATTTTCCAGTAACTATTTTAAAGCATGCAAAATCAAAAATCCATTTAAGAAAACCAAAGTTTTTACAATAGAAGAGGACTTCTCATGATTTTTTTGTTGCTGTTTTTAAAATGAATTATAAGAATTGAGGGTTATGTCAGATTATTTTGAAGAAAATCCAGATCAAGACTTCTAGAAACACACTGACACTAATAATTATAAAAGCAATTAAATATTTAATTTGTTATTTCACTTCTGAAAATGCCAAGCTCTATTAAACCACTATAAAGACAGATTACATCATGCTTTTAAACTTATGTGCTTTCAACTGGGGGTTGTTAGCTTTTTGTCAATAAAAAAACTTAGACAAAAATTTTCACTAAATTTTATCCATTATCTCCTTTATAGTAATCAATATTCACATATTATTTAAAGAAAATTTTTAGATGGTTTGTGCAAAATAGATAGGAAATATTATACCTTAAATAGAAGTCAATATTTTTATTTAACTGAAACTGGGTTCCACTGTAACCTATTAGACTTTTCAAAGGGTAAGAAGCTTGGATTGTGCAAACTTCCAGTGGTATCTGTTCTAATCTGTGCCTTCTTTTAACTATAAACAGCCTCATGAAAATATTGCCAATTAGAGGGCTTGAGAAAGAAGTAAAACATACCCAAAACTGATGGAGAGAAAAGAATATCAACTAAACTGACACATTGGAGGGTTTATTTTCAAAGATTTTGCATACATGTTCTGGCGCCATTAACTCCCTTTGTAATTCATTGTGGAGAGTCAACCATTGAAAAGAAAATTGTTTCTTCCTACTCAGGTGGTGTTTGCATTAAATTACTGTTAGCACAGAATAAAAAAAAGAGCTTTGTTACAAGCCACAAGCTCCAAACAAAGCTGGAAAATTAAAAAAAGCAGTGTGAAGTGGAATGTGTTTACTCATCCCTAAGGGTTGCAAAGTCACCCTACAGACTGAATGATTATTTACAAATAGATTTTGACAGGTAATTTCACTAAATACTCCACCCCCATTTTAACTTTTTGGGTCCAGTCCTATATCCAATGAAATCACCTGGCAGTTTGCAGTTGATTACCACAGCAATGTGGTTCACTGGCTTCTGAGAGCAAGGGAAAGTAAGCAGATTTGGCAGCATTTCCAGTTGTTGAACATCACAGACAAGCCCTGGGAACATCAGTTCATGGTCTCACTTGTTCAGCTTCAACTGATATGGAATACACAATGGATTTGGGAGCATTGTCTGAGGCTGCCTATGTGTGAGTTAAACCTCTAGACTGCAAGAAAAATGAGGAAAAAAAAACCAATGGAAAGGCCACAGGAAATGTGTATCTGTGACTGTGGTCACAAGGGTTGTCAGGATGAGAGAGAGACGAGGATGTTGACTTCATGATTAGAAGGCTAGGTTTATTATTTTATGATATATATATATAATATTATGACTATACTAAGAAAGAAATAGAAAAGAAAAGACTTCTAAAGGCTTCTTCAGAAGCTGGCTATGCTAAGAATAGAATAGAAAGAATGAATAACAAAGGTCTGTGTCTCAGCAGAGAGCAAGAGCCAGCTCTGCCATGAGTGGCCAGTAAATCTAAACATCTACAGAAGACCAATCACAGATCCACCTGTTGCATTCCACAGCAGCAGATAACAATTGTTTACATTTGTTGCTGACACTTCTCAGCTTCAGCAGGAAAAATCCTAAGAAAGGATTTTTCACAAAAGGTGTCTGTGACATGTATCCATGTAGCAGCTTCAATAAACCAATGCAAATGGCAGGAGAAAACGGACATTGAAAATATATCAGAGGAAGGAAGCACATCCTGCCTCCTTTCCTGGCTTCTGGGCTGTGTCATGTCTGCCTCCTCCTCACTGAGTTTCCATGATGATTTGATGGACTTCTACATTTCCAATTACATCCTGTTCCAGGCCAGTTGTCCTGAATTACACGGTGGTGGCCGGGAGGCATCGCTGTCTCTGCCTAAGGGAGACCTTGGCGCTCAGTACCACACACAGCAATCCTCACACTCCTGCTGCAGTGCATGGAAAAGGATTTACATTTCTATGGATTTGCTCTTACTACCTGCTGTCTCCTCTTCAGCTATGTAAAAGCTAGGGCACAGGTTTTGGTCTGAAATGTGTCTTTTGTCTGGAAAGTTTCTGAATGTGAAGGAAAGAGAAAAAAAAAGCAATTGAAACAGGCTAGAACCGTCCAAGAGGGAGAATGAGATCCTGGATCTTTAAAAAAGTTAGTATTTTCTTTTATGTCCTCTAATTAACAGTGAAATTCTGCACTCATAGTCCAACCAAAATTCGATTGGACTCTATACTTAGTGGCTGTTAAATTACATCTATAATTAATATACAGAGAAAATATGAATAAGATTAAAAATGTCAGCATTTGTTTGAAGTGGCAGAAAATTTAACATGCATTTAAAATTACATTTCTATCCCATTTTATTGTAAAGCTCTTTGTTTTATTAAATTATATCTTGAGGCTATATTGAGAGACATATCCTGATTTCACAAGCTTTGACACTAGAACTTGTCTAAAGATTGAAGAGCAAACACTGAATACTTGTTTCTATATAATTTACAGCTTTCAAAGGAATTGTTTGCTTTTTCTGTACTAAATAATTGGAAGGAATACTTTGGTTTAATTTAGTCACCATGTTTAATACCCATTAACAACACCCCTGATGGAATGGTATCCAGATTCCCCCTATTATTTGAATAAAGTAAGATTTCAAATTTAATTTTTTTAAAGCATAAGAAAAAGTATGTTAGTTCAGAAATTCCGCTATTTGAATAGTTTTTTGTGATGGTTTGCTGTAGAAGAACTTTGACATGAATATCCACCACAATCTTTTGATTTCATGCAGTCCTTGCAATGCAGAGTAACAGACATTAAATGTTCATTAGCAAAAATATTTTTCATCCTGTGGTTGGCCATTGGAAGAGGCTCCTAAAGGAAGTGGTCATAGCACCAAACACGGCGGACTTCAAGAAGTATTTGCACAATACTGTCAGGCACATGGTGGGATTTTAGGCCAGGTGTTGGATTTAGATGATCCTTGTGAGTCCCTTCCACCCCAGGATAGTCTATGATTCCATGATTATTTATTGTAATCCAAAGTACATAAATGAAAAATTTCTAACCATTGCAGAAGGAGTTAACAGAGGTAGAGGTGGCTTTTCTCTCCTATTAGGATTATTATTATTACTATTGGCTGAAAAACTATAATCTTGTTTATATTCAAAGAAATTTACTACATAGTCTTATAAATTCCCTTCATTCGTCATTATTAATCATTAAAACATTAATTGCTGAAAAATTATCTTGCATTTTCTGCCAAAACCAAAAGTGCTGATATTATATGCAAAACTACTGGAAATTAATGTGTAAATGGATAATGACTCAGATCCTAGGTTAGACAATAAATTTTTATTCTGGTTGTAAACAAATATTATGACCCTTCCACTCAGCCTCTAAATAGAGCAAAATAGAAGTATCACTGACTTTCACTTCTGGGCAACACACAGCTCTAACTTTAACATTTAGGGATTTTATTCACTGCAGGTGACATTTTGATATCTAATTAAATTGTTCTTTAGAGAAAGAACATCATAAAGCTGGCTTCAAAAGACCATGAACCTTATTAGTTAAGTACTTGCTCTTTAAAAAGTGCATATTTTATGGCAGAAAAGTTCTGGGGGGTAAATTTTCACTATAAATGAATTTCAGATATGATTTTTCCAAACTGTTTAAAAGGCCGCAGACAGAAGATCATAGACTGTATCCAGTTTGTTTTCACAGTGCAATATCTCAGAACAAACAGCCATCTAAAAAATGCCATTTTCCTGATTAAATAATATATCTATTTAATTATACTCTACACTATCTTCACCTCATTACATACATATATATATATATATATGTATATATACATACATACATGCATACATACATACATACATATATTATATAACAGGATACCATTAAGTCTGTTTAAATAATCTATGAAATGCAGAAGACTACTGGTCTTCCATTTATTCACCCAGGAGAGTTCAGGCCATAGAAAAACTTTATTTATTCAAAAACTGTCAAAAAGAAAAGTATTTGTTCTAAGAGATATGAAAGATGAGGCACCAAGGGGAAGATTACATTACTGTCTGTCATTCATTGCCTTACAACCTCTCACTTGCTGTTGTTAAACCTGCAATCCAAATAAAGAGAGAATTGTATCATTTCTGCTATTGTCTAATAAAGTAATCACAAAAACACTCCTTAAATTTTCCAGAAGTAATTTAAATAAATTTTCAGATTTTTCAGATATTTTAGCAAAATCAGAAGTTAGTGTTTACTTTTCATACCTTTTGAACTCACACAGCATGCCCTCTCCCCATTTTTAATCTGTGCACTTTTTAATGTGAATGAGGCATTTTAATGTGAATTTATTGCATTCAGAGTGTTTTATTTCACTGCTCACCTGACATTCCCATGGGACATAAAAGAACTAGCAGGTACTTGTTATTAAAAAAAAAGAAAGAAAAGAAAAAAGAGAAGTTTGCTTTCTCTTTTTCTTTCTTGCTTTCTTGGTACTGAATCCAGAGTGGTAAATACCAGCCAATAACTTCTATTTTAGATAAATACAAAATAATAAAAGAACTCCAGTAGAAATCTATAGATAATTCAGATCCTTGATTTAAATGCAAATTTGGATCTAGGGATTATTTTGTGGCATAAATCCATCATAAAGCTGGCTCAAGGTCAGACTGGACAGTTGAGCAACCTGATCCAGCTGAAGATGTGACTGCTCACTGCAAGTGAGGTTGGACTATTGACCTTTAAAGGTTCCTTCATACCCAAACTCTTCTACTGTTCTATTTTAAAAGACTTCTGACCTGTACTGAGCAGAACCATATATCAAACACCTGGCTTCTGGCAGGTGCAGTAATAGATCAGAGCAATCTTCCTTCATTTTCTTTTATTAGGATCATGTGATGATCCTAATATACCATATCAGTACAAATGTCTTCTTCATTCATTTTAATTCATAAATGTTACTCTATTATACAATTATTTAGACAACTTCTCTCTTCTACTATTGTGCATTTGGCACTAACCTATTACTTAAATCTTCCCACTTTCTTCTGCATGCCTGCTCATTTTTCAGAATTCAATCTCTTTATCTAATTTAACAAGACTGTCCTGATTGTAAATCCTGTCTTCCAAAACAGCTGCTATCCTGCTTAGTCTGTGGATCAAAAGGAAAATTTGAAAACTGCAGCATGAGGTTTAAGGTTTTGCTAGGACCTACTGTTTTTCTCTTTTATTATATTATTTGTCGGTATTTTTTTTAATTTTCATCTTGTTTGGGGTTTGGAGTGTTTCTATTTTTCTAATATTCACCTGATTATTAGAGCAAATTGAAATACGTTATGACTATGGATAATTTTTTTTTTTCCTGTGGAGGATTCATTCTAATGAAGTAGCTCAGTTTGTCTCAAATGCACAAAATGAATTTTCCTCTTTATTACACACATGCTGTGACACTGTTGATCAAAGATCTGACAACATGGGCTAATCACAGTGAGATGTTCACTCAGAAAACATGTTACTTTTCATAGACACTGTATTTATGTTTACTCAGAAGCACCATAACCAGAAGGAAATGGACAGAAAAAAAAAAATCTGCCTCTTCCTAATCCCTCTAAAAAGTTCACCCTTAGTAGCTCCACCCTGGTTTTCTCAGCTGAACATACATTTTGCACTGATTTTTGTCTATTTTTAGAATAGACATACTGGGTCAAAAGTCTAATCCTGTGGTCTGCAGGATATAAATTAAAAGAGTGCAAGCAAGACGGAGTGTTTGTTACACTAAGATGTGACTTCAGCCACCCTGAGGCTTAGACCCTTCCTGAGCCAAATGGGATATCTTTGTGTTTAATAAGCTTTAATGGGTTCTACATCTATGAATTTGTCTATTTGGTTTTTTTCAAGCTCAGCGGTAAATTTTTCATGTGCTGTAGCAGCCAGTTCTGCAGTGATCAAAAAGGGCTGAAAGGTGGGAAATACACATTAAGGAGCAAATATGTGGGCTTAAAAGGGAGAACTGTATCCATCATCCACAAAAGGCCACCAAGATGGCCAGAGGAATGGAGCCCCTCTCCTAAGAGGGAAGGCTGAGAGAGTCTGAATTCTTCTGGAACACAGAAGGCTTCAGGGTGACCTAATTGTATCCTTCAGTACCTGAAGGGAGCCCACAGCAAAGATAGAGAGAGACCATTTGCAAGGGCCTGGATTGACAGGACAAGAGGGAATGGCTTCAAACTGTAGAGAAGAGCTTTAGATTAGATAGTAGGAAGAAATTCTTTCATGTGAGGGTGGTGAGACCCTGGCACAGGTTGCCCAGAGAAGCTGTGGATGCCCCATCCCTGGGAGTGTCCAAGGCCAGGCTGGATGGGGCTCTGAGCAACCTGGTCAAGGGGAAGGTGTCCATGCTCAGAGCAGACCCTTAATAGATCTTAATTCAATAATCATCATCATCATACTTGGCCAGCAGGTTCAAAAGATTTTAATGCAATGCAAAAGTTAACAGTCTAATTCTGCTATTGTAACTGAGGAGAGCAGGGGTTTGTATGCAAATGAGTATTACTTAATCAATATTAAAAAAAAGTGGAAGACATCATAATACTGTCATAAAGCAACACTAGAACTTTAGTGTCAACAGATCTCAAAACTAAATGGTAGTGCTAAAAGAGCAGTTAAAATTTATTTTGAGAAATATATATAACCTCTTATCCTCAAAATCCCCAAACATCAAAACAGTCTCTCAAAACTGCAATTACAACACTGCCTCATTCATCTTGTTTGAATCATTCTGCCCACTTAATTATATTTTGGAGGTATTCCCTCTGAGTGCCATTTTTCTGAACGTTTCCTGTTATCTCCATCTGGAGTTTGTTTACCAAAACTTGCTCCATTTCTCCCAGGCTTCACTAAAATGGATTAATGATGTTCATTACAACATATGATATTTGCAGGCTTTACCTTCCCTTCTGCATGGAGACAATAATGCAGAGCTTTTCCTCATGTTTCCTTTCAGTCTGCTCTTGCAGGTGTAAAGAAAACCAGTCACAAGCCGTTGCAAAAGAAGAAGTATAAGAAGATATTGCAAAAAACAATCTCCATTCATTCATTCATTTAAAAATATTTTTAATGACACATCTAAAAATATAAATATATATATTTGCATGAATTGTTACTCTTAGACTTACTCCTTGAAGCAGCCTAACTGGAATGAGTAAAATACATCATTATTTCTGTGTAACATTTCTACAACAGGAACAAGATTTTACTAGCCTAGAATTTAAGATGAGATCCTTCTTTCTTTGCTTGCACTTTTCTGCTGTAATGGTCTAACAGCAGTCTAAACAAATCCAAACAGCAAAAACTGATGAGGAATATTTTCTAAAATCTCCTTGTTAATTATTTTTTCTTTTTTTTTTTTTTTTCCTTATTGATCTGCTGAGTGAAAGCAGAGTTTGCTCTCTTACTGTTTATTCTAACTGTGGAACATACTTTCCATTACTTGGGTTAATACAGATATCATGCCTGTGTTTGGTCACCCTGTCCATATGAGGAATGTGGGGGAATGGAAAATGGAAGAAAAAATGTGGGAAGAAGAAAGAAATAGGCAAAGACTCCCTGAACTCTATATTTAAAAGCCTAAACACCCTAATCTCCATTAGAAAATGCAGGAATGGGTAAAAAGCTGTGAGTAGAAATCTGTCCCAAAAGTTGATTGAATAGCAGACCTTTCCCATGTCACTGTCTGAACTCAGCTATCTCCACAAACACAAGGCTTTTTTATGCACACAGGAACATATAAGGAAGAAAGAAAAAAACATTTTTCATGAGGTGCTTTATTCTGTCTCTCCTGATATCTAATGCTCTATCCCACAATCACATTTTGTAATTTTTGAGTATCTTTTTTTTTGGCATTATTAATAAAGAATTCCCATAAAATTATAAACAGCTGCAAGTCAAATTGTCAGGAAAAAGTAATATGCCATTATATTAGGATATTACCATATTTATCATGACTTTCCATGATAAATTGCACATCCATGGCACAAGCAAGGCAGTAATTATGTGTTTTGACAATATTTGTACGAGTTCCCACAACACACTGCACGTTGGTTACCAACAGAGGTACTAGCCTTCCCTCAAGTGCAATTGTAAAATAAATAAGCAAGCAAATAAACAAGAATTATCATGTGTCAGGATGTATCAGAATGTGTGCACTGGGCTATGTCTGGCTGCAAATCTTTACATGGGAAATATGACTGTGTTCATTAAAAAGTGCTGTGGGCAGTTTTAGTTTTTGTAGAAATTCTGCACCAGCTATATACAAATGGCTGTTTCCACCCTTTTCTCATAGTTTTCCCACCATGAAAATCACACTTCCCAGTGCCCACAGACCTTCTGAGGCTTTAGGCTTTACCCATGCCTAAAAACCACCCAGCTCCAGAGTAAAACACAGCATGATTTGTCAATATGCAGAGGTTTTTCAGTACATCCGGAATCCAAACCTCAGCTTATGTGCACTACAGGTCATGTTCCATCACTGCAAAAAGAGAACTGCACTTGCCTGAGGACTATAGAGCTAGAAGCACACAAAGTCAAGGACGTTGCACTGGAAATGTCCTGACACTTATAGTGCTTTTCCTTTAACTCAGTAGGATTTTCTGTATTTTAAGTGAAATAAAAGAAATTTCCAGGGACTCTGTTGTGTCATAGTCTATCAGAACGAAGGAATTTTTAAAGGCCAAAATCAGTCAAGCTTCTTAAAGTAATGAGCACTTTCTGGAAGGTGGCACAAAATGGCCTTCAGCAAAGCAGAGTTACTCAGGAAATAATAGATTGAACTCCAAACTACCTGAACATCAAATGAGAAAATGCAAAGCAGTGCAACTTGCAAAATATGAATGCAAGATAGGTCCTAATATCTCAGAACCATGGGCTATATATTTAATCTTTTCAGTTGGTATTAGGAAATGCTATTTGGAACTAACCAGAGCATGTAAAAACAATCATCTTGTGTTCTCATACTTCTTGGGCAGCCATAAGTGTGGGAGGGTTCCTGCAATGTTTCTACCTAATCCTGCTATTCATTTGTGGACCTGCCATCCAGGAATTTATCTAATCCCTCAAACCTGCTAATTACAACTCCCCTGACAATTTCCTGTGGCAGGAAACCTCACAACTTTATTTTCTGTTTTGTAAACTATCTGTCTCCAACCAGTCTCACTTATTTCACCAAGTGCTTCCTTGCTTTTGTGCTGTGGCTGTTGAAAAGGAAATCCACATGCAGTTCGTGTACTGCATCACGACTTCTCAAGCCCCTGTAACTTTCCTGTTTGGAGATTTCACTGTGCCTGCCCTGGTCATGTCAGGCTGAGCCAGTGTTTCACTTTACAGAACCCATATTACCACTTTCCCAGCAGGCTGCATTCTCCTGACCTCAGTTTTCTAAATTCCCATTCACTGTGCCATCTTAACTGTGGGAGCCAGGCTGGTCTGAGGCTCCCAGAACTCCCTAAAGCTCAGAAGTAGCAAGATTTACACAAAGGGCTTTGTAAGCCTATATAAAACAGAATAAATATATACTGTTTTCTGAACAGTCATATCTCCACAATCTAAAAAACAGATATCCATGGATATTTAGCAGGATTTGAGTATAAACTCCTATGCACTTCACTGAATGGGCATGAGCAGACCATGTGCTTAAAGGCGCCAAATATTGCCAGGGGAAGAAGCCCCACTTTAGTTAACATTCCCTTGACACAGCAACCAAGTACCAGGCTCCAGGAGTAAATTAATGAGAATTGCTACCTACAGTAGTCCCCCAACATTGTCTGTTATTTACTGTGCTTCAAAATTATTGTAGAGAAGTAATTCCAAGAAAATGTCAGAGTGTTTCTGTGGAAAAGTGCATTGAGTGAGGTTGAAGCCTCTGAGAATTTGACATCACAACAATAATTTTATACAGACTACTCACCAGATTCCATAATTCTTAATGATCTTGATTTTAATAAAATTTTTAAAAGTATTACCAGAAACAATGCCAGTCTAGCAGAGACAGGGCATTTGAAATACACTCTTTAAAAATCAGGCTGAAATGTTGCTCATGGTCTGTTAACTTGCATTCTGTCAGCAAATCCTAGCTTCACCTGAAAGGGGTTTCTGTGAATAAAACACCAAAGTAAATATGGGAACTTCCAGAAGCTTTACAAAGTAGGTTTTGCATCATCAGAAAAAGTTAAGTGTTTTAATCCATGATTCCTTCCTGGTCTATTACTAATGAAAGATTCATTAAATTATCTTCATAAAGGTCAAAATGCTAATTAGGAAATTTTCTTCAATGATATATCATAGAGGGGGACAAATTATTAGATCAGCTGTTTCTAGAGTTCAAATATCTATCTCTTCATCTTAAAAACATAATAAAATTCAAAATAAAAGTTGAATTTTGGGTATTAAATATTTCTTCTTTTTTAATTGGATAGAAAATTATCTTGAAAGGTTTGATTTTAAATTAATTAAATTTTAGATAAATTTATGTACAATTTTACATGTATGATTACTATTTCCTTATTAGCATCAATACAATACAAACAGTTATGAAATAATTTTAGCAATAACCTTAAAATCAATAAGTGTACTAATAATTTAAGATAAGAACATTTAAATGAAATGCATCTTTCTAAGCTAGGAAGAATTAAAATACAGCAATATTTGAAGAGCAAGGGAAAATATAACCTAATTTAAATGACAGGATATAATATCCCTGTTCAATCTGAATTTTAGAAATGAAGAATCTGCCAATAATTTATAGCTGTACTGATCCATCTATTTTCCTCACACACACAATAATTAAGAAAACACTTGTAATGCCTCAGGAAACTGAAATGCCTGCATTTCTTATTCTTATTGACACAGTACTTTAAATGTAAGTTAGTCAGATATATTGAAGATGTGTATTATTGCACAAAAACTAATCTTGAATTCCAAAATTGCAGAACACACATAGTAAACACCATAAACATCTCTGGCTTAATTACAACAGCATTTAATACAAGCTTTTATTATAACAGCATTTTAGTAAAATGACAGGGAAGCAGAGTTAAGTTTTTATACTGATGGTTCCCATCTCACCTTCAGGATCAAAACTGAGCTATTCATTATCACTAGAAAATTGCCACAAGCTATGAGGGTGTCATTCACTTAATGTGCTGCTGATGACAGACAGTGTGAAAAAAAGCTTCCCAAAAAGTTTTTATAATTAGTACAGGATTAAAATGTCCAGACATGTTAAATATAAAAAGAAGTACCCAAACCTTAAAGTCAAATTATTATGTAGCCTGGACTCCGCAATCATAGGCTCATCTATCATCAGCTGAGAATTTACTCAAGTTCTCATTTTTCATTTCTCCCAGGTATGATGATATGTCCAGGCATTAATTCAGTTGATAATGAAAGATAATTAATTCATGTTTCTTAATAATTGCAGGATACAGAGTCAAAAGACATATTCATACAGACTTCATAGGTTTGGTCTTTTATGTAGGTATAGAAAACATTAAAATTTTGCAACAATTTTATTGAAGGCATACATGTTTTCCCTGACACCAGAGACAAACGAAAAATGTAAAAATTTAATGAAACCTCCTTGTAATTTTTTTTTTAATGGAGTTATGTTGGTTAATATCTGGTTTGGATCATGGGAAATGAAATGTGAGTATTTAGCCAATATATTCCTGGTCTTGTTTTCGAATCACAGAATCATTTAGGTAGGAAAATACCCTGAAATTCTTAGAGTCTAACCATTAACCGAGCAGAAGCAAGTCCACCACAAAACCACATCACCAAGCACCACATCTACAGGGCTTTAATTTCCAGTGCTTTGGTAAGTAAGGAATCTTGTAAGCAAATATTTCTACCTTGTCCTGAAACCATTGATTTATAGCAATTTCTCAAATGCATATCACCACTAAAAAGATTTGATCCCTAATAAAGAAAAGGCTTTAGCCTAAAGTCCAGTCACAGAGGAAATATCTACACTCAGCATCTAATATGGTGAGAATACATCTAGATTTAGTGTAGTTTTAGCATGTACAATGCATTTTATTTAATCTCTTTGTAGGCTGCAGCCCTGACAAAGAAAGATTATTATTTTAGCTGTTCATAAGAAGTGGCACACCCCACACTCTGATGAGGACAGCATGCAGCCTTGCTGCCTGTGAATGAAGTCCCAGCATTGCTATGACTTTGGCTCAGTTAATTGAAAAAAACCCAATACCATCAATATATATTGCATAAACTAAAGATAAGACTGTGTAATAGCTAAAGACTCCAGGGAAATTTGGAAAGTGTGAATAAATGTGCAGAAAATTGACTGCCAACAGCTGCTTGTAAGGACTCATCTGGTACCTGCATCAGAAGTAAAAACATACCAGTGCTTTGACTATTGTATTAGCCCAGAAATGATTGCTGTGTAAACAGAACATTTCCATATTCCTCCTTTTATAGAGTAAAAGTTTCCCAAAAAAAAAAGGTAGATAAGAGGTTAATCCTTTGGGATCTCTGCCCACAGCAAGGAGTAGGAGCCCCTTAAAAGTATTGCATGACAACCTATTATTTAACCTCTGAATCTGTGTCAACAAAACAGCATCAAACTTGATTAATTTCAAAAAAGTAACAGAACCTTTACACACCTTAAAATGTATAGATGCCATTTATTAGATACTCTGTGTAGTCTGAGACATAAAACTGATGGCAAGATGTAAACTCTCAAGCATTATATCAGAAGCCCAGTGCAAAGGCAGTTTTATGAACAGAGCATTGAGTAGAAGCACGTCACAGCTGTGCCAAACAAATGATCTCTGAAAAGATTTACAAATGCTGGAGTAAAAATGCAAAACGTGAAAAATAAAGACAGGCAAGCATTCTAGATGAAACAGGTTGTGCTAATTCCTCCTCACTTTTGCTGTAGCTACTCGTGTCTTTTCTAAGCCAAATGTGAGGTGCCACCAGTGTAATAGAACTTTCTATAAATAACTCATATTTCTATAACTTAAACCAAGTCTCTCCCCATGTTCTGTCAGAATGAATGTCTTGTGGCCTAGAAATTTAGTCTTTAATGCCTAGTGCTGTCTGACATCAATAGCAAATATCTGTTTAGTGGATGGAAGATATCAATATGATTTCATTTGAACCAATTCAAGGAAAGAATAGAGTCTAGTTTTGGTGGTTCTGAATCTTTTTGGACATCTTCTGAAAAAGAAACCAGAGACCAAAGCCATCCACTGATTGTGCAGGAGGTGTATGACAGGGTATATCCCTGGATTCTTTTTCAATGACCTCCTAAGCTGTACATCCATGATTTCTTTCCCCTGGAAATCAAAACACCATGGAAAACACTGTACATGTAAATATTCAGTGTAGCCACCAGACACATCACCATTACAGTTTTGGAGTCTGAGGACAGGTTTGCAGCCAGAAAATACCTCAAAAACCCTGTCTGCCAGGTTAAACTCAAAATTCAAGGATGGTAACAACTGTGAAACAAGACACTTAAATGCACTCAAGGAAAACTTGAAAATTACACTAAATCAGACAAAAAGTCTGTCCAGTACCATGTGCATCCTCAGTAAAACCTACAATGGGATGCCATAGGATGAACAAGAATAGGCAGGAATATCTAATGTTTCTGGTAAAAGTGTTCCTTGCCTCCAGCTATTTTCATTTTACGAAGTTCTTACAGACTAAGAGTAATCTTTCTGATGCAATAAGTCTTTTCAGATAACTCTTACACATATTTGTCCAATCTCACACACAATTTTTATCAATTTAATCATCCATGTTCCACTATTCTAATGAGTTGCACAGTCTTATTCTCTGTTATATGGAGTACCACATCTTGGGCGTTTTGCATCAACCCTGACTGGCGTGTTTTGAGTCTCACTGCCTGCATTGAAGGAAATGGGAACAATTAATCCCTATTTCCTAATGCCTCTCAGGATTTTGTATGCTCTGTAATACCTAGTTCTCTCTCTTATGCTGTAGCCATTCCAATATTTCTTCATACAGAAAAGGCTCTTTGTTCATGTATCTTTATCAGCTTTCACTGAACATTTTTCTGTTCAGTTACTCTCTTTTAGAGGTGAAGTATGCGAGATATGGAGAATTCTCACACTTTCATGTACAAGATATGGACAACCCAGGAATTCCACAGTGTATTAATAATGTTCTCTCTATTTCTTTTGATGAAGTCTCAGAAAGTCATAATATTTGATTTTCTCTTTTGTCTGCTCCTGTGCATTGAGCTGATATTTTCACAGGATTTTATTCCATATCATCAAGATCTTCTTTCTGAGTAGTAACAGGCAGCTTAAAGCTTTTCATAGCATTCACATGTAAAATTAGGACTGGTCATCCCCATGTGTATCACATTAAACACCCTGAATTTATCCTGCCATTTATTGTCCAGCTACTTGGTGCACCTATAAGGTGTCTTGACAATCTTTCATAGTCAGCACTTGTCCTTAGACTCTTTAATAACTTAATATCATCAGCAATTTTGGTCATTTTAGTACTCTGCCCTTTCTCTGACTATGAATGTGTTCCACCACAAACCCCCTTGGAACTCCTCAGTTATGAGCCTACCCCTTCTATCTGGTACATGAAAAATATGTAACAAACCAAGGTAAGATAAAGGGTGAATAGCAGAACAATATATATGTGGAAAGAAATGGTTAAATAAACCTAGAAAACATGACTTATGCTTCCATGGGAATTATTAGCTCTGCTTTTAAGGGTCTGAAAAGATGTCTATAAGTCATGAGTTCCTAGGGCTAAAAAGACTTCTGAAGTACATGTCAAAATGCAAAGACACTCCGTGTTGTTTCTGTGGCACTGGAAAAATCAAAAATCTCAGATACAGTCAGCACTTATGAGTTCTGTAAAAGTATAAGTGTTTTTGGTATAAAGTCTGGTACTTCTATTATACAGAAAATTTACAGCTCTTCTTATAGCTACCTAATCTTAATGCCTCATAAACAAATGCCCTAGAGCAAAAGTAAATTAGTAGCTATCGAGGTTGCCTAAACAGAGATGCTTGGAACTGATTGCATTAAATTAACTGTTTAATTGAATACATTTGCCTGATTGAGTAAAACGACAATTGTGTTAATGTTTTTTCTAATTGTGTTAGTTTGCACGGCTGGTTCACTGCCCTTTCTTAAGCTGATAGTAATCACTAATTTTGTTGCTTATGAGGCTGTGATAACAAGCAGATGAATTGACATTCACATTGCTGTCCACATAGATTGAGAAGTAAAATGGACCTCCTTCTATCCTTTTAACCTCAAAGCTAGGTGTATCCTATTAAAAAATGACATTGTCATCCTGCAATACCTGTGGGCATAGGAATGATAAGGAAAGGCTATGCAGGTTGCAGGGGAACAAATTTCACCCATTTTAAAGAGCTCAGAAAACCCTCCTACATCAGTGGAAGACATTTTCTCACTCTTCAGACTATCCTAATTTTTTTTTTCATTTTGTTTTATTTTATTTTATTTTATTTTATTTTATTCATTTTCCCTTGGGATGAAATCAAGAACTCTTAACAAATATTTGGGGAAAAAAAGTGGAGGGGGAGGTAAGGATGAAACTTCATGCAGCTGATTCTGTTTTTTCTCTGAGTCCTGATGAAACAGCAGAAGTCAAATCCTTCATCTTCACAGCAGGACCTAAACTGCATGTGTTGTCATACCTTAAGCATCTCATAAGCAATAAGTAACTCCTGGGTAGTTGACTAGTTTGCAGAGAGGAAAAAGAAATTCTTTTTCTCTCTCCCAGTGGAAAGAGTTCCACTCAGACAATTTAATCAGTGAGATTTGGTGTATTTCATGAAGTACATATTAATTAAGACAAAAATTTTTACTCCACAGTGCAGACAAAAGAATAACTACATCATACATGTAATACCAAAATTGAATTCTCTCTTCCTATGCTTATTTAATTAGCATACAGAGAAGAAGATTTGTTCCTTACCCCCTCTCTAGCCATCTTTTAAGAGACTCACTCACCTTTCTCTACTTCTTGCCCTGACAAGAAATTCTTTCCAAACTTCTGTTTGTAAAAGTTGCAGTTATGATACAAACAACAACAACAAAATCCTAAATTATATGCAATAAAAATGCTTTTTGTGAGAAAATTTCACACCAGCTCTCCTTTCACCTAACCTGTGCCAAATAAAATTGACATTCACAACAGCTTTATGCCTTTGCAGAAAAAACAAGATGATATCCATTTAGAAAGTTGCTGCCATCATACATTACCCAAAAAAAAGAGCTTATAATAGTTACTCCACATAATTAGGTAAATCCTGTTTCTGAATAAAAACTCAGACAAGCCAGTCCATAATCACACTGCAAATGTAGACACAAAAAACTTCTGAAGACAGGTATCTTGTTCTTAACAGTTCATGTTTATTAACATGGGATTTCTTTGTTTGTACTGCTCGTTTTTGTTGTGGAATAATGAATGTTTTTAATATATACATTGCCCTGTTTGTAAACCACAATTTCTGTAATAGTCTTTCTACTTCAACTGATTAAGTTACCTCCCACATTGGTGATGGAATTGATATACATTTATTGTACTGGGATTTTTCTGGCACTTAATGTTCTAAATAAATAAGCAATGTCAATAACTCATGCAACTACTGCAAAAGTACTATTAAAAGTGAGCCTGTTCCCTGCCTTAGTCTACAACATAGAACAAATGAAAAATGATTAAAATTATGCCCAAAGCAATGTCGACTACTTGTTCATCATGTGACAATGAAATCCTGTTTAAAATTTGAGGAGTTTAATGAAATACATTAGCATTTCAGCTGAAACCTCTCCCCAGCATTATTTCTGCAGTTCTCCTTTCCCTTGGTGACTCAGCTCTGGACCTGACACAGGAAGACACCTGGTTTTCACCTAGAGGGCACATTTTCTTAGTGAAACCCTACCTTTTACTTATTTATTTATATTTTTACTTCTGGAAAATCAGAATACTGTGCAAGAAAACTGACAGGTATTTATGACCCCACGCAAGACCAGAAGAAAAGGAAAAAAAACTCGACCAAAAACTCAATGACCACAAACATGCCTACTTCCATAATATTTCTATTTTAGAAGACTGCCCACACCTCAGCTTTACTCCAGCTGATGACACAGAAAATGACTAATCTTTTTCTCACATGTTTTTATCTTTCATTGTGTTTTCAGATTGGCAAGCCTTCCTAGTGAAATACTGACATATGACTTTTAATCTACCTTTAAATCTAGGAATATGGTGACTTAGTTTTAAATAATTTTTTTTTTTTTTTTTTTTCTTGCAGGGACCATGAAACATTCTTTTGCTTTAAGCTGAAGTACTATATGCATTCTGGATATCATAGTCATTTCAGTGTCTTGTGGTAAGTGTACAAAGACTAAGTACAAGGTGTTGAAAATGTCCAAATATTGCAGGAAAATCTCATCTAGGCAAATATATAAAGTGTTCAGTGTAATACAAAAAGAGACAGCAAGGCCATTCAAACATGTCTGTTAAACTCAACTTCTATTATCATCCTACCTTAGAATTTTTTAAAACTTCTTTCCCGCAAAATATTTAGAACTTTTTTTTAAACTTCTGCTTCATTTGTTCCAAATGTATAAAAAATTCTTTTTGTCAGCAAGGTATCAGACTGCAATGAAGGTTTTGTATTTGTACTGCATATAGAGGACAAAGGTGCAATGAGTTCCTGCAAAGAAATTCCAGAAAGGCATATTAAAAATATATAAGTACCTATATGCACGTGTATGTAAGTTTTTGTATACTCTGATTACCAATTTTGGGCTCAATTTCTCATCAATAATAGGGGGCTCAAATATAGGAAGTAAATGTTGTATTCTTTTGATTCTTTATGAGGGTAAGGCCACTCTAGCCCTAAAAAAACCCAAAGGAATTTCTTCTCAAAAATAATTTTAGAAGACTGTTTTTCTGCTCCCATGGTACCTCCTCAATTGGAGGCTGTCAGCCCAGGGAATATTACTAGCCTTTCTGGGATGGGTTTACGTTCTCTTCAAAATATCTGCAATTTTACATTGTTGGATGCAATCTGGACATGAAGACAGGTTGAGACAACCTGTCTGAGAGTCAGACAGGAATCCCAATATAGCACATAGACAATACAGCTATTCACAGTCCAGAGCAACTAATAAAGCTGAGCTACCAAAATCCTTCAGAAAGTAGCTCGTTCGTACATCTTTCTGTCAGTGCCAGCAAGCCTGAACAGAAATATAGATTCTCTGGCTTTATAGAGAAAGCAATACATTTTCTCAGTTACATCTTCCCAACATTTAAGACAAGGGACCATAATTTTGTTGGACAGCCTTTTCTGCCCACATTTTTCCATTGCATCTTTTTACTGGATAGTATTCACAATACCAAATTCTATATTTTGTTTCCTGATAACCCACAGTTTTGCAGCCTACATTGATAACAGTGATGCTAACATGACTGATAGCACTGAAAAGTCTCTGCAAATCTCTTTTTTCTAAAAAGAACTTTCATTTCTGCTGATAATGAGATAAGATAAAGTGACTCAAGTCTAGGGTGGGGGATAAGAATACATTCACAAAAGGATTAAGCCCAGCACCTTTGGGGTGGAGGCCACAGCCCCAGGTTTTTCTGCTGCCAGGCTCCCACAGATCCCTACACCAAGGCAGGGAAGGAGGAGAGGTTTTGGGTGCGTGGCATGGCCTCTGGCCAGATGCAGTGAACACCCATCCTCCACCAGGCAGACTGGCCCAGCTGTGGGGCCTCCCACCCCTGGAAGGCCACATCTGTGTGAGGGACAACTGAGGGGGTGTCATGGCTCATCAAAGGCCCCCCACCAAAGGGGTCCCCAGACCCTGCACTGTGTGTGATCCTACATGATCCAACAGATCTGCAGTCTTGCAAGGGACAGTGTCAAACTTGCCCCCCTGCCAGGAGGTACCTGTGTGTTCCCACCTGCCCAAATGTCTATTAATCCATGGGATTCTCTACTTTTCAGCAGGGACCCTCACCACCAAGAAGACAAGATGGAGGGAAGCAACCAGATATTGTTGGGACCCTTGTAAGGGTGATATGCTTGTACTTAATCTGTCTCTGTCACTCTTCCTGCTCCCTCCTTCCTTACCTTAATCCTCTTGTGAATGTATTCTTTTCCCCCAGCCCAGACTTGGGTCGCTTTATCAACTCTGTTAAATAGCAGACAAGATCCTCAGTCAGAAGCTCCATTCAGGGTGTGGTGGTCTTCCATGCACCTTTTGTTATACACCTTTGCTATGAGAGGCAAAAATCCTTCATAAAGATGTTTAAGCCATAAGCCATAACACGTCAGTCTCTGATAGATTCCAGTTTTCAGGCATGTTATCTATCAAAAATTACCTGCAGACTATACCAAAACATGGCTTACGTGATATATCATTATGCAGACATATATCTATGTAAATTTATTTTCTCATTTAGTTTTTGAGCACTCTCTAAGAATGTAATTCTGTTTTTCAGAAGGGAAATTATTCCAGAAAAAAAAAATCTGCAGAGTTATTATTATAATAAATAAATCATAGCTGTGTTCACTTCATGGGTTGAAAAAAAAAATACAAATACCATCTCTTTGTATTTTGTAAGCAACTGACCAAGAGCTATCAGTGACAAAACACCAGACTTACTACCAACCCTCACATAAAGTAATACTTAATCCCTAATCAATGAGCCATAAAATTGCTTGGCTGTTTCCAAAGTTATCTTAGTCTGCAGTTGTCTCACTACCCTTCCCTTTCTCTCTTTTCCCCTTTGCAGTCACTTGCATCTCTGATTCACTGATCACCTCTTCAGTCCTCTTCATTATCTCCTGCACTCCCCTGCTCATCATGGTCATCATTTCTTGTTCTTACAGACTTCCCTTTCAGAAGAGCAAGACCACAAATAGAAAATTTATCCAGAAATACTTCAAAACATTTAGAGAAGTTCTCCTGCTCTTCCTTTACCCCCACATGCTTCTCTGCTCAAAACCCCTTCTGTGCCCCATAAGTTGTTTTTTTTCAAACACCAACCCACCTGTATTTGTCTACAGTGACAAAGCATAAAAAACTGCAGTTGGTGAGTATGGCTTGCAAGGATTGCTGGTTTGCAAGAAATTTTAAAAGTTTACTTTGCTCCTAACACAGAGAAACATCTTTACTCAGGATGGCTTCTCATAGTCATGTGTTCTCTAAGCCCCACTCAGCTACTTGAGGAAATGAGCTAAAAAATACATGCAAAGAGTGCTATGCAAGTCTTGCTAGCACCTGTTGTGAAATCAAGAAACACAGAAGAAAAAGAATTATCTTTTAAAATGGAAAAGGTGAATTTGGCTTCAAACCGTAGTTATGCCACCGATTTTTATAAAGTACATTAAAAATGTGTGTAGTCAGAAAGATGCCATTGTTCTTTTGAACAGACGTACATGTCCACCTCAGGCAAAACTTGAGCATCAAAGCCAAGTCTACCTCACTGTTTAAGGTCACTCTACACAGAGATGAGATTCCTCTTAAGAGCTAAACCCAGCTGAGTCCTACATAGCAGCTTAGCTAATTTCAGTGACTGAAAGAGTTCATGCATTTGACATGATCTTGTCGTGGATTTGGAATTTATTCACACATTTCAAATTCTCTGGCCTTTATTACCCATTAGTGCAGTCAAACCTGGGGATATATACAACATAGATTTTTTCCTTTTCTATTCTGTAGTAGAACAGAGCACAGAGAACAAAAAATTTGCACTGAATCAGACAATTTTCAGAACTGGTGGTGAAGGGGAAAAATAAAAAGTAATACTTAATTAAGCTTTAGGCAATAATGTGTGTTCTTTTGGATTAACTTTCTTTACTCTTAAGCTGTCACAGTTTTTTACTGCTTGATGAGAGGTCCTTCCAAAAGTGAAAGGTGAAATACTTAATTTCCATATGTCAAAGTAATATATGTTTGTTTTTTTTTTTCTGTGAAAGTAACAGAATAGTGTATTTCACAACAGAGGAATCCTATGCTTAGAAAAACACCCTCCTCCTCCTCACTATTCCGGCTAAAGTGATGGATTGAATTGGCTCTGATTTTGAGATGCTAAATGGTTTTAAACATCCTACAACTCAAGTTTTCAGTTGTCTTACTATTTTTTAAAGGAAAAAGGAACCTGAAAGATGAAAAAAAAATCTCAACAACAAACTAAATAAACAGCCCCCCTATGATTCCTTGCCTAAGTTGTCAATGCACTTCTGAAGTCTGACCTCAGGTTGAGGTCACCAGAGGTGAAGGGTACCCTTTGGTTTTCCTTGTCTACCATTAACTCTTGTAATAAGAAAATCAGCTTTGCAAAGAGCCTGTCAAATTTGTCAGATTTGTAGTGCTATTTTTTAGCTTCCAGGCCTCTCTGGACTTTAAAGCAGAAGAACTGCCTAAGGTGTCTTCAAAATTCAGGTTTGCAGGTTTTTTCATCAGACAGACACACCACAAAGACTGTACAAATCTTTTTTTTTCTTTTTTAAGCAGAATTTATAGCTCTTGAAATGGAGCTTCATGTCTCATTCTCCTACTAAAAAAACAACTCAGCTATCTGAAAAGCAATCCAAAGCAGGCAGATCCTGCCTGCTTCCAAAAAAGATTGAATTTAGTGTGTTCTTGCTCCTATTTCCCCTCTGCTCCAGATAAACTTTGAGATATTGTCATATTGCTGTATTACCAGCCAGCCATGGTTCCACTAGTGCTGGGGATGCAGATAATTTTTGTAGCACAATGTACTACCTTTTTCAAATGAGCTAGAGGAAAACAAAACAAGTTTCTGAGCCCTAAGGTAGTTTTTAGCTTTTCAGTTGAAACTTTTCCTACAAACACTTCTTTATGATATTTAGGGTCCTTAAATATCTGGACCTTCTGCATTAAACAGAGTTTTAAGAATATCTGCGACAGACATCAGCTCGCAGACTGTTGAATGTTGCATTTATTTTTGGATCAAGGAAGTTTTAAATAAAGAATAAGTAGATTATCAGATGCTATATATTGAATCCTACAAATGTACCAGATGCTCTTTGTTTGGAGTTTCATTCTTCCTTCTCTGGGTTTCACATTTCATTTAATGTCCCATAATGTGTAGAAAGGTCTTTTGGTGAGACAATGCTTTCATATCTATAGAAAATTCTGTGTTGTCTTCAGAGTTGCCTGTGAACCTTCCTTTTCCTCAGTGGAATCAATTTACCAAGATTTGTCCCTTCCTTGCCATCCTCTCCTTCCCACAGTACTTCAGACTAAAATAATGACACAGTAAAAAATTGCAAGATAATAGCTTTCTGTAACAATCTCTCTAAGTAGTTTGGAGTTAGAAGCCTTTGGTTCAGTTGCTCTTCATGATAAAATCTATCCTCAGCTTTCCAAATTAATAGAGGCTGAATTCTTATGCATATATAATATCTGCTATCTAGTTAGGATTATCTAATTGTCCAGAGTGACTGAAATACCTCCCTTAGTCCTATCTGAAAAAAAATCTTCAAGGTAATTTATCATAATAATGCAAATCCATTGAAAATCTTTATTATAGATGAGTATAATTTCTTGCAATACATTGTGAGAGGATAGGTTGACAGATTACTCACAATTAAGATCTTACTTATCAATTCCCATTGCTCAGGCAAAGACCTCAGGCTCACACCCCATAGTAAGCTTTTTATCACATAAAACCAGATTACTATCTCAATATTAATCATTATCTCATGCTTTATATTTGCTGATTTATGCAATCAGAGTGCAGGATGCTAACCTAAAGGCCTACTGAACTTCCCTTTAGGATTTTATTGTTAGGTAAAGTATTGAAATATTTAATAACACCATCAATGCCTGGTTCTGTTTCTAAAAAATATCACAGCAACAATGTGTTACTTCTCAGTGTAATAAAAGGAATTTCATGAGCATTTGCTGTAAGTCAGGCAGGAGTTCAGGTCATCATTATTGGATTAAACCTGAAGGAGCTGTGGAAACAACGGTTTGCTGGTCCATAGACGGGACTGGAGGCACATAAAAGTTTTAGATGAGAACATTCAGAATTCCCATCTGCTATGGCACTTTATGCTGCTTTCTTCTGTTACTTTTATTCCTGTTTTATTTTCCAACTGTAGTAAGTGAGTCTGTGAGCTACTCATGACAGTGGAGTCAGGGTTCTTCTGAATACTCTTACTGGTCTTTTTAATTACATTAGCTTCAAACACAGGCACTCATCCTAGACATGTTATTCATGTATCACTCAAGGAAGGCTTAAAATTATTAACATACAGTCAGAGCTGTTATCAGTGAAGTGCTAAGGAGAACACTTCTGGGATCCACCAAGGTAACAACATCCCTAGCAGGCAGCAGGTTTGTTTTCTGACAGTCATCTGGTGTCAATGCTTTAGGAATGTTCTGGGACACTGCCAGACAAAAGAATTTAATGGGTTTACTCTGCTCTGCTAAGAAGCCTGCAAACTAGCTCAATATGCTGGAGGAAGGAAGTCAGAAAAGGTTCAGGATTAAAATAATCCTAGGCAGATGAATAAATTCATACACAGCTATTAAACCCACAGAGTTTGCTGAGGAAAGTCAGCAAGAAAAGAAAGCACATGCCACAGCACCCCATGGGATCATGCACAAAATTCTAAGCTTGTCATGTTCATTCTTATAATTGTAACACCTCAGGTATGATAGAGACTCATAAATATTGATATTTTAAAATCTGGGGTTGTTTTCCCTAATGTTAAATATATTGTCAAGACAGCTGTCAGTCACTAAGCCACTAGTCACATTTATCCCAAGGGATAAAGCACAGATTCCTAAAAATACTCATCACCTTGAGGAAGCAAACAATTGCTTTCGATAGGCAGGTGTTCAAGAAGTACAGGCTGCAGGAACAACTGCAAGATTTCACTCCAGTGAAAGGAAAAAAACACAGTTTAGACTGTAAAAGTGACAAGAAAAATAATGAAATGAAAACCAAAAAATATAGTTGGATTTCAGTGCTGTTTTTCCAATACACACTACCTGATAAGTACTTTCAGTTTCTTATCTGTGTTACATAATATTTGTGAAATTTAGTGAGGAAAAGGAAAAATGTACCACTAACCTTCATTATTGACATACCTATTAAAATAATACTAGTAAACAAAATGTAAATATAACATGTTCCCTTAAATTACACTTTATCAGCATCATTTTCAATTTAAGCATGGATTTCAAAAGATTCAGAATGCATGAAATTAAGTGCAGAATAATAAATTATGTTAAGAATTAACTGGAAGTTCTATGTTTGTGAGTGTGCATGTGTGAATTACTGTCACTCTATGAATGTTTCTCCCAATGATAAGCAAAGAAACTTCTTTGTCAATTAAAGAACACACATGGTAGCTGTCATCAGCTGCTACTTCTCTTCAAAATTCGTCTTGTAAATTTTGTTCTTTTTCCTTACTGAGAAAATATAATATTAGATCATTTACTGAACACAGAAAAAGATACATGAACATTGGAAATACAATTGGATAGGTTACATTTTTAGGAAAGAAATTAACAAAGTTAAAAAATCCTTGTTAATGGCAAATTCCTTGTCAGCAAACTGTGCTTAATTGTTAGATCAATAGTAAACATGCTCCTTTAGCATTTAGCAGTATGCTGTTGTATTGGTTATGATTTTGATTTTATGGTATGGGGCTGTGTTTTGGACTGGTGTGGAAACAGTGTTGATAGCACAGGGATGTTTCCATTATCACTGAGAAGTGTTTGCACAAAGCCAAAGCCATTTCTGTCTCTCAGACTGTTCTACCTGTGAATAGAACAGGGCTGGGGGTGTATTACATTAAAATCAACACGTTCTGTAGGGTTGGTGGTCAGAGACAGGGACAGCACACACACCCCAAAGCTCCACATGGCAAATAGGGTGGTTTATTGTTGAGAGCCATCTTATACAGGGAGTTCAAAGCTCCTGGGTCAAGACAGCTCATTGGTCTGATCTTTTACACGCCCCAGATCCTGGAGCAGTGACATGCTGTGGAGCTTAGGATGGAATGTGACTGGCTGAGGTTCCTGTCTTCCATTCCAGAGGCTGGTTTTATGGAGCTGGCTGGGCAGCCACATTGACTGCCCAGTAAAAGCCAGCCTGTACTGTCACATAATGTAACAACAGGGGTGCACAAGGCACTGGGAGGGGACACAGCTGGGACAGCTGACCCCAACTGACCAAAGGGATGTTCCAAACCATAGAGCATCGTGCTCAGAATATAAAATAGAAGGAAAGGGAGGTGCTCAGAGTGATGCTCTCTGTCTTCCCAAGTTGCATATAATGAAACCCTGCTCTCTTGGGAATGGTTGTAGAGCTGCTTACTGGGGGAAACAGAGAATGAAGTCCTTCTGTTAATATTGTGCATGGCTTTTTCTTTTCCTATTAAACTGTCTTTCTCCACACTCATGAGTTTTCTTCCTTTTACCCAACATGTCTCTTCCCCACTGAGTGGCTGGGTGGGGCTTAGCTGCAGTGAGGGTTTAAACCATAACTGCCCTCTAAAATAAGGATAATAAAAATTCAGACCATAGTTTAGTCAGCCTGGCAATCCAAGAGCTGGAAAGTTTGATATAGTTAGGGGGTTTCTCTCTCTCTCTCTTTTTTTCTTTTCTTTTCTCTAAAGCCCTGTAACCAGAAAAATCAGCAGCTGAGAAGCTTATTTAGAGGGCCAAGTGCTTAGTCTTTCAAGAACAGCAGGTGGAAAAGCAAAGTGTAAAGAAAGGAAGAAAATGTCGTTTTTTTGTGCTTTACCAGTCCCTAATATGAAGTATTTGGTCTGTCAAATTCCTCTGGGACTATAATACTTATTATATATCTGGAAATTTGAGGAAATACTTGACCAAAGTTTGTTCTTGTCCTCTTGTGTCATCTCAGATAATACAGGAATCAGAACCACACCAGGTCTTCTTTCCAGATATTCTGGGTTCAGGAGAAGAGATAGTCAATGGGGTAATGAAAATTAGAATTCTGACTCAGTTTTTTGGTCAGTTTGAGTAGTATTAAATTAAGTTTCCATAGGAATTTACTGAGGTAAGATTTAAGTAAGGTGTAGCTAATAGTTATATTTCTAGAGAAAGTCTTAAGGACCCTATTGTTTTGGCCAGATATATGCTAAAGCAAAACAGGAATTACACCTGTAAAGAGGAAATGGGATACTGAGTAAACTCTTTGGCCGAAATGATCCCTAGCACATGACAAATGTGCTAAGATGAAATGAGCAAGAACAAAATAGAGAACTAAGAGATAAAAGTGCTGTTAGGACTGGTAGAAAGTTTCAAGGCTGTATATCAGCACAAGTTATCCCAGAAAATATCTATATTGAGTTACTATATTTATGTTGGTTACACACACAAACACACACGCACATAAAAATGAACAAGAATGATGGGTACAAATTTCACTTCAGGAAGGAAGAATAGTCACAGACTATAACAAACTAGAAGGAAACTGTAAGTGTTCTCCTTTGATGTCCTAAATATACAATAGGCAAACTACATCTCCCTCAAGAGTAATTAAACATCGGTCAGCTTTTAATCTATTAGTTAGGTAAATTAAATGAGATAAAGTTTAACTGACTATAATTTGACTTGAGTTTCTGTCAGAAACTAAACAGTTTTTCTATCTCCTTTATCCTTCCCTCCATCTGTAGAAATGTTGATTTGAGAAAATTCAAGCCATTATAAAACATTTTGTGTTTTACAAACACATTTCCGGTTTTTTTCTGGTTTTATTTTCATTAATGGTCTTGTTCTCTTTTTATATTTTTAAAATTACAAGTCTAAATATTTTATTTTTTTAAATATTCAAAATAAAAAAATTATATCTGCAGCTGTTTTTAGCTTTGACAATTATTTGGTCTTCTTGAGATCTATTTTCCATCAAAAGTTACTGTTTATGGAATAGGATCACAGAAGGTCAGAGAAGATAATTGAACAGCCCTTGTGGCCTTATAAATATAATGAATATATGCCTTAAAGTTGAGAATTGTATAGCAAAAATATTCATAAACATAGAGACCAAAATATTTTGCAGACTATCAAATCTGACCCTCCAAACCTGATGAAAAGACCTGTATACTAAAAACATCACATTTGATTTGAAGAGCACCTGTGATAAAGAGCATGACTCTTTCTAATGAAAATCAGAATTAAAGAAGGAGT
This sequence comes from Setophaga petechia, assembly GCA_024362935.1. Lineage (NCBI taxonomy): Eukaryota > Metazoa > Chordata > Aves > Passeriformes > Parulidae > Setophaga > Setophaga petechia. The sequence continues at coordinate 12,977,029 of JANCRA010000013.1, forward strand.
ATCTCAACTGAGATGGATGATACAGGCTGTCTTAGACAGTGGTGATAAGTATAAGTTGTGCTGATGGGAAAAGGAAATCTATCAGAAGTGATTGGGAAAACTGACAGAGCTCAGAGGAAAAGAGGCAAAAAAATAAGATTTTAGATGTCTTTCACTTAGACATTACTGTTTTGAATTCTCTCTTATTAATTGAATCTGGTAAAAAAGACATGGATGTTAAACAAGCATTGTCTGAAGCTTGTTAGAAATTAAGAAAGTAAGAGGCAAGAAAGACCAAAACTCTTGCAAGAAAGAAGATCTTCTTGCCATAAATACATTGAAAACTCTGGTTTTGTGCTTTGAAATTTTGCACCAAATCTGTCTCCTAGAGCCAAGTGCATTGATATGCAATGTGTAGACATTGAGCTTGCTTTAGTCTTAGCATTCAGTGATGAATAATATCAGGGAAGTAAAGAGTATTTTCATATCTATATAAACTGGTCAAAATTCCACAATGTTTATGACTGTGCACTCATTGTGGGGTGAGTTGCACCCATTAATCATTTGAATTAATGGGAATAATTTTTCATTTAATTACCACAGAGTGGCAGCCCTTCTCAAGTTTATTAAAGACTCATCAAAATAGGGTCTAGAGCTACTGTATGGAGGCTCATGATCTCATCCTTTTCTTATCCTGAAGTTCTGGATGTTTCAAATATCTCACTTTAATATATATCTGAATTCCTGTCATGTACCACTCTGATGGAAGTGCTGCTGAGTGAGTTGAATGTCCTTATTTGTTTCAACAACAAAAAAAACTTTAACGATATATAACTGAGGTAAATGTGGTCAAAAATTATGTTCTGCATTGGGAAAGATGGGATGGTTACGTGCTGAAGAAATTTTTTCTCCTGCCTGAATTATTGGTTTGCATTCATGTCTTTGCCCTTTTTATTTTTTGTCAAACTTCAATTTTAGGTTTATGAAGTCATACATTTTGTATTTTTGGTATCACATCCATGAAAGAAAGGCAACATTTGCTGTCTTGTATTTGTGTATATTAAAGCTCTAAGGAGCACTCCCCACACAAATTCAAGTAACTGTGATTTAGAATTGTCACTGTAAACAGACATGCTCATAAACAGTAACTACATTTTAGTCCTACTGAGTGGAGTATAATATATGACTGTCATTAATAGACAGGAGCAAAACAGAGGATATTTATGTGTTTAAAATGTGCAACAGGACATCTACCACTTCTGAAATATCTATACAATATTTGTCTCAATTCTGTCACAAATCTGTCACAAACACCCAGAAAAGATCATAAAAACCAGCATGTGTTTATCATATCTGATATATTACTTACCATTGCTGCACAATTGAAATTTATGTAGGCCATACTTGGTATGGTTTCTTTCTGGCTACAATGGCTACTGAATGTTCAGTTCAGTGTCCAGAGAAACAGCACTGCTTCATCAAGATCAGCACTTCCTCACAGAGTTTTTACTTGTATTTGAAAGTCATTTCTAATCCATTACACTAGGGCCTAAGAGATCATAGATTACTCCTACCATGCCACATAATGTCTTGAAAAAGATTAAAACACTCAATTATTATTTTTGAAAAATCTTGACATTTTGCTAACTACCAGTTAGAACTCATTGAACTAATCTTTTAAGATATCTGAAGACCAAGTTAAAAAAAAGTAATTTCTTTTTCCTATCAAACATTTTAGAAAATATTATCAGATTTTTTAAAAAAATAAATATGTTGATAACATTTTAATGCCATTAGGGCTATTGCTGCTTTAACAGACCCAGATGACAGACTCGATTTTTCAGACACTTACTTTTTTAACATATTATAATTTTTATTAAGCTCCACTTGCTTAACCTCATCAAATTTCATTTTTAAAACAAGAAAAGCAGTTTGAAATGCTAGTGATAGGAGAAACATCTACCTACCAGAGGAATACTAGTAAAATTTCTTGATTAATTTTATCAAAATACAGGGAGTGCAACCTTACAGCCTGTTCTAGAACAACCTCTCCACTATGGCCATTTTTTGTAGACAGCATGAAAAGTGCATGGCCATTAACCACTCATTTAACAAAACTGCTGAAGGAAAGAAAATGACAGCAGGATTTGAGTAAGATTTTAAATTCTTCTATTTTCATCTTTGTAATTCTATCTCATGGTCTCTTTATATTTTCACCTTTTTTTCCCAATTACCTTTGACTTATTAACTCCTTAAACATCAAACAGTAGAATTGAAGAGCCAGAGGCATATGCTGTAAGCTTCCCCGGGTTATCTTTGTCCCATTGCATTACCAGAATTAATATAATATCATTCATCCCTTCCAGACTGCATTTTCTCCTGCTTCTGTGTATGAGAAATGAGGCATTTGGGCTTATGATGATTGAAATGTCCCAAGCTGACAGCAAAAATTACTTAAAATGACTGTCTCTCAAGCTCTCCTAACAGTGTCAGGTTATCATTATGATTCCAGGGATACTCATCACAGACAAACTTTGGTACTTGGTATTAAGACACAAGCATCTATGCTTCCATTTAAGTCTCCTGTGATTATTTTGGATGCAGTATTGAAAACGAAAATCTGCATCCACATTTAATATTTTTAAAAGGGGTAAATATGGCTGCTTGGGTTGTGCTAGTTAAACCCTTTAAAGTAGACAGATTGTAGTTGTCATGTAAAGAATAAGTGGGACTAGGGAAGAGACACTAGGGAACAGTTGGCACGGGGATATAAGGCTTTCTTTCACAAGTTAGTCACTATCCAAAAAGCTAGGAGGAAAAAATATGTGCAGCTGGTGGGGTTGGGGGTGGGGGTGGGAGGGAGCACAATGCAAATAAAACAAGTGATAATAATGAGAACAGTTTGCAGTTTCTCTTCTGGTTTTGCAAGAGTCACAATCTGAATTGTGGCTCGCTTTTCTGTCCCTTTTATGCCACCACTGTTCAGATGTTTAAAAATTAAAGATCCTTCATTTTGTGGAGTTTAAGTCCCACCTTTTCCCTGCTCCTCCCATCCTCCCTGCCACTGCTACCAGCTTTAAGATAGATAAACTTTAGCAAAAGCCTTTTACCCATTTGAAGAATTTTCACTGTTTTATGCCTTATACCACTTAATTTCCCCTACTTCTTATCTAACACTAAAACTGCTCCTTCCCTTTATTCCCAGGAGTTTCATGGGGATACATAACCTAGTTCTTCCCATTTAATTGCACATTAGGCCTTATTATCACCTACTATCATTGCTGTGGTGCCTCATATACTTTTAAAATTCCTATTAAATTAAGAAAATAGTATCTGTTAAGTCCGACTACCTTTCTCTCGTTCCATCCCAAAAAGGCACATATTTGTCTTTATGTGTGTTTTCCTAATGGGGAATACTAAGGTTGATGAGGGAAAAAAGCTGACTTCACATTAAAATTGAGTTAAAACCTGATAACTCAGCCTGCCCCTGGCACTCAAGAAAGAGGACTGTTTCTGCAGGCAGTTTTTCTGTGAAATTGCTGCCTGCCTTGTACACAAATCCAGACCCTGCCACATGCCTGTTGACAGCTTATTCTAAAACACCAATTCAAAAATGATGATCAGCAAGAGGCAGCCTCTTAATTGCCATTAGAATGAGTGGAGCATCCTCCTCCCAAATGACTTGGAAAGAAATATTCGACGGCAATAAATATGAGATAATGCACACCATTGTATTGAATTATAACTGCACACTCCCTCAGAGCAGGCAAGAGCAGGGTGCTCCTTGAAGAAAGGCAAACTTGGATCCTTGAAGGAAGGTAAAAATGGCAACCATGGTGGCAGTGCTCCCACAGCACGAGTGCCAGGCTGGCAGAGCCTGACAGGGACTGCTGTGGGTCCAGCAAGCACCAGGCAACAACAAGATAACAACCCAAATCCAGCATCAATCCAGGAAATACAGACACTACAGCCACAGGGCAGGAAGGCCACCTACAACACAGCCAGGGCAGGAATATGAGTAAATAGGGAGGGGCTGCTCCTCTGGGACAGCCACTGAAATCACCTGGCAACCCCTGAACACCAAGTGCTTTCTGATGCAAGGTGGAATTCAACTGCAGAAAACACTGCCACCAGACCTGATGGAGAATAAAGGAATATGTATGTTCAGAGCAGATTTAGATGAATTTGTGTATTTAAATCTTCCAGTAACTTTTATAATTGTGACGGTTGGATCACCTGAATTCCCAAATTGTTGATGGCTGAACTACAATACTGGAGTGAAGATCCACTGCTTACTTTTCCTGAAAACATTTACTGTTAGGAAAATGGTGCCTTGGTTTGGTCCTACATTTTCTTACAACAGTCTTTGCATTCTTTCAACAGAAATAATGCATGTCATAATGTTAAGAACATGAAAGACCTGAATACAAAATGAAGACATACACAAGGAATATGTATCAACAATTAAGTCAAGAAAGTAGATATAAAAAAGGAAGAAAGAAAAAAAAATCAATTTTAAAACTGTCTACCAAATCCTCAAAACCCTTAAGAAACATAGTCAAGTAATCTTTGTGTGAGAGGATTAAGGAGGATTTATGGTAAAAATTGATGAGGATAAACTGGAAAGATGATAAAAACTTTTCCTGGACAGTCTGGACAGAACAAAACTTAGGGTCAAATTTAAGTGCTCCTAGAATTGCCCGAAGTTTCACTAATTAGCTGTGACCTTCCACTAAATAGGAAACAAAAAACTCTGGAGTAGGAAACTTCATGGGCAAGATAATCAGGCAGAATCTGACTGGGGAAAGACTGACTGAAAGAAATGACCAAGCATCTGCAATAATGCTTTGAAAACAAAAACACATCAACCTTAATTGTTACAGTGCCACAGAAGGAAGATGAGCCAAAATGTATTGAGCAGCTCAGCAGAACATTAATGTCACTTGCAGGAAATATTCATAGTAAATTGATATTACAGCAAAGAAAATCTAAGAGAAATAAAGGTAAGAAAAGAATGTACAGGTGTCAGATAAAGGACATACTGAAGATGTTTTGAAGGGTCCTAGGAAGATATACTGAAGTGGAAAATGCTAATAATTATCAACTTGTATGATTCTTAAAAATCCTGTTATTCTTGCAGAAAGAGCACAGAGGAGAATGGTTCTCTATGGAACATGACTGAAGTAAATTACTCTGGTGGGTTAACCTTGGCTAGGAGATAAATAATAAATATCCACTCAGCCAGTCACTCACTTCACCCCTCAGTGGGATGTGGGCAGAGATAAAGACAGGGAGATCACATAACCAACTACCATTGAAGAAAAAGCAGATTTGCCTTGTGGAAAAAATACTTAGTATCATGCCAATAAAAATAAATTTTGCATTAAGGATTTGGGCAGTGTGGAACTACAACCTCCTTTCCACCTGCGCGTAGGGGGCAAGAAAGCAAGTCTATGTTAAACTGGCATATTTTGTCCACTCTCAAGCCAAAAACAATGTATTATTATAAAAAGTAAAACGTGCAACTATTCTTACTTGAGAGAACAAGACTGGAAGGAAATAGTGTGTAAAACCTTGGAACAGGAGTCAGAACTGTAAAGATCTGGATATTGAAGGCTAAACTTTCTTCCAGTTTCTGCCAAGCACTTCTAGAAAGCACAAGGTGCAGCTCTAAGGAGGCAGAACTATAATTTTGAATATTGCAAAAATTCCATTTGTCATCAATGTTTTGTAACAAATCTTCTGTAAATAAACACTCAGCATTTTGTAATCCACAGAACATCATAATGATGGGAAATAATCCAAAGGCAGAAAGAAGACAGATTCAGTAAATTATCTTTTATGAACAAGTTACATAAGTTTTGGACTGTAGAAATTCTTCAGACAAACCTTCCTGCTTTGTACTAAATATCTATATAAACCAAAAAATGGATAGAACAGGTAATAAAACTGAACATATATAAAAGATGCAGAAGCATATCCATTGCTAAATTTCTGTTATGAAAAAGACAGATGAAATGGCTTGGAAATATCCACAGAATAGAAGCATGAGTAGTCCTTATGACTCCAAATGCTGTAACAGGGAACCACCACTCTTCAGAGTGGTAAGGTTTAGAAGGGAGTGCTGGGGATCACAGGGAACATCACTCTGGTCAAGAACAGCCACCTGGAGTCAATTTCCCAGACTATATCCAGATGGCTTTTGAATGTCTCCAAGCGTGGAGACTCCACAGTCTTTCTGGTTGACCTCAAAGATATATAGAAAGCAAGATAGAAAGTTAGGAGTCAGATCAAAAAGAATGATAGCTTAAACTTTTGAAGAATTAATTTATTTGTTTTAAAAACCTGTGTTTGTTTCCTTTCATAGAATTCAAGGGGGAAAAAAAAGGGAAAAAAGAAAATTACAGTATTGTTTAAATTTTTAATTGATTAATTAGAATTATATCATGATGTCATTAAAATATTTGCATATCTATCTACATGGAGGGAGTACAAGACCTTGAATTTAGATATTACCTCTCTGGCTGAAGTTCAGAAGCATGATAGAATCTCACTGATTGTAAGACATTTTTGCATAGTAAAAAATCATTATTTTAAAAAACTTGAAGTAATTTATGGAGATTTAATATATTTTTAGATCAAATAGAAGAGGAAACAAAATCAACAGACTTCAAAGCTGAAGTTTTAATCCTTTTTATTTTAAAGCTTTGCCACTGAATTGAAAGAACATTATGAGATAGGTTTGTAATTAAATGGAGAAAATGCTGAATGTATATGTTGATGTAAAACAGCAAGATGCCGATAGCAAAGTACAAAATGCATTTCCCTAAATCTTCTTCTGTTTCTTTTTGTCTCCTAGAGACACACATTCTAGTTAACTTAAAGTTATTATTTCTCAACCTTTATGACATGCCTCTGGCACTGCGCAAGGTGATCAGGCAAATGCAGGTGCTCAGGGAAAGTTATGGGTGCTTTAGATCTTCCACTAATAGCAAGAAACACACCATTTTTATGTGTTCTATATTACATGATACAGTACTTGTCACAAGCTGAGGGGGAAATAATGGAATATTGGTGAAGAGGATTGTAAACATTCTTGAGTGACTTGCAGACAGGGTTTTGAGAAATACACAGATCATGCAAATTTTTATTTGGCCTTGTCTGTAGAACAAGAACAAAATCTCTTTTTAGATAACATGTGATAGAATTGGAGGCACCCCATGGAACATGCTTGAGATTTCTGCCCTGCTGTGGGAAAGATCAAAGCAGAGTGGTAAATCACACCTGCAGGAACCCCTGATGCACAGGTGAAAACAGCAGGTTTGCTCATCCTCCAGCATGGGCTGGAGCTTCTCCAGCAAGAGCTCTGTGGTGTCTGTGTGAGCAGGCTCACACTTGTGTGCTGCTGCCCAGCTACTGCTTCAGGGAAGAACCGCTTGGTAAGGCAATGAAAATAAGTTTATTCTTGGTATTTCATCTGTGCTTGTGCCTGCATCCTGCCTGTTCCTGCTAACACACTGACATTTAGCTTTTATACAGAATCATTAATGTTGGAAAAGACCTCCAAGATCATCAAGACCAACCTTTGACTGATCGTCCCCTTGCTAACTGGTCCATGAGACTGAGTGCCACATTCAGTCATTTATTGAACACCTCCAGGGATAGTGACTCCACCACCTTCCTGGGCAGCCTATTCCAGTGCTTGACAACCCCTTCCATGAATAAATTCTTCCTGATGTGCAGTCTGAATCTCCCCTGGAACAAGAGGCTGTTTCCTCTTGTCCTGTTGTTTGTTGCCAGGGAGAGCAGCCTGACCCCCATCTGCCTACAGCCTCCTTTCAGGGAGTTGTAGAGATAGATAAGGTCCCTCCTGAGCCTCCTTTTCTCCAGGCTAAACAATGCCAGCTGCTCCTCACCAGCCTTGTGCTCCAGACCCTACTCCACCTCTGTTGCCCTTCTCTGGACATGCCCCTTATCGTGGGCTGGGGATCTGTGAACAAATCACGAATGGAATGGGACTGCTGTGGAATCTTGAGCTGTTTTATTCTCCAGCTTTCATTACATGGTTATGGCAATGGGAAGATGCCAGCAACTCACATCTCAGGCAGCAAACCAAGAACTTTACGTTACAACTTTATAAATTTTTTGACCAATCACACAAAGCAAAAGCATGTTGACAGTAGTTCCATCCAACCACTATAAGCACACGTACCTTTGGTTTAAACAATGCTTGCTTATTTCAAATACAATACCTGCTTGTAAACCTTAAAATACAATGAACAGAGCTCCATTATTAAGCTTAGAACTTCCTAATATCTTTCTAGATATACATTTTTGCAGCTTAGGGAGTTATTCTAGATAAGTGTTGATACACAAACCATTGTTTTATTTGTCCTTGCTTTTCTACTTCTTACATAATTTTTATGCTGACCTATCTCATGGCTACTGCTTAGCTCTAATTACAGTTCTGCTGTCTCTGAGGCCTGTCTTTTGCAGCTTTCCCAAAACCCTCTGATTTTATAGATTCCCATACCCCTCAATGTCTTTCTTGCAGTGGGGGGCCCAAAACTGGACACATGATTAAAAATGTGGCTTCACCAGTACCAAGTACAAGGGGAAAATCATTTCTCTTGTCAAACACCACTAGCGAATACCCCACCCAAAGCTTTTGTTTTTTTCACATTGGGAATTCCTATTTCCTTGGGATATTCTGAAATGTTATAACCCTGAGGAAAGTAAACACAACAGAAGATACCTTAGACGATGCCTACAGAAGTGAAACACCACTTAAATTACAGATATGCACAGTTTGAATTTTTCTGTTCTTACATTAAGTGAACACTAATTTTGCTTACCCAAATAACCAGCTCCTTCATGCTTCATTAAATTCTGAGTCCTCTTTACTAAGTCATATTTTGCCAGCAAAGAGTATTGCAGTTTTTAATGGGAAGATATCAATGTCTTCACAATTTATTAAAAATGCTTTAGAGTCTCAATGGATTAAACCATACTTTATGCAGAAAAAAGGCAGTAATTCTTTACATTATCATCAAATCAACACTGCAGATTTGTGTTTCAAAAAGATCATGAGGAACTTGCAAAGATTGCAGAAAAAGCTTAAATCTCTAAGGAGTTCAAAATTGAGTTGAGTGAAAGTAAATGGATTCCCACCCATGGAATAAATTACATTAAATTCTATTGGCATATATGATTTGTGAAATCCTATCTTTTAGACATACCTGCATGCATACAAAGAAGCAAGGATCATGAGCAAGAAAATGTCCTCTTGATGGCATGACTGGCCCAGAAAACTGATCTGTCACCCAATGTAGCAAAAAGGTGTCTTTTCTCTGGACATGAAAGATGGGAAAGTGCTTGTTAAACCTAACCTGCATATTGCAAAGACCATCTTTTTTAAGTATAAGGAACAACAAACTGTGTATTTGAACATGGAAGTTCCCTGAGGCAAAGAAAACTTTTGGGTTTTTCATAGGAGACTGGTTTTCATAGGGCTCCCCTAGCCAGAAGCTGAGCCTTGTGGGCCCTGGTATGATGAGAGAATTTCCAACAGTGCCCCAGCCACCTGCAACTGCAAAATGAGAGGTGTGTCTCCACTTTTACACTGGGTCTCCTGCTGGCAAGCTGAGACCATCAGTGCCATGAGTTTGCAGAGAGATTCAGGGTGGGAGGGCACATCACAGATCCAGGGATGTGTGTCCCTTCTGCCTCCCTTCTCACCAAGACTTCCTACTTCTGTTTGTAAAGACTTCCTACTTCTGTTTTATGTTACTTCTGGAATTCCTGGGAAAGTTATCAACAAAAGAAGGTTTCATATAAAAATGAAAGGTAATTGGCCAGATTCACTCTATGGCTTACCAGAAAATTAAAGCACACAGAGAAATCAGACTAAATTCTACATTCAGTCATTCTAAAACTAAAATCATGTAAAATGATCTACACAGAGGCTGGAGTTGAAAAAAAGGTAAGGATGAGAAAGGGCAAGTACAAAAAGGGATGAGAGGGACCCTCACAAGGTTCAGGATAGATTCCCCTGCCAAACTTCTCTCCAGATTTGACCAACAACCTTATAACACAGATCTCTTATTCCTTCTGTAATAACATTTATCTTTTACCACTTTCTCTAAGACTAAAAGGATATTGTAAGAATATTTAAATAAAGACCATAGCTGAAAAATATTACTAATAGTACATGTCTTAAGTACTTATTGTGACAGAGTGCTTAGAAAGAACTGAAAATCCATATAAATTATGTAGATATAATAAAGAAAATGTGAGAGATTAATCTTTCCTCTTGGAAAAGTTAAAATTAAAAAAGAAGAAAATCAAGCTTACTAAGAAATTGTTGCAAAGAAAAAACTTCAAGGTGTCACTTAAAAAAGACAAAATTATTCTCCAGACTAAGAATTATTCTGGATTAAAAATCTTAATAAACTTCTTTAATGTATGCATACTCAGTTGATATAACTAAAATATCATAAGCCCCTTAAAAAGTTCTGTTTGTTTTTCATAGATATCTGCTAGCTGTTATTTATCAAATGTATTAAAAGTGAAGAGCTTGATTTTAAGCATGGAGCCCCAGAAATATTTTCTAATCTAATACTCAAGAGAGCTGAAGCAAGTGAAAGTTAAAGGTAGTGGAAATAGTCAACATATGCAACAATAATATGTTTGTCATTCTTTGTAAAGGAAGAGGTTTTGATTTAAATTCAAGTTGGTGAAACTCTAAGCAAACTAAAAGGAATGAAGGCTGCCTATAAAAAAAATCTTCCTGAGGTTTTTGAAAATATCATGAACAGGAATAAGATTGTAGAAACTACACTGTGCACTCACTGGAATAAATATACTTACAATATTCCTCTTTTTTTTTTTCTGATCTCAGCTGTAATTTCCCACAGCACCGTAAAGTCAGGAAATATAAAAAGTTATCAAGGAACTCTTTACAGTCCAGAATGTCAACAGTTGAGCATTACCAGGAGGGCAGTACCAAATAAACTCAACCTGTATCTACAGCTATCCTGAAAATATGCAATTTCATTTTGACCTTTATTCTATTTTCTTTGTCAAAACAACTGCATTTGTTCAAGAAGAGCAGATCTATCTTATGCAGACAGACATTTTTTCTTTTCTTTTTTTTTCCCACTCTATTCACATGATACAAGGTCTCTTCAGAAATTAGCATGAATTTCAGTCCTTTCATCAACAAATTAAAGTTTCTAATACATCTTTCTGTCTTGTGTTTCTGGAGTCAGAAGCAAAAAGCTTAAAAGCCATGGGTAATTAAGAATACCCTCATTTAGATAAAACTCCAACAAAATGTCTTCTGATCTGACAATAATATAGAGATGAGTAAGAGATATGACTTGACTTCTTCATCATTATTATTAGATATTTAAAGTTGTGTTTCACACAATTAAAAGTTATGTTCTCAGTAGAGGACAAACAGGACACATCTGGAGTTCACAGTGAATGATCTGGACTATTATCTATTACCAAGCAGCCCCATGGACAATAAAGATACCATATTTTTTCAGACATGATTTCAAATCAAATCAAGAATAGCAGTCATGCACCTGTGATAAGATGCATTTCTATTACAAGATTGGGATAATGAGTTCTCATCATCTATGAAAAGTCCCATTATCTGGTGACTAAACAGCCCATTATCAGTGAAATAAAAAATTTAAAAAATGAACTCATCTTAATTTAGCCTGAAAACATTATTGTCAAGCGTATTTTCAGGTAGAATTTCCTTTTAAGAAGTTTATAAAAGAAAACAAATTCTTTCATGAAATATAATAAGGAACAGTCGTAATAAACTCTAAAAGCTCCAAACAAGGTGTCAAAATAACTCACACTACTGAAAATCACCATATACAAAGTGGACATGAGAGGGCTGATTGAAACTGGTTATGCTCCTAAGCAACATGTTAAATCTCATTATCTTAATGGAAAATATGATTTGTTCAATTTCACTGCTCCGTTACTTCACTGTTCCCAGAACACCATCCCTCCTTACACTAGGGTTGCCATTGCAAGGAGTCAAGGAATAAAAACCAAGGCATTGCTTTGAGCAGGAAAAATTCTCCATGATCTTCATTCATTCTACAAACTCACTAATAAGGACTATGTAGCAAAAATTTCCTTAAGAATTTGAAAAATGTAATTTTCTAGTTTCTGAAATATTACAATTAAAACCAGAAAGCTACAATATAAGTGGACCTGGAAGGGGTAAACCCCTTTAATCTATATAACTGGAAATATTGTAACAAGAACAGAAATACTGGGGCAGTTAATATCCATCCTGCAAATCTTTCTGAGATTCTTTACTTTCACAAATCAAGCCATAGGTGAGGAAAATTGTGCTTACTACCTTGTGTGCCATTATTTCAAGTATATTTTATAGATAAACAGTGTTCATCTTGGTATGAGAACATTGCAATACAAAGAGTTGCAGAATCACAGAATACAGTCATGTCTGATGTGCCTGTGGGAGCTCTTCTTGTTCCTTTCACATTCAACACTAGCTGGTTTTTGGCTTTCCTAATCCCAATCCTGCAAATTCAGACAGTTTCTTTCCTCCTAGGTCTACATCTCTTGGATACAATTGAGAAATTTATGTTAATCATGTGCACATAGCAAATAAGAAAATTCAAGTAACATTTTGTTTTGACTGGTAACAGATTTGGGTTGGGGCTTTTTTTTATTGGTGGTTGGTTGGAGTTTTGGGAGGTTTATATTTGCTTGCTTTGGTTTTGGTTTTATTTAAGTCAGAAGCTGTGCGGACATATATCTCATGTATGAGCTTACATATATAATGACACTGAGTACAATTCCTGCCTGACCAATTTTTTTATAAATATATAAACAACTGTGTAAAGGTTCCCAATGAGCCTTCAATGACAGTAGTGCTGCTCACTATAAAATTTGGATGAAAAGAGAGCATTCGGTCTCTGTGACACAGAACAGTAACAATGCACAGCTCTTGGTGAGATGTCAAAAATGCTTGCAAAACATACAACAGGACATTATGTAATTGGAATTTCTTCCCACCAAGGCAAGACACCTAGAGATTTGAGCTTTGCAAAGAGAGTTACTTGCTCATAGCCAATAGTGATACTTTTTTTGTGGGTAGGAGGAACACACAGCACAGCAAACAGATAAAAATACTTGAAGGGGCAAAGTCATTTCCCATAGCTCATTTTTGTTTCATAAGAATGAACTTGTGGAAAATTTTCTACCACAGTTAGCCTGTCAATAGGATTCAGTCAGGAATGCCACAGTCTTTCTTCCTTATAAGGACATGTTATATTCCAGTAAGGAGCTTTTAGAAGGGTTGGACAACATCACCTCTTATACAATTTCTTTCTTGTTTTGTCATTGGTAATTTTAGTCTGGTGAGACTTGTGACTTCACACCTTTTTTGATATTCCTTACTGCTGAAAGTTTCCTGGAACCTTTCCAGTTTTCACACGTTTATTAATGGCATGCCTATTGATATAACAGCTGAAAATTCAAACACATTGCTTTGTGCCTGAGACAAAAGAAAACTAAAATGATATAGCATTAGACCCCTGAGGAATTTTGAACTTAGCATATAGGAAATGCATTACTCATCAACTATGGAGCTGTAATCTGGTGTTTCACCCATGAGAAAACTCCATTCCTGAACAGCCATCCTGTGCAATGACAGCTTGTGGCCCTGCTTGTGTGTGAGCCATGATTCCCAAACTCCCACTAAGTCCATGAGTCATTAGGAGCGCAAAAGCCAACACCACCAGCACCACTGAAGGAAGATATTTTTGCAAGGGTTTTGTGGCTCTCTCCAGTTATACAATGGGAGATTTTGATTTGTGAGAAAAGGACATGTTAGACTAACCCATCTGATAGGCAAGAGCTCCTGCAGAGTACTGAACTCAGGGGAGCCAAGACAGGCTGTGTGAGAGAGAAGAAAGCCTGGTCAGGCAGCTGCTCCTGGCCTTGCTGCTGCTCCCAGCTCCGATGGAGCTGCTTCAAGCAGTGTTGTTGACCTGGGAGTCACTGTTTCAAACAAGATGAAGTTACTCACTGCAGTACAAGACAGCCTGAAGTCAACGGGATCAGGAGTTTCTGCCTCACAGGGAGCAGCACGGCAGCTGTTTCTGGATCTGTCCGAGCCGCTGCAGCTGTCCAAGATGTACCTTTTCCTTAAAAATATATTAGCATAGTTTATCCAATCACAATTAAAATTTAAGCAGGTCTCACCTCAAAAATGTGGAATACAGGGTATAATCTGATCTCTCCCCACCAAAAGGTCCATGTCATGAATAATATTAGTGCCATTAATAAGTAAAAAGGACAATATATCAATAGTGTATGTATGATCTTAGCTCAGCTATTCCCATTTTTCTAAATAAGGAATAAAGAACAAGATGTTCTTATTATCATGCTTCTACTCATCATTCACTTATGCTATACATAGCATAATTAAGATTTACTAACCACTATACATGCACTAGTAATTGATATAGATGAAGTAACATACATTGCATATGTAATATTAATACTTGAAAAAGTTTTTGGTCTTCAGGGCTTGCAGAGAAAAGCCACTGTGAACTACAGCTAGATAAATGAACCACAGATTTACAGACTTTAAACACATCTTAATTTCTACACACACTTAAATGTAAGATATGGCCAAAGTTCAAGCATACTAGATCTAAACGTCCAGCAAATTGTTATTTTCCAATTATTCTACCACATCTTCAGTTACAATTTAAAACCATTCTGAGCTGACAGAATAAGACAAGTTCTTTTTGACTAACCTGCTCTTCTTTGGCAAAGTGACCAACCAAGAGGATGAGGAAAAGGCTGTGGATATCTGTCTGGGCTGTAGGAAAGCCCTTGGCATCATTTCCCACAGCATTCTCCTGGAGAAACTGGAAGCTCATGGCTTGCCAGGTGCACTCTACTCTAGATGAAACATCTGGCTGGGTGGCCAGGCCCAGGGAGTGGTGGTGAACAGAGATAAATCTAGTTTGCTGCTGGTCACAAGTGAGGCTCCCCAGAGCTCAATATTGGGACCACACTGTTAAATATTTTTATCAACAGCTTGAATGAGGGGATGAAGAACATCTCCAGTGAATTGCAGATGACGCCAAGCTGGGTGTGAGTGTTGATCTGCGGGAGGGTAGGAAGGTTCTGAGGGGGATGTGGAAAGGCTAAATCAATGGGCTGAGATCAATGGGCTGAGGTCAATGGGCTGAGGTTGGCCAACAAGGCCAAGGGCTGGGTTCTGCACTTAGATCCCCCCTGCACTGTGGGCAGCGTGTCTGGAAAGCTGCCAGGCAGGAAAAGTCCTTGTGACCTTGGTCAACAGCAGCTGAACAGGAGTCAGTGTGTGCCCAGGTGGCCAAGAAGGCCAGTGGCACCTGGCCTGTGCCAGCCGTGGTGTGACCCAAGGACCAGGGCAGGGATTGTCCCCGGTAATGGCCACAGGGGAGGCCACACCTTGCATCCTGTGTCCAGCTCTCAGCCCCACAAGACAGAAAGGACATTGAGGGGCTGGAGTGTGTCCAGAGAAGGGCAATGGAGCTGGGGAAGGGTCTGGAGTACAAGGCTGGTGAGGAGCAGCTGAGGGAGCTGGGGGGGGCTCAGCTGGAGAAAAACAGGCTTAGGGGGGACCTTATCACTCTCTAATCACAACTCCTGAAAGGAGGTTGCAGTCAGGTGAGGGTTGAGCTCTGCTCCCAAGGAAGAAAAGAGACTGTGCAAGAGGAAATGGCCTCAAGTTACACCAGAGGAGACTTAGACGGAGTATTGGGAAAATCTCTTCACTGAAACAGGGATCAAGTGTTGGAATTAGGTGCCAAGGGAAATGGGGGAATCACCATCATTGGAAATATTCAGAAACTGCCTAGATGTGGAACTTGGGGACATGCTTTAGTGGTGGAAACTACAGGGCTTGGTTGGACTTGATGATCTTGAAGGCCTCTTTTCCAGCCTTCTATGCTCATTTAATACCTTGGTGTTCTGATGTATTGAACTGTTGTGAAATGCTCAGCCATCACCAACATATTTGATTTTTAAGATGATAAAACCAAATAAAGCATCATTAGGTCTCTAACTATTACAACTAGTGTCAAAGTATCAAAGATTAAGTAAATATGTTTGATTTTAGGACAGGTCTCAGCTGATCAGTCTTTTGAGCCCCTATGTTAAAATTACATAAATGAGAAAAGCTTTAGAGGAGATGTATAAACTGGAAGGGGGAAAAAGTGGCGCTACTTTTCATACCTGAGGGTCCACTGTTTTCATACCTTCCAAATTAGACAGGATCAATCATATTCACTAGCTGGGAAAGAAATCTAGTATTCCTCCAGATGTGAAAGCTTGTTCAGCTTTCTGGTTAGAAAGAAGGCATTAATTATTCTATTGTTGTGTTTTCATCATTTACATTAGAGTATGGTGACCGCAAGGAAAAAGAGAGTTGCTGAAAATTGGTTTAGGCTTTTCAATGAGCATGCTAATCAGACCATTGCAGAAACTAAAATTCCTGATTTCATTGGACATTATCTGACCTGTTTTCACCCCAAACCAGGATGTGGTACACTAGTACAATATCAAATGAAGGGCAAACATTGCAGACAAAAAAGGACTGTGCCTTCAGACTGGAACTGTTTATAGATCTGTATCTAGGTTTAAAAGGATAGCACAGTCAACCACTCTCTCTTTTAGGTGATAGAAAATTCTCTTGTAATTATTCAGGTGAAATTTCTTTCAGATTAGACTATAAAGTGAGATCCTTATTAAAAGATTAAGGGAAAAGTTAAATTGTTTAAGAGCAACACATAATTAGAAAATTCAGCTTACCAAAATGACAGAAAAATGTTTGCTGAAAAGCTTGGCTTTTTCATAACATTTATATTAACATTTCAGTTTAGCCTCTTTTGAAAACCTATATATAAACTGATGTAGCCAGGGTGACTAATGAGATGCAAAGTTCATCATACCTTTTTAAGCAATATAAAAGGCTCTGTCTTTAAAAAAAGCATTACATAACAAATTACTTTTTAAAATAGTAGTATCATGAATCCTTTACAGACTTAATTTATGCTTCCTTTTAACAAATATTATTGCAGAACCTTAAATACAGAAACACATACTTCTTTTTAGTTTTTCCTTTTTTTCCCCCCTAGATTTTCTGCAAATAAGAGAAAAGAAAATTGGAGACAAAAAGTCCAGTCAAACCCACAGGACCTATCATGCATATTCCAGCATCTCCTGATGGATCATGAGTGGAGTCCTAGGCACATTTCACCTTGAACAAACCTGGGAACCTGCAGGAGCAGGTTCCACAGGCACCAGTTCCATAGGTAACTTCCAGAGGTACCACAACTAGAGAAGAATGAAGTCTGTGTTTTGCCAGTAGTTTTCACTGATATTTACTGACAGTACAAATTCTAAGTCAAGACCCAAGTCTAGTATTGCATTGACTACCCCAAAGCATTGACTGAGAGAAGAATACACCTGAAAGCCAGCCCTAGATTAAACTACAAAACAGACACAAGTGTTAAATCAGCACTAATTCTTACTGCTGATTGTGGCTCATAATACTATGAAATTGTAGCATTTTTGGCTTGCTCAATATCCCTAGATGAGCTACACATGCATGCCTGCATATTTCTGTACTTTATAGGTGTATATACACAAAACCACAGAGGACCTGCCTCTTCCCACAGTCTTGAACTAAATACCTGTTGTTCCTTGTGCACTGAAGGAGACCACCTTGAATGTGAAAAAAAATACAAAACCAGGTCTAAAGAAGATATTGCACTCTTAGCTTGCTGGAGATATATTCACACTTATAAAATACTATCCATAACTTTTTTAGTCATCTAGATTTCATGTAACACACAGAATTATGAACAAATGATATATATTAACTCCTTTATTCTATTAAATAAAAAAAAATCCCATTAAAAGTATATTTTATGAAGTCAAATTCTGATATAAAACTATGGCAAATGATAGTCAAGAGAGTTATCAATGAAATGCGTTTATGCAACTTATAAAATAGGATAATAATAATAATAACATGTTTCCAAAGACCTTCTCTGGCAAGACTTTTATAGAAGTTTGGAGTTTAAACCTTTGCTGAATATCAATACCACATAATCTGTGAAAAATTCTTGCTCATTGTAAGGTTTAAGGGCTATATGAAGTATTCTTTACTTACTGAACAGTTGCTAATACAAGGGAAAGTTAATGTTTTTTCCAAATTATCATTAGTCTCATATATTTCAATGAATTCAAACGGTAAAAATTCTCTTTTTTAAATGCTATTTTCAATTTTAATTTTTAAATTTCTCAATCATCCCAAATAGTAACATATATAGTTATTCTGAGAACAGACCATTCTAAATCAATAATTGCCAAAATGCTATTTTATTGAAGAGTAGTTCAATAGGAATATTGATTTTAAGGAATGATTCAGATTTCACAAAGCTGTATCATAAAGTATTTTTAAAAGCCTACCTTCAGCTTTTCCTTCCATTATGAATGGTTCAAGGTTACTTTTAAACATCTGGAAAATACTTTAAGACCTTAAATGTTTTGTGGTATTTTTCAGAGAATGTGTATCAAGAATCCTGCTACCAAAATCACATTAGTTTTACACTGGCATAAGAGTTAAGAAAAATCAGGGTTAAGCTCCATAGGTTTTTTTGAGGGTTGTTCTTTTTGTTTTTTTGTTTTTTTGGTTTTTTTTTAAGTGATTCTGCTACATTTCATTTTATGATTGACAGTATAGAGAAAAAGAGAATAAGAAAGAAGAGATTTTTAAAGTAATTTGCAATATATGGTGAAAAATGCTGACTACTTTTCTTGAGCAGGAGTGTGAGAGTTCAATACTAGTTTTTGAGGGAGGAGGGGTTAAGCTTAGGAGAAGAGTTTCTTTTGATTGCACTATTCTTCTGGGCTATCAATCCTGAATTGCACTTTTGATAAGGCCATGCCTTAAGAAATAAATAAAGCATACCCAAAGTCACAGCCTGCAATTATGCTCAGAAATAATAATACCAACTCCTGATACCTTTTTTTCTCTCTAAAACAAAATAATTCAAGAGAGTACACTTGGAAAACTTGCCATCTTGTCATGTCATGTGAAAATACTCATCCCTGAATACTGTGTGGAGATTGGAAAACTTGTTGCAACGTTGACTGGGTTACTTGCAACCAGTTTTGGGTTACATCCATTATTTAGTTTCCACTGTAATGAATCACAGTTTTAGTTGACTTTAAGGGTGATCTCTAGCTACAATGAATATAAAGGCCAAAGGTAGGTCTAGAAAAGACTTTTATTTGTATCAGATTGATTTTACCAAACTAGTTCTTATTCAGTGTCCTGAAGTCACTGATGCATTTCAAACTCTTTGCTAACCAAATTTAAAAACCTTAAAAGCATGAGGTTTAACAGAAGGTCTATCTACCTGACCAAAAGTGAGCAGCAAGGAGGAAAAATGCTTTGTTTTATTCCTCAGAGGACCAAGTACTTTGTGAGATTCCTTCCTGCTGCCCAGGAAGGACTGTGTAATGTGGCTCCTGGAAAAACCTTGTTTGTTTCTGTCAATACCACACAGACCCCTGAGCCTCCAGCTGATTGTGTGAACACTGCTATCATCTAACATCCAAAAGAAGGAAGAGGACAGGCAGGAAAAAGAAGAATCAATAGCTTCCTTATTACTCTGGCATCCTTATCACTCTTTCCCACTAATCTGCATCCTCACATCTCCTCAATTTACCAAGCTGACTCATCATTCTTTCCTCTCCTAAGTTTAACAGGCAGATATTTTTATACTATGTATTAACTACTTTCCCCTTTTTAACTTCTTACTCCAGAATTCTTCCTGACTTTTGCCTTCTTGGTTTACCTGTTTCCCCCAGGATTCACCAGGTCTTTTCTGCCTCTTCTACCTACTGTAGGCTGACTGCCTCCTCATCTGTAACCCATTTGCATCTGCTTAAAAACTTCTGTTTTATAATAGGGCCATGCTTACAGCTTACTAAGCTTGTGCACATACAGCACATGTTTATTTTATCACCTTATGCAGACCAGCACCAGCCAGGGTAGTCTCTCCCCTTCCTCCCTAGTGAGAAATGAGCCTCCTATCAATTCATGTGAACATCTTTCCCATTTTGAATCCTCTACATCTTCTCATTTACGGTTTGTCCAAATAGACTTTGCTCTTACAAAGGCGGGGTGAAAGGGGGAAAATATACCAGTGAAGATGCACAAAAACTGAGGGAAAAGCAAAGTCAAACAAAAAAAAAACATGCAAAATCCGTTGTCAGGAATTGCTACTGTGCCTCAGACTAACAGCACTCTCGCTGTTCTGTCTTCTGTGCTAACAGAACAGCCCCTGTTGATTCATATTTCTGTCCATTTAATGTAATGGTCTACTTAATCCCATTGGTGTAGTGAAGTCATTCCATATATTTATCTTCATCCTTTCTTACTTTCCCTGCCCACTTTGTTTTTCCCAATGAGGAGATGCCACAGTTTCATGCCAGACAGCAGCCAAGCCCCACATATCCACTCCCTCCAAGGGGGATCAGATTGAGAACTGGAAGGTAGAAGCAGGAAAACACATGGGTTGAGATAAACACAGTTTAATAGGGAAAATAAAAGCTGCCCATGCAAGCAAATCAAATCAAGGAACTAATTCACTCCTTCCCAAGGGCAGGCAGGTATTCAGCATCCCCAGAACGGAGAGAGGAGAGCAGGGCCCTATTGTGCAGAATTGGTTACTAGGGAAGACAAATGTCATCACTCCAACCATTCTCCATTTTCCTTCTTTTTCTCTTCCCAGGTTTCTATACTGACTATGATGCCACGTGGTCTGGAATATCCCTTGGGGCAGTTTGGGTCACCTGTCCTGGCTGTATCCCCTCCCAAACTCCCGTGCACCCTCCCCAGTAGGTATGGTATTCTGCAGTATGAAAAGCAGAAAAGGCTTTGGCTCCATGCAATCCCTGCTCAGCAAGAACAAAACCATCTCTGTATTATCACCCCTGTGTTCACCCTGTTTGTTCCACCCCACAACAGCCACTGGCAAGAAAATTAACTCTACCCCAGCCAAAATCAGCACGGGAGGGTGAACAGCAGTGCCATCAGCCTCAAAGACACAGGTGCAGCAAAGACCTCAAGTGAGACATTTTGCTTTTTATATTCAGTGCTCCATTATTTCCTGCCTACCTTCCCTATTTATTTGATTTATTTTTTTTTTTTTCCTTGCTGGTAGCTGAATATTGAGTTCATGTTTTCATAGAATTTATTACCTCTGACTGAGATAATTTTCCTGACTGGCAGTGGCTAATTTGAAGCCTATCAAAGTAAATAGGGCAGTTTTGTCCACAAGCATTAATTTGTGTTTACTGGCACTAGATTTCATCTCTATCCTGTGTCTCGTCCACTCAGCATCCCGCTGAAACTCCTCACTGCTGGATTTGTGCTCTGCCCTGAATAACTGCAAACAATTTAGAAATTGTTGCCTTTTCTGGGAGGACTTTATATGTTTCCAAACATATGAAAAGGCATAAAATACTCTTCCCAGGTGTGACCTAAAGATAAACACCAGAAATTTCATTAGATTTCGAATTCAAATAGTCCTTTGCCAACTCAAATGTGATGCCTCCTAAGCTTCTGTTTGGGTCTTTATTTTTTTGCCAATATACGTAACAAATAATCCATTGAGAGATATAGCTAATAGCATATAATTTTAAACCTTTTTGTCTTGAAAAATAACTGATTTATGAAAACTATGGCAAGGTTAGCAAAAATTAAAATATTCTTGTTGATTATTATCTAAGTCATACATCAGTCATTGGAGCTACAGACTGAGTTTCAGAGAGAGCAGTTACAGAACGTTTTGTGAATTCATGATACATTTCCCTTTTTGCTTGTTTGCTTGCAACACAGAAACTTCCCCAGTGTTTTTATACTAAAATATTGTATTAATGGGCAAATTAGGAGGAAGAATGAAATTAAGGAATTATTCCTGAGTAACCTGGAAAGGATGCTAAGACAGAAAGGATTAAAGAGCTTCTGGGTAATCAAACCTGGCTTTATATATTTGTTTCATTACCATTTAACATTCACTAATACTGAGAATGCAATCCAAGGAGAGTTGTGCTATATGTCCACTTTCATTGGATAATTATTGTCTCTGAGCACTTTTCTTATTAGAATAAATAATGAATACCTGCATATTAAATTTTTAGCTTTGAAAAGTCTGATAGGACAATGTATATACATTAATATAATTTTGTCTTTTTAGTATCAGAACTTCTGGTGATGCTTACTCAGTATGTGGTACAGAAGATGGCAATGAAATAAATGGACCACGATACAAGTTACTTAAATTTTCTCTTGTAGTTTTTCTTGTTACTATATACAATATAAATACCTCTGTATGAGTCACCCAAACATTTTTCCAAGCCATCCCAGCTGCTAAGTTGATCTTCATGGCAGAATCAACATGTGAGTTTGCAACATAGACATTTCAGGTATTTCTTGGTTTCTGACTATAAATTAGCTCCCCCACCCTCCTATCTAAACTATCTTTAGATCCATTTTTAGCTACAAAAGGCATAACAACACATTTTACCTTGTATAAATAGATTAGTTTCCACAGTATGAGGTGAGGAATTGCATTAAAATCTATATAAAGAAGTTTGAAGAATGCTGCTGGAAGTTATAAGCAAACTTTCCAATAGTTGATAATCCCTTTTGAGAGAAATGAGGGTGGGCATTTTAGCCACTTAACAATCTAAAGTTTAGATTCCCAGTAAGGTATTTAGTTTTCTGCTGAGGTTTTTAGCTTTCCAGTTGCACCAGACTTTAAAGGTATTTAAACCCCAACAGTTTTGGTGACTGCATCTTGAATCATCATTTATGAACCCATTTGCAACGGATTATTTATTTCTTGAATGGTGAAAATGTCAGCTGGCAGTTCCTTACAGTCTGAGAACACATAAAAAGCAACACAAAACTCCAGTCCAGGACTACTAGCAACAAATTTTCAATATATGAATCACAACAGTGAAATTTTATGTTACACACTTATATTAAGACAACGTACTAAAATCACAGTGCTTGGATCAAAATAACTTTGAAAGGGCAGCATGAAGCAGGAATGTCTGAATGATAATATATCTGGAATATAGGAAGTCTTTAAAAATGTGTTGACACATTTTAAGGGGCACTTTCCCTCCCTCTACTTCTTTTATCCTCACTATCTGGTTCTTATCATAGAATCATACAATGGTTTATGTTGGGGGAACTTTAAAGATCCTCTAATATCAACCCCTCTGCCATGGACAGCTACAATTTTATTTTCTTTGTGCAAGTAAAAGCTATAATCAGACAACTAAAGAAAGACAAGCTAGATCAAAAAATCAGTTTAAGTTGAATTTAAAGATCTGGTTATTTTTAAAAGGGAAAATTCAACTCAAATCAATTTTGCAAATTGTTAGCAGAGTCACAAGAAAAAGAAGTGGCATTAAAGACAGAAAGGTGTAATTCTTTGATGATGGCATTTATACAGGAACAAAACCAGTGAACTACCACAGAAATAATCACAGTGAAATCTCAACATTTCAATCATATTTTTCTTAAGAAAAAATGAAAAACATTACAGTGTCTTCCTAACAAACATGTCCTGACATTGTAGACAGACCAACAACTGCATTCAACAGTAATATTTTTGTATTCTAAAGTCACTCAGCTATACTCCAAGTAGAAGTTATTTTTAGATAGATTTTGTTGTTTTCAGGATTCAAAAAAACATTTGTCCTCTCCCTATCAGGAAGCCACAACTGCTTTTAAAATGATGCATAGGGATAGATCCTATACAGAGGTAAAATTCTAATTGAGGAAATAAATAAATGTCACTAACATGCAATTGCAACATGATCAGAAGGAAATACATGAAAGAAACAACACGAAAATTTGACATGAAATGGCAACAACAATTTGAAATAAATTTAGGATCAAGAAAGAAAAATATACAAATCTAAAGAATAAAGAAAATCCTGGATCATATATCCTGCTTAAGATATCTCTGCATGAGGCATTCCATAAAGGAATTAATATTATTAAAAAAAAAAGTGGGAGATATATTTATATAGAGAGTCAGAGAATAAAAGACATCTATAACAAAGCATAAAAACAAATATATATCAAAGAGTAGTGCCAAATAATTTACTGGGAATATCTCAATTTGTTACTGGAAAAAAACCCTGAAGTGCAGTGAGGGAAAATAAAAAAAGAATTAAACTATTCCTCTATCACAAAACTGAAATTTAACCAATGTTGCTTCAACTACGAGTATGAGGTTTTGTCTTTATTTTAAATGTTTGAAAATTCATTCTAGGGGTGGGAAGTTGAACATCAAAAAATCACAATAAAACAGCCATTTTTGTTTTAATTATTTTTTTAATTTAGACAATTTGAAAAAAAATTTATACATTTAGATTATTTCTACATTTGCCAATACATTTCTCAGAATGTCTATATTTTCCATATAGATCCATTCAAGGCAATGTAGGGAAATAGGAGATGCTGGCTACACTGATTCCTCTGGCTTCTCATATTTTGTTTCCAAGGATTTGTATGGGTAAAGTCTTTAACCATAAAAGGGGATAACAGAACGGTTGGAAGTGCTGAATGCCAAGCACCTGAGCTCTTCCACAAAACTTTTCCATTAGAAACTTTCTGCCCAAGGCAGATTTATTTGTCAGGGGAATCTACATGTAAACTTTTCCAAACTATACCAACACACAGATATTTTTATTGCAGAAGAAGCATTTAGAAAGACATAGTGAAATAGATCTTTCTGTTAATATCTTTCCCCAGTTTTCTTTTGGTTTGTTGGTTGTCACAATTGCAGCTAGCTTGTAGCTGCCAAATCATGTCAGACCTTCAACCTCGGCCAGCCTAGAGGTGAAACAGGTCCTCAGATAAGGCAGGGATAGGTTGGATTCAAATCTACAAAGGGACTTTGCCCAGGATGGATGGGCTGCAGACATTTCACTGTTCCAGGAGCTGAGTTGTGTGGGAATCAGACCAATGAGCTGTCTAGACCCAGGAGTGTTGAACTCCCTATTATGTAAGAGGGTTTTGAACAATAAAACATTTGCTGTCACGTGGGGCTCTGAGGTGTGTGTGTCATCCCTGTCTCCGACCACCACCTCAATGAAACACATGGATTCCCACGGGATTGTTGGTTTGCTGTGGCTGTACCAGTCATTGGTTTTTCTGGGTCTGGATTGAAGGCACTTGAGACAGTAATTCGTGTTTGGACTCAGGTGTTTATTATTTCTTATCAGTAAAACAGTCTCACTACTGTGAGTTTGGCAGCTTTTCATTAAAAGGTACAAAATGGCCAACAGTCTCTTGTTACAAGATCTTTTAAGAGTAAGCTATCCAATTAAGAACCGACACCTGGATTATTTTCCCTTTTATCCCAATAACTGATCCCAGAGATTCCCCAGTCTGGACTTTTCTGCTCAATTATAAAATGCCACCCAAACCCAAGAAGAAGAAGGAGGAAGAAGCAGCATGAAGAAGAAACCCAGGACAACACCCTGTGCCCTCCATCTTTCTTCCACCCACAACATACTGAAAATCCCAAAACCTAAATTTCTCACCAAGTGATACACCTACACTGCTCTCTATAATTTATTGCACATTTTTGTAGATTCAAGTCTATCTTGAAGTCTAGGAAACTTTCTCCATTAGTGAGGGCCAAAGTCAGTGCTCCCCTGGGGGTCAGAGCACCCCAGAGGAGACAGAGAAATATTCCTGGTCCCCTGGGTTTCCAGAGTTTGCTTAATTTTTTTGTTGCTGGTGGTGTTTTTTTAGTTGCTTTGTTGGCTGGTTGGTTGTGGTTTTTTTGTTTTCTTGAGAATTTTTTTTTGGGGGTTTGTTTGGTTTGGTTTTGGTTTGGTTCTTGGTATTTGGTTTTTGGTTTGGTTTTTTTTGTGTTTTTCTGTTTGTTTGTTTTTTATAATTGATTGGGGTTTTTTTAACTGTTCCCTCATAGAGACACATCCTTGGCAGATATTCAGTCCACCAGGTACTACACCCAGAGAAAACATGTCTCCCCACTGGAACAGCTCAAATACTGACCAGAAGAGCTGTGAATTTATTGATGTTTTTAGAATCCACATATTATTTTATTTTGCAGAAGTGTAAAGAAAAAGGTGAAAACAAGAGATACAAATGAAGAATGATTTTGTCTTAATTTGTGGAGATCCAAAGATAATAATGAAAATAACCTTTTTTTTCAATGGGTGTTAATTCCAAATATATTTGGGACATTTAAAGCAACAGCTTGCAACTTTTCATAAGAGGAAAAAAAGGAAATAAGAAAAATTGTTTACACATTAGAAACATGCATATAATTGTAATGAAATAATGTAATTTTTCTTTCAGTTACAGGACATAATTATTATACTAAAACATATCTTTCAGGAAGCAGAGAATACTATGACTTCCACCACAAAATATTTTTTGATGTTCTAATACTTAAGGATCAGCTTAAAATTCTTTTTTAACAACTTTTTTAATATACCTCTTACATTACTATTTCTAGATTTCGTTGTTACAGCTCTAGATTATAATTTTGATTCTTTCATTGCTCCAGAAAACATACAATATCTTGCTTTTGGAGGTAGCTTTGAGTGATTTTAGGCTAAACCCTTACACTGGACTAATAGCACCATCACCAAGATATCACTGATTCAGCTGGGAGCAACCAAGGGGATGAAAATCTTAAACTCCAATTTTCTTTCCAACATCAGGGGAACAGAGACATTCAATAAAGACAAATATTAAAAGATTGCACAATGGAGCACTCCAGCCTAAACTCTTAATCCCTGTATCAGTTTCATTATTGAGCAATTGCATGGTCATAAACAGGTTTCCCTCTCATTTTGATACCAAAATCAGCACCAGCAGATACATTGCTTAGGTCATTTGCCTGTTTTTTGGGGAGAAATTTTCAGCAGGTTAATTTGTTGACAGTCCAAATATGTACAATAAAGTAATTTGTTAATATATGGATATGATATAACAGTGATATCTGCAAAAAAGAGGGAGAGCAATGCACTTCCAGGGCCATACTACTCACTTAGTGAATATTACTGAAATACAAACACCTTGGAACAAAAGATAGTCACCAAAATCAAACCTATGTGAAAAGCAGTTCCTTCAGCAGGATTTGGGGTCAACAGAATCCCTGAGCACAGAATCACAAAGGCATTTGTGTTGGTAGGGAACTTAAATTTTGTTATTTCCAACCACACAGTTGTAGGCAGGGACACCTCCCACATTTCTCAGAGCGCCATCCAACCTGGCCTTGAACACTTCCAGAGATGGGATATCCGCAGCTCCTCTGGGTACCATGTTCCAAAATCTCATCCCCCTCACTGTAAAAAACTTTTTTCCTAATATCTAATCCAAATCTACTCTCATTCAGTTTGAAGCCATTCCCTGTTGTCCTGTCACTCCAGATCCTTATAAATAGTCTCTCTCCAGATCAATTTTAAACCCTCCCTTAGGCACTGGGAGGGGTTTTAAGGTCTCCCCAGAGCCTCCTCTTCTTCTCCAGGCTGAACAACCCCAGCTCTCTCAGCCTTTCCTCCCAGCAGAGCTGCTCCATCCCTCTGATCCCCTTGGTGCCTCCTCTGGCCTGGCTCCAGCAGGTCCCTGTCCTTGCTGTGCTGGGAGCCCAGAGCTGGATGCAGCCCTGCAGGTGGGGTCTCACAAAAGCAGAGGGGGAGAATCACCTCTCTCAACCTGCTGATCACAAGAAGACCAGAAAGAGAAAAAGGGAAAAAAATCCCCCACAAAACCAACCAACCAAAAAAACTTCCCACCAAAACAAAGGAACAAACAAAAACCACCATACATTACCACTGAAAAGAAAACCTTAGGATGACTGATCCTTCCTTGGACAGAGGAAAGGAAATTAAAAGCTAGGCTTTCTAAGTGGACCCACTCAAGGAACAAACAAACAGCACGTAGCAAACATGCTGAAAGATAACTTAGAAAAGCTTCATGTCCAAATCAGAGAGCAAAAGGGGTAAAATGGATGTAAAGGGATGTCTTGGCTTTCTAGGGTATTTCTTTAGCCAGCAGAAGTGCGTTGTTACCAGGCCTTGGAAAGTTATAAAATTCTTATTTTTCCTGCTTCAAATACTGTGTGTCATTAAAAAGACAAGAAGACAAGGTGGCAGAAAGCCTCACAGAAAGCATGTGAGGAGAAAACTCAGGGTTGCATGGCACCCAGAGGTCCAATGAAGGCAGGCTGTCTATGGAACAGCAGGCAGGCTCTTTTTGGGTTCAGTGTGCGTGAGCTGGAGCTGAAAAGAGCATTGCAGCAAATGTGGTCTGTAAAAAAGAAAACTTTTTTAAGAAGAAGGAATAAGAATGCATTAAAATAGAAACTGATGTGCTGCAGGATGAAAAAGGAAATGGAACAGCTTGGTAAATTTACTGCAGAAGAGAATATTAATCTGATAGAAAGGATTAGTATTTGAGGAAAATATGTATTCTTATCTCAAGGCCAGACATTTATTTCACATCCACAGTGCAGACCAATTGCCCTATTTATACTAGAAATGTATAGTAGTGGAAGTAGTGCTGGACATCAGTGACAGTGTTTATTACCTCTAATAAAATTACAAATGGCAAAGATGTGTTTCCTATCTGTGAGCTTGTCAATGCACAATATGGCCACCTAATTTAGTGTTCTATAGCACCCATAATGGCTCTTCATCACAAAATAAAATGTCCTCATCTTTAAAGTACTGCAGTAAAGAAAGTTCTTTTGCTTTAGTGTTAATGAGAAAAAAGAAAAGGTTGTTAGTATGAAACAGTGATTCAGAGCAAACTTGTGGCTGTAGGTGGGAGTTTTGTGAGTTATCAGTTCCTGCCTCTAATGACCATTTTACAAATCCTTAGACCAGTAAAGCTGCAACAGCATCCTCTTCCTTATAGAATCATGGAGTGGCCCTGTTTGGAAGGACCTTCAGGATGATCTGGTTCCAACCCCCCTCCATGGGCAGGGACACCTTCCATCAATCCAGGTGGCTCAGAGCCCATCCAGCCTGGCCTTGAACACTTCCAGGGATGGAGCAGCCACAGCTTCTCTGGGCAACCTGTGCCAGGGCCTCAGCACCCTCACAGGGAAGAAATTCTTCTTCATATCTAATCTAAACCTATTCTCTGCCAGTTTGAAGCCTTTCTCCCTTGCCAACTCATGCTGTTATACACACCAGTCCTGCTTCAAGCATGACTTGGTAACACCAGAATTGTCACACAGCAGTTTTAACTACAAGTTCACTTGGATTTTCATGCCTTTGTTTTAAGCATGGATGCTTTAAAAGCTTTTCTGTATCATTGCATTAATAAGAGGGCTCTAGAAATTTGTTAATAAGTACAGAACACAACAGAAAGCTTTCCAAATATTAACTTAAAGAATGAAAGCCTGAAGGTTTAGGTTTCAGAGAACTAATAAATACCTGCAGATTGTGAAATATTGTCAAAGTTTTAGTTGCATCTAAGGAAAGCAGCACCTTTCGAAGTGGTGAGACACGTTTGCACGTGCTCCCCACTGCGGTTTGTGCTGCATATCTGCACCCTAGTGGTTAGGTTTTGGCAGATACAGCCACAGAATACACTCAGGAGCCCTAAAAGCCAAATGAAACCTGCACAGATTGCTGTGCCTACATTCAGGTCCGCTGCCCTTCTTTCTCTTTAAATATACTTTGAAATTAGAATTTCTTAAAATTGTCTAATACCCTTTCCAAGTTACGAACAACATGTTGTAAAATATTGGCTTGATTGTTCACATTTATTAAGAACAGATCTCTTGAAACACAAAAAGTGAAAATTATACCATTCTGATTATGCACCACATATCAATATAATGGTTTAATTTTACCATAAGTTTTAGTTTAGCTCAAACTATAGAGATATTTCTCTGCTCCTAAATTCATTTTTGTCATCATAGAGAACCCCAAATACATGTTTCTGTTACTGATACTCAACTAAGCACTTAGAATAAGGTAAAGCAGAAACAAGGAGAAGGTGACAAACTGCATTACTTAAACACCACTTTGCTCCCATGTAAGAAGGAGAAACCAGAAAGAGTTTACTGACTTTGTTCTTTAAGGTCTCAGCATTACCAGTCCATAGCAAACTCTTACTCCTCACAAATGGTTATTGTGGTTTATTCATTTGAGACAACATCAAACCAACTTTCAGAAGACCAATATTTTAAAATATCTCTCCTCTTTATACACGAAATATACAAAAAAAAGATTGTGAAAAGGAAACTTTTACTTACTTTTAAAGGCTACCTGAATGGCCAGCTGTCATTCAAAGTAAGAGATTGGTCTAAGAGACGAAAGAAAGGTCAGAAATTCTTCCTAAACACTAAGCAGTGTGTATGAATGCTCACTGAGCTATGAAACCAACTATCCAGTTTATTCTGAAAAGCAGATACTCATATATGATGTCCTAGCTAGATGGCTGAATGCAGGGAAATAACTACCTTCAGAGATATCAACAACAGAGCTGTTAGAATTCACTGAGCCTCTGAAAAGAAGAGACTTTAATCAATACCAGTAAAGGAAAGTTAATCCAGCATATTTCATTTTTACAGTTTTATTTTACAATCCCAGAAACACCAACACCAATGTTATCTCAGGCTGTGTTTGTGCAGTGGTATGACTCTAAAGATGTCTTCCAGGAATTCAGCAGATGGACACAACTTTAGGTGTTGAACACTAACAGTTCCCTACTGACCTTAGGGGAAGATCTGTGCCCTCTGCAGCCCTGTAAATAGGCCACCTTCTCAGTGCTTAGGCAAGAGTTGGATTCCTAGCTTTAGCTATTTAATGTGACAGCAAGAGCAGACTACCAAATAGAACATAAATCCTTTAAACAGTGAGATCTTGTATCTAAGACACGAGAAATAATTCAAATACCAAATACAGCATTTCAGGGTTTCATCAGAAGAAAATCTTGGTAGTATGTACTACACAAGGTCACAGCTCTTGGCTGTGAACCAGCTAATCTATTTATCCCAAAAAAGCAAACTCCAAGGCATGATGTTCCCACTGAGCTGAATGCAGAAGAAGCTCATCTGAATGAGCGTATCCACCTCGATCACTTATCCATCTGATTCCCGAGGTTGCAAGAGTTCAGGTTCCTCAAAACACAACCTCCTGAATGACAGCCAAATGCAAATAGCAAGTCAGCACTGCTGTGCAGCCACCCAGCAAGTGGGTGGTTTCACCCAGCTCCTCTGGAGTATGGCTGGTTTTTAAAGAGGTTTGAGGCAGAGCTTAGAGGTCATAATTATATGTATAATGTGGTGATTCTATTGACTGAGAAGGGAAGCTAATTAAAGCAGATTTATGTATACAAAATGGAAAAGTTTCAAGACTAGCTAAGCAAAAAATAATTTCAGAGCATAAAATGAAACTCAAGATTGTGAGCGGGGTGCTGAAATACCCTTAGAAAGAAGTCAAATGCAGAGTTCTCCCAGCCTGGATGGTCACTCTTATGCTAAAATAGAGAGAGTACAGATGCAGTATTTTTTTACCAAAGGCAGTTCTTTGTTTTTCTTTCTTTGCAAGGTAATTTTTTTTTACAGATGTTCTTTTGGTTTTTTTTTTTTTTTTTACATGAACAAATTTTGTCAAAAATTTGAAAGAAAGCAGTATTTTAGTCTAATTATCTTTGTTCCTCACTCCAGTGTTCAGTTTCTCAGTAAGTAAACCAATTGTAAAATGTTATTAAAGCACTTATCCAGCAGATATTTTATTAAAGCTCTAGGAATTTTCTTCCTAGTTACAGAGCTTCTTTTATTATTTGCCTCTAATATTTCTTCCTATGAGAAAGCATCATCCACAGTTGTAGTCAGAATAAAGGAGACATTATAAACATTCTTTGGGGAATTTTTTGGATTATATTTGTTTTTGAATTGTTTTGATTAATTTTTTTTTTAATTTTTTTTGTCTGAGGTTCCTGTTTTGCACTGGACTCTTGCAGAACACTGTGGAGTACTAAAGAACAGGGAAGGTACTTATGTGGCTTTCAATTTTGACCTCTCCTATTCTTAATTAAACAGAAGGTCAAGAGAGATGCTTTATAAAATAAAGCTGCAGGCACCTGGAGTCTTATATACACACACACACACAGAGATATGTACATTTAAAATGTATTTTCTTTTCCCCGCATATGTAATCCCCTACAAAACAATTAGCCAAGCAGGGAAAACAAAATTAATTTCATTTCCAGTTCTCCAGAGGGAAGCAAATCCTGAAGTATTTAAATATAGGAAAATAATGAAATTACATAGAGGGTCAACAGTTCTGAATAGAGCACTATTTTCTACTCTGTGATCTCCTTAATTTTCCTTCCCAAGGTCAAGTTGCAGCCATCTCCCATCTCCATCTCCAGTGCTGGCAATCAAGCAGATTGAGATCTTTGTTCCCTCAGTGCCTCACCTTGGCCTCAGTACAGCAAGAGCTAAACTTTCAGTGCCCTCCTGGGAGCAACATCTCCTACAAATGCCTCCATTTTTTCCTTCTGTTAATTCCCTTGAAGGTCCATTCTTAAATGTCTGAACTCCTTGATTTGGTTCCTGATTCTGCCAATCACCTACTCTGCTAATCTCTTCAAGTAAAAGTAAATAAGTCTTTTTTCTCTCACTTGTTGCATGGATAGTTATAAGAAATCATACAAACTATTTTCCAGAACATCACAAGAGTTTAAAGCAGACAAAATAGCAGAAAAGTAAAAGATGTATGCAACTGAACAGGGTGAAGGTAAATTTAACAAGCAACTAAACATTTATTCATTATCCTAGTGAATTTTACCTCATGTAAACTCCCTCTGAGAGGATAACTTGGATCTGCCCTAAGGCCACAAGTTCGGCAGTCTCAGCAATCCAGGCGGCATCAGCCTTTCAGGATTATCATGTTTTTATCCTTTCCTGAAGCAGAAGCTGTCCATATTGGGAAACTGAACACAAAGACATTGCCACTCCTCAAAAGGCAAGATGCTGTGTGTGAAGCAATAGTATCTATCAAGATAATGGTTCCCGATTCCCAAGAACTTCACACCACAAAAGGAAGCAGAACTCCTGGTTGGCCTTACCTTTCTTAACTTATACTGGCTTTCAGATTTCAGTTCTACCTTACACCTACTTACAGCTGGTCAAAGTTTGCTGGCATAATGTGCTCAAGCCTTCCAGTGTAAGTTGATAGCTGTAGTATCATGACACCACTGGCTCTTCTGATACCAGTTCAGAACAATATCTAAGAAATATGCTTTCAAGAAGAGTACAAATTACTCAATTTAACTATCTCTCTCTGCCGGATTACAATGCTCATTCAAATTTAATTATTGGGGTTTCCTTAAGGTTGCTGGTGATGTTTGCCCTATTGGAAATATCTATGGGAGAGAGACATTTATAACAATGTCTACAGTAGATGAACAAATGAAAGGCTATTGAATGGGCTGTAGAGTTTTTTTTCTGAGAAATGCAGCCTGATATTTAGTTTGTATGAGGATATTCAGAAAAGAAAAAAAAATCAGAGTCAAGGAGGCAACCTTAAGAGAGTCGAGAAACATCTAAATTCTGTGTAGCAAAAAAAAAAAAAGGAAAATAAAAAGACTGTCTCTATGTGCCCCAGTATTCCAAATTGTATGTGGGGAGCTCTCAAGGGTTTCATCCATTTTATTCTGCTGTCAGATTCTTCAACAGCCTTTGTTTGCACTGTTTTGCTCTTTTATGTCAAGTCTCCTTTGTCCTTCTCTTTCTACACCTTCCCTGAATTTTTTCTTCTAGTGTAGACAAACAAAATTTCTCATGAGCAAAGGTATTTCAATAACACTTGGGCAATATTCAGATACCTGAGACAACTATTTCATAAGTTTCAAATTCATACCCACATGTGGGGAACATGCAGATCAAGGTTAAAGTTAAAAAGGATACAAGAAACGTATTCAGAGTAAAAATGACAGCACGTTTCATTGTTATAAATGAAACATATTAATGGTTCTTTAAAAATTAACAGCACTATGAATAAAACAAAAGACTTAATGTACAAGTGCCATCCATGCTTGTGGGTGTTAGAAAAGCCACCCAACCTCCTGTCAATCCTTCCAAATTCTAACTTTCATCACCTCTTTGTTTTCCTCTTTTATTTCCATTCCTGAGCCAGCGATGATTATACGAATTGAATTATTTTCCCTGTAGAGCAGCTGTTTGTCAGCAGCTCTCCTCCTCAGCAAGCAAAGTGCTTTGTGTTACCTTGCCTACCAAAAGATTTTCCATTTATCAGTGGTCATAGCTTAGATAAAACACAGTTGCACATGGTTCTGAATTCAGTGTCTGTAGTATGTGAGAAGTGTGACATCCAGGTCTTCAGCTTGTTACTTATCCAGGCCCTGGTGCTTTCAGCAACTGCCTAGATAGTCTCAAAAATTAATACAAAAGCTACCTATAGCTGGATAGTTGCAATGGAGTTTGGATTCAAGAGCTGCAGTGGAAATGTCTGGGTCTATTAAATTTTAAATAATTTTATTACAGAAATCATAAATAGAACTTCTGCACACAGCATTTGGAACCACAGTAAAGTTCAAGGTCCAAGTCCAGGCCTAGACATTTAACTAGACAAGTACAAAACAGGTTCAAGTACACTTGAAATGAAAAAGAAATGTAATTAGAACCAGATAACTATTCTGCAAAACTCAATTCTACTCTACCATGGTTATCTGCAACATAAAATTGATTACCTGCTATGTTCTCTCCTTCATTTATGACTCTTTCATAAAAGGCATCTGATGCTTCAGGAGGTAGAAACAGACAACGCCATCATTAAATTTTTTGCCCTAAGGACTTTTAAAATGATACCCAGTTTCTCTTTGAGGACATACCAGATATTGCCAGTTTGGAAGTGAATTACTGTTGTCTTAAGCAGCCTTTGCCCCTCACGGTAAAATTATTTAACTGTATTTAAATTTGTTTCACTCTAGTGAAATAAAACAAAAGAAGTCCAAAAACATTACCACACTTTTAAGAAGCTGTTGACATGACATGTCTCTAAAAAAATAAAAAAAGCTATTCTTTAAAATAAGGGATAATTTTATAGATTGTAATAGTTTCTGACCTATTACTGACTGTCAGAAATACTAAGACACTTACATTTATTCATGTCAGTTCCACCAACATACAACATACAGCCTATACCATCATTTTGCTATTAAAAATGGCTTCTAAAGCCTGTCAGAGAATGTTGTTAAGTCCTGTATTATCCCCAAAATTAGAATTAGTTTGTGTAGAGTACATGAAAGCCTTTTGAAAAGAAGGAATAAGACTGAAATAATCATGTTCCAATCAATTTTGTTAAAAGTTGAAAGACTAGTGATGACATCTGTTAAAGCTGTTCAAAATTCTGCAAACATTACAACTTCTGACAAGACAGCAGTTTATCCAGGTAGAAAGCAAAAAAGACAAAATATCTCCCCCACATACTGCTGACCATACAGTAATTATATAACAGATCAACACATTAAAATGATCTGTACCTCTGTACATAGTTTCAATAAAAATATAGCCACAAAACCAAACCAAACCAAAAACAACAACAACAACAAAACCCAATAAAAACTTAAACCAAACTTTCTATATATGCCTTCTCATGCTCATGTAGTGATATTTATAAAATAGACAAGTAATCTTTTCTCCTTGAGAGAAAACTATAGCTGTGTTGAGAGCAAGACTGGTTAAGGTATAAAAGTGTTCCCAATAGTTAAATCACGTGATTTCAGAAACAGTTTTCTCTTTCCATCATAAACCACTGAAATTTCTTCCCTGTTCAGCAGCTCAGTGAATCTGAGGTACCTCTGCTTACATAACATGTTGAGTGGTTCTTCTGAAAAAAATTACCACATAAACCTCAAACAAAACTGAGGACACCAGGACCAAATTAGCTGCTGCGGTAGAGACTGTTCACGGCAGGAAAGCCAAGAGCATCTGTTAAGTGTCACAGCAATTTTATTTTTTCAAGTTTCAGACATAATTGAAAAGTTTCTGAATGCTCAGAAAATTCCATGTGTCATTTCCCTGGTTTTGAGGGGTTGGGGAGAAAAACACAAAGAACAATGTTCAGCTGTAGGAGTTTGCTCAAGTGAAGTAACATGACAAAATAATTTAATCAATCAGGACAATGTACTCTCCCAGAACTATTTAAAGTCAGAGTTACCAGTAATTCTGCTCTGTATTGTCAAAAAATAGACAATACAGAGCAGAATTATGTTCATATAAACAAATTGGAAAAATATCACTTTTGAAGGTCAGATGGAAAAGCATATTACCATAGATCTTGTTTTTACAGGTTTACAATGCAAACCCTGCATATACAAAGTCCATCCAATAAGTAATTGGAAGTAATTAAAAAGCACTAGCTAATTTAAATTAAAAAAAAATCCCAACTTCATACCACATCCTATTGTCTTCATTACTAGTGATGGAGCTTTTCTCCTAATGTCATATGACTTCTCTTGAAAAAGTTCCAGATTTTGTAAGGGTTTTTAGTGTAACCACAGATTTCATTAGGAAAGATTTTAATGCTAGGAATCTCAGATTTTTTCTTTTTTTCCCTTTTTTCTAATACAGTGAGATCTATCACCCATCATGATACTCTGCCAAATTGTTCTGGAAAAAAATACGTTGTTGAAGATAATTCAAATCAAAATATTAGTAGTTTACTATGTCAGTAGTTTTGACCTAAACTTCAAATCCCAGAAGAAAAAGTGGGAGTAATATCAGATTTCCTGAAATCTAAGTCTACATATAATCCTGTGTCTATGTGGAGATAACCTAGGGAGAATTGGATTACAGAAGCCTATATTTCAAGAAAAAAACCTAAAAAAACCCACATACATTTAAAATCATATTGGTATGAAGTGTAGGTTATCCAAATTGCTCAAGGGATTCTCTTCATCTTTGCAGACAATTTGGCACTTATAGAGGGTAAACATTTTATAGGTATTAATATTTCTCTGTAAAATAGGACTGAAAAGCATTTTGTTTTTAATCTGATGTTCAATTCCAGAATTCAGTAAGAAATAGAGGAAAGGTTGTTGATATTAAGAACACTGTTTTACAGTGACCCAAATTACTCCAAGGAATTTATGGTTAATGAATATACTCCAAAAAATAAGAATTTAAAACAAATTATTAGCCACTGGAACCACAGCCTTAGTCAGCAGGAGTCTAATTTCTAGGCACCCTCCTACTTAGATATTCCAGACACAGAGTTTGAGGTGTCTTTGCCCGTTTGAGCAGTCTTTGTCAGGTAAGCATGCCATGCACTGTCTGAAATGGCAGACAAGGATGGATGTTTTCCTGGAAATACTCATCCAACTTGCCTTTTTTTCTATGGCTTGGGCCATGATGCAGCACCTTATTGCCATGGAGAACAAAAGGTCTGTCTTGTCCTTGGGAATTCCATACAGTATCTATTTGTAAAGCTCTCAAACCCAGGTGAACACAAATTTTCAAGCTCTGAAAAAGAAAATTCCCCACTATAAGCCCTACTCAAAGAAATGACTGGATTTCCCTCACAAATTAGGGGAGTTGTCTTTAATTTACAGCATTGCATGCTGCACCACATGGAAATCTGAAGAGAGAATGAATTCAAGAAATACAGAAAAAAAAAATGTAATAAAATTTTTTTTCAGAAGCATATTACCATTAAAAATTAATTTTATCTTTACTCATGATATAACATATGTAAGGAAACTTAACTTCTCAAAATTTGTGTTTGCAACCAACAGAGATTGATGTTAAAATCAATAATCTATTCCGTTACCTTTACACCAATCATAAAATATCAAAGCATGTGGAAAAGGGCTTTATTTTTAGGATAAAATGTATGTGTCAAAAGCATTTTTGTTTGCCAAGCACAGTCTCAAATGCTGCTCCAGATGACTAAGGCAGAGGCGTACCACTGATTCCTGGAATTTCTGGACCACAGCAAGAATGAGGCAGAGAGTCCATTAAAAAAACCATGCAACTGTATCATTTAAGTGTCCATTGTAATGCTTGTGTGCAAAATGGAAAAATTAAATTTGAAGGGTGTTAAGTACCTTTTAAATGCCAAACCATATGGCAAATCAAAATGGTCATGCAAAACCAGAGGCACCCCTCAGATTTCAAAGGATTTTCACTAATCTTCTTGGGTTATGGAATTATGAATATGCCACTACAGTATAATGACTGCAATTAGTGCTAGCAAGAAACAAAATTATGATTGATAGAACACTGTAATTGTCTGTGTATTATATACTGGGTTTACTCCAACAGTCCTTGCTCATGTAGGAGTCCAAATAAAGATCTATGGAATCAGATGAAAAGACAGAGAATTTAACATTCATCTCAGTATTATGAGTGTCTTTTAAATCCATACAGGCTCTGTTTATACACAGTGTAGAACAACTTACAACAGGCTTACAGAAGATACCAAAATTCAATATCTAGAAATAGGGCACCTAAAACAAAGGAAGAAAAAAATAATATTTTTGCTCCCAGAATGATTCAAATTTCAGACTAAAGACATATATAGATAATGTTAAATATTTTTTTTCCCAGAGGAAACTTGGTTGTACATTGAAACAGAGAAAAAAAATTCTCATTCAAAGCTACATATTTTCAAAATCAAAATCAAAATCAAAATCAAAATCAAAATTCAATTAAATTAATATCCAGGTAATATATTTGCATCATGTAAGATTTCAGAAAAGATATTTCAACATAGCTGAAAGAAAAGTAAAGACAATGATGACCTAAGTTAGTTTCTTAAGACTTGAGGGCTTTTTGCTGGTTTTAAAAATTCAATACTGAAAAAAAAAAAAAAAAAAAGGAACACTACCCAGATAAATAATAACTGTAATTGCAGAGTAGTTCCATTTAGTGGCACCGATTCCAGTAAGTGAAAAGTAGCAAGCAAGACAAAAAAGTGTTTTTGTGTCAAAAGGTTTATGTCAGAACCACAAATGACATTTAAATACAACAGAAATTGCCGTAAAAAGGATGATTTCTACTGTGACATTAACAAAATAATAGCATTAAAAAAATTTAAAATCTATTTATAATTTCATATTATTTTTATTATAAAAATTGCATAAAGCATAAGAGTTTATTTAGAGTACCCACCTACAGAAATTGTGGATTTTTAGTTAGTTTATATATTGTTAATGTTTTTAGTAAGTGTTGTAGTTTTTGTGCCAGCATGCATTTTTGATGACTGACAACGACATCATCATCCCAGTCCTACATTTTGGTTTTATTATATTTTATCTTATCAGAAGAGTTTGTAGCATGGTTTTCTGCAGTAAGAACTGGTATCTGAAGAAAACATATATTCTGCCACATATATTTAAAAAAAATTTTAACCAGCAGGCACATTGATCAAGAATGAGTTGAGATATATGTGCACAGCCAAAAAAAAAAAAATAAAAGATCTTCTTTCTTTCTTTCTTTCAGATTTCCCCTTTGTTGTATTTTAAAGAACAGAAGAACAAAAAAGATAATTCTCTGGCTAAAGGTATTATGCAAGGATATATTTGAATTCAGGTTTCTGATCCCACAAACCTACTGACAGACACTGAGGTCAAAATAGGCTGCTTTTGAACCCTGCAGCTGAGAGTAAGGCCCATCCCACAGCAATCCAATTCCATGATAGGCCTTTAAAGAGAACCCCACAGAGCAGGTGACCTACATCCCAACAACAAACGAATCAATCCACCTTGCAACAGACTAGCAAAACCTACAAAAGCTTTAAATTGGACTGTAAAGCACAAGATTTCTTTTGCACTTTCAAGGGCAAACCTTCTGCTAACTGACTGTGTAACAAAGCAACTTCCCTGGTGAGCAGGTTATTCCAAACTTGTCCATCAGTCCACCCTTTCGATGTCACCATCTGTCACACTGGTTCAGCACTGCTGCATGTCTGAGCTACCCTGGTAATCACCAGACTCAGAGGCTACACCACATTACATCTGTATTTTGGATTATATTCAGTCAGTATCACTCAATTTGATGGTGCAAATACGAATTGAAAGAGATATGGTAAGAAGAACATGTAGATAAAATTGTGTGCTTTGGTGTGCAGTACACATGATCAAATAATTGCAACCAAGGGTCAGATGTTGACCACGCAGAATATTTGATTGTTGATGTTTTAATGAGGATAAACTGGGGACAACATTTGGTGGGGTGGGAGATTTATGTCGCACGTTTTTGTTGATTCAGCCAACATGAACTTGATTCTTCCCATTTATTGAACACTCTCTGGAACAGACAGCCCTCTAAAAGTCTTCCAAGGTGGTAAACGCAGCAAGTTAGATCAGTCTTGTTTTGAGGTCTTCATTTGATAATAAAATACCAAGTCACCCTCACTGCTATCTAGTACTTCCTGTTAGATGCTCACATGGTGATAAGTCTTACTATGAAGCCTGTTGGACTTTGGACAGATATCCAAGAGGAATTTTGAGATATGATGAATTCAGTGGAAAAAAAAAAAATTAAAAAATTTTAACATTTGCCAGAAAAACCACCATGGAAGCACAAAACCAGTGGTGAAGTAGCTCTGGAGGGTTGCATATGGTAAAATTCAGACTCCTTGTAAGTCCTAGAAAACTCTTGTGATCAAGTATATGACTGACACAGAAGACAGAAAGCACAGGGAAAATAAATACATTTTTCTATCAATGTTGTAAACTATTGACACAAAGGGACGTGGCTCAAAGGACTCCCTTATTTCCTAAACCTCCACCAGACCATCAGAGGACTCCTTTCAGGCGGGAGAATGTTCCATCTTGGGAAGTAAGTATAGGATTTTATTCTTTCATCAACATGAAAAAAAAATAAAGCTAGTGGTTAAAGACAAATAATGGACTTTTGGATGCATCTGATTAAAATTAAAATAGACAATCTTAACAATTGTATCTATTTACACAACTAATTAACCTGCCCCTCTCTTCTACACCTGTGTGAGGATCTTCCTAGCCCAATATTCTGTCTGTATTATACCTCTCTCCTTCCACTTCTTGTTCTACCTTTATTTTATATAACAGACTTACTTGTCTTTAATTGAAAGACATCTCTGGTTTACCAGCAAAGAAAAGTCAACAGGGAAAGCCTAGATAACTTGCTGCCAGAACGGAGATAACATGAGGCCACTATCTACAGAATCAGTCACTACAGCTGCCTATCTCTGCAGCAGTTCCCAGGCAAAGAGGAGTTATATCAGCTCCTGTGCATCTTTAAGGAAATGTATACAGAAGGGAATAAAGCAGCACTGGTTAGAGACAAGTACATCAGTGGTCTTGGAATGAGTTCTTAAAATGTATCGGAGGAGGCAGATAAGAAAGAGCGCATATGGAAGAGGAATTCAAGGGCCTGGTGTTTGCCCTAGGTACAATGCAATAACTCCAAAGTCATAATTAAGGTATGTATATTCATTTTAACCCTGCTTAAGAAACACTGTTTTTAAGTCAGAGATAAGCACTGCAGCAACAATAAAGTCAGCTCAGTGACCTTAAACCCTACTGTGACTTGCAAATGTTCTAACTCCTGTGGATGCACATCCGTCCTGAAACCACTTACTCTGTCAGTCATGGCAGGGTGACTATTCTGTCTATAGCTACAGTCTGCTGAAACAAAACTCTTAAATGAATTCACTTTTCTGATGAAGCACCATGGAGGGCACCTTGAACTTAATGGCAGTTTGGTTGTGCTTGCAGAGTGTGAAGAAAGTGCAAGTCTCTGAGCTAATATAGCTCCAAGATTAATTTCTAGCCTTAATGATTTTGTGGAACAGCCTTTTGAAATCATTGTGAACATACCAATTAGCTATAAAGTCCTTGTAACAATGTGCCCCCTCTTTCACAAAATACTTCTTGAGCTGCAATGAGGTCTTATTTTTATTAATGTGTATTTTGCTAAGTATATCAATAAAGTCTTTGTTAATAGCATACTTGTGTGAATTTTACCAGAGTACAGCATTTCCAAGTGACTAAATTTAACAGCAGTACAGCGTCTAAGGATCTGAAACATCATCCAAAATAAAAAGAAAGTGCTGAACTATTCAAATACATATCCTTTACCTCTTTCTTTTCTGGTGTAGAGGGTAAAAAAATATATTCAGCACATATTTAGCTTTAAGGAAAGCTACACAAGATGCAGGAAAAATAGAAATGGACTATTAAAAAAAGTAAAAATGAACAGATATATGGCAGCACTTGCAATGACAGGGAATGTAGAGAGTTGCTGTATACATTGTCACAAGTAGGAATTTATTTTCATATTTTAGAATATACAACTGTATTCTAGAATACCAGCACTTGGTATGACACTTTTCACTTTTAGAAACATACTGAGATATTTGGAGGTTTTTACCTTGGTTTTGCTACATTAAAAGATTTCACTTGCTCCTACAGTGCATAAAGGTCAGTAACATAAATGCTTATTTGTGTACACATGCAACCACAGTAAATGAAACACAGCATCTGGACATATTTAATTCAGAAATCACTGAACCAAAGGAATTGGAAATCAGAGCCAAGAGAACAGGCAACAGTAACTGTCATGGTCTGACGGGGACAGCATCAACAACATACGCTGCACTCCCCCCCAAGGCACACTTAGACAAGGACAAAATCCTGACAGCATTTGGTAGGGGAGCAGGTTCTGGGTGCAGCGGGGTCCTCAGACCCAGTTTGGCAAAGCTGGTAGCCACAGAGCTGACAACATCCTTTAAATTATGGTTTTCTCTGCTTGGGGAAATCCAGACCAGGGCTGGCAGCTTCCCCCATAGGGCTGTGGCACACAGTGACCTCAGGAGTGTCTGTATCCAGCTGCTAATGGTTCTTCAGGATCAGAACACAACACTCACTTGGGCAGAGAGAAACCTAAAAAGGCTCAACAAGGCCTGTGTAGTGTCCTGCACTCAGGGAGGAATAACCTCAAGTACCAGCAAAGGCTGGGACTGACCTGCTAGAGAGCAGCTCTGCTGTGAAGGACATGGGAGTCTTGGTGGGTGACAGGTTGATCACGAGCCAAAACCCTAAAATATTAACAAAGGAGAAAAGAAAAGAAAAGAAAAGAAAAGAAAAGAAAAGAAAAGAAAAGAAAAGAAAAGAAAAGAAAAGAAAAGAAAAGAAAAGAAAAGAAAAGAAAAGAAAAGAAAAGAAAAGAGAAAAGGGAGAGCATGAAGTATTCTTCTATTGCCATGAATTTGAAAGGTCTATGTAGCATGTATGTGTCTTTATATATATATATATATATATATATATATATATATATATATATATATATATATAAATATTTAAGAACCTTAAATGTATGATTCACAACAGTTACTTTTCTGGACTACATCTGATTTCAAGACTGAGTTAATGAAGCATCTGGAAGAAGATCAGTCTGAAATAATTCTTGCCATAATACCACAATAAGCAGATTACAACTATTTGCTGTGAATAACCATTGCACTGTCTGGCTGAGATAGAGTTAATTTTCTCCAGAGCAGGTGGTGTGATGCTGTGTTTTGGATTTGTGGCCAAACAGTGATGATCACACTCTAATGTTGTAGCTGAAATATGTTTACACAGCACCAAGTCCCTCCCTGTTTCTCACTCGACACCTCCAGTGAATGCATCAGGGGGTGCACAGGAGGCTGGGTGGGATGCAAACAGGAAAATTACTTGAATTAAATATGGAGATGAAACATCATGATCAGGGATAGGAGGGAATAAAAAAGGGATTTAGGCAGGTTAGCCATCTATTTCTTAGAAACTGGCTGGGCATAGCTCTGCTTATGGGAGATGATGGTAATTAAATTTGCATAATTTTAATTTTATTTTTGTGTTCTCTTCTATTTTTCCTTCACTTATTAATCCATTTTACCTTGACGCACAAGTTTTCTTGCTTTTAACCTTCCTTTGCTCTGCCCCCATCCCACCAGGTAGGAGGAGGGATGGAGCAGCTTTATGGTACTTAGGTGTCTACCAGGGTTAACCCACAGCAACAGACTTATGAAAACTAATTTTATTTTGCAACTAGTGAAATCATCAAAATTATTATACTCCCCGGTTTAACCAAAGTAAGACATGTAAATTCCTCTTTATTTTCTGCTATAAAGTTGAGGTCTAAAAATGGTTATATTCTATTGAGTTTTCATTTTTTTTAATTTTAAACCCTCTAATAATCTAATTTTTGAGAGAAACTCATAGAACAGTTTAGGGCTAGAAGGGACGCTAAAGATCATCCAATTCCAACCTCTCTTATTTCCACCTTCTCCTACTAAGGCTCTGAAAGAAGTGCACAAGACAGTTCTGGCATTTGTTTTTCAAGAAAATAGAGGAGT
Organism: Setophaga petechia; assembly: GCA_024362935.1. Classification (NCBI taxonomy): domain Eukaryota; kingdom Metazoa; phylum Chordata; class Aves; order Passeriformes; family Parulidae; genus Setophaga; species Setophaga petechia. The sequence continues at coordinate 13,021,522 of JANCRA010000013.1, forward strand.
GCAACAAGGAAGGTAAAGGCTGAACATGCTTTCAGCTGGAGAAGGGGCTGCTGCCACTACTTACCTAACAAGAGGAGCTTGAACAACCCAGGATGGATCTATGCTAAGAGACACAGCAGGGAGGCTGTGGACCAGGCCCACAGATCACATTCACAACTGTGCTTTATGCATGCATTTTTCAAAAGTTCTTGTTTGTATGTATGTTTAAGCACTAAATATATTTCCATAATATATATGTTGCAAACTATAAATGCCCCATACAATCATGGAGGAAGCACTCTGGAAATAAACAGCTTTAAATTTTCAGAACTGGCTGCTGCCTGAAGAACACTTTGTTGTCAGCAAATTTATCCAAATCCAGCATCTTTGACACTGCAAATCTTTGATTGTACAGATGAAAGGATTACTTGAGCTCTCTGAATGTGAGTCTTCTTCAAACATTGACTCTGGCTTCAAGTGTTCACATCTACACCAGTTTTCTACCATAAATCTGTTCAGACTTGCAGGAAAATAATGTAGGTAAATGTATTTGTCTCTAAGTTTTCTTATTCATAGTTGTAGTGAAATGGGTAGTGCCCACAGACACTACAGAAGCTTCCCCTGTGGATTTCCACTATTTGAGGAAGAGATGGCTTTTAGGAGAGTTTGAGTGAAAGGCTTATAAACCAAACCTCTTTATTTACTATTTTCAATTGAATTTTCAGTATAATTTTACTTGTTTTTTGTTTGTCTTAATCTCTCTAGAAATGCTAAACTTTGAAAGAGACTTCAATTTTTTTCATTTTAGAGTTTTTTAAATACAAAATGGTGTCAGTATATTTAGACACAAGTCTCTTTCACCTTGGTTGGACAATGCAAAGTAAATGCAAAAATGAACCAGTGTGAAGATAATACCACATTCTCTCAGCACCTCCCATTCCTCCTGTCTGCTGACTGGGATGTTTGTGTAATCCAGTTGAGAAACAAGGTTTTGGGCTTTGAAGTGTGAGGCCTTAAAAACTCTGAAGATTCTGAATGAGAAGTAACAAAGTCCATTTGCTATGGGGTAATAGATGAGATTATTATTTTGAATTATCAAAGCATTGAGAAACAATAAAATCAGTTGTTTGCTTTTTCTACTGTCGTTCACACCTCACATGACTTCACTAAGTTTTTGCAGTTAAAAGTGAAGCTTAAAGATTATTCATCAGTCAGATTCTCTTGGGTAGCATTTCCAAAATCAAAGGATGTCATTGCTTCGTTCTGGCATTAGAATGTAATGATAACTGGGTTTTGTCTTAATATAAATTTCAGACTATGTACCAAAATAGAAGAGGATAAACATGAATAAAAATCACTTAAAAATTACTCTCTATAATCAATAAGGCATATGTAAACTTCAAAACTTCATGCTAATTCCAGAAAACAAAATGAAAATAATTTCAAAGAAAAAATCATTGCTTTAGCCTACACACCTTAAAATTTCTAGTATTTTTGTTTGATTTACCAATAATACTCACATTACATATTGCAATATCAAAAGTTCATCAAAAATCAAATTCTCTGTATAATACTGTTTTTTTCAGTAGTTATATATATATTTTTAATTGAAATACTCCAGACTTTCATCCTGAAAGGTTTTCAGTCACAGTTTATTCAAGAGGGTATTTTCCATTCAGTACTACTTACAGCTAGCATTCCACAACTCAACATGGACTCAAGAATTTAGGATTTAGCAGACCAAAAACCTTCCAACAACACAGTGCATGCACCTTAAGTTATTTTTGTGTTTCCAGGAGTAGGTACAAAAGGATTGTACCTCTACACCTACAGAAGTGGAAGAAAATAAAAGGCTCCCACACATGCCTCTGAGGAGAGGGAAGATAATGTAGCTGCATAAGCACAGAGCTTGAATTTTAAGTTTATTTAGAGTTTTCTAAGACTCTTTTAGAAACTGAACTCCACAGTGTCTTACACGGTGTTGTGTGTTACACAACTGCTATTAAAATACTTAATTTGGTGTTGTACACAAAGTGCTATCTTGAGGAACAGGCAAGTTAAGAATCCCTCATTTGCCAGAAAATAAGCATTATTGCTATTACCAACATTCCCTAGAAGTGGGACCTAGCCCTTTTTATACTCAGTCCAGATAAAGAGGCACAGCCTTACATTTGTTTTAGTTGAAAGGCTGACATCCACTTTAAATTTTTATGTAGCACATTCAATTTAAAATGCATCTTCCATTGTGCAAAAAATAATTCAAAATTTAAAAAAAAATGAGAGCAAAGTATATATGTGACTCTGGTCTGGTTGCATGGTACAATTTTGGAAGAACGAAGTTGAAGATCTTCATCCCTCATCCAAGAATTTTATATCTTCTCCAGTGAGCATTACACATCATACCATCACAATCTGAGAACATGAACTTATATTTTATCCCAGATTTGTTAAATATGACTGTCTGTTTCTGTAGGTTTAAACTAACCCTTAAGAACTAGTAAGTCACCCATAGCACAGTCCTGACTCAGGTCCCCTCTGAAAGGCTAATGGCACAGTAAAGGTCCCACTGAAAATAGAAGAAGAAAGAAAAAGAAACGATAGGCATGGCTTTAGTAACATGGGCAGACCTCAGATATATGGTGCTTTCCACAGTTTTAGAAAATTGCAGATGTCTGGCACAACCACAATCTCTTAATTCTCAGTAAGCAACTTTTGAAAAGTATTTAGAGATGCAGTACAAGCTACAAAAATGGGCTTCTCCTCTGCACCCTGGCCTGACCAAGAACAGCCACCAGGCTGCTCACAAACACTCTCTAACCTGTTAGTTTGAGATAGCAGATTACTTAGACTGACTCTTCTTTTCTAATGAACCAGCAGTGGCACAACATTTGCCCATCAAACAACATCAGCTCTGTATATAATTATCTTCTCCGGTGGTGTATCTATCCCTTTACCAACTATGTTACAGCCATAAACAAAGATGTTTTTAACACCTGTATCACTTCAGCAAGTGAAATTAGCTGAAACTCAGTGGTGGCTGAGTTCTTCCTTCCAACCCTGTGCATATCTGCCTCTCCAAGCCAGCTCTAGGAAAAAGTCACTGTATACTCAGACAAGTTCCTCATGTCAGAAGGATTAGATATGAAGCTGACCTATTATGATAACAGAGAGGAGGACTTAAAGAGCAGTGATGGTCAAAGGAAGTTTAAAAGAAGCAGCCAGAGGAGATTAAGACTTCTGACTATATGTTATCAGTGAAACTACTCTGGGACTCATGATGCCTTTAGCTGAATCAGTGAAGCTGATCCTCTGTCTCACTGGAATAAATGTAAGCCTGGAAGCCCTCAGCTGTATTTTCAGTCAATGACATTTGATTTCATATTGGTCAATATTTAACCTTTAATGATTTTCTGACTAGACGTGCTTGCTGAGTCACTGCTTTGGATAAATGCTGAAGAAACCTGTTGCAGAAACAGTATAATACCACTGAGATAATCTTTGCCCTTTGGTTTCCTCTAACCCCTCCCCAACCTCTGATCCTCTGTAGTGTTTGTGATTTGTAGCCCAGCAATAGTCAAGTTTTCATTTACTTCATGCATATGCACTAAATTAAGCCATTTCCCTCCCACCCATATGGTGGGCTGATATGCACAGATGTTATTACAGTGTTCTGTGCCACATAAAATCCCAGCTGTAATATTAAAAAAAAAGCAAAAACCAAAAACAACAAAAAAACCCCTCACCAAAGATAAAAAGCTCTTTTGCTCCTCTTTCAAAAAGGCAAAACAATAGAATATAAGCCCATAAGGAACTGAATAAACATAAACAGACCTGTGCAACATCTGACATCAACACAGATAAGGGAGAGAACGTGGAAGACAAAAGAAAAGAAAGATTAATATCAAATCATTGTAGACAGTGACAATAATTAATTAAAAAATGCTAATCTTTATAAAATAGCAGTTGACAAAATACTTTTGACAGTCCTCTAAAACACAAGAACACTTATTTGCTAACGCTTCTCAAAATTCTGGGTTGCAGTATTTTTTAAACTGGATTGAAGGAGCGTAAATTTCAGAAACTCTGTGTTATATAGGGCAAAGTAACTAATTGGGAAAAATATTTTTTTGCAAATTCTTTCAGTATTCTGCAACTAACAGGTGCCTTCCTCTTTTTGATCAAACATCCATGCTCCCAGAACATTCACAAAAAGTCTAAAACCATAGCTCCTAAACCCGAGTTAATCTCAGAAAAAGTTATTTTTCTCTTCAATACTGATTTTAATTTTGCTTAATATTGATATATTAATCAAATTTTGCAAATCACTGCATATAAGTCCTGATAGGCTAGATTCAACATTTACTCTAGTCATCCAGACAATTCGGTGCCTTAGTGACAGTAGTTCCAGTAGTTCATGTAGCCTTTTTGTTTGGTTTGTTTTTTTCTTTGTTTGCCTATTTGGTGCTTTCTGGGGTTTTTTTTTGAGACCTAAAATTAAAAGTGTTCTTTGCTTTGTAATTGAAATTGTAATTATTGTCTGATTACAACTTCAAATGGTATGTGGCTGCTGGACATCAAGATGATAGAAGCAAAGTACCTACACCTAAGGTGTACATGTGCAGATTCTTGGGGTTCGTCCTCAGTGACTTATGCAATAGCAGATATTACAGAACAGCACAAATACACTCAAAGCTGGATGACTCACTGTTGTGAATGAGTGTTTTAAGGTTGATCCACGAATCACTGGCATAGTAATCATCAAAAGCAGGTTTAATATGAAAGTGAAAGCATGACAAAGATCATTGGCAAGGTTCAACCAGATAGTCAAAGTACACAGAGAAAAATCAGACTAAAATCTTAACTCGACCAACCTAAACCCGAAATCACCACAAAAATTATCTATGTGGAGGCTGCAGTGGTGGAGAGAGTGAGTAAAGGGTAAGTATAGGAAAGGATAAAGATAAAAAGAAATGAGACACCAGCTGTTCAGTCACAAGGTAAAAACCCTCCTTCCCCTGCCAAACATAGCCTCAGGCTTAACCAACAGTTTAGGTCTAAAAGTTTAACAGCACTTAAGCTTAACAGAACTGAATCAATAGCTTAAGTTAAATAACTTAACAATAGATTCTGTGGAATTTCCTGTAAGCACAAGAGCAATTATAGGCCTCATTTATAGGCCTGAGCTTCTTATGAATATAATGTACTTAAGAATCTCAGAGAGTAACACTCACAGCACATTTGCTATAGCACACCCCCACTTGCACACACACAGACCAACAGAGCACATACAAGGTATATTCCTGTAAAAAATTCCCCTTAGGCTAAGTGGAAGACTCACATTGAATGGTTTTGCATCTTCTCAGTGGGCGAAGGGTTGAGCCTTGGGGAGTGTGGGAATATCAGCCATTGTGTCCCAGGAGAGCTCAAAGAATCCCACCTAGGACCACTGCTTACAGGGTCACATGGCTTTAGCCATAATAATCTTCCATCCTGCAGCAAAGAGGCTTGGAAACTTTCTCTGAGTGATTGATAACAAAAATATTGTTCCACCTGGGTTGCTATTCCGGCAAGGAAAATAAGTTTCAAAGGCTTTGGGTAAAAACTCAGGAGATTCTTAGACAGCATAAATTCCTGTGGACAGGCAGTTTTTCTCATAAGCCCACGAGAAGCTGACTCCAGGTAATTTTTCTCAGGGTCAAGGCCTAAAGATCATTTCTGGGTTCTGCCCAGGGATGAGAAAGTGAGGATTCACCCCCACATCCACTTAACGCTACAGTCCCAGAAAAGGGGGTGGAGATGCCCCTGGCTGTGTGGGCACCTGTCAAGGAACTCTTTGGGATTTGGGTATATATTAACAACTTGTAAGCAGGCAGGATGGAGAGTTTATTTGTTCTGTAACTCATATTGATCCTAGAGGCAGAGCCTACTGCTTGCCAGCTAATTGCACGTCATTAGTAAATCAATAAAACCACTTTGATCCTGGTTTGCTTTAATTATGTAAAATGAGCAGCTTTTCCCTGCGATAGCTGAGCTATGGTATCTTAAACTCACATATTTGTAGATCAGTTAAGAAATCCTAAAAAAAGATAAAAAATAAATTCAAACTGAGGCCAAGAGTCTAGACTAAGTATTTTGGGCACCTACATCATTGGTCTCTAAATAGATATTCTTTTTCCTAGAGATATTTCACTGCCTGCTACTGGAGTAAAATGTTCTTCTTGTAAAGTCCTAGAAGTCAACAATATAAACCAGAAGTTTATGATTCTGGAATAAAAAAATAAATATTTTGAATTAATGAAGGGAGAAGAATGGGGTCCTGATCTTGAAACTGCTACCCTTACTACAAGTAAGAAAATTAACTTCAAAAAAAGCAAAAAACAAACCAAACCAAAAAAACCTAAACAGAAGGAATAAACATCACAATTAATGGTTCCTAAGATCAGGATTCTTAAACTTCATAGCACTGCAAGACATTAGATTTCTGAAATAAAGAACACATAGAACACCAAGAGGAGGCAAAGCAAAGCCAGGGGCTCGGAGCAGGAGAAGTTCCAACGCCATGGTTTAACAAATCCTGGTTTAGTTGGAGGGGTTTGGGTGGTTCCTTGTAGGGACCTGCTGGAGTCAATCATTGGCTAATTTTGGAAGAGCCAATCACCTGGCTAAGCTTGAAGATTGACACCCGGTTAAACCACTTAAAATAGTTGAACGCGCCCCTGTGGAAAAGCATATTTAAAAACTAAAAAAATCCAGGGAAGAACTCTATAAAAACTGTTTCAATTGATGAAGCTTGAGAATAAACAAACCTACAAACACCAGTTCTCTCCCAAATCAGGAAAAGAAAAAGGTGAAGACGCGTAGAGACAGCAACATGGGAGTCTGAGGTTAGTAAAGGAGTCAAATTCCTGGTGGGAGGGGATTGAGGAGGTGCCTTAGTCCGAGGCTGAAATTCTTTTTGTAAGGCCATGATGAAGATATATTTGATATATCAGACTTTGTTTTCCCCTGAAACTCATGAAACACATTGGAGGATGTAGTGTTCTAACACAACTGTGACCTGAGGCACCAGTATTGAAGTATATAGATCTTGCTGTAATCCAACGAGACACTTGAACAGAGAGACATGAGACAGGTGAAAAACTTTGCCCCAAGGATAGTAATAGAAATGCATGGATGAAGAGAACTTTTTTTTTTTTTTTTTTTTTTTTTTTTTTTTTATGCTAGCTCATCCTTAAAATAGCACCCCCATAGGTTGACACGGCCCATGAAAGCAGCTGTGGGAAAGTTGCAAAGCATGAGAGAGACTTTCACGCTGCACACAGATTTTCCTCTCCTGGGAAGCTAATTTGCTGTGAGACTGGAGCCACGAGAGAGCTGTTTCTTGTAGAGAAGTCTCCATGGCATGGCAAGAGAGACAACTCTCCCTAAGTAGACTGAAGAGAGACTATTCTAAATGTTGTAAACAGACAAAGTCCCAGGTTTTGTCTCTTTACATTTTCAGTGTGAAAGAAAAGAGGATATAGGGCAAGGAGAAGTATTCTGAGGGTTTATTCTGATTTTTTAAAATTATTTTTTCTATTAATTCTGTTAATAAAGTTTTCTTTATACCCTTTTAAATTTTGAGCCTGTTTTGCTCTCCTCCTAAAACTTCTCTCACAGCAGAAAATTAATAAATAATTCCAGTGGGTGCCTGGCAATTTAGCCAGTGCTAGACTCTCTACATCCAACTATATTCCACTTCATTTTGTATCCCCAGGACAAGTATGAACTCTTTCAGCTGAAACTAAGCTAAGAAAAATCAATGGCAAAAAAATAATGCTGCAATTTTACCATATTTTCCCCTGAATAACTGTCTTTTAAATTTTGGTCCCTTAACCACAGGGTAAAATAACCTTTTCTTGTGACAAATTGCTAAAATTTCTAGGATAAAGGCACATGTTAATATGAAGATAATTTTTTTTAAACTATTCATCATTTCCTTTATAGACTCAGATAATACATGGCTGCACTACAGTGTAAGTGAGTTCTACTGAATTGTAATCATTCAAAAAATGTTCAGCTGAAACTTAGATATGCACAGTTTATTTGTTACTATCATGTAGGGTTTGCATAGAGAGAGAAAGCAATTCATACATTAGTGTGCCAAAATATGTATAACCAAGAGGACATTTGCTCCAGGGATAGTGTAACATAAAATATTTAATTCAGTTTGCAACCCTCAGATACAACAGTCTTTGGTTTTTTAACTATCCCAAACACACTTCTCACTGGACTCCTTCAGTTTCATAACTTGTGAGTTTGGTCTGCAAAGATACATGGAACATCTGAACTGCAGAAATAACATTTGCACCCTTTAAGAAGTAATAACGTCCGTGAGTTATTGAGAGGGATGTATAAACAACATCACAAGTAAGATGGGAAAGATTAGTGTTTGAAAATAAAAGACTCCAAGAAGGAAATATGTTGTGATGTTTCATTATAGAGATCACCACTGAGAGCAATTGACTGCTGCTACAGCACACAAACCAAGAGAAATGCTTGTTTTATTATTAAATTTTAATATCTATTAATTTATCCTTCTACTTTTTCATCACTCTGCTTTAAACAAAGTTTTAGCCCTTAAAGTTCATCCATAATATGAAGGTGTTCTGTACATAAAGATAAACCCTGATATAACAGGGCCCTGGGTCACTCTTGCGGAATCGATTTCTCCAGGACGTTATTCCTGGAAATCCTCTGCATTAGCAAAAAGCATTGCTCCCACAGAAGATGCACTGCCTGGAAAACAGAAGGCAAAAGTCCACCAGGGTTTTCTTTCCTATTTTTAGCACATGAGCTAGCTTCCTATTATCCTACCAATTGCATCTCAGAGGAGCTCCATAGTCCCAAGTCTGTTAGAAATGCAGGAAGCATTCCTGGGACTTGGTACCATTTGTGAGAAGGCAGCCAGGAAGATGAATGTTGAAGCAAAGATCAGATATTCTCTGATTCCTTCTTGAAATAACTGGCTGAGATGGAATTATCCATTGTGCTCACACTGACAGTGAACTGTCCATAAATCCTAAATATTCTGTTCCAGGCACCGCCAATAACAGAAAATGATTCAAAACTTCAGCATCAGGAAATTAAAAAACTAATGAAAACTCACAGTGTGGGGCACAGAAAAACCCAGAACACCACAGGCTGAAAAGGCCAACAAACAAGCCAAGCAATAGTTTAACCCCCTTCCTTTGTGTTTTGACTTTGAATAAAATGAGAAGAATTCTGACTCAAGTGTATTGTCATGGTTTGACACTGGCACAATACCAATGCCCCATGAAAATATACTCCCCTGGTGTCTGCTGTGAGATGAGACCAGGAAATAAGCAAAGCAGGCCTCTACCTTAGGGGAAAAAAAAAGTTTATTAACTAAACTACAAAAAGAAAAAAAAACCACACACACACACACACACACACACACACCTGGAAAATGAAAACTCCACAAAGAAACACTTCCTCCTCCCCCACCACATTTCCAATACATCTACCACACATCTTCCAAATTTCAAATCTCCATACTCAATTCCAGTCCATCAAGAGGAGAGGAGTCCTTCTTGGGGCCATGGTGACCTCTTCCTTGCATGCCCAGCGCTCTCACCGCTGGAACACAGACCAAAGAGCTGCTCGAGGGTTGTCTTTTTAAGGATACAACGTCCCATTCCAAAAAGGCACAGTCTCTCTCTCATCTCTTGGGACCTCTTGTCCCCCCCATACTTATTAACCCCCTGGGGCCGAGGGGTCTCCAAAATCCAAAACTGAACCCTCCTGGTTCTGAGGCCTGGCTTCCCCCTGGACGCAGTCTCTGTATCACAAGGAAACGTGGCTCTGTCCAATGGCTACCAAAAAGAGTCCAGCAATCAGCTACTCCGTCACCTCCTTCCGGCCTCTTTCTTCACTCTCCCAGCCTCAACTCACTGCTCCGACTATCCACTTCATCATTCACTCCATCTCCCCTCCAGGAAAGGTCCAAATGCTCTGTGAAGTCTTCATTGTCCAGAAAGGGGTTAAAAAAAACTTCTGCAGGCGGCCAGGCTCCCTCCCTGCTGCACTCCCCCCCTTCCCCCTCCTTCTTCACAGCCGATATCACTTCAAGGCCACGGGCCTGAACCAGCTTTCTCTCTCTCTCATCTTCTAGCTGGGGGGGGCTGCCCAAATCTTCTCAGGGTCTCTCTCTCTCTCTCATCTCTCTCCTGGGGGGGGCTGCCCAACGCCTCCTGGATGTCCGGACCACCCTTCCATGCTGAGGGGTCAGGGCCTACCTCTGCCGGGCCGCAGGTTTTCCCCTCCCCCGCCCAGCTCAGAGCCGGGCAGGGGAGGCCTTGCCTCTTTGCTGGCCGGAAATCAAAAAGAGAACGAGCCCAAGGGAGAGCTCTGCTTCTAACCCCTGTGTTCTCAGAGGCGCATCCACCCTCAGTGGCCAAGCCAAGTGTCAATTTCAAATCTGAACACCTATTGGCCTCTGGCCACTCCATTCCCAGAAAACCTACTTCCTATAAACCCACGACAGTATTCAATGTGATAATTTCTCTGTTATACCCAAATACAAATGGGTGAATGGGTGAACAAAGTAGGATAGCTTGAATGTTTTCATAAACCCAGCTTAAATGTTCAAAAGGAAGAATAGGAAAAGGGTCCCTGCACTAAATTGATTCTCATAAGAATTTACAAAATAGAAGGATTTTTCTGAAATACAATATGGTCACCAAGAGACAGAACTTCATCAAATATGCATTATTCTCAGAAAAGAAAATTCATGTCTTCCTAAGGGGACTAAAATAAAATAATAAAAAAGAAACTCAAAAACAAACAAACACACACCAAAACAACAACAAAACCCTAATGCAAAATAGAAAACTCTTCAGTTGAATCAGGTGCTTTCCATACCTTAAAACAACTTCAAAATAGCAAACATAGGTATATAGTTATCTCTTTCTGATACTTTTAGTCTCACTTCTATTTAAATAACAAACAGAAAATGAACAGTACAAGCCCAACACTCCAATTGTATTATCAGAGCATTGCAAGATATTTTAAATTTAAATACATATCTTCAATCTCTCCTAAAAAAAATACTTTCCGTCTTTTGAAAGAAATGTTGAAACCCAGACAAAAGAAATTAAAAAGGACAAGGGGAAAGATGAGAAAATTAATCTGATAAGAACATGGAAGACAGCAAACATAGCCTGGACCAGCCAATGGGATCAGTGAGGTGAAAGACAATCTCATTACAAATCCCTAGTCCCCTATTAGGATTTGTGTCAGATTTGGACAGGTTTCTTAAATAAGTCATGCCTCAGTTCTCCATTCCTTAAATGAGAAAATAAATGCCTTCATTTCAGGGATTTAAAAAGTTAGGATAATATAATTAATACTGTGGAAGTACTTGGAAGTTACCAAGCTAGGCAAAGCATTGCTATCTTTAACGTGCCATTGCAGCCCTTTAGAATGCAACACAAACTACCTGCTGTGACAATAGGAGAATGGGGAATAACAAACAGAACTGGGGACAAACTGCTATGATGATAAATATGAATAAATCAGCTAAATAAATAATAACAAAATAAAGGTAGTATATACCAGTAAGCAAAGTGAGCAGGGATCATTTAGAGAGACATTAAAATGCCACTACCCACCTCTTCCTCCCCCCTTCCTCCAAAATTGTCTTAAAGCACAGGCACACTGACACTCCCAGTCATGAGGCAGACTCATGTATCCCATGACTACAACCTACATATGAAAGTAAAAGCAAATAGCTGTACTATACTTATTAGCATACTACTTTAAGAGTAAAAGGCACTCAGATTTGTCAGAGAAATCGGGTATCTTCCATAAATCACAGAAAGCAAAGGCAGAATCAGTCTTATGAGTGTGTTGGCTTCTTTGTGCCACCCAGTGGTTTTGACTAATACACCTTTCAGGGCAGGTGCAAAACCATCTGCCAGTGAATGATAAAACAGTTTGGGACTATTTCAAGTTACTGACTAAATAACCCAAGGGTAATAGCTGGTAACTGCAAGGTTACCTCTGGAGGAGAGCTGAAGGCATATTGCATATATGTCCTGACTGTTATTTCAGGAAGAAAGGACTGGTCAACCTGTCATTTCCCATCTGACTTCTGAGATCCCCTCTATTAGTTTTATTCCATACTAAGTTGGTGAAACTTAGTATTTTGAGAAAGAAAGGGATATTTCAGATACCTTATGTGTATCACTTTCTATAAGCAGTTTAAAACAATGTCTCAGAAGTAGAGACCTAGAGAAGATGATAAAAACGAACAATTATGTTAAAAAAAAAAAAAAATCCAGCCTGTTAGTATACATTATACTGCAAAGATTAATACAGCCATGGTTTAAGAGTGACTGTCAGATTTCCACATAATGCTTTGGCCTACTTTCTAAAGAACTTTATCTGGCCACAGAGAGACTCTGAGATTTGAGCTGTCTTGAAAATCTGACTCCATACGGTTGCTCTCAGCCCGAAAAACATAAACAAGATTAACTTATTTACAGTGTGAAACAAGCTGCAATCAAATGCAAAGTGAGAGATCTGTTCATTACGACTGAGCTGCATTTACTTTCATTATATCTGAATTCACCTAATTGCTTGTATAATCCCATTGTTCAAAGATAAGTAGATTTAAAAGGTTGAAATATAAGCACTAAGAGAGGCAGAGACTTTTATGCTATAAATAAGAAAAATCCAATGGACCTCTACATCAGAACCAAATTTTTCATATCACATTAGAAAATTGCTTTCATCTGTTGTTTAAATAAAAAAAAGCTGTTAAGTTTGTTTCCTCATTAAAGACAGATAATGGAATAGATGTATCTTTTTCGATTTTCATTTTTATTCTCAAGAAAGTATTTCCTTAACAATGCTGTGCCTGTGCCAGAAGAAATGAGTAGCACAGAATACTACTCAGGTTTTTTGCTATCTGAAGCACCACTCCCTTAACAAACCCCAGACACAGTCTCAAGAAATAGTTGAAGCCAGTGCTTTTTATTGGTGTTTTGTGGAAGAATCAATTCACTTATAAAGACAGCAGGCATGAAAAAAGTAAAGGTACAACACAAACTTACTATTTACACTCCAGAGAGTTTTAAAGCATTTAGCATGTTGTTACTTTATGCAGAAGTAGAAGTAATTGAAGTGTCAGTAGAGGAGGGGCTCAGGTGATAAAGTGGCAGCATGAATAGAAACACAAACAAAGAATTAGAGGTTACTAATATTCTGTTTGTTTTAGTGAACTCGTTTGGATTTTTGATGGGTTTCATGTCCATTTTAGGCCCTATTTTTCATAAACAAGTCTGGCTTCAGCTCTAATTCTGAATACAGCCAATTCTGGTTGTTAACTATCTAGCTTAGCCTATTCTCCTGCTAAAGAGGGTGAGAGTAAAGATGCAAATGAGTAGTGTTTTCACGCTTTAATTGAAGTAAATTCTCCTTAATTCAAGCCCTTTGTCAGAGCTGCACTAATTAACTGCAGAAACAGACACAAAGAGGTGGAAAAACCAGTTTGGTTGTATGGAACACAAATCTAAGTTTCCTCTGCTTTTCCTTTAAGCTGTGTTTGTCTGTTTCTCCCCTGCTGTCTCTGCACCCACTCTTGTTGGGTAACCCAAGGGAATTTTTCAGTCCAGCTGCCAGTTTGTAGGACTAGGACGCATTAACTTGTCAGCAAGTTTCCACAGATTCCTCCAGCAGTAGGTTTTAAATGCACAGACCCCATAAGTTACCACCATTGAATATAATTGCACTTCTGTTAGGCTGATCTCACTTGAATGATATCACCGCAATTATTTCAACTCAGAGAATTTTTTGCCTCTTTGACAAAGTAGCATTTACCAAATAGATTTTAATTTTTAAAGTTTTCTTGCTACCTCTTATACTCTTAAATGTTTTATTATAATCTGGGATACCTTTGATTGTCTTACTCATCTCAGACATAGTGATTCATTCTGAGTACATAAGGTATGTGAGTACATAAGTTTATGTGAGTACATTGCTATGATCCATGTTATTACTGGAGATGAGTGTTTCCAGTCAGAGGCATCAGGCTTGGTTGTGATTGCTTTTCATTAAACTGTTCTGGTTTTTGCAGTTTAGAGATTAACAAACTGCAAAGATCGATATTGCAGCCTAGTGACTTTCACTTTTTTTTTCAAAAGCTGCAATATCTATAATTGAATTCAGAATAATTTCCTACTAATTCCATAGTTTGTAGCTGTAACTAAGTTCTAGTCAAGTTAAGCCCTACAGTCTTCATTTACTCTTAAAATTAGGATGTAATAAACAACCTCATGAAATACAAAGATTTGCCTTTATAAATTTAATTTCTTAGTAAGAATTGGAGCCTCAGACAAAGCATGTACTTGTCTGTACTCTTAATCAAAGCTATATTTCAAATACTTTAAAAAGTAAGTGGGACAAATGTAGCAAGAGCTAATAAAACCTCTCTGTCACAAAAACTGATTTGAAACCTTTTGCTGATATTTAGTGTCCTAAGGTATCTCTACAGAATAACATAATTAATAGAAATTAATAAATTTCATTGATTTCTTCTTAAAATCTTACGCACTTATTAGCAGAAATTCTATAAATAGGATCTCCCTCACATGCTGTCTCTCTCACAAGCAGATTAACTTATTCTCTTTTTCTCTACACAGAATCCTCACTTGAATTTCTGAGTTATTTTTCCATTTCTGATCTCATAGTTCCAGAAGTATCTGTTTCCTCCACTACTGAAGGTCAAAATACTCCTTTTAAAACTTGCTAACACATTGAATTGAGTTTTAACATTGCAAAAGGCCAGACTTCCTGGAATTGAAGCTTTTTGCCTTTTACTTTCCAGGAAGGCAAATCATTACACTGCGACGACAGCCAGTGCATTTGCAGATCCCTTGCTCTCTCACATTTGTGATATTCTTTCCTAAATGGAGGCACAAAAGCTCAGTGCTGGAAATTTCTACAAAGAATACTCCCACAGAGGGGAAGAGGAGGAACAGATACAGATATTCTCACTGTCAGGACTCCAGGAACTGGACTGGATGACACTTGTGAGTACCTTCCAACTCAGCTTATTCTATGATTCTGTGATTCTGTGACATTGGGAAAGGTTTGGTTTGGATATGATGAGAAAATTTTTCATGCAGAGGGTGTTCAAGCATGGAAACAGGTGCCTCAGGAAATGGTCACAGCCCCAAGCCTGACAGAGCTCAGGAAGTATTTGGACTGTGCTCTCAGACACATGGTGAGATTCTTGGGCTGTTCTGTGCAGGGCCAGGATTTGGACTCCATGGTGCTTGTGGGTCCCTTCCAACTCAACATACTCCGTGATTCTGTGATATTTGCCACTGCTGGGGGCAGGCATTGGGCTGTGTTGGGTTCCAGAGGTGTCTGGGCTGTCCTTGTCTAGAACAGGGTTCCCCAGAAGGCCCCGTGGCTGACTGCCCACCCTGTCTGAGCTCCAGCTCTGGGAAAGCTGCCAGTGAAGGGGCTGGCTACTGCAGGACAAAGAGCCTCCAAAGGTGCTGGATTTCTGTAGGGCAGCAAACCCTCCCTGAATTTCTGGGTTTTTGATGCCTGTCACTGTCACCACCCCAATCCCACACAGGGCTGTGCCCTGTGGGCAGAGGGCCCAGCTCAACTTACATTAGATCACCGTGAAGAGTATCCCACTCTCTCTGCTCCCTGATGGTATCTTCCCAGCCCAAGTATTTCTCTGCTGTCTGACTTTCACCCTCTCAGTACGCTGAGAAAACTGTTCAGTGTTCAAAGGCTGTTGCACATTTACAGAGATTGGAAGCATTTCACAGCTCCCAGCTATGGAACCAGCTGTCAGTTTTCGGGCAGCGCTTCCCAAGATGGAGGTGATGGCAGTGGCAAATGGAGTTGCCAGCCTGGCAGAAACTGAATGGTTTGTGTCAAATTGCAGAGCTGATTAGAGTAATAGATTAATAGAAAAGAAGGGAAGTGGTTTCTATGGAGTGTGATGGTTTTCATTTTGGAGACTCTCAGTTCAAACCCGAGTTCACAAGAATGACAGCTATTTTCACAAATACGTGAAATGGGGTATTTCTATGTCAGCCTCTAACTAATCTCCTCTCTACTGCTTGGTTACTGCTCCTTCCCTTAAAAGAACCTCTCCCATACAGGTGAAACTTTGGTCCCCTTGGAATAAGAGGTCTGCTCACTGGTCTCTATTAGGTATACCTACTAAATTAACTATTTCCTTTTACAGTACCAATATTCGTTACTCCAGGTTCAGTCTGCTAAATTGAAGAGTTTATTGTCATGAATACGCTCTGCTCATGGGGAAAAAAAATCACTTGGAAAGGTATCTGTGTTCAACTCCTTATCTATAAATCTCTCATTCTGCTGCTGTGGGCTTTGAGGCTTTGGTTTAGCATGTCCCAGAAGGTTACCTACCACGCCTTTTACAGACACTGCCTTGGAGAGTGTGACCAGTCAACCTGGCTTAGCAAGTGGTGCAAGACATCTTTTTTCAAATCCATGTAACTTTGCCAGGCACAAGCTAACGCAGCCCTAGATCAGCCCCAGGCTGGTAGACTTACAAAGCCATGAAGACATGACACAGAGCAGGAAGGACCTAACACTGATCCTGGACTTCCTGGAGGAAGGCTCTAACACTGATCCTGAAAGAAACTTTATAATCTGCTCAAAGATGGGCAGCTATGTATGCATAGAGAAGATGTCTTTAGAGAAACACTGACTTATTCAGCAGAGTCACCTGGAATTTTAGGTTGCCTCAGATTTAAGATGACAATAAAGCAGGACCTAAGCATTGATGTCACCTGAAAAGCATTGTCATGATCAAGCTACTTGTTATTCTAGGCCTGCCTTCTTTTCATAAAAGCTAAGGTGGTTTTGTGTTTATCCTTTTGTAAGAAAAATGGTGTTTAAATGCATGGGATGAATTTTTCCATTTAGGATAAATACTTCTCCTCTCTAACTCTGCTGGATACAAAAAAACCTGTTGATATTCATTATAGAAATGCCTAATGGAAAGACATTAAACTGCTGAGGAGATTAACAGGATAACAGTTCTAAAACTGGACCTTCTTACTATTTGAAGAAACACAGTTGATCAAACATCATCCCAAAAAATCTGTTAGTTCATTAAGAAATCTAGTTGTCAAAAACCCTGAATAGAAAATGTACCACAACTGAAACACCTTAGGTTCTTACTGCAATGCTCGATACTCCATTAGGACTCATGAGAAATTTGCTGAGATTTCATCAGAGGTGGGATTTCATACAAGTTTTGCCAAACCTAATCTTTCTAGATGAGCATATATACCCATTGTTGAGTGTGCCCTGCTCCCTTTCTGAAGAGGCTGATTGTTTACTTGATGTTGAACCTTTTCTTTCTAAATGGTAATGAATAATTGCCCTGGAGACCGAGATTATTCAAGAAATGGAATTTAGTACAGAAAATATAATGAGAGTCTGCAATGTCCCACGATGTTTGTAAAAGATGTTCTATAGCTAATTCTCTAAGCAAACCTCTCAGTTTATAAATTTAGAACATTACCATTCCCTCAAAATGTGCATACATCAATTTCTTTGGAGAGCATGTTATTACTATAACATGCATTCTATGTGAGTTTTTAATTGAAAATGTAATAGAAGTTTTAATATTCTGAATGCTTAAAAATCTCAACATTAAAATGCGATCAGTGACACTTACAAGCCTCTGGCCAAAACGTTGTAGTCACATCCCTTCCTATCTTCCTTTCCCTTAATTTCTTTTCTCTCTCTTACAATGTAGTGTAAAGATAAGCTAATATTAATTTACAATGGAACCTTTCTGTATTAGAGATAATTTGCATTCATTTGCTTGCCCTGATTTGCGTTCACATCTTCTTGCACTTTATGCCAATGGCCTTTATGGATCATAGCTACACTGGAAAATTCATACAGTACAAAAGTGAGAGGTTTCTGGCACATTAAAGTCAGAGTGATTCCTCCTGCTTTATCTATAGGTCAAAGGCAAGTAGGAAAAAGAGCATGACATACAATTAAATTGGAGTCAGACAGAGGGCAGTCAGAAACTACTGCAAAATTTTGCCATGGGAGGTGAAACATATTCTTTAAACTATCATTAAGTAATTCTTCTCAAGCCCATCCTACTGCATACTTAGCAGTATGCACACCCAAAAAAATTTATGCTTAATTATATCTGTCATGTTTCCTTGGGTCAACTAGTTTTTAATTGTACCCTTAACATTTCCAGTAATTCTATTGCACCCTCCTTTTCTCAGGCTTCATACATTATAGCTTTTCTCCTTGTAAAAGTTTAAAAGTTCAGCAACAATTTCCTGCTGAACTACTTAATTATTACCTTATGTCCCTTGGTTTTATGAAGTATTGACTTTCAATCAGAGGTTTAATTATAATATGATTCTATAACGTATTCTGAAGTGGAAAATGAAGGATAAAATAAGATCTTTTTCTAGGAATTTAAAATTTCATTTATATTAACAGATTTGTATGTTCCTATTTTTCACCTTAAACAGAAGATATTTTTCTATTTACTGGTGAATGAATGTCAGTGTTAGAGACAAAGCCAAGGTGAGCAAGGTATGTGTTGGTCTCTTCTCCAAAGTAACAAGTGATAGGAAAGGAGGAAAAGGCCTCAAGTTGTGTCACAGAAGGTTTAGGTTGAATATTAGGAAAAATTGTTCCACCAAAAGGTTTGTCAAGAATTGTAACAGGCTTTCCAGGGAGGAGGTAGAGTCACCATTCCTTGAGGCATTTAAATACAGGTAGATTTGGCACTGAAGGACATGATTTAGCAATGGTCTTGTCAGTGTTCTGCTAATAGGTGGTCTTGATGATCTTAAGAGGTCTTTTCCAATTTAAATTATTTGCAATATTCTAGAGTTCTCTGAACTGCTGAATAAGGGCAAAGCACAAGCAGTAGAGAAAAAAGTCTTATAAGAAAATATGTCAGAGATGCTAAAACCTGAATGCCTTTGGGAGCTGGTTGATACCCCTCTACCAAAAAAAAAGTCCTGAAGGTTCAATGGTGTCACTTTAAGTTGCTGCTGCCTCAGATTGTCTTATCTGTTTCTGGTCAGAGACTACTGTCCATCACCCAGCTGGGCCTGGTCCATTTCATGATTAACCTTGAAAGCTTTTGGCATTATTGGGATTTCTGGGGAGAGCACATTACAAGACTGAAGAGGTCAGAAATGCAGTAAAGTAAGAGATGGACAGGCATCTCTGCCATGGAAACCAGTTCTTTCCTGATGGCCTGCGCCTGCCATGAGATTTCTGCAACAGATTTTGCACTTTCTCATGATCCTCTAACTGAACTAAGACTTGGCTTTTGTGTTTTGCTTTTCTAAATGCATCTTTTGCAGTTTAGTGAGGAGAAAACCTGCAGAGCTTGTTAGTCATCACACTGTGCTGAATAAAAGGCACACTTCCATTAATTTAACACTTTTGTTTTATGTCCATCATATCCCATGCAGTGGGATGTGAGTATTTGCCAGATTAACCCAGATTCATTCATAGTACCAAACAAGATTTTGATAGAAAACAAGATAAATCTAGTCTGGTAAAATGTAAAGCCAAATAACTAATTAACAGATTTATCTTGCATATAAGTAAAGCCTTATAAAATAAGGGCCTTTTTCCACCTGTAAAATCATAGCTCAGGCCTGCTACTTTGGCTAAGTAGAAGAAAACTATGGGAGGGTGACTCAGTTGGAATAGAAGTAGAGAGATGTGAGAGATGTGCTGCACGACTGCTGCGTGTTCACATCGTGGTCTGTGGTGGCTGCTTGACTTGAGCTTGTTGTGCCTTAAAACTGTGTGAACTGATAACCAGCTGAATGCTTAAAAAGGCCTGGTTTTTGCAATAAAGCAAAACCCTCCTTTGCACTGCCTGGGGACTGTGTGTCACTCTGCTTCATACAGATTAAGAATAAAATACAGAAGGAATTTTCAGGTTTGTATTTTTAAAGTGATTGCCACCATATCTTCTGTATTTAATTGAGTTAAGGACTGACAGGGACAAGTCTATATTCTTAGACCTGCATGCCAATTCTGAAATGGTGATTTCTAATTTGGAGGAACTTACTTACGAACTCCTTCATGCAGTAAGAATTCTACTGTGCATGAAGCACCCTGGGGACTTCCTGTAACTCAGAGTTTTCATAATTTCTTTTAATTAGACTACTAACTTATGTTCCTTTTATGAATGTAATGCTGTTCTGCTATGGCATAGATTTTGCAGAGCACAGAGGTTTCTAAAATGCCATCTAAATCTTCAGAGGACAAATAATGTTAGCACCCAACTAATTAGACATTCAGACATAAAAATTAGCCTCTTTTTGATAAATTTTGATAAATTCTTCCTGCTGAGGAAGAATTGTATCATATCTTACTTCATCCAAGTTCAAGGCTTATTTCTTCCCTATTTAATGTTGGAACCAGCTACACAAAAATGTCAAAGATAAGTGGAAAGATGAGTTTTTGTTTACTGGTGATTGACTGACTGTGTCAGATAATCGGACAAGCCTGTTCAGAGCAGGCTTGTGGAGGTGTGTGGTGTCAGAAGAGCTCTCTTGCAGCAGACAGGTCTCAAATGAAACACTGGAAAAATATTTTTGAGGGATCACCATCACTGAGCTAAATCAAAGCATAGAAAAGCCCTAGAGAGGTTTTTAGCTGGGAGTTTGCTTTGCCTGTGATTACAGCTCTGGACCTCCTCCAAGCAGAGGCTGATTACAGCTAAGGGATGTCAGTGTCTGAGAGGGTGTGGAATGTCTTGGAAATTAATTGAGTCCAGAGCTTTGCAATCAAACTCACTTTCTCTTCAGTTGTTATCAGCATCACTGAAAGGTCAGGTTGCTTTCTCCACCCTGTTACCTACTGACTGCTCTATCAGAAGCAAAAGATTATGATGCAAAGCTAGAACTGTAATATTGTAGCTGCATTATCTGTACTTCAGGTTTGGACGAAACTAGATGATACAGCTGATCACACAGATCAGATTTTAATCAGCATCTATTTGATAAAATTCTGAGGATTTTTTAATTTAATATACAAATCCCATAATTTCCTCACCAAATAAGCAAGGCATGTGCACCAAGGGACAGGCTAAGAACATATATTCCTGAGAAGTGTTTTTACTTTTAGAGATCAAACCATGGGTCAGTTGAAAGTGGTGTTCTCCTAGGCATCATAAAGTGCCTTGTTAAGCAATTTTTCAACAAGTTGCTTAAATACATTTAGGCTTTCTGATGAAATCATGCACTTTTTGACAGTAACAAAATAGGGAGTATATTTTCCCTTTGACCATAATGGAACTTAAAATGTTAGTCCAACACATAATCCACCCTGAAGTCCCTGTTTTTTTGTAGAAGAAACAGGTATGTCAGGCATCATTGATATTTATGGTTCTGCAGATTATTCTAGATAGCAGTAATATAATGCTCAGTGGCTTTGATAGGATGGAATCCATAATTGTAACAAGATGTTAAAAAACATGACCAGTTTAAATCCATCAGGAACCTGATGGAATGAAAAACAGCTGGGGAGATATAGTTCTGAGTTGCATATATCTTGTTATAAAGAGATATTCCATATTATAACTTCGTGTCTCTGAGGAATACCTACATTTATTCTGGTGGAAGAAATTTTATTTTCATAGTATTTAACAGCTTCAGAAAGTTAAAGTGGCAGAATTGAAGTAAAATGGAAAATAATGGTCACAGTTGCACTTTTCTGCCTTGACAGAAAGGGATAGCAAATGGTAGTAAGGTGTAAAAGACCTCTGTAAGTGAAAGGAAATATGGAAAAGGTGATTTGACAAATTGTAACCACAATGTGAGCCAAAAGTAAATTATTGTTTATCATTATTATAATTATTTGTTGCCAGGTAGCGTGTGAGCTCAAAAAATATTAAGCAAAATATTTGCAAGATATTTCATTAAAAACATAATGTTGGAGTGAGCTGTTGGAAACAGAGAGGCAAACTGTGTGTGGGAGAAAGCAGATGTGTTCCCTCTCTGGAAGGTAGGCTGAGAGAGCTGCAAAGGGTTTGTAGTCTTTGCAGACTTGGCCAAGAGGTCACGAGCACACAAGATGGAATTTAGGAAGGGGCTCTCTTCTGTTAAGTATAACTGGCAGATGCTGTGGAGGAAATAATGTGACATACAGGGAGATAAGGAGGACACTGAACTTGAAGAACAATTCTGCAACTATTACAGCCATTGCCCTGGCAATGTAAGGGAGAAAAATGCACAGTTGTTGACAACAAAATAGAAGTAATTGTCATAATAGGGACAAAACAGACAAAATGAGATCAATGTAGTTATTATGCACTAAATAGAATTGTAATTTCTGGCCATGGACTTAAATCAACAACCTTCCAAAATGGAAAAGAAGGTTAGAGTTATATTAGCATAATATTTGCAAACAGTATTGAACCACACTCACAAATACTGATTACAAAAAAATGGAAAAATGTGAATGTTGGGTTAAAACTTGCACTCTCAGCAAACATATAAAATTGTATGTAGTATGTATATGGCAATGCATTCAGGTCTCTACAGGCAATCACATTAGCCAAGAAAGGATCAGATGAGAACTTACAAAAATACATGCACACATATAATTAATTACTTGTCCAAAATGTGACAGGAGTGAAATCAAAGTCTGCCAGACAAGCACCAAATCAGTATCTCTCAGAGCACCTGTGCAAAAAGGACAAGTATGATTAAATCTAGAGTTCTCACGTTCTGGGTAGCCAGATTTTCATTTTTGTCTAAAGGTGGAAAGATGAAAGGTCAAAAATGCTCTTATGTCCTTTGTGGTCTCAATTCTCCAGCCTTTTCTTCAGTACACTACTTTAGAGGAAAGACTCAATTTACCCAATTTTTTTAGCAAGGGTATGTCCCAGCCTAGAATGAATTCCATACATCTGGTAAGGCAGAGAAATACTGAGAATTTCAGAAATGGCTTTGCCAACGTCTTTTTTCTCATAAAAAATATAGTTCTTCCAAACAGAGGTAAACTGAAAATAGATTTTTGATATTAAGGACAGTGTGGAAGATAATGTAAAAAATAGGCAAAAGCACAGCATTTTTTGAACACATTATTTTTTTCAAAATATTCATTCAGCATTAATTAGAGCTCAAGCTGTTGGCTTCCAGTCTTGATTTCAGACTCTTTCTCTCCCTTTGCCACCCACTGTGGCCTGTTATTCCCATTATAAACACCCATAAATCTCACCAAGTCTAATGGGCTTATTGCAGTCCTGCATATGCATCAAGGGGAGGATAAATGTCTCTACTTGTGCCTTTAGATACCCATAATTGTTTAGTCACATAATGAGATAATGTTTCTAAAACAGCAAAAATCAGTGGGTGTTTTTCTACGCCCTTTAACATGATTTAGGGAGCTTCTCAAATTAAATCATTCTAGATTTCAACTGTGGTTACTAGTTTCTGCAGGCAAAGTAAAGATAAACTTGCACCTGAAGACAGTAGAGGTAGGAAATAAGGGAGAGCATATAAGAACTTTCTCCTCTTTCTGCTGAAGAAACACAAAAAATGCTCTGTCACCAATAAAGTGAGCATATAAATGGGTCAGGGAATTTGAAGATGAAAAGGTACAGAAAAGGATGATCCAGAAAGTATTTTTTTCCTCATGAAAAATGAACAAAAGGACTTGTTTCATTAGATTAGAAAAGTGAAGGATGAGGAGGAATAGGATTGCTGTCTTTAGACACAACAACAAAATGAACACAAGGGAGAGAAAACAACCATTTGAGCTAAAGGAGCACTTTGGCACAAGAACAAATATACATAAGCTGAACATGAATAAATTTAGATTTAATTTACAAATGGGCTCTGAGCCTTCCTGCCTATCAGATTTGGAAAAGGTCTTTCATTGAAAATAATGCAGACAAAAAGAACTTCAATACTTATAAGAAAAATGAGTACATTTTTTAAAGAGCTGAATAGCATAGTGCTGCAAGAGATTGATTTCATAATCTAGAAGCCTCTTCCCCAGCTTTGTGTTCCTGTTTCTTCCTCTTTCTCTACTCACCATGGAGAACTCACAAAATGAAGATATGAACCCAGAAAGCAAAATACCCCCCAAAAACCTAGAATTTAGTGAGACAAACATAGTTATTAGGGATAATTGCACCACATTTCCTATAAAAGTGCTATGAATTAATAACATTTCAACTTGACCTGAATATAAATCTGGGAAAAAACATAAAATGTGTATGTGTTGATAATTCTCTTGGTATCAATTGACACTGTCTCATTCTCAGGCCATGGCAAACATTGACCTAGTATCTGAAAAATTTACTTTCAAGGTCAGTAGGATCTGGCCCAGGGCTATTAAAACAGCAAGTGCATCTCTTTGTACATTTATAAGCAGATCAAAAGAAGCAGGGCATTTTGGTGGCAATAGTTCCACTTACTGCATGTCATCAAATTGCTGATATTTACCATTTAGAAGACATTAAAATAATGACAGGAGTTAAAAGTGTTCTCTAAGTACTTAGTGTTAGCTCTATGCTATAGCTGCTCAAAAAGACACAAATACCATTAAAACCCACCAACCAAAGCATTATAAATTACTGCTGAGTGTAGAACAACGCTCAAGTTAATTGACTTTGCATTTTCAGCAAGCACTTTGCCAAGTAATTATTATTTATCTAACAATGGTTTCAATGCAAATTGATGGTGCATGTTTGCTATTAATCTGAAGTCGTTGCAAAATACAAACAACAATTACTTTCTGAAATTACCACAGAAAACAAAGAGAACATAGTTTTGTCACTGGTTTACACATTTAATTTATAAAAAGAGAAACAAACAAAGAAACAACCCTAAATATTACTGTGTCTCAGCCCTTAGTGCTAAATTGCTATGTTAAAAAATAATGAAGCTAAGTCAAAGGAAAAAACTTTTTTGTGTGTACCTTGCTACCAAAACAGATGCATCAAAGATCCATATGTGCTAGAGTATCATAGTTTTCCCATATGCTTCTCAGGAATAATCCTGGGAAAGCTGCCAGATCTCAGAATGTTGTACTTCCCAGACAAGAGGATCACCAGACCATGGAACACCAAACCTTATTTAGAGGAGACAAATACATTTAGAATATTGATTGCTTCTCTATAGAGGATTACATTTAAAATATCTAGGGGAAAGATTTAAAATATTGTTGGGAATGATTGCTTCATATTACAAAAATGTTTGCTGGGAGACTACACTCTATAATCAGCACTTACCTTATTTGGTATAATCTTTCAAGAGTATTGAAGATGAAATATAGAGATGGAGCTCTCGGTCTACACCTTTTGAACTACTCCAGCTTTACAAATTACACTGATCCCTACCAAAACTCAGCTGTGATACATACTAGCCAAGAACAAAATTCCAGTCAGAATTTGGATGGGGAATCAAAATTAGGGAGAGAAACCTCATCCTTAAAACAATGGTATAGGTAAATAACTTCACTATATTAAGATACTCACTATATAGGGACACCCCTAAAGTAAGAAGACACATTCCATTGCATTTCTAACAGATCAATGACCGAAACAGAAATTCTTAGAATTCCTTTTGGTCCAGCCTAGGAAATAGGAGCAGGAGGGTCAATGGTTAAACTCACACTGCTGTAGACACAGCCACAGAGACTCAAAAGAAAGCTGTGCCCAGATTCATCTCAGTACTGTGGGAGCATCCCTCTGGGGCTGTGATCCTGCACGCTTCAGGCTGGTACACCTGCCTGCTCCTGCTGGAAAGAGCAGACCCTCACTGACCCATCCACGCCTACTATTCTCTTTCAGCCAGGCCAGGAACTGTGCCTTGAGCAAATTCAGGGAATTACCCCAGGGAAAAACCTTTCCTTCATTATTTATTTATTAATTTTCTGTTCAGCCATCAGCTGTCTCCCTTCTCAGTGCACCTGCTCTGACCTCACTCATCCTACAGATACAACACATACTATAAACCTTCTTGGATAACACAAGTGAAATTCAGTCTTGCTCTTTCTGTGAATCATTTTTAAACAACTTGTTTTGCCACTTCAAAACCTTTCTTATATTTGAAAAATTTCTAACTTAAATCTTCCATGGAAAATAAAATAGAAAAGGGGAAAGAAAAAAAAAAAAGAAGAATAAAGAAAGAATCTATCTCATCTGTATCAGATGTCTGATAAAATAGCTGCTTTTTCTGTAGTACCCTGAGTGATAACTTCATGTTACCTAATCAGCAAAGATATGGATTAACTCCACAATGAAACGACAATCTCCAAAACAACATATGAAAAGTTAAATTATTGAGGGATAGATAAGTCAAGATATATAGCAAAATCTAATCTAGGGATTTCAGTGTACTAGATAAATCTATGGAAGAAGGAAAAAATAGGTGCACCTAAAGTCTTGAGTAGTCATTTTCTATCAATATATCCAGAATGTAATATTTATTAGTGGTGCAATTCATGCCTGACATTACATTGTTTAAGTAGCTTTGAATTTGACTTTTATGTACAAATATACAGATACACACAATTGTACACAAACCAGGCTGAATGCACCACTCTGTGCAAAATAATAAGCACATAGACTAGGTGTGCAAAATGAAACATCTTTTTGTGAGATAAAATAAACATTTTCAGCCACAGAAAACTAAAATTCTCTGTGTGGGGGTATCCTAGTGCTTCACTTTTTGGACTGAGAAGATACATTCTACTACCATTGGTTGCATTGCTTTGCCAGACGAAATCCAACCATTCTCTGAAAAAAACCCCAAGCAGAACGCAGACCATGACATGCAAGATACTAATTTAGTATATGAATTCTATTAGACTTTTAGCTGGCATTGGAGACAAGGTATTGATTAAACTCCTGTTTTCTCCCTGAAACAACAACAGGATGTATCTCGGTATTGGTACTTCATTAACATTTCTGATGAGTTGGCTAATTGAACAACAACCAGAGGGGAAAGAGGATGCCTCCCTCTGTTTCTCTTGTGTCTATGCATGCAGGGTTGGATGTGGGCTGGTAACATTCTGTTTGAAAGGATGCTTCCACAAGCTGGAAATAATTTCTCTTTTCTCAGCTTTTCATGTTGTGCAGCATTTACTTATTTCATCCTGGAAAAGAGTTGCTCTCATCTGTGAACCTTCAGACAAGTGTACTTTGATTCCTCAGCCAAACTCATTGCATGAAAAGCTTGGATGAGAGGTTTGTTTTCTTCTGCAAGTTTATTTGTTTGTTTGTATTTCCTGAATAGCAAATACATAGTACTGACACGAAGTGCTGGATGATCTCCCTGGTATTAATATATACAGTGCCTATCCACCTGCATGCTAACTAAAATTTCCAGCCCAGATTAACTTCTACTGTGCAGACCCTGGATATATTTAAGCAACATGAAAAGAATTCTGATGTACATTGTGGCCCATTAGAGGCTATAGGTGTTATGAATTGCATCATAGCAAAGAAAAAAACAATGACTTTTTTTTTTTTACCATTACAAAAACTAAAGGATGAATGCGAATTTTCCTTCTGTGCTGCAATTAGTTTTTTGCCATAAAATATTAGGTGAATTATTTTAGGAAAACATTGGCATTATATATAAATATACACAGTCATTTAAGCTTTGTCTAAATCCTTATAAGCTTAAAAAATCAGTTATACATTCAAAGTATAGGGATTTGACTTGGCCTATGCTGTAACAAGGACTAATTTTTAATCATAATCGGTGCTGTGTTTCTGGGGTAATTTAATTCAATGTCAGCATTATGGAGAGAGATATGACTTGGTCATCAAACTTTTTCAGGCTGCTCCCAGGAAGGTCTAAAAGACTAAGGACAAAAATGAATGAGATGCTCAATCTGAACACGTTTGCATTCTGTTTAGGGTTTTGGTTTTTTTTTTTTACCTTTTCAAACATACTTGAATAAAGAGCACAATGGTGTAAGGCAGAAGCAGAGTGCTGAGCTAATATTTTGAATAACCCACTATGCTTTTCTGTCAGTGTTTCAGCTTTGCTTCACTGAAGCACAGGCCAGATTTCTGATTTGTTAATAGCAGGATTGAACGATGGGGATACAACCTGTAAAACAGCTGTTCAGATGTCCTTCTAAACTTGCAGAAAAAGGGTGGCATTCAATTTCTTAGGAATTACACAGCTCCACTGCATAGTTGCTGTTGGAGCAAACTCTATACTGCACAAATATAAATAGTGTATCTCTCCTGAGCTTGTGATGAGCTGAGACATCATCAGCTGTTTGTGAAACAGAAATCTCTGGACTGTACCCAAAACAAGCCAAATCCTGTGCCTTGCTTCTAGCAGCACTTTTTTTCCTCCTGCGGATATTATTTGGCAAATCCACAAATCTAAAATTAAATCTTATTTTTGCAAGTAGAGCTATTTTATGCTAAAATAAGCTGAAATTATTTTAGGTGATTATCCCTGGGTTTGTTTGGTTTTTTTTGTTTGTCTGTGAAATGCAGGCATTGGTTTAACACATTTCCATTCCACCTTCATTCTCAGGATGTGGTTAACAGCGATGGGCCAGCTGGCTTGCCCTCAGTGAAAAATTTCTGTGCAGATTCGGAACCAAGCCCCATTTTAACAGCTCCTGTACCACTTCTAGCAGTTTTAGAGGTTTCCACTGAGTCTTTCTCACCAGGGTACCCTGCCACACGCCCTACACATCTGTGTTTGCAAAAAAATCAGTCTCTAGGCACAGACACTCCTGGCTCCTGGTTTAGCACATCATCTCTCTCTCATATCAGGTTTTCCTGCAGTAAACACCTACATCTGAGGGGAGCTATGGCAGATAGCCATAAACTCCTCTAAAGGAACAATGAGAAATGAGAACTGTGTGTTTTATGAGGCTCAGCATGATAACTCTGGGCAGATCTCGTGTACTCCACATAAAAGTCATCTTCACCCCATGCTTCTCATCCTTTTGACCCACTGGCATTAAATGGAGAAATATAACTCATACATATTTCTCTGACAGGAAAAGTTTGTGAAGAGCTTGTACTATGGTCCAAAACCCCATAAATCATATTAACACTGAGACAGACATATGGCACAAGGCATTTATATTCGTGTGTTGGCTTCTTTTTCTTCAGAAATGTTTATTTTTAACTGAAATCCAACTAGAAAATGTACTTTTCCTTTTGGGATGATATCTACTAGTTCCAGAAAGATATGAGTGCAACATGTAGGATGGGTGTTTCAATATGTTTTATGTTGTCATGGTGTGCCTTTATATATATGTCTGCTTGTATATATATGTGTGTGTGTATATATACTTATATACTTATTTATATATTTATGCAAGCACACAAGCATGTACATTTAAAATATTCCATGTCAATTTCATAGGAAATTGATTTAAAAGAAAGCCTCTTCTTTTTTGCCCTTTTTCTCTCTGAAAAAAATCTAAGGGCAGAGAAGCATGGCCAGGATTTAATTGAATTTGGGACCTGCAGGAGGAATGAATGCAGGAAAACTAAAGCCTTAAGGACCATTGTGCTTACAGGAGACAACCAGGTTGGAGGTGTGAGTGTCCTTGATGGGCTAAGCTGTCATGATGCTACATGATGGCTTTCAATATAACCAGCTTTTTCTAGAAGGCAGTTTAGTTGTTTCTGCACAGAAATCAAGCTGCTTTCTGGGCTCAGGTTTCATGATGTGTTCTCACCAGGACAAGTTAAGTGGACCAACCCTAAGTGCCTTTCACCATCATGAAGAAAGACTGCACACTCAAAGAGACTATTTGCTGCTTGAGGGTTTTTTCCATCAGAAAGTCACTCCACAAAGCAGATGCTTTGATGATCTAAACATCTTCAGCTGTTAAATGTAATTCATGAAGACTTAAATTACAATGGCACAATTTTTATCCCTTTCCTATAGATCTGCATCACAGCAAGTGGCATATCTGTAATAAGTCTATCTCAACCTGTCACACAACTGCTTAACTTCATCTGGATATTATATCCTGCACATTAAAGGAATGATCCCAGCCTTTAAGATTCAAAATATAAAATCAGATTTACCTGATTTGTGATCCTTTGTAACACAGTGTCTGTGGAAGGTTAGAAATGAGCCAGAATGGTGCTCAGTTTACAGTCTTGTTTTATTCTACTTTGTTCACAGTTCTTACTTTGAGTTTTGAGTGATATATGAAACATATAAAATTGGACCAAAGATACACGTAAGTGGTATTCAGGTTTCATTTCTAAATGGGGACTTTGCCCTTCTGTGGATCTGACAAATGTACCTCTCTGTCTGCCAGCCATTTCCTCTGGTAAAGCTTTTAAAAGGGCTCTTACCAATCACTGCTGGCATTTCCAGAAAAAAACCTCCATGCAGCATGAAGGGAAGCACCTGAATGTTTCAGTGGCATCTACCTGAAGGGATATGTCAAAGAATAAATGTTCAAACAACAAGATTTATTAAAGTAAATGTCCAATATCTACCACAGAAAGCTTGACATCGCTTACCCACAAACCATTTGGGAAAATTCCCTTATTCTCTTTCTCACTCTCTTTTCTAAATCTGGATTTATATGTAGAAGGAAGGGATGATGACTGAGGTCTGATATGACATTTATCTTCACAAGTGAGAAGACTAATAAATCATCAATGACATTACCACAAGTGCATTCTGAGGTCTGCTCACAAGTGAAGATAAATGACATAACAGACCTAAGACAGCATATATTACATGAAATGTCTAATAAGTCTCTCTCTCAGCATAGTTGGATTTGATGAAGATGACTGAACTTATGTTGCATTTTAAATCCAACATCTAAGGCAGATAAAATTAAATTTTCCAGCTGAATAAAATAGGCACCAAAACAGCCTTAATATACATTCCAGCCTTTTGCCATGCTGCCATGCTACTGCTCTGCAGATCTACAAAGAGCCTGGTGGTGGTAAAAATCAATTAAAATGCAAAAAAACCACAATATCAACTTACTCTTCTGTGCATGAAACATACCTGACTCTCATGCATTAGGCAATATCACATGGTCCCAAAGGCATGTCTGCATGTTCCTGAAATATGTACAACTGGCTTTTATTTTAGGCTTTGCAAAGGACTGCAACTTTCCACAATAGCTTGTGGCCTTCTGTAGGGTCAGTGGTGGCAGCATGGTTGAAAATCTGAGAGGTTTTAGAGTTTCTAATTAGTTTAAGGGTACAATAGTCCTTCTAGAAAGGGATATCTACAACTGAGATATGCCAAAAGCATGTCTGAACCAGGGGCTGGCAGTGGATTTTTAGGCAGTGTACCATAATAAACTGGGCAAAGAGATAAATGCTTCTTCTGGCTTTTGAGCAGCTGATGTCTGAGAGGCTCCCTAAGCTGGACAGAACATCTGGAGCATCATGTTGAGGAGGGAGATGTTTAATTTGTATTACAGCATTTAAAACCCAAGTCAAATACTAATCTTAGCATATTCTGGCAAGCCTACCAAAATTCTGCAGTGCAAAATTCATTCGCAGCTGAATTTTGTCTTGTGTGGAATGTGCAGATCTCAAAAGTAGAACCTGAAAATTTGAGAGTAACACAGTTGTATGTCTATGAAGAGTAGCATTGCATAAATGTACATCTTGAATCTTGTTCAGTTACATAAATCATCATGTCTTTACCCTTTCTGGGCACAGTCCTGTCCAGTTTACAGATATTAAAATGTGTCCAAGTTTACTCTCAGGTTTTAATCTAAAAATCTGATGGAGTAATATTCCAGTTAGAAAAAATTTCTCTGCAATGATATTGTATTTCACATTAATCCAATATACTTTTAATCAAGTGCCCTTATGATAGAAGATGGTCTGAGTAGCATAGCAACTAAAGAAAACTGTGCTTTCCACATTTCTCATAAAGTACTGCATTGTGGCTGTGTTCAAAATTACCAAGAATCCAGGTAAGTGCTAATCAAAGTATTCAGCAGCCTGCAAGGAGGTGAACAAGAGAAATTAAACAGTCTTAGGAGTCTAGAAGTGTTATGCTTATGAGTCTGCAATTTAGTTTTTGTAAAGGTAATCAGAAACTAAGATTAAGGAAAATATTTCTCATTTGCTTTCCAAAAGCAGTTGTAGAGAACTGAGTAAATGGGGTCAAAAAATTGAATGAAATTTAAACCAGTTGCAAACAAGATTAGAAAAAGTTCACCTGTTTTTATTACCAAGATTAAGACATGGAATTATCTGGGAACAGAGAAACTTAAGGTAATAGTTTTTTATTGAGACTCCTGATTTCTAATGTTATTAAGAATTTTTAAATTAAACTTTTTCTTTTGAGAGCATTTGAATAGTAGTACAGAAGTTCTCTCAGAGAGAAAGGGGAAAAACAAGTTGTTGGTACACAGCTAACACCAGTACCAGTACTGCTAGCTTAGGCCAAGCATAAAAAAGTAAATCAATCAGTAGTTACACTTCTAGATTTTTTTCTCTTTCCAACTCTTTAAGGCCTTCAGTTGTGTTCAAGTTCTGGATTAAAACTTGAATTTTTAAAATAAATTTAACAGCAAGATGTGCATATGGGAACCAAATCATTGAAAGGCAGGAAATACCAAGAAAATTCTTGCTTAAACATAAACAATGAGCAACATTCAAAATTTAACTGAAAAATTGCTAAATTTCTTCAGCTGGGATTTTCTCTGTATGTATAAAGATGTGAATTACCACATATTAGCATATATTACTGTTTCTGCTATTGAAAATTTTTTTAAAACTTTTTGTTTCTGTTATGAAAACAACCTAGTTGATAAATAGCTCCTAGGGTTTCTCTGGAAGAAATGCAAGAAAAGAAGAGGGTGCTCTGAAAGTTGCAGTTGTTGTGAATGATAAAAGAAAAAGCCCTATGAGATTTTTCAATATTTAAATAACAATTTATTTCTTCCTTCATCTTCTGGTAAAAGTAAACAAGAGTAAAAGTGCTGCTAAACTCTTTGCCACCCTTCCTCACTTCTGGGATTGTGGCAATCATGGAATTCACAATACAGGAAAAGAATACCTTTAAGAAAATATATTAGATAGTTTTCCTGACATGTTTAATTAAAAGTCAAATAAATTATAGAATTATAGAATATTCTTAGTTGGAAGGCACCCACAAGGATCATCGAGTCCAACTCCTGTCCCTGTGCAGGGCACCACACCCCAACAGTCCCACGTGCCAGAGAGCATCGTCCAAATTCTCCTTTAGCTCTGTCAGCCTTGGTGCTGTGAACACACCCCTGGGGAGCCTTCTCCAGTGCTGAACCACCCTCTGGGTGAAAACCTTTTCCTCATATCCAACCTTATCCTCCCCTGGCCCAGCTTCAGGCCATGCCCTGGGTCCTGTCACTGTCACCATGGAACAGAGGTCAGTGCCTGCCCCTCTTTCACTCCCAAGGAAATTGTGACTGCAGTGAGGTCTCCCCTCAGTCTCCTCCAGGCTGAACAGACCAAATGACCTCAGCTGCTCCTTCTATGGCCCCTCAAGGCCCTTCACCATCTTTGTTCTCCTCCTTTGGACCCTCTCTAATAGTTTAATACCTTTCTTATATTGTGGCACCCAAAGCTTCACGCAGTATTTGGGGTGAAGAGGAGCTCATTGATTCTCATATAACAATTAAACAGAGTGCCCTTGGGACTGAAGCTCACATTTCCCAGAGGGAAGATGAAATATAAACTGTATTTTTAATTCTGACATATTTCCTGCAATTTTCATTTAGCTCCTTTATTTGGCTTTTGACTTTGCCAATAATGACGCTTCCCAGGAAAAAAAAAAAATTAAAAAACAAAAGGGAAAAAAAGAGAAAAACAACAAATTCTGTTTTGCTTTTAGTGCTTTAAGCACTGATCTAGAAGAACAGGATGGAGATCACTTTTTTTATACGGCTGTAATATCTATGAATTTCACTAATTAGGATTATATTTAACTTCCCTGAAGATATTTCTTGCACATTAGATTATTTCTCACTCTCTCTCGATTCCATTAGTCTTTGTCTTATAGCTTTCTTTTATGGTGCAATGTTTTGATAAACAGGTTATTGTTTAAGCCAAACTCCAGCTAATTACTTGTCTAAATAACGTATATTAAATGGAAAACAGAAAAAGAAATCAGGCAAATAACAACAATAAAAAATCCCAAATAAATTCCTTTGAGAAAATTGAACTTACATTAATTTCCTGCAGGATTTTTTATTTGCCGTTTCAGTCTTTCATCACACACATATAACTACTTTCCTACTGGAAGAAAGGCTGTGAGTATGGACCAGTTTTGATTTGACATGCAAACACACAGAATGTTTCAGATGCCACTGAAACATTCAGGTGCTTCTGAGGTTTGAGGTTTTTCATTAATTTTACTCTTTAAAGAAGAATTATTTCAGTTACAAAGCCATTGTAGTGAGTCACCTGGCTGAGCTGAGCACAGCAGAGGTGGCTGGTGGATCTGGTGGCTTACACACATCCTGGATGTGTGCTGTCTCGTCTAGCACTGAACAAACCACTGATGACAGCTCTCAAACATGCCTTGGCAGTCTGTCGAACTGCTAATCTCTAGTCACAGTCAGAAGCTCTTCTTCCCTCCTCCTAAACTTTACTTTTCTCATACTGAAAGGAAAATTTATGCTTACATAAATTCAGTAGGATATTAGCATCTAATACTGAGTTAATACCATCAACCAATTCCGTACATGGGACCCTGAAAGAAAGGTGGAGAGGGACTGGGATTCTTCTATCATTCTTGTGCAGCATGTAGTGACAGGACAAAGAGGAAATTTCTTCAAAGTGAGAGGGGGCTTAGATCAGATATTAGGAATAAATTCTTTACTGTGAGGGTGGTAAGGACCTGGCACAGGTTGCCCAGAGAAGCTGTGGATGCTCCATCCCTGGAAGTGTTCAAGGCCAGGCTGGATGGAGCTCTGGGCAACTTGGCCTAGTGGAAGGTGTCCTTGCTCATGGCAGAGGAATTGGAACTAAATCATCTTTAAATTCCCTTCCAGTCCAGGGCATTCTCTGATTCTATAATATTATACCTTTTTTCTTCAATCGAATGATTTGAAATACAGCAAGTGAACAATGAAACACCTTACATGTATTACACCTGTAATTTTGAGACATACATTTATGGCACTTAGCCAACAGCTTTGACTGGTTTGTTGTCATTCAATGATTCAGCTTTAATTCTCTTTCCTAGGGTTACTTTTAATATATGGACAAAAAATTAACTTATACAAAAACACTTCAAAAGAGATGGATAGATGGATAGATAGAAAGATAGATAGATACATAGATAGATAGATAGATAGATAGATAGATAGATAGACAGACAGATACACACAATTTAGAGTGTAAGATGTGATTTTCCTATTAGTAACCCAATCTATTTGTGTCTGTGTATCAAGCTAAGCTTTACTGGGTTCAGCACCAGCAGTGAGGCATCTGGTGAACCTGTGCTGCCCAGACTGATTTTGGTCAAGTGGGCAAGGGTCAACTTCCATTGTCCCTTGAAAAGGGTTGGCTCTTGGTGCTGCTACACATCAGCTGCATGCAGTTCTTGTCCCTGCAGTTTATAGGTGGTCTCATGTCAGTGTTTTTTTCTTTCAAGCCATTGAAAGAAACTATTGTTTTCTCAACTAACTAACTTTTTTATTGTTTTCTCAATTGTCTGTCTAGCTTTAAACTTGCCTTATGTAGTTTGGCTCTGACATACCTCCCTTCCATCAACAGTTTCTTAGTAAAACTGCACCAAGGTCACAGAGTTGTGCTGGAACAAATCAAACCCTGAATAACAGGCAACTCAGTCCTTGGGCTGAAGGTTATAGAGTTGTCAGCCTTTTAAAGTAAATTGTTTCATTGTCTCATTCTCTTATATTTACCATGTGTAAAAAATAGCATGCCAGTACTTGTCATATTCTGTACTGTCCCTATTATAATAAACTTCACAGGTTATGATTAACTTCTGTCTAGTGATTTCTCCTCTGTGAATCAGTTACATGGGGCTTTTCACTTTTGATACGAAGCACTTCACTGGGAAGCTAACTTTTACTTCACCAGATTATTGCTCATCCACTGCCTGCAGGTCATAGCCCATAACTTGGAAAACATTGCCTGCTGCCAGAACAGCCCATAATGTCATAAATCATGTTAAAACAGAATGAGACACTAGACAAGATCAGGTCTCCTGAATCCTAGCAATAAATTAGATGTTGAATCTGAAAAATGTTAGAAATTCAGTAAGGAAAAAGATATTTTCAAAGATCCATTGAAATTAAGCTATGAGCATGGAAGTTTTCACTAATTGTAGCTGGAAGGAAAAGTAGAGACATTTTTGCACCTAACCTATATAACTCCACTTGTGGCTAAGTGCTCAGTTGAATTCATTATTAACACAGTCCCTAGAAATCAATTAATCATTATCAAAAGCAACCTTATTGTCCAGAACAGCTTCAATCCAATGCTCTCCCCCACTTCTGAAAAAAAATTCAGTTGCCTCTTACAAACTATATTTGTTGCAAGCTCCTGTTTACCTTTAAAAAAATTCTCCTCAGCATATGAAATGTGGTCCTTATAGGAAAAAAAATGTTTGGTGTTTGCAAATGAATACAGTGATTTAATAGCATTGCTACATATTTGTTAATGTTTGGAAATTTCCATTAAAGATCACTTTTTCAGTTGCTTGTAATTTTGGCAAACATATTCAGGCACATTTCTTTTCTCTTACTGGATCTCATGCTCACAAAGGTGTATCAGAAAATTTCATACAAAGGAGTTTAGCAATTTCATAGGGAAGAGAAGCATCTTGGTTAACCTTCCATCGTCTCTGCAGCAGAGAGGTCTTCCATGTGTCTTGCATTTGGAATAACAATTCCCAGTCTGTCAGGAATCCCATGTGAGCATTTACCCTCTGTTCCTGACCATCCTGAGCTGGTCCCTGCCCCCTGAGCTGGATTTTCACACCTTGATCCCAGCCCACACCACACAGACACAGATTAGGGTTGGGGCTTGGTGGGGTCAGAAGGAGGGAGAAAGTGGGAAGCTGCCTGGGACAGAAACCACAGGCTGCACTCCAAGACTGATGTTTCCCTTTATTTGCAGTACTCTGGCCTCCTTAGTTACATAGTGGGTACCTGGAGATAATCCCAGCATTCCTAAATTTACTTTTGTACTAAATTGTGATGAAAGTCACAACCCCACTATTG
This sequence comes from Setophaga petechia, assembly GCA_024362935.1. Classification (NCBI taxonomy): domain Eukaryota; kingdom Metazoa; phylum Chordata; class Aves; order Passeriformes; family Parulidae; genus Setophaga; species Setophaga petechia. The sequence goes on from JANCRA010000013.1 coordinate 13,058,761, forward strand.
TGTGGTGTGAAATATTCAGAAGCGTTTAGACTGAGAAAGTTATCTGTAAGATGGAATTTTAATTCAAGTTAATAGCATCCTGTATTCACCTGAGTAGATTCAAGTCACGCAGGAACAAAGTAAAACATTTTAATATTGCTGGAACTGCATTTTCAACCAAAAATTGTTGTTGAACTGATTTAATATGTCCCTATATAGAGGATTAAAATTTCTTTTTATGAACAGTTTTCAAGTCTGCTGCCTTCAACCTATTGTATTTAATACAGCCTCTGGCTTCTTTCATTCAGGTTGCAAAGTTCTTCCTCTGGCAGAGTTTCCCATTCATGTGCTATAAGGCTTTTTGCCAGCTGGATGTTAGCAGAGTACACAGAAAGGAACCAGCCAATTCCTTACAATATTTGCTCTAATCTTTATTCTCTCTTTCATATTACTTCTCTTCTTACTGTTCTCTCCCTCCATGGAATTGTAAATCTTCATACAGGTCTCAGGTTGTTGATAATGTGGAATTATTATAAAGCATAAAATCCCCTTTCCCCAGCCTCACTCTCCAAGGAAAAAGATCGACTTTAAAACTCCTACACTTAAAAATCCCCAACCCAAATCACAACCCCCCCCCCCCCACCCCAAAAGAAACCAAGACCAACCTTAAACCAATAAATACACAAGAGCTAGAGTTTGAGGATTTCTATTTTGATAGTCTTGATACATTTAACTTTTTTCTTTTTTTTAGCTTTTAATTCAGTCTCAAAATCTTAGCAGTACCTGGAGAGTTCAGAAATTACATCCTCTTTTTACTCTCACATCGTGACTCAAATTTTAAAGAACTGTAGCTTAGGGGGGACAAACAATAGCCTTGAACAATTTAAATAATGAAAATGTATGAAAGCTCACAAAATCGATCCTTGTTTCATTTTTTGAAGACATCTATTTCTGTTTCTGTTGTCACTATCAAATATTTAACACTTTGGTATGTCTTGCAAGCACTGGAAAATAGGTAATATTAACATATTTTACATATTAGGAGTGGTTCAGAAGAGGAAAATTGGATGAACGTGAGCTGGGAATGTGTCCAGGTGGCCAAGAAGGCCAATGGCACCTGGTCTGTGTCAGCAGTACTGTGGCCAGCAAGACCATGGATGTGATTGTCCCCCTGTGCTGGGCACTGCTGAGGTCACACCTCAGATCTTGTGCTCAGTTTGGGGCCCCTCACTGCAAGAAGGACATTGAGGGGCTGGAGTGTGTCCAGAGAAGGGCTGGAGTGTGTCCAGAGAAGGGCTGGAGTGTGTCCAGAGAAGGGCAATGGAGCTGGGGAAGGGTCTGGAGCACAAGTCTGGTGTGGAGCAGCTGAGGGAGCTGGGGGGACTCAGCCTGGAGGAAAGGAGGCTCAGGGGAGGCTTGATCACTCTGTAAAATTGCCTGAAAGGAGGTTGTATCCTGAAAGGAGGTGGAGATTGGTCTCTTCTCCCAATTAAGAAGTGACAGGACAAGAGGAAATGGCCTGAAGTTGTGCCACAGGAAGTTTAGATTTTATATAAGGAAACTGAAGGGGTTGTCGAACATTGGAACTGGGTGTCCAGGGAAGTGCTGGAGTCACCATTCCTGGATGTGCTCCAAAGACATGCAGATGTTGCACTGAAGGATGGATGTGGTTCAGTGCTGGCCTTAGCAGTACTTCATTAATCATTACACTCAGCAATCATAAAGGTTTTTTTCCAAATGCTTTTCTGATTCTGTAATTCTAAGAGTTAATCTTTAGTAAGTGCTGCAGCTGGGACCAGCAGTGCAGGTGAAAATAAAAGAGAAATTCCTCATTGCCATTGCCACATCCCTGGTGTGCTGGCTGGAGATATGTGCAGTGTCCTCCTCATGGGTGTGTCTCCAGCCCTGCACCTACTCCTGACCCTGGAAATCTAGGCACATCTATCCATTGATCTGTAATAAGTAATATGTGCCCAGGGAAGGGCAGATTCAGCACACATAACCATAAAGCCCAACATTTCCACACCTGTGACAGAGGCTGCTCCTGAACACACAGTAAATCTTGCTCTTCCACACACAAATCTTCTTATTTTCAATGTCCTCCAGTGATACTGGTACAAAGTACTAATTCTTGGAGGCCAGAATTTGCAGCCTTCAATGCGAAGAGCACCTGTAGCATAGGCACTGTTTTCAAATGAACTCCACTAGATCCACCTCAAAGTTCAGCCCTAGCCCCTGTTGCTCTCCCAGAAGGATATAAAAAAGGTTTTAATAGTCGCTGGTGTGTACTGGATTCCTGGTGTGTGACTGGAGAGCAGTACTTTTAAAGGAAAGAAGTTTGAGTGTCTGAAGAGGGGGGTGAAGATAAAAATGGTAGTGAATAACATCCTGAGGAACAGCATTGATAAGGGCTGCTTATGCTCATATGAGCACATCTGAGGATAATAATCTTTTTATAAAGTTGTGTTGATTTTGATCTTTTGTGGTCTTTTTTTAATAATAGATTGTTACAAAAATGTTCTAAGACTTATGAATGTCTTGAAGATTTTTTTTAGTTTTGGGAAAAAAATTAAGTGGTAGCATGAAGCTGCTCTGAGTAGCTTCTCATGCCTTTTATCGGACTGGATGAGGCAAGAAAAAATTGTAGGATGTTTTTTATTTGTGTTTAGACTTGTAAGTGTCAATGTTTTATGATGCAGAAGCTATTCTGCATGACTTATTTAAAGTTATGAGAGAAGCCCTTGTCAGTTTTAGTTTTTCATATTAAGTACTGCTCTTCTCACATTGTTTTATCAGCCTACCCTTCAGGAAAAAGAAAGAGAGTATAAAAATGAAAAATTACCATCCAAAATCTCCAGAACAATAATGCTCTTCTGTCTTCATTTATTTTTGAGTTTTTGATTAACTATAAGTGTACATTCCATTAAAAGTGTGAAATCAGACTTTTTTTTTTCTTATGTAATGCTCTAAGCAGTAATTTTGCCTCCTTGTTTTCTTCAATTTTCCAATTCACCCTTTCAGGCCTCTGAATGCTAGTTATTGTAAGATAATAAATTAATATAGTAGCTCTATTTAGAAAAGAAACTAATGAAATATCTGAATTTGATATTTCATGGACAATAAATGATTAGATAAGCAGATTGATGGTGGAAAATGCAGAGATGAGAGAAGTTTTAGAAAGATGCATTTGCTGAAGCTAGTTACAAGTGGCTATTAGTTTAAACAGTCCCATTTGGCAGAGATTTGCAGGTATTGCAGGAGAGGTAGGTCTTAAGGAAGGATTTAAAAGAGGATAAAGTGATATGATCTCCAGGATTATCAGTGACAGATGAAATAAACATGGAATAAAAGTGGAAGGCAAGTTTAGGGGTTTTTTTTAAATACTTTGTACCTTTAAGTCCAGGACTTACATTGTGAGATAACCAGTTTGTCTTCTTTAGTAGTTTAAAAGGTTTTGCATGAGCAGTAGTAGGCTGGAGGGGTTTGTTGGTGGGCTTGAGATGTAGGTGAATGCTTTCTCTGTGTAACAGTTTCCTGTTTAGTTGAAAAATCAAATTTCTGAGCATTAACAGTATAAGTTGATGGTGAGTACTTGCCAGGCAAGCTCTTTTATGGAGGTGATGGAGGTGTTGCAGATGAGTAGTTTGGATCACTTAAAGAATCACCATCAACAGTATTGTCAAAGGCAGGTTTTGATACAATTTGTGAAAGCGTGATAACGCTCTATAGCAAGGCTCAGTGTTTAACTTACTGCATAGAGGAAACATGCAAAGGAAAATTGGCTCAAATTCACTTTAGAATGATTTGCATGGAGAATGGGCATTCCAAGGATAAACATTCCCTCTGAGTCCTGAGGTTCAGAATAGACACACCCCCACCCCTTGCTTTCTGAACTCTTGACCGAATCTGGGTGATGTTGGATCCAGCCTTAGTCCCAGACCTGGTCAACAGTTATGTCTAAAGGACTTAACCAGCACTTAATCATTGATTAATTGAGTGTTTAGAAAGTGACTCAATAGGATATATTATAATGAAGTCACTGTAGATTTGAAATAGCAACATTGATACTATTCTTCCAAGAGAGTATAGGGATCAATACACACACACATATATATATAATATAAATGTATGAAGGTATCTGTCAAAAATTCTCCTTGACTTGAGTGAAATACATTGAATGCCTTTGCATTGCTCATTGGACAAGGGATTGAGCCTAGAGGAGCAGGGGGTATTGGCTCAGATCTTATTGTCAACTTTTGGTGATTTTCCTCACAGTATTTCAGACCTGAGATCTAGTGACTTCTGAGAAGTGTTACACTCCAAGGGCAATGCTGCTGTTAATAGAGTTCAAGGTGATCTGCTTTAGTTACTAGTCAGTTTTCATTCAGGTCATGATCTGGGTTGGTAACCACTGCAGTGATTCAGAAATCTGGTAACAATGGCACCATTTCACTCAGACTGTGATTAATGGAAGTGACGTTCCAGGACTATCAGGGGTGACTGATTATCTCTTGTTCCCACCTTAGTCAGCCAACAGCTATCTGTGATATGAACAGTTCTGTTCCCACCTTAGCCATGTAAGGTATGGTCAAGGAAAACTTCACTACATAATTGGAACCTTTAGCAATCTACCAACTCTGCAAAACCTCAGCTCTTGTTGGGTGGTGCATTTATCTGTTAAACTGTCATCATACTTCCTAGCATTTATAGCAAAATATTTTTACAAAGGAGTGTTTCAACAGTGTTCTGTTCACTCTTGTTTTTTTTTTCCTTTCTACCTCTTTTAATTTATCCCCAGCCGGCGACCAAGCCCCGCCCATGACACTTTCTCACTCTCCTGCATTATGAGGTTAAAAGTGGAAAAACTTTGAGATCAAGACAGTTTAATAGGAAAAACAAAAACAGCTGCACATGAAAGCAAACCAAAACAAGGAATTCATTCACTGCTTCCTGGGCAGGTGTTCAACTATCTCCAGGAGATCAGGGCTCCATCACATGTAATGTTGACTTGGGAAGACAAATGCCATCACTCTGAGTGTTCCACCTTCACTGTTCTTCTTTCCACAGCTTTATATGCTGAGCATGACACCATATATTATTGAATATCCCTTTGGTCACTTGGGGTCAGCTGTCCCAGCTCTTTGTCCTCCCAGCTCCTTGTGCACTCCCAGCTGCCTCACTGGCAGAATAGTCTGGGAAGCAGAAAAGGCCTTTGTAAGTAAGTACTGTTTAGCAATCATAAAAAAATACTTTTCAGCACAAAGCCAAAACACAGCCCCCTACTAGATGCTATGATGAAAATTAAATCTATCCCAGCCACAACCAGCATGAAACTCAATTCTTCATTCTCTTCTTTGGAGTTGTAATGAATTAATCATCTAGATAGTGGATAGGAACAGAAATATTTATGTCATAGAAAAGTCAGAGGATCCCCTCTAAGATGGTTTTGTTTGAAACCCTGTATGTCTGGGTGCAATAGACAGCTGTCTTTGTGATCTAATACCTAATATCTCATATTCATGTATAAATTTAAAAACTATGTAGCCTGGTTTCAGTTTGTTTTTCTGTGAGAACACAGACCTTGCAGCCCTTCCATAAGTGTCTTAGAGAGTTACGTTTTCTCCAGAATTTGTTGCAGAATGCTGTTTGGCTTCTACAGAAGTAGAATTTTGGATTTAAAAAAAAGTGCAATAAAAGCATTCTTTAGAATGTTTCATTCTACACAATTGAATGGTGCGCTTGAGGTGATACCATTAAAAAGTCCAGCATGGTAAGGAGATTTTTGAAAAGTGCTTAAGGGGGAAAGTGTCTGCAATGAAAACCTGGATAATTCAAAAATATTCTGCTTTCTCCCTTTATGTGTATAAACTGCAACAATTAGTTTGCTTTAGGCTACTTATATGCAGAAGAAGAAAGTGCATAGCCAGAGCTGCTGGAAGTAGGGAGGGAGAAGGGAGGGGTGGGTGAGTAAGACAGCAAGAAAGCTATTTTTAAAAGAAAGCTGATATTTTCTAATAATGGAACCCTGCCTGGCAGCACCTTGTTCACTGCTGTTCCCTTTGGCTTCCATTTTTAGTGGTTCTATATCTGTGCTGCCTCTCTTCTGCAGTTCTGCTATCTGCCCCTTTAAACATCCTTCTGCAAGAAATTTCTGCAATTACTATGTAGTTGTGGCCACAAAAGACAGGTTAAATATTAGAGAAAGAGCAGGCAATGTATATCTGTAACTTAGCTGAAATAAAGATCACAGCTGGGGAAACGCCATCATGAGTTTCTGACAACACACAAAATGTTTCTGTATAGGAATTTCAAACCATCCTCTGTTGTAGTCTAATCAAAGAAACTGCACTCTGCAGACTCTGTGCAACAGCTTTTGAATTCTACACCTTTTCAGTGAGTTTTAAGGGAATTATGCCTGCTTAGTCAAGGCAAAGTAGTGAATGAAGCTAATGATTAATAACTTTTTGTTTTATGTGTTGGGAAGTAAAACTGGTACTGACTGTAGCTCTGCAAGACACATATGGGTATGTGTGCCTACACCAAGGTGTGGGTGTGTTATAAAAATGCCCAATAAATACCATATTAAACTAAATTAAAATAACCTCTTTTTACTGGGTGGAGAGCCAAGACTCTCTTATTAAGGGGCCTTGACATTTACAGAAAGACTTGGAATCATTTCATTCACTAACTGTGATGCCAGATTATCTCAGAGTGGAAGAGACTTCAGAAGATTCTCTGGACCAAATTTCTGTGGGAAAGGGAGTGTAGGTTAGATTATCTAGCACCTCGTCCAGTCACATCTTGAAAAACATACAGAGATGAGACTCTACTGTATCCCAGGGGAGGTTATTCCAGTGTCTGTATTTTATTTCTGTAAAAATAAATTTCTTTCCTATTCTGAATGAAACTTCCTTTTGTATTTCTTGTCCCTTGGTTTTCCATGTGAAGCTGGAAAACCAAGGGACAAGAAATACAAACCAGTGAAGCTTCTGTCCTTTTTGTAGCTGCCTTTTAAGTACTGAAATACTGTGATGAGGTTTTTCTTCTGTCTCAGCTTTTTCTTCTCCAGGGAGGGAAGGTTTAACTCCTTCAGCCTTTACTTATAAGAAGTGCTCTTAGACCTTTGAGCATCAAAAAAATGCTTGACTGGAATAGGGTTATTGACAATACTCAAGATTACAATTTTAAAACCTTTATATATATATATCTCTGTATATATATATATTCTATTTCTGTTTAAAGCCACAAAGATCATGGTCAAATAAAATCCCCAAGAATTTAAAAATGCAAATTTACTGGGAGTTCAGGTATACTGTTAGACTCTTGAATTTTCACTCCTCATGTTTTTAACCTTGTTTATACACAGGATCTATCTGAAATTTCCCCCCTTGAAAAGGGGTTTTTTTGTTTAATTGTGTGATAAACTTTTTATCACACAATTAAACAAAAAAAAAACTTTTTTAAACAAAAGCAGAAACTTTTGCTTTAAAAAATATCAGAGGAGCAATAATTCCATTGCAGATTGTGTAAATACTAGAAATTTAGCACAGAATGAAATAGGAAAACTTTTAATTTCAGTCTTGAAATCCACACTTGGTTTGTATAAACTGAGTATTGTTACTTTCTCAAATCTCCTCTTGTGTGTATGGTGTCTCTTTTCTTTTACATGTAGTATCTGAAATATTGAACTCATACTAACAAGATACATTTTGAGCAGTAGCTCTTCCTGTGAAAAGAATTAACAGAGTGTAAAGTCTTGTCAGATGGACAAGAGCCTCTCAAGCTTTTGAACATCATCAGCCTTCAAGCTTCAAGCATCAACTGTGCTCCTCTCATCCTAAACAGCTTTAATTTTTTAGCCTGGCTTTCTTGCAAAAATAAGTCTCTAATCAAACAGTCTGTCTTTCTTGCTGTGAACTAGTCTTGAGATACTTTTGCCTGAGTTAGCAAATTCCAAACAAATTTGACAGGAGGGTGGAAGCATCAAGTACTCTTCTCTAAGTTTTCTGACAAGAGGTGAACAGATGGTAGAAAGAGTACCTGATTAGCACTGTCAAGGAGGAGACAGTTATGACCTGAAGTTTATGCTTTACTAAATATTGTGGAGTACAAACTGATGATCAGCTTTCTGACTTTTTTCCTGGTTTCAACACTTACTAGAAAACATTAAACATAGATTTTTTTTTCTTTGGGTTTTGTGTGTATGTGTTGGTGGGTGGATTTTGTTGGTTGGCTGGTTGGATTTTTTGGGTTTTTATTTTTTGTTTTTTCTTTCAAGCACTTGTAAATTTTCTTTGTCAGATGCTACATAGCTGTGAAAGCATGATCACATTTTCTGCACAGCAGCAGACCTACCACATTCTGGAAGAGAAGTGGTGGACAGGTTTTCCCATGTTGTTTTCCTCTGGTAAACTGCAAAATAAGATGGGAAGTCATGCTCAGTGTCAGGTGTGATGTGAGGTGTTTTATGCCATCCCACTCTTCTAGTTGCCCCATCTCTGGATTCTGTTGTAGTATACAACAGATCTCCAGCTTTCCTTGAAGGAAATCAAATCACATAAGGAAAGGTGAATTCCCAGATCTAGTATGGCATGTTTGGTTTGGAAGGGCAGCCAGGCTTTCATAGCTCTCTTGTAATGCAAGTGGAATCAAAATATGCCTGAAATATTGATGGTTATAATACAATTTACTTTTTGAGGCATATAGCCCAGATATCTGAAAAATATGGAGATGCCTGCTCCAACTTGTTTTTAGATTCCCTTACATCTCCCTACAGAAAAGGAAGATAATCAGCTCAAGACAAGGAGGAACCTAAGTAACCTGCTTCAAGTAAATCATTTTTCTAACTATCCAATTAACTTTGACAGCTAATTCTAGGAGATTTAAGTCTCTTCCTGCTTGTCTGACAATTTTACTGAAGGTTTAGCAGGTGTTTTATAAACCTCTGAAAAATCTAGTTGGAAAAAAGCCCTCCAACAGTCTGTGCAAGCCTTTCAAGGGCACTACTCTAAAGAAGTAGGGCTACTGCTCTAAAGCAGGGCTTGAAAGCTGTTTCTGTGTTGTGCTAGCATAATCATAGTTCAGTGCTGGATTGTCTTTAAGCTGTGTGGCTGGAGTGGTGCTCTGAAAGGTGATGAGGTGAGAAGCTGGCTTTTTGTTCTCTCACTCTACTGCTCTGCTCATTATCAGTCTCCAGCTTCTTTGTGTACCTGTGTTAGCTCTTTTCAGAGTTCATTTCCAGTGACTGTCCTGTTGGGAAAAGTAGTGCTGGCTGCCCAGCTTTTGTGTTTCAGCACAGGCTGCTGCAGTGCATATTTGTGCTGGTGACTGTGTAGGGACTGGAGTTGCCAGGGGGAGGAAAGGCCACTTTGTGGTGTAAACCCTTGAGTTCTAATCCTCCCTAAATTAATTTTTCCTTGACAAATTGCACATAAAACTTAAAACAGGTTTGGAATCTATTGCATCCTTTCCAGCCTCTGGATGGAAACACCAGGATGTCTAGCAGAGTTAATAGAAATGAGTATACCTCACTACTCACTGGGTGAGCATCACAGTTTCTGCTCTCTTCAGAAGCAACTTGCTTCTTATTCTGCTCCTAGGATCTAAAGCTGGAAACAGTACCAAGCCAAAGAACATTTCTGACTCCGGGGATTTTTCAGCCAAGGCACTAGGGTTATATAGAGCACTGTGCTTCTGAGTGTTTTCTGCTTTGAAGCGCTCTGTCCTTGGTGCCACATGAGGATTCAGTGTGGATCTGAGCTGTTCCTGGCATCTTTTTCTAAGGCTCCTTAAGGGGGGATGGGAAGTGCATCTAGGTAGTTTGTCATTATAGTGTGGCTCATTGCTTTTTCATGGAGGCAAAGGCAAAGACAAAGGTGAAGAAAGCTGCAGAATTGTCAGGTCTGGTGAAAACCTGCAGCTACATCTGTAGGTGAGACAGCAGGTGATCCCTTAAAAGCAACATCTTTCTGTATTCTGTTGCTGATCTGGTCTTTTATGTAGTGGAGGTAAGAAAGCAGCAGCTAACAAGGATAGATGTGCAGTATAAGGCAGGCACTTGCAATGTTTCATCCTCAGTTCTGCATTCCCACAGCACTCAGCTGTCATCCACAGATGCTTTTCACCAGAGTGCAGGTTCCTGTTGGGCAGGGAATTTGAGAGTTGGTAGAGGGGAATGTGGAGGTCTGAGGAGAAATGAATAGGAGCTGTGCCTCTGCAAAGAAGGGAAAAAAATGGAAAATGTAGTCATTGAAAAAAAAAAAGGAAAGGAAAGTAAGAAACTGTTCCCCTTGAGCCACACATAGAATAAAGCTCAAAGAAAGGTCCAGCAGGGAAGAACAACTCTCCTCAAAAAGCAATGAACTACAATGATCTGTGATAAGGGTAACAGAAGTTCTGTAAAACCCTTTACATGCATGAATGAAATCTGTGGTCATCTGCATGAATTCAGCAAGAATTCTAGAATAAGGCCTTAAATACAAGTATCTAACTTGGGAGAAGAATTTAAATGTTTGAAGCCACAGTGCAACAGCATTAGTTCAGTACTTGCATGGGGGATGTTTTATTACTGTAATTTTAATAGTTTGGGATTTAGATTGGTGACATTTTCTTGTTGTCTACTCCATGGCCTCTTTCCATTGTCAGTTCTAAGGTAGGATTTTTTTTTACTTTCAGAATAAAGAATTAAAGGAACAGGAATAGCCTCCACACTTGCCGGCAGCCTAATAAAGTATTGAGTAGAGAAGGAAGTGGTGGAAACAGTAAAAGACCTGTAGGAACAAAACTACATAAAAGGACCTCAAATTTACCTCAAAGCACACTTCACTGGAGAGTGGATTTTCAGAAGAATATAAAATTAGCCTGTACAGTTGGCTTCTGGAGAAGACTGCTTAGCTACACAGCTCAATTCTAATGCACAGTAGAGAGGAGGCAAAGAGGACAAAGACTTCAAGCCGAGGGCCAGAAGAAGGAAAAGCTGATGAGAGAATATTGCTTTGAAGATGTAGGTTAGCAAAAGGACATTGTCAACCTTTCAGTATGCTACAATTTTGCTGCATTTCACACCCTGCATGCAGATTGTGCTAAGCCTTTACAGAAATAGAAATCTGCAGCATGTCCTGTATCCTGAACCCTCACTCTTCTGAGGGAAGTGTGACTTGGGGTCACAGTCCTTGCTGGCATCAGCAGGTTCAGCTTGCCTGAAGTCAGTGGAGCTGAACACCTACTCTTGGCAACAGTAGTTTGTCCTTGTATTTTTTTTTGTGGGGTTTTTTTCATAGCAGAAAAACAACAATTAACAGTGTGACTATTGACAACATATAGTCAATAAAGGTGATAATACAACATGTAACAGTCTGGATATGTTATCCACTTATCTCTGCTATGTAAATTATGTTTATCATCTGAGATGGAGAAATATACTTAAGACAAAGAAAGCAACTCCTTTTTTTTTTCTCTCAGAGAAAAATTTTGTAAATACACTGGAAGAAGAGGTTTGCTTTCCTTCTGGGTAGAATAAACTCTCTTTTTTTTTTCTGAATGAATAATTTTCATCTTCCTGTTACTGTGATTTCAGGTCTGCAGAAGCACAATTCCTGTGGAAGGTAGCAGGGATTATCTAGTGATTATTGCACAGAGGTGCATGCACAGAATATTTCAATACTATTATGTTAAGCACAGATGCTGCAGAAGCACAGCTTCTTGCCTTATTATTTTCCTTCTTCCTTTCCTTTCCTAATTCCAAGCTGCTGTCTGTGTTGGGCTTGCTGGTGACTGTATTCAGAGTAGGTTAGGGGGTGGGGAATAGCCACAGAGAATGAAATTCTGAAGTAGCTAAGACATAATCACCTCTGTTATCAAATGTTTGCTGTCCCAGGCCTCTGATGACTCTACTACCAATACCAAACCTTAATGATTCTGGAATGTTTGGGGCTGTCTTGAGTTTGGAATATAGGTATGTGGATTTCTGCAACAGGTAACAGAGGGATGTATTTATTGGAAAACAGTGCTTCTGACACTCTCCTCTATGATGCTGCCCTGAACAAATATTACTGTGTTTATTTACAGACAGGTGGTGCTATCTTAACCTTGGTCTCAGACGCTGTTGACTAATGACTTCTTGGCATTACAGTCAATGCTGATATGTCTCAAGGATAGGACAAAACTCAATTTTGTAAAAACAAGAAAATAAATTCTGGGAACAGGGAGGAGGTAGAGCAGGGTCTTTGGGGCACAAGGAAGAAGAGACAGATATCTAGGAGGGAGCTGTGAGACATGGGCAGCTGTAACTCTGGAGCTGTGCATTGAAAATAAAGCATGAAGGGGTTAGTGGAGATGTCACTGTACGAGGGGAAAAGGGGAAGAGGGATGAGTGAAATTTGAAATGGGTAAAGTGACTTTAGGGAAGAGAAATGAGCAGCTCTGACTGCACAGCCTTTACAGGAGCAAGCTCCTGGTTTTCTCCCCCATTCTGGGCAATTGTCTGCTTATCCTGGGTCCTGCTGTGTGACAGTGGCAGCACAGACACAAACCCATGGTACAAGAAGTTTGCAATTTATCATAATGAACTGCAGATCTCTTGAAGGCATCACAAGAAACTTTACCTGACTAAAACATCTAAAGCTTATGATGAATCAGAGTCTGAAAAATAAAAACACTGCATGAAGGGAATTCATCAATTGATACTGTAATTTAGAATAGATAGTATGCAAGACTTGTGCTCAAAAATGATTATTATCTATTTTTTAAAAAGATGAAGGTCAGGGAGGGGTGGTGGAGGGGGAGTGGTACCAAAAAAGATATAATCTGTTTAGGTTCAATAAGCTAGGAAAGCAAAACAATCCATTTTTTTCCCTTCCTTTCTCTGTTATCTAGAGATCTAAGGTGTGTTTATCTTCTAAAAGAAAAAGTGAGATGTAAACAAAAGGTCTGAATAAAATTATGTGCAAGTAGAAATAGAACATAAAAAATCAAATAATAAAAACATATTTTGGTAAAATGTTCTGTTGGAGAACTAGACATGGCAAACATTTATTACTCCAAAATTTACTTAAATGTCTGAATTCATAGAATACACACTTTCTAGTCTACCATTATATTTAAAATATTGCGTGTATACAAAACTACATACATGTGTTTTCCTCTCTTATCTTATGTTTTTGACAAAGCAGTCATTTTCAGAAAGGTAAAAATTATGGACAGTTTTCATGTTGTGGCACTTGCGAGTGCAGTAGCATAACACTTTTTTCCACAAATGGTAAATATATAATGTGTTCTGATTATAAAAATTCTACTCTATATCTTTAATTGTGCTGGGCAAGCTAGGAAAATTCTGAGTAATTTGCCCTGATCTCAGATCAGGTAAGCTAAGTGAAACAATTAATTCACATCTGCATCACAGTGAGGTCTGGCAGATAGAGATAGGCAGTTGAATTAAGGTTAGAAAAAGAGGCTGGAGCTCCAGTGCCGTGCTGCCAAGTCTCAGATTAAGTCATAGCTCCTTCCAGCAATTTAAGTTCTAGGAAGGTGGAGAGAAAGATTTGTTCTGACCTCTCTGGCTGTAAAATATGAAAGATGTTTCAGCCTGTGTGAGCTATGATGGGTCCTTGTTGTGGTCAGTGAACAGGCCTCCAAGGGGAGGCTCAACTCAGCCTCTTTCAGTATCTCCATCTGAAAAGGTGTGAGTCATGCCCATGGTTAGCCTGTTCCTCTTCCCTGGCTATAAACCATGTAGGATTGCACCACAGATCTCCAGGTGTGAGTTAAGGTGCTGTCAGGCAGATGACTCCTAACCTGTCATGATCAAACTGGGCATCGGAAACTGTGACGTGCCTGAGATTTGGTGGCCTGTCAAAGCTGGAGCTGCTTAGGTTAAGGTGCTTCTTGTCTGTGAATTATGGTGGATAAATCCCACAATGACATAAACATGGGTGAATTTTCCCATTCTTGCATGATGTTTTGTGATGGTGATCACAGGGGTTTTTTGATGGATGGAAGAGACAGGGATCTTGATTCCATTATCAGAAGGCTTGGTTTATTATATTATGATATATATATAACATTATAACTATACTACATAGAAATAGAAAGGAAAGGAGCTTCTTCAGAAGCTGGCTATGCTAAGAATAGAATAGAAAGAATAATAACAAAGGTCTGTCTCTCCACAGAGAGCGATAGCAGCTCCACCGTGAGTGGTCAGTAAATCCAAACATCTACAGAAGACCAGTCACAGGTGGACCTGTTGCATTCCACAGCAGCAGATAATAATTGTTTACATTTGTTACTGAAACTTCTCAGCTCCAGCAGGAAAAATCCTAAGAAAGGATTTTTCACAAAAGGTGTCTGCGACAATGTTTGATGCATAAACAGTCGTTTCTGTGTGCCACAGTAAACCTTTTATTTTTCTGTCAAGTAATGGCAATAGACTAATAAAGAATGGACTTGGGGCTTAAAGAAATGCTACAAAAAGCGAAATAGACCCCCAGCCAAACACACCAACTGTAGTATTTCCTGAACAAACAACAAAGTGCAGAAATTTCCACAGCAGAATAATAATAAACCATATTTTTAAAGTTATGTTGATGGAGTTGAAATGTCCTTAACATCCAACACCATTGATGTGCACATTTACAGTAAACACTCGCATTTGTAAATTGAACTTCCATAACTATCAGCACAATATTTGACTATCTAGAAGAAATGTGTTTCCATTTTATTTGAATTTTTTAATGAACCCATTTAGGAGAGTGGAAGGATCATCTTAAGCTTTAACATAAGTTATTTGAGAATGATGATCTCTATTAGAACTGTCTGAAAAAGTAACAGTGGTTCAAGTACCTGTATCAAAGTGGGAAAACTTAACAAGTGTTCTTCTGGGGCTTTCTTCCAAGTTATGTAAATGAGAGTTAAGATTTATTTACTTCAGTAGGATAGAATTAGTCATTTGCATATCATCATCATTATTGCTGTGGAAGTGGGATATAGTGTTAATGATATTCACAGCATGTCATAAATTGAAAAGAGTTGGTAGTGCCAACTGAGAAGATAACAAAGAAACAAACAGAAATACAAGCCAAGGCACTTAAATGTAAACTAAAAGGAGGCAAGAGGTGAAAAATGTGCTTTAATAGAGATGCAGACTGGTGGTGGACAGTAAAGTTGGATGAATACTGAAAGCACTAATTCTTAAATAATTATCCCTTAAGGAAATGTCAGCACTTACAGCTGGTAAACTATTTAGATGGTTCAAACAAGTAACAGATTAGAAATGCATTTGTCTAATGCTGTAGCCACAAAAAATGGACTTAAGTCTTGATATGGAGACTGCAGGTATCTGTCACAGAAGAGGACTCTCTTTTGAGAGCTCAGTTATACTGGGCGCAGTAATTCCTACCAATTAATGGGTATTACAGTGGTATTACAGTGCCCAGTGCCAAAATCCTTGTAAAAGGAATTTCTCAACATAGATTCAGTAGTAAGACTCAATCCAGTCGCTCCTTTGAGATCAGGAGCTCCCAGAAATTTACTGAGAAATGATGAAACAGTTTCCATCTCCTCAAAGAAATTGCTGTGGTTTACTGTCCAGTCCACAGAAGGGGTGTTGTAATTAGGAAAGGGAATGTCTTAGTTGATATAGCAGCAAAACCTGTGTCTCGCCAACTTGCGGTAAAGATCACAGAAATTGCTTTAGGCAAGAACTTGAGTTGCAATGTTAAACATCCAAGAAAACTATAAACTATATTGATCAAACATGACAAGCAAAGAACATTGGAGATAATGGAAACAGTAGAAGATAAATACTATATGGAAAATGGGAGGGGAAATCTGTCTTAATTTAAAATTACTAAAAAAAAAATTACTGTAACCACGTGGTTCCATGGTAAAGCTCACGGAGGACTGGAAGCAGTGGCTCCCCAAGTGCTACAAGTATGGGTGGCACTGAGTGTCTATGCAGCCACTAAAATAATTATTAATGCCTGTCCTATCTGCAAGAAATTCTCAAATAAAAAGTCTAAGGAAATCAGCTATTTTTTCCCATGCTGAAGACTTCCTGTAAACAATTTTATGTCCACAAATGTGGATATAAATATTGCTGGTAATAGATCAATTATCAGTATGGTTGAGGCTTTCTCAATAAGAAAAGCCACTGGAAGAGTAATTAAAACTCTCCTTAAAGAAATTATTCTTAGGTACGGAATACAAGAATCTGAATCAGAAGAAGGTCAAGTTTCACAGTAGGATCAATTGATTTTATAAAATGTTAGGAATTAAAAAAATTGGTGATACTTATCACTGTCAAACATCTGGACAGGTAGAAAGGATAAATTATCTGTTAATGAGAACATGGTTAAAATTTGCACATATATGGGGTTAAAATGGCCTAAAGCATTAAATTTAACCTTATGGGACATTTGAAATGCCCCAAGACAATGCCTTGGACTATTGCTTGATGAAGTTCTTTTTCAGAGACTCTTGTCTATACTGGGAACTTATATCCCAGCGCAAAACAGCTTCTTGAATGCAGATGAGCATTTGACACTCTATGTCCTAAACTTACAGGAAAGTTTCAAAATTAAAAGGGATCATGATTAGTGGTGCTAACCCATGTCTCTGGAGGTATAAGCACATGATTTGTAGCCTGGAGATAAAATTTTATTAAAAGTGTTTTCCCATAAATCTAAATTGGAATATGGGAGTGGCTGCAGATAGTCTTATTAAATTCTTACTTTGCTGTAAAAGTTAGAGGACAGGAAGTTTGGATCCATCACTTGCATGTTAAGTGGTTGTCAAAGGGTCATTCAGTGATGGACAACAATGCATGCAGAAAGAATCCAACATGGTCAGTGTTTTAAAAATGGAAATATGTTTTGGTTTTTTTCAGATCCATTTGAGTGTGAGGTTTTCAAATGCCTGAGGAAATTGTGGAAATCCTGGACGTAAAGTTAGTAGCCTTTGCCATGCTTTTTTACATGAGATAGTATCTAAATTTATACAGCCTTGTTACAAGGAGGGAAAATTTTTATTTCAACAAATCAAAAACCATAGTTCAAATTACTGATAAAACCCACCATTGAATATGTCCTTTCCTTCCAAGCCACTTGGCTTTGAGCACTCCTCTGTTAGGGATCCCTGTACCAGATAACTTGTCATGGACTATGTTGTGTTCAGATATCTCTTTCCACCAAGACCACACTCACTCACAACAGTGGGAGGTGGCAGTTCCCAGAAGGAAAGGACAAATATGCAGTGTGTAAAACATTACACCTGCCTCACTCAGCCTATGCTCCTATAGTAATACTGCTCCTGTGAGCAGCCTTGGTGATTGTAACCAAACAATGGCCATATAAATAACGAGAGTAGCTGGGGGCTTTTCCATGCACCTCGGCCTGTACCTGAGTGCAAAGCTTGGTCTGGGATACGTGGTAAGAGAGCTCACAAAAAATAACCAGGAGAGGGGTCAAGAATTTTTGTCTTAGGAGCCTCAGCTCCTAATATTTTTGTTCTCAAATTTAGCTGTGATATCAGGATCGTGGTACAAACATTTGTTCATAGGATCAAATGTAACAATTTATTAATTGAAAGTCCAACTGCATTCCACTCCTTATGTTTTTTTATCTGATTGGGAGTGAGTGAATTAGAAAAGAACTTAGTTAGCATTTCAGTGGCAATACAAACTTTAGGCAGTAATACTGCTGATGCAATTGTGACATTCCAAAAGAAGATTTCACAACTCTGAATTCTCACTGAAAAACAGAATGTCAGCAGACACTTTCTCAGCCTCACAAGGGGGAGTGTGTACAATTATTAATACTAGTCATTGCATGTTTGCTGACCAGAGTGGGAGGATTTCAGCTGATATCTGGAAGTTGTGGTAGCAAGTAAAATTAATGCATAGAATACAATTGAATAATACCTCAACAGGCTTACAAGAAGTATGGTCTTGGCTCACCTCCTAGATAAAAGATTTAAGAGCCTGGGAAAAATGAATTCTTTATGGGTTATTGATTTTTATAATAATCTTTGTCATACTGTTTATATTTAACATTGTAACACTTGCTGTACTCAACTGTGCTTGCACCTTATAGGCTACAAATATTCTGCTCCCATATAATAAATAGCATGAATGTTAATAAAAACTAAGGTAGGACTGTTCTGGAGAGGGCCATTATATAATTAAGATTTAGCAATAGTAGATTGCATGAGCAGACAAAGCCTACAGATTGTGTTATAGCAACCATATTGTGGCTGCTGAAAAGATAACCACAAAACCCATTCAAACCAGCCTGAGAGGGGGTGAAACGGGAGAGAGAAACATTGTGTCTTGCAGAAAAATATATCTTCCCTGATGAAACAACAAACAAATCAAATCAAAAACGTGTAAAACCCCAGATCTTAATGTAGCTATTGGTCCAAACGATTGCTTTAGGGACAGAAAACTTGGATTGTAGCAGTACAACTATGCAAGAATTTCTTTGTTCAGGTTTCCTCTTTGGAGGTATGCAGCTCAAGCTGTAGCACTATTAATAATGTGAACTTTATAAAAAAAACTCCTTTTGACTTCCTGACTCAGTGGGATCCTGGAGTGTAATCCTGTTATGGTGGCTGGCATGTAAAATTTCCATAACATCAGGCCAGTCTCGTGATATTTGATGGGCATATAGACAGGTCAGGTGTCAAAAGGATTATGCACACACAAGTAATGGAACTAAGAAAGGAGAACTCTTAAACTAGTTTTTTTTCTTCCCCATAATGTGTTCCTAAATGGAAAAATGAATCACTAAGGATAATTCCAAAGTATTTGAATTAAAGAATCTCTACTTTTCATTTAACTTGCTAGTCATGTTCTAGAAAAGCAAACTTTCCACCCAGAAAAACAAGATCTGTGTTTTCAGTTATATTTCAAGTGTGCTAGATCCTGGTTATAGATTCAATCAATAACTTTGTAGCCCAGTTATTAGAAAGCCTGCACTTCAACATGGGAAATTAGGCTTTCTTAGTTTATTGTCTGTGTTTTAGTAATAAATTTCTTGTTTGTGGTTTAGAGAGAGGAAGGTTGAGGGGGGTTTTTTTGTTTGTTTGTTTGGGGTTTTTTTATTTGGTTAGGGGGTTTTGTTTGTTTGTTTTGTTGTTTTGGATTTTGTTGTTGTTGTTCTTTTGGTACTCACTAAATGATTTGTCTTTGCAGTTATAGTTTGCAGTGTTGATATTTGAAGGTGATTAACTGAACCAAAATGTCCAATAGGACTCCAGGGTTTAGATAAGTGCTTTGAAATTCTAAATCTAAAAAAAAAAAAAAAAAATTAAAATTGTTTTACATTTTTATGCTATATATTCAGGGTTTTTTTTTCAATCTGAATAAAAAAGTATGTGTGTTTAAGATAGATTCTCCTTACATAAGCACTTACACTCAAAGTTTGTTTAAATAATTTGAGAAACTACATGTGTAGAAAATACATCTGTACAAGTACACGGGAAAGGCAAATTATTACTATGTACTCTCTAATCCACTATGTAGCTGTACTTGAGTAAGGATCAGGTTTCCCTGGCCAGTTGAAAGCAGAATTCTTATTTTCCCAGGCTTTGATTCTCCTGTGAACTTTAGGACCTTCAGATTCTGTACCGAGGCTGACCCCTGATGCTGGACTTGAGATGTTGTTCCCCACTAGAGAGGAGGTGGTGTGGGAAATCCATAATTTGTCTATTAGGACTTTCTTTCTAAATTGACTCAGCACGACATTTCTCATATCCCCAAGTGGCGTTCTGTCCTTTAATGAGTGAATAACTTATGACCAATTTTCCCCTAACACAACCTGTGCTTTCCCCCCTTTCCATGGAGAAACTTCCCTGAATTTATGACTTTTAAAGAAGATAGCAGATAAAAGGGAGGTCAGCTGATGAGTATATACATCATGCATAACAGCGATAGTGCATATGGAAGCATTCTGAGGTGACAGAGTATTTGTCTTTTTCTATACCAGCAAGTTTTCTGAACATGATGCACTTAAAATCTTGTAGGTATTCCCTACATGTGCATGCACCTTCTATCTTTGCAAGCACAACTGTGAATTTTTCAGAGCTAGAAAAATTATCTTCTGTTTCTCTGCTCACACAAGTCCTGAAGCAGTACACACATTCATAAAGTTTATCTCAGGGATGATGTTTACAGCTTGCTGTAGGCAGCAAGGGGAGGTGCTGAATGCAAACTTCAGTATCTCTACTACTTTTCTTGCAGAGTAAAACCAAGAAGTAAGGTGGGGAACATAACCTACTAAGAATGAAGAACTAAATAAACTGAATTCAACCTCCAGAGTTAGAGAAGCTTGGATGAAAACATCACAGTAACCTTCCAGTTTCTGAACAGAGCCTGCAAGGAAGCCCGAGGAACTTCCTCAGGGACTGTAGTGACAGGGCAAGGAATAATGGCTCAGACTGAAAGACAGAGAATTTAGGTTACATAAACAGAAGAAGGTTTTTTTACTGTGAGGGTGATGAGATACCGAAACAAGTTGCCCTGTTGAGAATCTGGGGATGGCTCATTTCTGGAAGTGTGAGGAGCCAGGTTGGATTGGTCTCTGAGAAACCTGGTCTGGTGGAAATGTCCCTTTCAATGTCCCAAGTTAACTGTAAGGTCCCTTCAAACTCAGGCCATTCTGTGATTCTAAAGCCTCTATTCTACAGGAAACACTTCATGTTTTTACACACTGCTTGAATTTTGCAGTTAACAGTCAACAAGCAGAATTTTACAGGCCATTAGTCTATAAGTGAATTATTGCCCCTGGGTGTTGGAGAAATGAAAAACATTATTTCATTTTAGAAATGCTCTTTTCTTTGCAATTAAAATTTCATTATGATATTTAGACACATCAATGTAGAACATGTGCCTAGTAACTGAATCAGCTTTAAAAGACTTTAATATTGCCTTTGGAACAGTTGGTCTCAGTATTTATAATCCACAAAATGAAAGAATTGAGACAGAGGATAGAAGCTACTGTTGACTGTAGTAGTAAACGATTTTATTTAATTGTATATTTTATCAAAATACATATACCCAGGAGTCCTGAAGACTGTTTAAATCATATGTTGCGAAACTGATGTTAGCCAGTTAAACTGTAAACATTTAAAAAAATCCTCAGAATGAATTCAGCTATTGTGAATAATTCACCTGTCTGCCATCCAGGGAAGCTAGAAAGGTTTCCCAGCCTTTGGAGACTGTGTAGGTACAGTTTACTTATTAAAATTGGACAAAAGAGAAAAGCCACGCTGGAGCATACGAACAAAGCAAACCACAAAAGCCAGAGCTTTCAGGTTTAAATAAGTAATTTAAAATACGCTCTTGCTTTTGAATTTTCAGGGTTTTGTCAGCATATATCTGAACCATAATGCTATTAAATGCAGGTTTTTGTCTACATCAGCTTTTTGATTGAAACAAGATAAAAAGCTATTTGAATTCATTGTTCAGGTGTATTTGTAGAGCAAAGAGCTGTCCCACACAAGTGTCAAGCCAGATTTTTTTTTTCTTTTTATTTGATTCATGGCACACAGAGATTGTGATTCCTTTTATATTTAAGACACAGAGAAAAAATTTCGCATTTAAAAATGACATTGTGGTTATATCTCTTTACTAGCAGCTACTTAATAGCATGTTCCTTACCTTTCTTTCATAATATAAAGTTCTTTCTATAAAGACTATTAAAGACAAGTATAGTAGAACTATTATCACCATTGAAATTGTATGATGAATTGCTATTATGTAAGCACATAAACAGAGAAGTGTCTAAAGAGATCAATCCTTAACACATCAGTTGAGCCTTATCCAGCAAGTGATATCTGCTTGTTGCATATGTCAGTGTTGAAGAAGTATTAAAAGCAATGAAATTTAGTTTGGGAATCTCCTTTTTAAATCCAGTTGCTTCATTATGATTTCAGACTGCCTCAAAAACTGAACAAGCATTGTCTGTATTTCCCTTCTCATTCTGTTCTTGCAAAATATCAAGCCTTCCTTTTTCTTTTCTTTTGTCCTTTGAATTCAGTGCCTAAAGCATTTCCCTGAAGCTTCTTTTCAGCTTCCACTCAACATATCTCTTCCCATATCCATTGCAAAACCCTGACAGCTTATCCCAAACTTGTGCTACACTATAATATATACACCATACTTTCTCTGCTTGTGCGGAAATATCAAATTCTTTAAACCTAAACTGTTAGCACTTTATGATCATTTTTTAACTTATTTCCCTCTACTCTCCCTCCCTCAAATTCTCTAATAATTTTTTCTGTGTAGGTTCTTGTGAATTGTAAGGTTTCAGGTTCATGATTCTTCTTTAATAACCTTTGTGAGAAATGTCATGTCCACATGTGTATTGCTTCCCGAGTCTCAGTCAGTAACTTAATGCTATATTCTGACCTCTGTCTTGTTTCCTCAGTCCTAGACCTCGTGTATCTTGATATTAGTCCTGTGTAACTGACTGCCAAAGTTATCAAAGGTAAAAACAAATGCACATAGCTCTCTGGAGCTCTTCAGTTCTTTATTTGTTCTGATTTCTTCTTTCACTGTGTTATAATGTGTTATTTGGGGGTATGATGAGGTTGTGAATTGGTTTTGTGGCTTTTTAGCTTGTTTGTTTTCCAAGCAGTGTCATGGTCTACTTGGCAACTATGAAGACCACTTCCCATCTCTTATCCAAACACCACTAACAACCCCCCCACCCCTACCCTCAAGTAACAAGAAATTACAGTTCAAGACTTTATAAATTCTAGAGGAAGATATTATAAGGAGCTTTATTGTAGTACCCTTTGCATATATCCAAGACTTTACAACATGGGGAAAAGCATACAGATGAAAAATGTTGAACATGACCTCCTTGTGTAGGTCTTAAGCTATTAATTATATCACTAAGTATCTTCTTGCTAAAAACTGACATCAGCAGTAAGTGAGAAAAATGTCATCTGTAGACTGACAAGAAACAGAGTATCCTGTATTACGCAGAGTCAGGTTGGAAAGGACCACATTGGTCATCTGTTCAAGCAGGATCATCCCAGAGCATAATGCCCAGGCTTGTGTCCTGGTGGTTCTGGAATATCTCCAGTGAGGGAGACTCCACACCCTCTCTAGGTGACCCCCTCAGTCACCGCTCAATACAGAAGTTCTTCCTCATGTTCAGATGAAACTTCCTGTGCGTCAGTTTCTACCTCTTGCCTCTCATCTGACCCCCATGGAGCACATCCTCCTTTCCCTATGGCTCCTGCACTGCTCAAGCAGCAGGCAGAGGAACTGGGGATGATGGAGTGAAGTTGAGCCTGAGAAGGAGGCTGAAAGATATTTTGTGTTTGTTTCTTGTTATGCAGCTCTATATTTTAATTGGTGATCAGCTCGTTCTCCCCAGGCTGAGCCTGTTTTGCCTGACAATGTAATTGATAAATGCTCCATGTCTTTGTCTTGGTCCATGAGCTCTTCCAGGTTGTGCTGTGCCCCTCCTTCCCTGTTGAGGAGGGGGATTTGTGAGAGTGGCTGTGTGGAGGTTTGACAGCCAGTCAAGGTCAACCCACCCCTGTGAGAAAGCTTTGCTCATGAACTTGGGGAGATCAACATAAGGCTACATCAGAAGCCATGAAAGAGGCGTAACTAGGACAGCTGTTCTAATAAATTAAACCTTTCCCCAGGCACTTTCACAGTCTTTTTTTCTTAATATGACAGTCACACCTTCCAGATGTGTCTCTTTTAGCTCTCCTCCCCCTGGGATAAAGGACAAACAGTATAGCAGCAATATTATGTTGCTCCCCGTGTAGCTGTAAATATCCTGAACAGCCTAGGGGAAGAAGAGAGGGGCTTGTGTAAGAAAACAGAATGACTTCCAGAACTTCAGTTCACATTATCAGACCTGATACTTGAATATCATCAGAAGCATTCAACTGGCTGAATGTATATAGTGATGGTATTCTATATGATTTTTAAAATAACTTTATGAAAACTGGCTGGGTTTTTTTGGTTTTTTTTTTTTTTTTTGAGAAAGTAGTAGTATTTGTTTGGTTTTTAACTTGCATGTAATGCTGAGAGTGTGAGACCAAAACCAGTCTTTCTTCATTATGATTGTCACCAACCCTCTGTCATTGGGTCAAGAATTACACTGTCTTCAGTACATGCACTGCTGTCTGTGAGCTTGAGGCAATTCCTTTTAAAGGTATTTTTTTTCTTTTTCTTTTCCCTTTTTACTTCTGTTTATCTAATAAGGTTGCAGTTAGATCATGATGTTCCAAAAATATGTAACAGCTACACCTGTCACCGGGCTGGTCTTTATCTGCTGGCTCCCTTGTCTGCCTGCCTGCTGAGCTATTGAGCAGGTTTCTGCTAGGAAGATTCTGAAATGATACACTTTTGACAATGGAAGAACACTTTATTCCCATTACATGTAGCCTTAAGTATACACATTACTCATACCAATACTGTCATTTATTGACAGTGCTGAACTGTCAGTGATCTAGTTAGCACAGTTTGGTGCTGCAGCTTCAGTTGCTAGACAGAATGACATTTTGCTCAAAGAGCTTGTTATTACATTTTGATTTTATACAGGGGATTAAAGCCAAAACACAGGCTGGTTTACAAGGGAAAAAGAAATACAGCCAGGAATGGTTTACTGTTTGCACAATGTTTCACGGAATTTGGGCATAAATCTCAGCTTGTAACAAACTGGTGAGTTGAATTCTGTGGGTTGGGGCTTTTGTTCTTTTAGATAGGCTTATATCTATAAATGTGAAACTGTTGAATATTGATGAACTTGAAACTAATAGAAATGTTAGCTTCAAATTGCATCATTTAAGGGCCTCGTGCTAGAATGGAATGCAAGAGGTTCATAAGAAGAACCTTCATTCTGAATTCAGTGAATTATGTAGAGCTTTGTAAAAAATAGAAAGAATGAACAAATTACAAAAGGGAATGTGTGAGTATATGTTTAACAGGGGTTAAGACTGGCTTGTGTTGGTAGAGGAGAGTACTATTTCCAGGACAGCAACTCCAGGATGGTGTTCCCAGTAGTAAAATGTAGAAATGTTCTCTGTAATAAGGTAAGAAAATTTTCACCTTGGTAGGACCACACTATTGGCAATTTGCCAGTGGTAAATAAACTCACAAAATATGGTGAGGACCTGACAGCTGCCATCTCTCTTTTCTTTTTTTTTCTTTCTATTTTATATTTGTGGACCTTGTCAGATCATTCCAGTGCATTTGTTTGTGCACAAGCAAAAAAGTGCACAAGACCATCTTGATAAAAGATGCAAACACAAGAAACCCTTCCCCTTTATAAGGCCCTACACTAAATTTTTGCTGTTCCAAATTTTAGTATCTTGATGCTCCAGAAAGGCATGTTTGGCAACTGACTTTAAGAAAATACATAAACTCTAGAAACGGTAAGAAAATCTCACATGACTTTTAATGTGCTTTGTAGGTTTTTTGGCCAGCTGGTGAATAGATTAAGGTAACAAATGAATATATTCAGTGTGTAGGATTCTAGTCTTACAATAATTTACTCATGTATTGTTTTTAATGCATATTTAATAAAAAATGGGAGAGATGCCTTCTAAAATAAATTCTGACCTAAAGCACAGTGATGTTATGCTACATTAATTTGACACGTGTTGAGTCTAGGCAATTTGATTTATATTGAATACTTTTAATACTGGCCTATATAGTACCCGTTATTTCCCATCTCAGAAGTTCAAAAACTTTTAGGTAAGGTCTCCAAAGGTGCATTTGCTTTTTAAAAGCAGTGGTCATTTTATTAATTGTCTGGTTTCAGAGTCTTTAGAATATCCTTGGATCATGATTTTGTCACATTCAGTACATCACTAGTTTGCAAAATGCAATGGGTTTTTTTGGTATAAAATACAAGCTCTTAAGGGAAACTCAAACGCTGAAAGACAAGTTGCACTTTCATGTAGGAGGGTAAAGCAGAGATGATTCTAAGTGCTATAGAAGAGTCACTTTGAGCCTCTTGTTGCATTACTGAGACTTGTGGCTTAGCCATGAATAGAAAATCCTGTTTAAATGCAATGGTAATACCTTTTTAAATTTGGAAAAATCTGCATTTGGATCTCTTTTTTTATCCTACCTTTTCAATAAAGTTAGTCAACTTGGACTAGTACAGCCTTTGTTTTCCAGGATGCTCCTGATTTCTGCTGAGTGGTGCACATCCAAGACTTTTCGTGACTGGTGGGAAGGGACCTGAACACACTCCCACAGTTTTCTCACATGTCAATATGTTTGAACAAGAAGAAATTCCCATGTTTGTCATAGCAAATAATAAAGGCTGAATACACTTGCCCTCCTTTTCACTGCACTTCAAAAAATTACACAAGTGCAAGGGACAAAGGATTTACAAGGATTTACATAAGTGCAGTGAGAAGCCTGAGTAGTCTAATAAATATATCTTCCTGTCAGGTCACCCTCTTCTGTACGTGTCCTGTTTCTTCAGTGTGGATAGACATATAATTTAGGAGCAGGCACATCCAGGAGGATACTGAATTGGTGTTGTCTCAGCCTGTTCTGGGTACCACTTGTGCAGTCTGTCTTCCAGACACTCCTTTTCAGCAGAGCGTCTCTCACGACAGACAGCACTGCCATAGCTGTGCAAGGGTGGGAGGAGGTAGAATTTAAATCTTTTTTTAGGGACACTTTCTTGGGTCTCCACTACTTTTAACTGTAATTTCTTTTTCTATAGTGAAGCAGCAAACTTGATCTTTCTCTTCTCATAAGTGCCCGTTCTCCACTATCAATAATATATGTTGGAAACAATAGTCAAAAAACCCACAAACAAAAAAAATGTACCCTCTGAAAATCTGTGAGAACTTTGTGAGAAACTAGATAGAAAAACTAAATAAGGAAGGGGAGAGAGAGAAATTAGGGAATTAGACAAGGTAGCAATTAATAAATTTTAAGCTCTACTCAGGTCACGTTATTTAATATTCCTTTTACTCTATTTCCATGCAAATAGTGCTCACTGTATACTATCAGGACCTCTAAAGTGCTAAGAAATTTAAAGATATTGAGAAGCACAACAGATTATTTTTGTCAGGCTGCAATGTCATAATGCCCTTGGACATCACACACTTCTGTTCCTTCCAGTTTTATAATCTGTTAAGGGATTTGTGCAAACTGTATCTTTCTTATAGAGCTCCAGAACATCTGATTGCAAACCCCTCATATACTTCCTAAATCTCTTTTCTGTGCTAGAGTAGGTTTTGTGGTTTGGAAAGTATCTTCTAATGGCATAGTCAACTTTTATAGGAATGTTTTCTGGCATCCATTTCCATCAGCCTTCCCTTTAAACATGTCAAAGTTAGGAAATTGCAGCCATGAATTAGCCATCTGGTAGCTGATGATTCATTTCTGTCCCTTAGAGACAGCAATTTTTCTGTGTTTTTCCCTAAAACCTGGATTTGCATGTGCTCAGAAGAGAATAAACTTCCAGGGGATTCACTGAGTTCAGGACTACTGTCTTCCTGACCATACTCTTCTGAGGGTAATGACAGGTGTTTCTAAGGCCAAATCATTTCCATGTGAGAACAAAACCACTGTGGGTTGTGGGAGTCAAAGATTTCAAAGCACTCAGGGTCATCCCTGTGATGTTAAATTGCACTGAAAGAGTGATGCAAAGATTTCCCCAACCTGCCTGTACACACTTTCAAACAGCCTGCTGGTCAGTGATGCTAACTCTTCCATATTTTCTCAGCATTCTATAATGAATAGAAGAGGAAATTTAAGATATTATTTGAAAGGGTTTCACATACTCTCTTGCCCTGTCCTGCCTGCTAGTCTTTAAAAAAATTAAATACGAATGAGGGAGGACTGGTAAAAAATAATTTCTCAGTTTCTAGAAGTCTTTAGTTTATAGAGACTTGTTATTTAAGTACTGTTAGCGTCCTTAAAAATAAAATTTAAAAAAAAATAACATAAATATGCTATTTCTGCATTTACAGAGGAATGTGATATTTGTAAACTAAAAGGTGATAACTACTGAAGTTATAATTAGAATGGGAAGAGGGAGGAAATGGTATAGTAATTAAGGCTGAGCTGTCCTTTAAATTCATCTCCATAGCATTTAAATGCATTCATTAACTCAATGCATAATTGGGAGGCATGCGATTAATGCAACAGTTCTGAATGTTTATCAAATTACTTCCAATCATCAGTGTATCTTGATGACACCTGGCAATCCAGTGTATGGACATCAATAAAATACTAATTATGAAATACTAATTGTAATCACTCTGTAAGGTCTAAAAAGAAGCATTGCTGTTTAAATTAAATTAAGTTAATTTTATTGACTTAATTATTGAAGGATGAGCTGTTCCAAGCTGTAAAATTCTGAACTGACATTTCAAATTACTTCCATACTTATAATTAATGCCAATTCTTCTGAAAGCAAAGACCAC
The DNA here is from genome assembly GCA_024362935.1 of Setophaga petechia. Classification (NCBI taxonomy): domain Eukaryota; kingdom Metazoa; phylum Chordata; class Aves; order Passeriformes; family Parulidae; genus Setophaga; species Setophaga petechia. Next base: position 13,087,159 of record JANCRA010000013.1, read on the forward strand.
AAACAAATAGATACCAGAGATAATAGGTCATGCAAATTAGCACATGCTTCCTCACCAACTGCTGAAAACCAGTTTATGTTGAAAATGGTTTATACAATATTTTTTAGTAGAGACAAAAAGCCCACAGAAGATCTATAATCTTAAACTGTTTGTTAAGTAAGCCTTCTCTGTTTGTCATGCAGTTAGATAAACTACAGTTGCAATAGGAAGGATTCATTAACAGCTCAGAAAAATATGTATGTAACTCACAGTTCAATCTGCCTTTGTATTTTTTTTTCTCCTTCCCTCTTTGAAATCTCATTTCCCTATGTCTGGGCTCACAGCTAACCTGAAGGCAATCTATTTGATCATTACTCTTTTTGTTCACATAGTCTATTGCAGTAATGATATAATGAACAATCTGTGTTGATAGAAAATCTTGGAATCCAAAGCTTACAGCTATTTAAATAATCCTAGATTTGCTTTTCACTGCGTTAGGAACTGTTTAACCCATGTTTGACTTTCCCTGGTAATAATGGATTAATTGAGTATAAGCATGCTATAAACTTTATCAGGAATTATTCACAATGAAATTATTAGTTTGTAAAATGATTATGTAAACAGATACAGTTTTATAATCAGAGCTTTGTTTTGTGTCATACAAGAAAGAGTAGAAAAGCAGTTTGGAGGGAATAAGGTCATGCTGCTTTCGGCTGGGGTAGAGTTAATATTCTTCACAGTACCTAGTATGGGGCTTTGTTTTGGATTTGTGCCAGAAATACTGTTGATTAGACAGGGATATTTTAGATAATGGTGAGCATCACCTCTACAGCACCCCACCAGCAGTTTGTCTAGGAGTGCACGAGATGCTGGGAGGGGGCACAGCCAGCACAGCTGACCCCGAGTGATCAAAGGGACATTCTGTGCTCTAAGGCACCATGGTCAGTGCATAGGGCTGAGGGGAGAAGAAGGATGAAGAGGTGAGTGATGGCACACTTGGAGTGATGGTGTTTGCCTTCCCAAGACACCATCCTTTGTGCTGGGCCCCTGCTCTCCTGGGGATGATGAACACTGCTCATGAGGAGCTGTGAATGAATTCCTTGTTTTGCTTTGCTTTACACAGCTCTTGCTTTCCTATCTAACTTTATCTCAACCTACAAGTTTTCTACCTTTTGCCCTTCTGGTTCTCTCCCCATCCCAGTGTGGACAGTAGCTGAATGGCTGTGTGGGATTTTGGTTGTTGGCTGTGGTTAAACCATTACAAGTAGCTTTGCAGATGTGTTGGGGCTGTGGCAAGGTTTTGGTGCCTCACAGAATTTACAGGATGTTTTCTCTCTGCAAAGGCGTATATTTGGATTTCTTTCTGCTACCACAAATACTGTATCAATGCATATGAAAATAATCTGTTTTTCAGGCCAGCTTTCATAATTGAAAGCTAAGCTTTATTCTTAAAGACAAACTAGCTGGGACAAATGGGGCAGAGCTCAGACACCTTAGACATGCAAAAATCTTGGATATGGCAGAATGTGTGCTGAGATTAACTGAAACTGCATGTGTTCTGTAGTATTTCTGAAATTAGTGTGTAGCTTGAATTGGATATCTCCAAATAGTCTCAGACATCCTTAAATCTGTATAAAATGCATTTCAATTTCTCTAGATTTTCACCTATAAATATTAATAATTAATTGAAATGGATATGATTTGGTTTCCATTCAGTTACATCATTGAAGTAATGAGGTGAAATTATGTTACAGGTATATTTTCTAAGTGCATTAAAATGTGAAAGCAAAATCTTTTTTAACTCTTGGTATACTTTCATTTGAAGAGGATGACTCTGAAATCTGAAAGACCTTCACTTATCTAAAGCCCCCAGTAAAATATCAAAAGCATCAAAATCCTGTATTTTTCAAGGGAAATTAGTGAATTATATTTATTTTAAAAGCTATTCTCATACAAGCATACTCTTATGCAGAACTGGAAGTGCGTAGGTTCAAGCAAGCAGAATTAAATTTTTCCAGCCTTGTAATGAAATTAGAAGCTGATTTCAGACAGGATCAAAAAGTTAGGTCAATATCTGTTGAACTCAGCAGACTCAGCAAAGCTTTTACTTCACAAATATAATACTGAAAATATAATTGCAAAATGCACAAGAATCACAAATGCAGAATTGCTATTCCTGCCTTATTATTAGTGGTAGTCAATCAAGGTTGATTAGAAATTTTGCTCTTCTAGGTTTACAGGAAATTTCTTGGGCCAATATCCTCTGAGGTGTTGGCCTTCAGATTTCCCTCTTGTTATATCATAATTGTATAATATATCATTATTTCTGTAAAGATGTAGTGTTTACTGCATGGTTTTATTTAACATTGTTTTCCCAACCTAACATTTTTTTTACGAGTAGTTATTGAATAGTAGTGTGAGTAAATTGTGCTTATTTCCTTCCCTGTGAAAAGCACACTGCCCTGATATGCTACATTTCTGTTGGATTATTTGCATTCCAAGACATATTACTGCTTGAGACTGGAATTTTTCATCTGCTGGGATCTAATCTCAGAATCTTAAAATCTGTCTTTTTTTCCCCCTTTTTTTTTTTCAGTTGTTTCATTCATTTGTTTTTGTAGCAATATTTTTAAACTGCCATTGAGCTGTTCCAACACATTGATGGAACATCTGATACTGAGCTGTTTGGTTCTTCTTGTTTTCTAAATGTTTAGAACAATTATTTTCCTCTGTCAGCACAGGCACCTCTGCACTTTTGTTCAGCTGAAGTCTGAGAAGTCTCCTCAGGAGCAATTCTTCTCCCAGTGAGAGATTTTGCAGTCTTGTTACACTCTGATAAACGGATTTTACATTTTAAATTGTTGCAGAAAGCACTCCACCCAGCCTGGTATCGCTTTAAATGCAGGTAGAGTCTCTGCTCCATTCAGATTATCACTGACAAACATTGGACATTTTCAAGGCCTGCACTGGAGGCATCTATCAGACTGGCTGCAAAATGTGTGTGGATATCTTACCATAGAATGGCCTAGGTTGGAGAGGCCTTAAAGATCATTGAGTTCCAACCTCTGGATTCCCAGAGACCCATCCAACCTGACCTTAAAAACTTCCAGGGATGGGGCACCCACAGCTACTCTGGGAAACCCGTGCCAGTGCCCCATCACCCTCACAGAGAAGAATTTCTCCCTAATATCTTATCTAAACCTACTCTCTGTCAGTTTGAAGCCATTCCACCCTGTCCTGTCACTCCAGGCCCTTATAAATTGTCCTCTTCATCTTTCCTGTGGGCTCCCTTCAGGTACTGGAAGGCCACTGATTTCTACAGGGAAGACTGACACAATGTAGCATGTGTAAATTACAATATATTAATCAAATGGGAATAGAGAAGACAGGTGAAGTCATGTAGAAAGCAGCACCACTTAAAAAGATCTTGGGGTTATCACAAAACTGCAAGCTTCTTATGTTTGGGGTGGGGCTGGTGTTGGCAGGAAGAAGACATTTGGTCATATGGCCAGAAATGCTCAGAGAGGTGTTTATAGTGCTCACTTATGGTGTGACAGTGGGACTGGGGGAGGAGGAGGGGTGTGTCTTTGATATGTGCTTGAAATTTTGGGGTAGACCAAGATCTAAGGAACCTAGCAAAAGCATGAGAATGAAAATAATGTCTTTAGGTTTTTATTGATACCTTTGCAAGATCCTAGTCCTTGGTAAGGACGCTGTAGTAAACTTGTATGCCAATTTCCCAGGTTGTGCCCCTGTGAAGTCTATTTCTTCAGCATACCTCAATTTGGTTACTATGCATTCTCTACATCAGAGATTCACTGATATATCACAACCTAGAGGAAAATCGTAAGTGGAAGGTTTTCAGAAGAGAGCAGATGATTTTGCTAATGAAATATTGAGACTTAGTGCTCAGTGACTTCTGAATACAAGGTTAATTTATCTTAGTCCTTTTCTTTTGTCCAATTTTGTCTTAGCATCCTTATTTAATTAAATCTTTGAACATTTGGATTGAGAAAAGGCCTATTTTGCCATAGCCAAAGTAGCTCTAAAACCACAGTAGAGTATATTTGAAAAACTGAGGGAAACAGAAACCTAAATTCAGCTGTGAACATGCTGAGCAATGTCTCCCTTTGCAGCATTAAAGCTCACTGTATTTTGTACAGTGTGGCATATTGTACTGTGCATGAGCTGCAGAGATCTTGTCATGTTAGACTTTTCCTCTTAAAACACTAGACAGTTTCAAATATTTTCTCTTTAATTCTCTATGACAGCATGTGAAAAGTTTTTAATGAAACTTCATTCTTCTATTGCAAAAATTACTGTTTTAGAAAACAGTGGAGGTATTAATGATATTAGATGCATAAACTGTCATTCAGAAGAAGAAAAGGCAAAACAAGCCAAACTTTGGATTGACACACTATAAACAAGAAAGGCTTTTCAAATTTTATAGCAGTGAGAGGCAATCATGCAAGATTACATCTTGAAAAACAGGAAGCTGAAGACTTACACCTACAGTAATTATTCCTTGCCTAGTGGAACTGTTGTGTCTGAAGAACAGGGTGGGAGTTTCAGAACTCATCATTTTCCCAGTTCCAAGTAATCAACCAGGCTTCTGGTCAAAGGCCTGTGGAGGGAGCTCTTGCTTTCAGAAATCAGAGTTCACTGTGGGATGAAGGATATCACTGGGTTCTGACAATGCTAGTGGCTGTGATGCCTGTAAAAATATTTCTTTAGCATAATCTGCAAAAAACTATTGTCTTGGACTTGCTTTTGCATATTCCTTGTCCTTCTCCCTTATCAGTTGTCTGTCTCCCCACAACAAGGCTCTTCCTTTCTCCTTAGGCATAAACTGGGAGGTTGAGCACTGAGGTGGACTGAACACTATTCTGACTAAACCAGGAGGCTTTTGGCCTTGGCTGCTAGCAGGATCCAACTTTATGTTCTTAGGAAACTTGATGAAATTTAAAAGCTTGTTATTGCCCCTATTTCAGTTTCCATGGGAACACTGATAAAACATTTCACTTCTTCTGTAATCTCTTCTCATTATCTTCCAGAACATAAGTCATCTGCTACCTAATTTTCTGGGTACTTATGTCAAGTAATTTTTTTTCTTTCTCTTTCTTTCTTTCCTTGTTTTTTTTTTTTAATATCAGATAAAGTTTTGGAGCTGCTTGTGTTTCACTCCTACAGTCTCACACAACTGAATTTGAATGTCACTAGTAAGAGCAAATGCTGAACAGAAATCCTGGTTTATGGGTAGAAATAGTGAGATAAGGAAAAGTAGGATATGACTAGGAACTAGAATCATAGAATCATTTAGGTTGGAAAATACCTTTGATAGGTTTAATAGGTTGGTATTCCTCCTGCATTAGACTGAGAAGCACTTCCATCAGAGATGTGATATAAGCAACTGAAAGGAAGGGGTTGTTCACTCATTCAAAGGACAGAGAGGTGGCCCCAAAGTCATGGATATCTTGTCAGGGTATGCACTGGAATCCTGTGGGCTCTCCAAGATCCCAAGAATTATAATGGGGTATGAAATGTCACTCAGTTCTGTGTCAGCAAGCATCCTGGTCCTTCTGGGCAGGGCTCCCACAGCACCAGGGCCATCTCTCCAGCACACCAGCAAGGCTGCCCTCCCCAGTAAGATCTTGGGAAGGGTCACAGACAGGACAGATGACCCAAGATGCCCAAAGGGATATTCCATACCATGCAGCATTTGCTCAGATACAAAAGCTAAGAGAGAGGAGAAAGAGGGAGGACAAACATTATTATGACATTTTCCTTCTAGAGAAACAACTATCTGTGCTGAAGCCCTGATTCCTGGGAAGTACCTGGACATTGTCTGCTGATGGGAATTAGAGAATAAAATTTTCTGTATTCCTTTTCTTTCCTATTCTGCCTTTTCTTTGTCTTGTTAATTTGCCTTCATCTTGTTTCATGGGGTTTTTTTCCATCTTATTTTCTCCCCTCCTGTCCTGTTGAGGAAGGGAGTCATGGAGTATCTTGGTGAGCAGCTGGCATCCAGGCAAGGTCAGTCCCCCACTGTCCTTTTTTGGCATCCAAGATCTGGCATTACAAATTCAAACAAACATAGTAATTGGGAAATGCAATCAGCAAAATATGGACTGAGCAATATTAGAGAGTGAAAAGATCCTAGAGGACATTCAGTTGTCATAATTATGGCAAGAGGATGAGTGTTGGATTGTGCATAAATTGTCCGCTTTTGTTTGGTGTTGTGATGATGATTCTGGAGCACAGAATTATTTTTTGTTGATATAAGTGAAGTTTGTCAAGACTATGTGAGGACTGTGGATTTTAAAGATTATTCTTCAATGCTTAATGTCCAGATAAGGGGGATGGATGGATGGATGGATGGATGGATGGATGGATGGATGGATGGATGGATGGATGGTTTATGTGGCTAAGTTTTGGTAGCAGGGGGCTATAGGGGTGGCTTCAGTGAGAGGGCACCAGAAACTTCCTCCATATGTCCACATGTCCAAGTGAACCATTGCCAGCTGGCTCCAAGAGGGACCAGCCCTGGCCAAGGCCAAGCCCAACAGCAGTGGTAATTGTACCTCAGGAATGTCATTATTTAAGAAGAGGGGAAAAGTTACTGCCCAATGGCAATAAAACTCCCTAATGAAAGTATTCTCCCCTACTGGAGCATCTCTTCAAGATCTGCAGCCTGTGGGAAGGGCCCATTGGTGACCTTTGTGAAAGACTTGGATGTCATGTTAAAGATGCCACGTTGGAGCAGGGGAGGAACATCAGAGCAACAGAGGTGAAGCGTTATGAAATGATCATAGCTCCCATTTTCCACCTTCTGGTGCCACTTGTGAGGGTGGAAGGCAAAGAGTCGGTGATGCAGCTGATCCTGGAAAGAATGGGCTGGAGAGAAGGTGGTTTTAGCTTTGTATTTATTTCTCACTGCCCTACTCTCTTATTAGTTGGCAGTACATTGAATTAATTTCCCCTAAGTTGGGTCTGTTTTGCCCATGACGGTAATTGGTAAGTGATGTCCCTGTCTTTTCCTCAGCCTTCAAGAATTTCCACTGTATTTTCTTCCTCTGCCATGCTGAGGAAAGGAGATTGATAAAGCATTTGGTGGGCCCCTGGTGAGCATTCAGGGTCAGCTCTTGACTGTGAGCCAGCAGTCGATATCTTGGGAGTGGACATTGGCCTGCTGAATCATAAAGAATTGCCAAGAGCTCTGAGATCTCTTTCCTGTGTTAGGATGAACATCCTTTAGCATGATTGTCATTCTGAACATATAGACAAAGCATTCAGAGTTTGAGTGATATGATCCCTATCATATATATATATATATTTTCGATGCCTTAATTTTATCTGTAGTTAAATATCAATTAAACAATCTAATTTCCATCTGACTTTCCCATAACACAGAGCTATAGTCATCTTGGCTATCTGCTACCCATCTGACCTGGAATGTGTGAATAAAAAAACTGACTAAGGAACTGCCTAAAGAGCTGGGGGCACTGTCAGACCCCACTCTGTGTGCTATCTTGCCAAAAGTTCCCTGATGGTCTCTGGAAAAAGGATGATGTATCCAGCTCCTTCCTATAGTGCAGTTATCTGGAATGCTGTTGGAGTAAAATAACAGGAAAAAAAACAGGATCAAAGTCCATCTGAGGTTCTCGCCTTTGCCCGATTGAATACACTCTAGAAAATGGAGTATTTGCTGAGTATTTGCTGTATTCATATTTGCTGTCCTAGTCTTTTTTACTGTAGTGGCTGTTGTTCTGCAAGAGTGTATTTATCTTGTCCCAGTGCATATTACGTTTTTAAGTATATATCTCTTGGAAGGTGCAAAGGAAAGGGATCCACAATCAGCTTTATCCACTCAATTCCAGACCAGAAGAGTTACAATAAAATATGTTGGAATAATATTGACAATGCAGGAAAGTATCTGGAAGACTGCCAACCTAATACAAAGGCTGTGCATGAACCTTACTCATACTGAAATAATAGAAAGAATTTAATTCATTTTAAAGGCTCGTTTGAGAATTTGCACCAGCTGGCCAGTTAACTCTAAGTAGCCACTGTGCTATATGATCACAGGGTAATATCATTTGGAAGAAAACCCCCAAAAGTTGATGACAAAATAAATCTCTGTCTAAAGAAGATTTTAAACACCTCTGACCTTCCAAAGCTTTCCCTGACAGTTTAAGGGAAATATTGATAAATTAAATACAGAATAGGACATGTATTTTTTATTAATAATAATATTCTACTCTGAAACCATCTCTGAATATTTAAAAGCACAGACTTTTTTGCTATTCCTGTACTCATTTCTTTTCTTTTTTATCATTAATCTTCAACAATTGTTTCTATTATCTTTAAAAAGATTATGAATGCAAATCTCTGTGGTATGGCATTGCAGTTGCCTGCAATCAAATGTATATCTCATATGTATTTATTTGGGGTTTTTTTGCCTTCCTATACACAAATGTTTAACTACTCTATTGTCTGCTATTTTTGCTGCTTTCATATTTTCTCCCCTCTTTTTTCAAGTTTATAACTCACAATGTGCACAAGTCCATGCAATTCACCCCTTTCCCTTTCTCTACAATCGTTAGCATTATCAAATGCAGTGTTCCCTCCCTAGCAGTCTCCTCTGGCAGGAATTCCTAGAGCCCTTTTAGGCAATATTCCCATTCCCATCTAGCTTCAAAGGATCAGCTTAGTGCCTTGGATCTGAGGACATCCACTTCTCTCCATTGATAACTTATGAAAATAAGTAATGGTAATAGCAAAACCCCTACCTTTCACCCTGAAGTGTATATGAGGTGTATTGAATTGCCAAAGGTGAGTGTCATAAAAAGAGCTGTGATTTCTGCTACATGGATATGGAGCCAAAGGACTATGCTCTTGCCTCATTCCATAAAATTCTACAAGTGAGATCATGTAATGCCTAGGGTCAATCCACATGGCTTCTTCCCTTCTTTTGAGACCTTAAATCCACTCCATGGAGGAGTAGTTGAATACATGCTTGGCTTCATGTTGCTCTGGAGTGAGGTCAAAGCCATTGCAGTTGTTCCATCTGGGAGTGCAGGTGGTCACTGAGCCAGAAAGAGCTCTCAAAGAATTCAGAAAAACTCCCTGTGCACTCTTTCAGTGCTGCCTAGTCCGTGGTTTGTGCTGCCTATTTGTTGCTGACAGCCACAAGGAATAATAAGGAATTGAAACTGGAAGCAGAACTGAGTGAATGTGACACTGCTGGTGGACCAGGAGCTGCTGACAGGGAAGGTGAGAAAGTGGAGGAACACTTTATTGACCTGAGTCTCTCTGAAAGGTGTCATTATATTAATGGAAGCCACAAAGCTACCTTAACTTCATGTTCCTTTCAGCTTTCTGTTACTTAGGAAGGCGGTTTACAGAGTCTGCTAGCATGTCAAAATGTAACATTTTTTTAATTAAATAACAGATTTTTTATATTATTTTATATTTATATTTATTTTATTATTATATTATTATATGTTATTTTATATTAATTTATATTATTAAGAATAATATGAATGTATTATATTATGACAGAGTATATTCACTATATCATTCCATTTAACTAATGGCAGCATTTACTGTTAGATTATTAAGTCAAAACTCTAATTAAACCTCATATCTCAGGCATTTTACAGTTCTTTGTGATAAAAATGTTTGCTTTTTTTATTACTAAATTGCTATTACTTTTCTTTTTTTATTATCAGAAGTAAGGGCTGGCTTTTTAAATTTATTTTGTTGTGTTTGTAGCAGACAACAGTAACTTCATTTGTGGAGCTACAGTTCAGAGTTAGGTGTTATTAACTTTAGAAAAAATTATACCAGTAAAACCACGAAGTTGATGAAAAAACAAATTCTAATACGAAGTGCTACCTTTAACCTTCAGATGAAAATTGAAGGCAAGCTCTTGTTTATTTCTGCTTTTTGCAATAATAGGTTTATTTTTGGCATCCTAACTCAGATGCAGATAAAATATCTACATATGCTGTTGCATGTTGTGATGTTTTGTGAATTGGATTTATATTAAGCAGGCACAGCATCACAAGATGTTCAAAGTCACTCCCTGCCTGATCTATGCAGTTTTTGTCACTTTTGATTCATGAAAACCTACATGAGAACTACCCCTTGCCTTCCATGAGTGAAAGCAGGCTTCTCCCAAGTGCCAGCTCCTTTCTAAAGCATACAGGGAATGAATGTGGGGCTTAAAGAAGGGTTGCAGTCACAGCTGTGAATGCAGCAGCTTCCACAGGCCAAGAGATGCATTTGTCCAGGGCTGTTGTGCCAAGGTGTGGAGTGGGAATGCCACAGCTTTGACCAAAACTGTCCTGGCTCCTCATGCTCTTGGTGGAAGTGAAGTTAATGTAGCCAATCTTTTATGGATGCTGTTCCACAGAACTCAGAAATGTCACTGATCTCCCAGTATTGAATGTATGCAAGGTGTGCATGCTAAAAATTCCTTTTGGCTTTTGTGAGAAAAGGAATAATGTGTGCAGAGATAAACTTTTATGTTCTACAATATGCAAAAATAAAGAAACCTCCTCTTTTTTTTTTTTTTTTTTTAGTAGCATATTGAGTATGTGGTGACTATTTAACACTTACATCATTCACTTCTGGCAATGAAATTTTTTTTTATGTATGCTTCGCCATTGGTTGAATGACAAAGTGGCAGCAAAATATTTCTATTTCAGCTGAGAGATGAGGTATCTGTGCTCCAAATAATTTGCAGAACAGACAATATTGGATGCACTGTGACTTTATACAAAGAGCAAGACTGATCTTTCTGGGTAATTGTGCTACTTTGCCTCTTTGATTGTACATACTATCTCTGTTATTATGGTCTATTTGGTGTTGGAATGTTTCTAGAAGCTACTGCTGTTTAGAAACAAGCTGTAATCAGGGGTCAAATGTTTATAAATTTAACAGAAAATGTGTAGATAAAATATTTTAAAAAGCAAAGTTAGCTGCAATGTTGACACAGTTTCTAAATTGATACAGAACACATTTTGCAAAGGTATTGAACCTCAATCCAGCAAACACTAGATACCACACATGCAAGAAAGATTTTCTTGCTTATGCTGTGTAGCTTAACCTGAAGTTCAGAAGCTGGATACAGCTCAGTACTCCAATTTGCAACCAATTTCTTCTTGGAATCTCTCCAAGGGCCCAATAGACACTGGCATTCATTAGGATGCATTGTTCATGTGAGTTTTAATAGCCTTTCCTGAGGTTTTGACACATGGATGCATCCTTCCCCATAAACTGACAGCGATTTATCCCTGCTCTTTGCCTTGAATGTCAGTTCACATGAAACACACGCCTGGTACATGCTTGATTCAGGGGTAGAAAGTGCCTGAATTGCTCAGACCTGAGCCCCACAGCTGCTCCATGGGGAAGGAGTGAGGGATGGCAGTGGGAGACTCCTTCCAGACAGGGATGAACCTCCTGTTGAAGGTTTGCTGCTGGCCAGGGACTCAGAGAGGAGATCGTGATGGGGCTGCTGAAGCTCCTTTGGGTCTTTGATGGTCCTTATGGCTTTTGGAAAGTCACAAGGATGATGGAAGGGCTACAGCACCTCTCACATAAGGATGATGGCAGAGATGGGACTGCTCAGCCTGGGGAAGTGAAGGCTCAGGGTGGCTCTCAGTAATGTGTGTAAATTCTGAAAGGAAGGATGCCAGGAGGATGGAGTCAGGCTCGTTTCAGAGCACCCAGTGACAGGACAAGGGGCAATGGGCCCAAACTGAAATGCAGAAGGTTCCCTCTGAACACATGGAAATATTTTTCACAGTGTGGAGAACCAAGCAGGTTGCCCAGGGGGGGGTTGTAGGGTCTACATCCCTGGTAATATTCTAAGGCTATCTGGACACTGCCTCAGGTAATGAGATTTAAATGACCCTGCCTGAGCAGGGGGAATAGACCCGGTGACTTTCACAAGTGCCTTCAAACCTCAACCATTCTGTGAGTCTTCTCATATGGTATAGTCAAGTAGATCTATTGACTATAAAGCACCAAAGTTACAGTAATGCAACTGAGTAAATCTCTGAATATAAATACTTGATGTTTTATTTTTAAAGGTAAAAATAACTTCTCTTGACGTTGATACTTTTTGCCTTCCTAGCCTTCCCTCACTATTTAAAGAAAAATAATCATTCTAAAAGTGCTTACAATTTGACAAAGGTCAGATTTGATAAAATATCTTTAGTAGATCATTTAAGCAAATAAAAAATTCTAAGCAAGCATGATAGGTATATGACTTGAATGTTACAAGACAAATGTCAGAAAATTAGTGATTTCAGAAGTTGTAGGCATGTAAAAGTATATAACCTTGCATTCATGATCATGCCACAAGTGTAACTGCATGGAAATTGATCTCAAATATACTGACAGGGGACTTGGATATAGAAATGTGTTTAGAAAAATAGGAGAGGGCAGCGGGGGAAGGAGTCTCTTTTTAAAAATAGTAATTTTTTTAGAAAGGTGACCAATAGAAAGATACTAGAGCAGCAGTGTTTTAAATTGAAGGGTTATTTCAGCTAAGGTTAATATATTGTTCTGAAAAATTGACGTACTTCAGATTGTTTTTTTTTCTTTTTGGTACTGGTTATATGCTTCAAGTACTCTTTTAATGTATCATAAATCATACAAATTTTCTTTATATAATTATCCATGGACACTGTACAATCATGAAATTTCAAGAATATGTCTCATCATTCTCAGCTCAGAAGAGCAGCAGATGGTGTTTGCTATTGGGTTACCCCAGAGAACTCTTTTCTTTTTTTTCTTTGTAAGCTTCAGTTTATATCTCTGTGTAAAGATAAATTCCATGATTCAATTTATAAAAGCAAGCAAGGCATAAAAGAGATAATAGCATTCACCTGTACATAACATGTTGCTTTAATAACTTTAAATGCTGTTATTCCAATCAAGATTTCCTATACTAAAAGCGAAGGCTGGAGGTGAGGTGCTGAGTTAGAGAGGGCAGTTTAGTGAAAAAATACTTTCTGTCAGAGAAGTGGGATTACAATTTAAAATGCCATGGAGAAAATGGAAACTGTGTTTTGGAGGCCAGATTGCAAGTGCTCCTGGGGGAAGTTCAGAGGCAGTGCCTCTGCTCCAGCTGTCCCTACCTCCAGCAGCACAGGAGGGACAAACATCAGTACAAGTCCCTGAAAGAGAAGCTCTATTTCCATATTAATGGCCTATTTCTGCATCCCAGGGGACCTTGCAGCGATTATTTTTAGGGCCAAAATTTTGTCACTTATGTTGGAGAGGGATAAAGGCTTCAAGAGTTGCCAACACTTGTCCCATTCTAAGGTTAACTCTCACTGTATAAAGCCCTGAGATGGCAATAACAAAGCAGACCCAACTCCCAGATAACACACTGCATTTCCTAGAGAAACTATCATTTGGTTTAATCATGACTAAGTTAATAATTCTGATATCACTGAAAATGAAAGAAATTGGTTAATATCACAAGTAGTGAAGAAATTCATTTTGAAAAAAAAATTATTGCCTCAGAAGCTATTCAGAGAAGTACAAATATATCTGAAATTCATATTCAGATTATTATGTCTGCTAATTATTAATTTTTTCCTAGAACTTTTTACCTTTTTTCCCATAGGCAGCTTTTCCTTTCTTCTCTCATCTTTTTTCTTATCTCTATGTATGAAAATTTTATAGATACTTTTGAATAACCATGAAATGGGTAAAAAGACTATATTAAAAAAAAATTAAACACAGTAGAACATACAAGGGTTTTGTGGTTTTGATTTTTTAAATGGGAAATCAGTGTTAATGTGTTAAACATGAATAAGATTAGTTTAACTTATATTTTCCCATCCGTAGTATGGCCTTTCTCCTTTAATTTATGAAATAGATGAGTTATTGGGACATGACACCAGTTTTGAATTTTGAATTATTGCAATTACCTCCATATACAAGCAATTAATGCAAAGATGTATGCTGGCATACCTTGCTGTAATTTTCTTTAAAAAGCCTGTAAAAATCTCAGACATACTTGTTGGCATTTTCTTGTAAAAATTGCCACTGATTCTATCCTTCTCTTACTTCCCTTGTCACCTTAGTCTGCAGAGATTATCAATTATGGTCTATGTGGGAATGAATTTACAATACGTTATTACTGAAAACACAACATTTTTATAATCTTTCAAGTATTTATTAGCATTTTACTCTGTGTACTCTCCACCTCTCAGCCACTGCTGGGTTGAGCAGGGTGTACATGACATTAGCTCTGATCTGGCTTTTGTCCATCGGAAACAAATTACCAAGGTAAATATGTGGCTCATGCCTTACCTTTGTCTCATGCACAAAAAGTAGCACAGAGCCCCCTCACAAATCAAGCTGCTGATGAAAAATGATTGCTGTTTTTCAAAGCATTCTGCCCTCTGCAAGTTGTTTCTTCCCTGTATTATGCTGGGGGAGAAAATGTGACGGTGTTCACAGGGGTCTTATGTTGAAGGAAGAGATGGAGATCTGACTCCATATTTCAGAAGGCTTGATCTATTATTTGATGATATATATTACATTAAAACTATGCTAAAAGAATAGAAGAAAAGGTTTCATCAGAAGGCTAGCTAAGCTAAGAATAGAATCAGAAAGAATGATAACAAAGGTTTGTGGCTTGGGCCCTGTGTCCGAGCCAGCTGGGCTGTGGTTGGCCATTAATTACAAACAACCACATTAACCAATCACAGATCCACCTGTTGCATTCCACAGCAGCAGATAACCATTGTTTACATTTTGTTCCTGAGGCCTCTCAGCTTCTCAGGAGGAAAAAATCCTAAGGAAAGGATTTTTCATGAAAAGATGTCTGCGACGGGAAAATGCCTGACAAATTTTTGTAAAAGGAAAACAAATTTCTCCATACCTAATTTTGAGTTCTGTGCAGTCAATTTGTTACAATGGAAATGGATGACACAACCAATTCCTCCACTATGGTCACATGTTTAAAAGAGAAAAGTGTAAAGCAGGCATCCAGACTGAAAGGAAAAATATCAGTGTGTGTTGAAGGGCAGAAACCAGCCTGGGATTTGAACTGTACTTTTACATATGTCTGGGAGAACAGAAGGGTTAACAATAACTTCTTCCTCTTGCTACTTCTGATTTGCCAATTTAATTCTCCATTTGCAGAGGGGTTTTTTGTATCTTTTTATCTTTTGTTTGGACCTGGCTTTTTTAAGGATATTTCCTGCTGACTGTTCAAATTATCTCTGAGAAATGAGGTGACTGGAAGCTAAATTGGTAATGCTTTAGACTGCTATGAGTATCAAAGCTAAAAAACTTGCTTCACTTGCTCTTAAAAATTGGAGAGCACATAACTTGTATTTATTAACTTATTTAGCCTATTGTCATTTGATTAGGAGTGATTTTTTTTCCCTTACATATGAATGAACATAGGATATATCTTATAAAACAAGGGCTACATTACTCCCTGGTTGGACCAGGGACCTCCTGATGACCCTTCCAGCCTTAATCCTACTATGTAAGAATCCTTGAGAAGATCCAGTTTCCTGAAAAACAAGATGTAAAAAAGACTTATTGAAGACACAAACTCAAAGAAGGAAAATTAGAAAGATAAGCCCAAAAATTAGATTTCATCATGCCAAGATAAGTGTGATAAACATTTTCACATTTCCAAAGGTATGGAAATGAAGTTGGTAGGGTGGTGGGGGAGCAGCTACTTTTTTATAAATATATATATTTTTTTTTAAGCCTGCAATAACAGAGTTTGAACTGGAAGACACTGATATTTATCTGTCAATGTGGCCATGAAATACTTTCTTCTAGTTAGCCTTTGAAAGGACTTAATTAAATTTACTTGAGTCATGTAAAACAGTAGCTGTGTTTGTCTGTTGCTTCCCTTGCTGCCTGTGAACTCAAAAAAAAGTATCACAAAAATTGATCATCAACAAATTTCATTTAAATAGAAGGAAAAGTTTAATTAATTCATGTTATCTTCCTTTTCATGACATGGCAGAATCCTATGTTGGTTACTAGGGAATTAACCCATTCCAAGTAGTCTCAGAAATGCTCTTTATTTGGGATACTCTCTGATTGATTGTAACTTGGGCTGTTCTTAAAATAAATTTTAAAGAAACACATAACTCAAGAGGAATTATGATCTTTTAATTCTAGTACTCACTTCTAAGCTTATTTTGTTGTTCCAGTAAGATTTATTTAGCAGCTGTATTTGAACATTTTAAACATTGCAGAAGTAGATTCCAGTATATGACATCCTGTTGTAGCAGAAGTGAAGGCAATAAAACCCCTGCATGCAAGACTTTAATGGAAGTTCTAAAGCCAAAAGTTTATCATTTTAAGCGTCTATCTTGTGGCACATAAGTTAAATATATATATATATATATATTTATTGTTTAACTTAATCAACACATACATTATGGAATATGAATTCTCCCTACAAGAGAGATATGTGGTACATAAAATTTTAAAGGTGACCTATTTACTTTTCAAGGTGAATTGCCTGTGGGGGAAAAAAATCTTTAATTGGTCTGTACATTTAAAATAGAAGAAAAATAGATCAGTTTTTCATGGTTTTGCTTGGTATTTGTTCATGACAACTGATCCCTGTTGCAAAGTCTTTCTCTGGCAGTGGTAGTTATCTTTTAATTATTTCCAAGGTTTCCTGTTTAGAAAACAAATCCAAATTTAAAAGTAAAGTAGAGATTATTCAATAAGACATAGAGTGAAAAAGTGAAAAGTTACAGAAATGAATTTTTCTATAAGTTTGTATAGAAGTTTAGAGGAAAGGCTGGATGTGATACCTACAATGTTACTCCTATCAACAGCAGTACCATCTAGGATATGGGAATATATTGTTGAAGAGGGATTTGAGATGGGGGTATGTTGCCAGAAATGTGAGAATAAAGAATTATTTATATTCCTTTCCAATTTAGTGCCATGGTCAGGGACACCTTCCACCAGTCCAGGCTGCTCAGAGCTCCATCCATCCTGGCCTTGAACACTTTCAGGGATGGGGCATCCACAGCTTCTCTGGACAACTTGTTCCAGGGCCTCAGGACCCACAGAGTAAAGGATTTCTTCCTAATATCTGATTTAAACCTGATTTCTTTCCGTTTTAAGATACTTTCTTCCATTCCCCTTTATCCTGCCACTACATATCATTATGGAAAGACTCCATTTCCTGGGTCCTTTTAAGTATTGATATATGGCTGATATAAGGTGTCCCTGGAGCCTTCCCTTACAAAGGTTCAACAACCCCAGTTTTCTCAGCTGGTCTTCATATTCTTCTGAATCGTGCATATTTCACTTGAGCTTAGTTTCCCAAAATCTTCATCTCTTCTTGACTTCAACCAAATTGAAAAGTTCCAGCATATCTGGAAATCATAGCTGTAAGTACTTCTGTAGAGAAAACATACATGTGGAAAGCTCTTATGTTATAAAAATATCACTAACTGCACCATTCAACAATCCTCAAAATTACCCAAATATTTTTTCTCTGAACTCAGAAATCAGAAAAAGGGAAGAATATTTTTCTCTCCTTTTTGAGTTGTCAGTCAGGAATATATCAATCTTGTTGATTTTTTGGAAGAAACAAATCTAATCTAAATTCTGTATAATAGCAAACACTGATCACACCAGAAAAAATGGGAAGACAGTAGATATCAGTAATACCAAATTTACTACCCAGCATGCTGAACAAAATGTTTATGTGTCAATAGGCTGTGCATTTACATTACTTTGACAGTAAAAAGAAATGTTAAGAGCATTAGCAATAGAAAGGTATGTCATCACAGTAATTTCTGTTATAGAGCCAATAAAAATAGACTTCAAAAAAACCACTCACATTAAATAGATAAATAAATAAATACATACATACATACATAAATACATAAATAAAGTGACAAATTGAAATAATGGAGCAATTTCTTTTGCCTCTAAAGTAAACAACAGTAATTTTTTTTACCAATCCTGTTGTTTCTTCTTCAGAATTGTAATTACTTACAACATGGAAGAAAGCTTTATCTGCAAAAATCTTAAACAGCAAATTTCTAGAAATGAAAATAAAGTTATATGAGGAATTATTTGTTTTCCAGTACAATGCTGTGAGATGCTTTTCTGTATGTGTTTTACACACCACTCAAATACGTTCTTAAGCAAACCTATATCACGCCCCTATAGTGGCAAAAGGAACTTTCTTTTTACATTTTTCATTCTCCTAAGCTGCAATAAAATTCTGTACTATAAGTGACCTTTCAAATAAAACACCCAGAGCTGTGCTCCATAGCTCTCATAAACTCTAATTAGTTGGGATTTTTTTTTTTTTCCTGGAGGAATGTGTGAAAGGGAACAGTAAGTAGAATTGTACTGCTGCTCTTTATACTTATTAAGTATCCAATGTTTAATTCAGTAGTCTGGGTTTTCAAACACAGAAAGGGAAGAGAATGTATCACTCTGTATGTGCAGCTCAGCCCTTTCTGGGTTTAAGAGTTACGATAAAAGTTTGATTGAAGCTGATTTTGTTTGGATACATCTTCTGGAACTGTATAGCCTGCAGTATTTGTAATTAGACAGAATAGAAAATCCTGCCATATACCCCAGGGAAGAACTGCAGTGCCTGAGGTGTGTGACCTAGGCAGGCTGTGTCCTTTTTAACAGGTTAGTTATTTGTAGCCCTGGAGCTGCAGCCCCTGATTGCACTCTAGTCCTTGGTATCTTTTTGGCAGCAGAGGTTTCCCCATGAAGGCTCACACCTCACACACCTCGTGAACCACTCTGAGGAGCCAGGAACAGACACACAGATAAAATTAGTACCCAATCCTCTCCAGAGGCGTTTTCAAATTTATATTAATTCTGAAGGTTGGTATTATTTTTGCTTCTAGTATATCTGTAATGCTTTGAGCTTTCTATCAAGGCTTTCATTCCCAAACCTTCATTAAGTACAGAAGAGGCAAATTAATACAGATGGTGATATGCAAACACTCATGAAAATGTTGTATTTGTTATGGGCTACCAGCATAGAGCAGTAGCACTGGATTTCTGCCAGAACTTGATTTAGGCTGGCCAGAATATTAATGCTTAGGATTTCTTTGGGGTTGAATTTGTATGGGTTTTATAGAGTTGTTTTACCACAGTTACTCAAGGGCACTTTATACTTTGAAGCATTTTTCCTAAAAAGATACCTTGTGTAACAGAGTAGAGCAAGCAGTAGAATGTTTGTGTGGTAAAAGTACTTCTAATTTTACTTCTCAATTACAAGAGAAAATATATTGAGCATCACCCACCCTTATTCTGGTAGAAGACTTCTTGGTAAAAGACCTCTCAAGGCCACCTGATGCCACCAGTGGTTGGGGTGTAGCCATGTGAGGTGGATCTAAGTGTTTTCATGCACCATGATGTCTGCAGACACTGGGTATTATCAGCATTTATTTTAAGTTTCACCTGTATTTCTTTATTTCTTAACTTCTCTTTATGCACACCAGAGCTTGTTTTCAAGAAGATGTGCAAGACAGTTTGAAGAACAAACACATATGGATGGTTTTGATGTGGACATTCTCTAACATTTAAGAAATTAACTTTATACATTGATGATTTTCTTAGAGAGATGATTTCTCAGCCTTCTAGATATATTCAAAATAGTGGAGTTATCTTTAAGATTTCTGGGATGGCAATAAGTCTGCTTTAAAAGGAAAACCTACTTCTCCCTTCACTTTGTTTTTAAAACTGATCCAATTGATATAACAGGAATCTTTTTATAATTATGTAGGAGACTATTTTTCAAAGAAGAAAATGAGCTGAACTTTTCATAAGGATTAGTCTATATGACACTGTAGTGACAACTCAAAATAAAAGATGCTGCAAGTAGTGCATTTCTGCTGGAAGTAGTGTATTATGGGACTAATTTTTAGCTTTCTTCTCAAGTTCCAAGTTTACTTTTCCTGTGAAATCTAGCCACGTCAAACATTTTTCCAGTCCCGCAGTGGTACATCTTTGGGGACAGAATCTGAACATGAATATTCCATGTCTTAACTGAGGGGTTTTGATTGCTATAGACTCAATCTCTGCTTTTGAAAAATAACTCCCAAGAGAGATTCAAATTCATGAGAAAGGAACAAATTAGCCAGTAGTTTCTGAGTTTGTTCCCTCTCTTGTTTTCCCCTTGCTCTTTTTGATCAGAGATTCCATCCTTGTCAAGAGACGTATCCCAGTTCAGAAGTTTTGATGAAATTAATATGTTTTCAATGGAAAAAGGACTGACATCATTGTCAAAATGTTTCTAGAGAGGAGAGTTTCTAAAAGTTTAACAAACTCTTATTTTTTGAGCTTGACAGTGACTAGATTGGTAAAAGCAGTGAAATTATCTAAATCTTTTCAAAGCTAATAAAATTCATGCAACATTCTCCATATACAGGAGCATTGAAATTCTGAATCTAATAAGATAAGAGGAAATAGTTTCTACATATTTTTCCATGAAGCCAAGATTTTATCCTGTTATAATTTTTTTCATGGGTGAAGATGCAGCATTGTACCTTGTATGTACATAATTGCAGGTAACTGACTGATATGTACATTGTATGTATGTACAATTGTATGTACATAAAACCACGTGTGTACATAACTGTATGTACATAAAACCAAGAACTTATTGTTAGTACAATGGAAATCTTAAGTTTAATTATCATTAATCCAGATGTAACTGTTACAGAAAGAAAAATAGTGCAGTTAAAGTTTTTCCATGTACATGCCCCATATTCTGGAGCAATGCCCACTCTCCCTCTGCTCCTCTGGGTCCTGGGGTCAGGTCTTTTATGCTGGTGCTTGGAGAGGGGGGAGCTGTGCTGTGGGAGTCCTCAGTATCTGGAGCCCTTTACTGACAGGAGGATGATGCTGATCTGGTTTGCTGCTTCTTCCTTGGTCTACAATCCACTTTGGATTACTTTTTATGCATTTTCTAACAATTTTACACCTTTCTGCTTCTTTGCTGTCATAACAGGGCTGTGTTTCCTTGCACTGTGTGTGTTGTAGGCAGTTTACTCTGCACAAAGCACTTGTTGCCATAAAAATTGCACTTGTACCACATAAGGCAAACAAAAGCAGGAGAAATTAGCCATGGACACTTAGTGAATTTGAGAAACTGCTGTCACAGCAGAAGCAAGAGAAATGAACCTGCAGGCAGGTCAAGAAAAGTTCATACAGCACAGGAGTGGCAAACCTCGCTGCTGAGGCTGTTCATTCTCAGTACCACTTGTCTGGCATGGCAATGCTGTGGTGCAGGATTGCAACCCTTTGTGAGAAGTGTGAGTAACTACTGCTCCCTTTAAAAATTTAAAAAGGTTTATTAAAACTTAACAAAAATGCAACAAAGGACTACATAAGGAAAAAGCTGCAGCACTGGGAACTGCCCTCATGGATACCACATGGCCGGTTCATCTTCAAGATGGATGCTCAGTCTTTTATACCCCTGGGGTTTGCATCAGCCAGCCCAGCCCTCCCAAAGTCTGTCACTCAGCTCTTCTTTGCCATTTATCAGTGGAGATTGCTTTCTTGTGACTTGGTTGGAGGTCAGGTGTTGCCATGCTGCAGCCCCTGAGCAACCCCCTGAGCTTTTCCATTCCCCACTGCCCCATGCCAGGGACACATGTGCAGCCTTCTTTGTGCCTGTCCTAGGCTGCCCTGGCTGTCTCATGGTCACAGTACAGGGGGGAAAGGGAACTGTGGGGAGAACAGAGGACATCTAAACTACAGTAACATAACTATACATCACTAAAGCTTCTTTTAATATTCACACAATAGTTATCTTTTAATTGCGAGAGCCAATCATAACATAAGGGATTCCTGGCTGGAGCTGCCTGGAGAGGGGACTGCCCTGCCAGCCTGCTGCAATGTTTTCTGTGGTACTGCTAGAAATCACTGCTCAACCAAGGATGAGCTCAGGACACCTAACAGCCCATCCAGGGCACAGATCCTATGGATACTGTGTTGTGAGGACTGATTTTCAGGAAATTACTAAAACGTTGAGCAGAAGCTAATAACTTTTTCCTCACCTCTAATGCTTTCCTTGCCTGGTCACCTTTTAATTACAACTGGCCTGGACACAATTTTCAAAAACCACAAGACAACCACAGACCCCGAGGTCTGCAGACTCTTCCAGAAGAACGTTTTAACCTTAAGGGTTGGAGAAAAAGCAGTTGACAGACTCAAATTTTGATTAATTAACACTTGCATTCTTCATCCTTTTCCAGGTGAAAGACCACTAAGTAGCTGCTCTGTCTTACAATTGGAATAACAGCTGCCATCCTTGGAGGGCAAAGGATGCCAAAGGAGAAGGCAATTAAATCCTTGTTGTGCTCTACCTGTTGGCAAAGCTGATAATTCACAGGTAGTTTGCTACCTGCAGCTTGAATAACGAGGTGTACAACATTTACAAGTCAGGGCAGTAAAATGGACACGGCAGCAGCGTTCTGCTGCTCTGCCTGAAGATGAGAGGTTTCATTAAAGCAGTCACATATATAGTGCTGCAATCATGGAAAAACATGTAAATCACTGGAACTATTGTATGGAATTACAGATTTGTCTGTAAAAGCATTTACATTTGGCAGTTCAGAGAAAATTTAGTTTTGTTTTATTTATATGGCTATGTGAAATGTTGGGGTTTTTTTCCTTTCTTCATTTCCCTGCAGTGTTTTCTACAGACCTCAGAATAATAAAAAAAATGGATGAGCAGTGTATCAAACTATTCAAAATAAATTACACAGAGATAATATGCACACATATGACATTATTAAGTACTGTATACAAATAACACAATAAATATTTAGTCATCATAATAATTGCTACAGATGCAGTACCTAGAAGATCCTCTAAGAAGGCACCCCAGTCTTTCTTTGACTTCTATACAGTTCCTGGTGTCAGTATAAATTCTTATCTTTCAGGGAAAATGATGGACACAGTTTTGTTAAGGATATTATCTCTTCATAAAAACAATGTCCTTTTTCTAACAAGCATAGGTGAAGCTGTGTTGTAAGAGAAGAAGGGATGTCTTGCAGAATTAATATGTCATTTTTTTGTCATAACTTTGCATTTTCTGAAGTACTTTGACATTACTTTGTAATTTCACATTTCATATATCATTATTTTCTTTTTTTCAACCCAAATATAATTCTAAATTATCTCAGTTCCTAATCTTCCTTTATTACTTGTTTTACAGAACCCATTTTTCTGAATTTCCTTCAACAGTGTCTGGCTAACCCCCTGTAATATAAATCAGCATTGCTGAAGCCTTCCTCTAACAAAACAGAACATTGGAAACCTGAAGACTAAGCATTCTATAACAACAGCTTCTAGAAAACTCTCCTGTCAAAAGACCCCTAGAAGACTAAAGCAATTGAAATATAACATCAGAGTAGTTATAAGAGGCTGGACAGTAGGATGGATTGAAGAAGCCTTCCTCAGAATAGTCCAGAGCAGATGGCCAGTGTACCAGTGTAAGAGAGTCCATAAACTCTGATTTTACCCCCTCCCGTTTATTCCCCTGGAGAATTTACAGTGCCACTGGTATCTTGCCTTTCACTAGGATGTTTTCAGTCTATTACCAGCTGTAGTTTCATTTTTTTTTTTAGTTCCTACCTTTGAGCAGAGCGAAAATGATTCCTGTTTATATTTATTTAATGAGATACAGGCAAACCATGTCAGGAAAACTATGTCAAAATGTGTTTTCAACATTGTATCCTGAGGCCAGCAACAATGCTGGTTGCTCTGGGCTCCAGTGCAAATGATTTATCTCAGCACAGACGTGACACTGAGTAGCTTTTGCTAGGAATGCTTTATCCTGAGACTACACTGAAGTAAAAATTCAGTGCTGGACATGGAAAAATATAATATTGGTTTAGCTGACAATATTAAGCTTATAAAATTTTAAAATCTGTATTCAGACTGTCATAGTATCTCTTGCCAGACCAAAATCATAATCGAAAATTTACAGCTGACATATTTTTAATGTTGTAAGACTTATGTCAGAATGGCCTGAAGCACTTTCCTTCCAGATTCAGATTTCTATCAACCAGATAGGCACCCAGCAACACGTAATATGAGGAAGTGATGATTCATTGTCAGAATCCAACAAAATCGGATAACTCTATCTTCTTGAACTACCCAGCTAATGGTTTTTTTAGTTGCATAATGCATTATGCATTATTAAATTCTTACTAAGTCAGCTGATGGGAATTCAGATTCTGATGAGTGTATGACTATCAGCTGCCTGAAATGCTATTTCTCAGACAGAATCTGGTGATATTCAGGGCAAGTTATTGGCCAGGATCTTACTCACATTTTGTCAGTTCAGATTTCTAAAAAGAATATATACAGGTATTTCTGATTTTTTTACAATTTGTGACAACAACAACAACAGCAAAATAAAAGTCAAGACACTTTGTAGAGGTTGGGCTTTTTAAAGAAAAGACTAAAAGAAAATGTTCTCTAGAACAGCAAAATCTAAAGGAGGTCTTTTGGTGAAATAGCACTCAACTGTATTGGATTTCATCATGTTTCCTTTTTTCCTGTCCTTTCACCGCTTTCTAATGGAAAAAAATTCCCCCTCAAAGGCAAAAAAAGAAAACTGCTTGAGCTTTTCCATGGTATTTATGGGTAGTCTGAACCAAAAAGATAATTTAGTGGCATTGAGATCCCTATGTCCTTAACCTTTTCAATGCTGAGAAGGAAGGAGAAATGAATGAGCTTTAATTGTAGCCTACAACTTACTGCAGCTTCTCTGCCCGAGAAGTTATGGTGGCAGCTTTCTAATGCTGTTATGCTTAAGATCCTGTCAAGACTGGCACTGTAAATCCCATTTGACTGCTCTTTGGAACTTGGCCATAAAAAAAGCTCTTCAAATTGAACCTTGCTGTACATGGCTTTAGACTAACAGCTTTTCCTTTTTCTTCATACATATTTTAAATTAATGGGTTTTCAAGTAAACAGGAATAAAAGAAAGCTCTACTTAACAAAATAAGAGTTCTCATATTAGTTCATTTATTTTTTCTTTATTGCTCAGTTGATAAAGAAATAGATGAGATAAAAGCATTAATTTTATTTCTTTCCTATCCTGTTTCTCGCTCATGTGGATTTATTGCTACCATCATTCAGTCAAGTGGTATCTGTCCTTCACTTCCCTACATCCTGTGTGTTTCTTCTTTATTTTCAATTTGTTTCATTTTTGCCACACTTTCTCAAGCCTTTCTAGGGTCTTCCAAATGTCTTCCCACTTATATTCTTTCACTGTTGTACAGTTGTTGTAATGAAAAGCTCTGACAGACCCTTAACTGCAGCAAGCATCCCTTTTCTTTCTTACCTGTGTTTTCTTTGTTCCTGCAGTATTTCTCACTTAATCTGAATTTTGCATTCTCACCTTTCTGCTTTTCATTATTATTGCTAAGCTTGCTGATTGAAACATAAATGAGAAGGGTTGGTGTCTTCACATATTTACTTCCTTTTTTTTTCTTTCTGTCTGCCTCTACCTTCTTGTGAGATGTACATTAGCAGTGGTCAAATTAAAGGGGTTCCTCTCTGTTTTTTTTTTCTTTCCTGGAGTGTTTGTGGGTTTTTTTCCCCTCCATCCATGACACACTGTCTTGTTCTGTACAAGTCTAGTTCTGCCCTGGAAGGAACCACAGCATCCCAAATTACAAGAATTAGCAGCAGCTTTTCCTCATTTCTCCCATTGTAAGACCCAGGTCTCAAGGATGTTAAAACATATTTTTAAGAGCCTTTCCTAAAGACATCATTACAGGCTGAACATTCACCACATAGGCAACATATTAAAGAGGAAAATCTGTAATATTTACCATAAGAAGGTAACAGTAAAATTTAAAATGACAATGTAAAATCCATTAGTAAGTGAGGTGAAATTCTTGGCTAGGCAATGATGCAGTAAAAAATACCATAACACAGAAAAATTGTTTTTGTCTAAAAAATCTTATATTTTACAGAGGAATTATAAGAAAAGTGTT
The DNA here is from genome assembly GCA_024362935.1 of Setophaga petechia. NCBI lineage: Eukaryota > Metazoa > Chordata > Aves > Passeriformes > Parulidae > Setophaga > Setophaga petechia. The sequence continues at coordinate 13,113,165 of JANCRA010000013.1, forward strand.
TCAAAGCTGAGACATTTTTAGTCAAATTAGGACTGATTAATCAGAGTATGTGCTAGCACTGAGGCCTTTCATATCTTGTGTATTCTGCAGAGGGAAAACAACCACACAAATATGTACAGAGTGGCAATTATTATTACCATATTAGCACTGTGATATCAGAGAAATCTCTGGGACTATCAGTAAACTTTATTGACTATAAAGGAATTGCTTATTCACATTTTCACTTCTGGGAAGGGAGTGGAAGTATAGATAAATACAAAAAAGTTAAATCTAAAGCTCTGTAATTTAAAAATATAATTGTGTTCAAGAAAATAGAGGGGAAAAATACTAAATTGAGTGGAGCTCTCTTCATTAACTGCATGCATTTGAACAACTTCATAATATGCAATACAGTTGAGTTAATAAAATATTCTTAGGCCATTCCAGTATTTTAAAGTGTCTTTTTTTCTTTGAACCCAATTGTATAAGAGTACATTCTCGCTCCCTCTATTAATTAATGTTCAGATTTTTGTGAGAAGGTGTTACATGGAAATTCAACCCTACCAATGATTTTCAAAGTCGTCAGTTGTTATTTTTACCACATTTATCTTATAAAACACAGAAAGCTGAAGATATTTGCTGACTTGCCATTTACATTGATTGTCTAAAGTGTATTATCTTTATTTTTTGCCATATAAATACATTGGCTGAATAACTGTTAGAGATTATTTTTCAATATGAAAAGATTTTTTGTTCTTTCTTACAATTATACCTGTAAAATGTAGTAATTCTGACTACAGGCAGGATTAGTTACTAAACTGATTTTTCAGGCAGTGCATTTTATTTTAAATATTTCCCTAAGTAAGCTTTATTTCAGTGATCGTAATCTTGGCATCTATGGTATACCTAATGCATTTCACTGGCCAACATCTCCAGTTCTAGGGTCAATTATGAGTAAGAGTACAGTATAATTTCACCACAAATTAATATCATCTGTCAACATGATAAGTATCAAGTTGGGTTTTCAAACAATCAGCTTTTCTTTCATTAAAGTATCTGCAAAGGATGAGCTTTCTCAAAATGAAAGGAAGGGGTGAGTCTTAAAAGCAGATTTATCAGCATATCATGAGTAAAAATGGTAAAAGGATTCTGACCCCAGAAGATAACACAGTAGTCTACATAAAATAATGTGCTAGGTCTTCCTCTAAAAAATAACTTTAGCTTAGAACTGCCACAATGACTTTGTGTTTAATAAAGGTCACTTGTGCACAAGTCTAATTTCTTATGGTCTTTGATGGTCTTTCCTGTGGTCTTTAAATTGTTGCATTTGGTTTCTTTCCAATTTTGTCTAAAAACAGGGGGAAAACAACCTATTGGTGAACATCTGGGTTGCTTATTGTTATGCCTTACCATGGGAGTGATTCTTCTCAGCAGTGATGACAGAAAGAGGGATCACCATGTGTTCCCCTTTCATGTACTTGGTCCTGCTCTGGCAAATGTTCAATGGAAGAAGCTAGAAGGAGGATATTTAGGTCTGAACCTGTGCACACAATAGTTTTCTTTTAACTGTCTCTATTCTACTGAATCCAATACTCATTACTCAGATGATGAAAGTAACAAGTATCATCTTTGTCTCTGGAACTTCAAACCCTGCCTGCCACTATGGTGGGAAAATCCTTTCTCCTGTGACATCAGGTTCAAACAGGATAAGAGGTACAAAAATTAAGTCATAGTGCTTGAGAACCAAGCCAAGAACTCTTAAGTCACCCTTATCCTCTATATTTGAACAAATATCTGAGCTTTGTATTTTTTAGGTAAGGCTGGGATAAAGCCCAGAAGTTGCTATATGATGTTGTGTTGAATGTTGTTTCTAAATAACAAAATATACCAAACTTTCCTGAAATGCTTTATTATCACTCTACTCTCTTAAAATACCATTCTACAAAGTAAATTATTCTGGCTTTTTTTCCCAAGAACCATGGTAATGGTTAGAAAAGGTCAATTATACCTTGTTTAGGCTGGTTGGTAAGGACAAATCAAAGTAGCACTTGTCTCCATGGGGTGGTTTGAAGCCAAAAAAATTAAGCACTTGGAGAAAGAAGCAGATTTCTTCAGAGTTCTGCACTTGACCCATAGGGACAAACCAGAATAGAAGAGTAAATGCTGTAACATTCTTATCACAAGGCTGCATTTTGCATGTCTTCGAAATGTGAAGGAGTTTTTTTTCTCTTATTTGAAGGGACAATGTTGCCAAAACAGGTACTGTCAAATTAATTGAGTACAATATTTGCCAGTTGTGATGCACAGAGGGATCTCCAAAATTTATTTAAAGGAGTAATCATTGGGAAATTGCCAAGGCCTCAAAACATTTTTCTTCTTAACCTCATAAGCAATTGTCATCTCATGTCTTATTTTTTAGCTACAGTTTGCTATTTCATAGAGGAAGTGGTTAGTGATATCATGCATCATTAACTGTGTGGCTGAAGTTTAAGCCTCAAACATAGTGAGCCAAATTAATTTTTAGTGTGGAACTACAGACTTTAGCATTTTACTTGTGGAGCCAGCAGAGGCTGAAATCACAGAGAAAGTATTGATTTTAGATCCCCCAAGAATGGTGTGTCTCATGTAATTCTGCTGTTATCTCCTGCTGATTCATCAGAAATGGCTTTCAGGGAGTTCAGCCTTTTTGGCAGAAGACACTTTTTGATTTAGTGGTAATAACACACATAGGTATTTATAATTGCCCAGAACTGTATTAGCTTAATGCTTGAATAAATCACTAGCTAGAATTTTCTCTTTCTTTTCCTATTTTGTAGTACAAAGCAAATTAAGACATTTGGGTGCAATGTCTGTGAAGGCAATCAAGGTAAGTATTATGCTAATACTGGGCAAAATGACTTTGTGATTTTTTCTTTTAATACACATTTTTCTAATCTGAAATTTAAGGATATCCTGCCAAAAGACAATGAATCTTCCAAATAGTTTGGATTTGTCATTGTTCCAATTTTTCTGCTCTTCTTTGAACTTCTATTTTAAATTAAAAACCTAAAACTGACTTGTTAGGTCACTGTTGGTTGAACTACAGTATTTATTATTGTGTGGAGTCAGATGAATACAATGACCTGAAGATTTGATAGTTCCTGAGGTTTCAGTAAAAAATCCACCTTTGTTTGGAAGCCAGCTCCTGTAAATTGTTCTTTAGGGTTATGTTTATAGTGTAGAGAACCAGGGAAAACAGTTTGAATCATTAATATGTGTGACCATCATTTCTTTTTTTTTTTTCTTTTTGGCTGGACCCATTATTACTCACTCCCATAAATTAACTTAGGGGGCAGTTCCCAGCTGACTTCTTTTCTTTGAACAAAACTCCTTTAAGCTCCTTGACACTCATTGATGAAATAGCTAAGTCTCTGCCATAATGTCCTTGATTTTAATGATACATTAATGGTACTTTCTCATTAATGATACCTCTATTACACCTCTCCATACTTTCTCTTTATTATTTTGTTATCCCCTTAAGTCATAGCCAATGTTGAGATAAGATCCCAAGGCTTCAATTGGAATAATACCTCTAAAACCAATTTCAGGAACCCCAGATAAGTCAAAAGACTCTCGCTCAATGGGTTTAGCATTGTACTGGAAATTGGTATTTATCAATTTAGCAATAAAATACTAAGAATAAAATATAAGTAAATTGAAGATATAGCTTTCAAAAAATGATGTAATTAAAATAAAGCATTTCAGGGTTATTTTACTAAAAGTTCAATGATTCAGTTTGTCTTCCCATAAGCGTCAACTTTACCATGGAACTTTCATATAAGGTACACTTTGATTATATTATTGGCAAAGCAGGTATTAAATTGATAATCAATTTTAAGGTTGATAATAATTTTACACCTAATACTATTAAATATTTCATTCAAAAATTATTAAAATGGAACAGAATTAATTATTTTTAATTAAATTCCAGCTTTTATTGTTTAACCTCAATTTATTTACTTACTAAGTTTATACAGAGCCTATTAGCTCAATAGGTTGCTTTTTTCACATAACTTAATTTATGTTTTCCTATACAGAGATAGAAGTATTTTAAATGTTTATACACTCAAATGTTTATACACTTTCTGTGAATTCTTCTCTTCACATAAAAAAATGAACTAACTGCATGTACTGATGTTTCTATCTAATAGTTTCTGTTTCTGTCGAAAACATCTTCAGTATTTTTCAAGACCCAAACAAAGATCCTTACACAGCAGAGCCTATAGCAAGGAGCAAATTTGAACAGCCCCAAGTGTGGGGTGAGGACGGGCTGAGATGTAGAAGTGAAGGGAGATGAGGTTGCCTCCCAGCTCCCCACCCTACCTGTAAATTCTATTTGTACCCATTTTCCAAACCAAAGGAGGAGTTATTAATAACATGCTGGGTCATGGATGTTTACCAAAAAAATAATTCATTGAATTAGAGAGAGACCAATTCAGACAAACTGGGGACTTTGATAGATTTGTAACCATTTGAAAAGAAAGAATGAAGAAGAAGTAAAAAAGAACAACTTGAAAGAGTAACTTGTAACTGGTGGTTTGTTAACTAACACTTAAAAGAGCTTTCAGTTTACTGATGTTTTATTTTGCATGGGGCTGATAATGTATGAAAATTTTGTTTGGGGAGGCCTAACATTTGAGAACCTTTACATAATGTGCATGTTTTGGGGTGCTATGAGGCTGTGGAGCTGTTAAGTGACTTCAGGCAGTGGGCACATGTTGCCTTTGCGTCTCTGTGTCACGGTCATTCTTTCTGGAAAAATCCCTTCCCTCTTGGGAAGCTGAGAAGCCTCAGAGAAAAAGGAAAACAATAATTATCTGATTTGCTTCTCCTGTGTTTTGTTCATGTGGAATGTGTTTGGAGGTTCTTTACCAACGGGTGCTTGTTTCATTGGTTTCATGTGAATTGTTTTGACTTATTAACCAGTCAGGGTGAAGCTGTGTCGAGGCTCTGGAAAGAGTCACAAGTTTTCAACATTATCTTTTTACCATTCTGTAAGTATCTTTTCTGTATTCTTTAGTATAGTTTAGTATAGTATTCTTTAATATAATACACTATCATAAAACAATAAATTAGCCATCTGAGAACATGGAGTCAGATTCATCATTCCTTCCTAGCCCACTAGTACAATATCTCTATATCTGCCATTGAGGATTAGTCCCAACCTCACACATCTGCCAGGGTCACACATCTCTAACATCTTCTGGGCCTCCTCCATGTGCCCCATATTCCCTTGCTTCCCCAGTGGAAGCCAGTCTAACCACTAATCGAATAATGAAGCAGAGCCTCTGTGAATGTAATTGAGGTTTTATGTGGCCAGGGAAAAACCTGAGCAGAGGTGACAAGTTTGTTCTTAACATAGTTGAAAGGGCTCATTTGTGGAAGCTCCTCACACATGCCCTGTGGATTCTGCAGCTGATGAGATATATGTATCTTCACTTGCTGAAAGCATATCTACCAGTACTTAACAGGATTCTTTGCTTGCTCCCTATAAATCTTCCTAGTAGATTTTAGCCTCTTAGGGAACATTAGGAACTGAGGTTTGAAGATGGAAATGAAGACTTTCAAATATAAAAGTCTATGGAGTATATTTGAAATGTAAATGCAAATGTGTTTCCCATGCCTGATTTTGTGCCATCATGTGGTGCATGCAGTTAGAGTTTTCAACTGGAAGAAGTGCATCTTCTCAAAGGACTTTCCTGAAAAGTTATCATTTTAATTCTTGTTCACTGGAAGTTATCACTACACTTGCTAGTAAATTGATGTGGTGAGGTCAGGAAAAAAGAAAATGTGATGTAGAGAAAAGCAACCCAAATCTGAAAGTCTCAAAAGCTCTTTCACTATGAAAAGCCCTCTGATACAATTTTTTAAAAGATATTTGGGAAATGTCCCAAATACTTTACTTGAGCTGAAGGTACTTGAGCTGAAGTTTTCACCTATTTACCCAAAGCTGTGTAATCTTAAGAGCAGACTACTGAATAAAAACAGTTAAGAGCAGACTAGGTTCAAAACTGTCATGTCATATACATTATGTTTTCAAACCTAGTATATTCTCCTTACAGAGTTACTCATGTCATGTGAATATTCAACTACCAGTCAATAATGGAGTTAATAATGGTCCATGATGATTTTTGCATCTGCCTGCTGGCATCACATTGCTGTGTTTTTAGGTGTCTACAGCAGCTGGAGGAAAAAAAAAATGAAAGGACAATCTTAAAAGCACAAGACAAATCTGTAAGCATAAAATACATCCATAGTACACCCAGTAAAATGTTTCTGGTAAGGTGTCTTTGGAACTGTTTCCTTTTCTTAGCTTAAAAAATATTAAAAATTCATATTAAAACCACTTAAAATACAGTTACAGCCCAGCTACATCTGTGTAGCACAGGCTTTGAGCCTGGCAGATCCAAAGGAGTAGCTACAATGAAAAAAAAAAAATCCATGCATGCTTCTAAATTCTGCTTTTTGGTGCTGTTTCTTGTGTCTCCCCACACCCACCCAAAGACCACAGTTTATCTGGTCCTTTTCTGGAGAAGGAAAAGACTGGGGGTAGTTGGGAACCAGCATCATCCTCCTCCTTGCTTCTTCCCACAGTCACAGCTTAGGTGAACTGGTCCAAAAGAGAAAAACAGGCCTACCATCATCTGGTCATTGTAAACTGAATGAATTTTCACAATAAAGGAATCACTTTTCCTTTCTCACATGCTGATTTCCTTTCAGTCTTGCTGATTCACTTTTACGCATCTCTCATCAAGTTATTAAACCCCATAATAATTTTTCTTGTATGGTGGAGATGTATCACTAACTATAGGGGAAGAGAATCTCTCTTTCCTAATTGATGCTGTAAAATATAGTAAACAGGATGATGCATTAAACTTTCTTTGTGAGAGAAAGACCTTCTTTATGAATAATGCATTAGGCTTTATTTAAAACATATGGATTTTATTTGCTTTTTATTAACTTACTGCATTTGACACTTCTTCTGCATTTCCACACCCCTTCTCCCCCTGGGAATGTCTTCTAATAAGGCACTTCATAAAATCTATGATTTCTCTCTTTTTTTCCCTTTAAGAAGCTCTAGATGCCAAGCAAATGCTTAGTTATTGCAGGAGTAGCTTGTTTACATCCCCTGGGTGGGAACTGCTTGCTATGAAACATTTTAAATTCATTTGCATCCATATCAAAGATGACCTCATTGTTAAAACTTTGTGCCTAACTTGTAAAAAATATTCTTGTGAATAATATTTGCTATTTTCTGGCATCTCTGTAGAGTTTTTTAAGGTGTGTATGGCCATTTATGCACACAAGTATAATAGAAGGGACATGGAGAGGGAGGGGCTCTTTGTCACACTTGGGCTTTTGAAAATATCTCTTGCTATTTATTTTTTTTTCAGTAGTGCACTGCTGTACTTGAGCCTTTGAGACTATTGAGGTGACCACTATTAGGCTTGTCTGTGCTTTCATGGAATCATAGAATGGCCTGGGTTGGAAGGGACCTTACAGACCATCTCATTCGAACCCCCTGCCATGGGCAGGGACCCTTTTCACTAGACCAGGTTGCTCACAGCCCCATCCAACCTGGCCTTGAGCACTTCCATGGTCAGGGCAGCAATAGCTTCTCTGGACAACCTGTGCCAGGGCCTCACTGCCCTCAGAGTAAAGAATTTATTCCTAGTATCCAATCTAAACCTACGGACAGTTTGAAGCCATTCCCCTTTGTCCTGGTCCTGTCACTCCAGGTCCTTGTAAATAGGCTCCCTTCAGGTACTGGAACGCTGCAATTTTCTTCAGGATGAATGACCTCAATTCTCTCAGCCATTTGTCAGTTTTCTACTCTGAGCAGTTCAGTCATTGCTGGATTTTACTGTCCCTATCTGATGTGAGTGTGGGATATGCTCCCTCCACTTTGCAGATATAACTTTTTATGAAGGCTACAGAGGCATGTGGTTCAGACAGACACTGAAATCCTTCTCAGAAATTTCCAAATCTGCAATGATGGCAGAATGACCTCCATTTAAGTATATGAACAGTCTTTGTTGTGATATATCATAAGAATATATGGTATCTATAGGAGAAATAGAGAACTTTCTTCTGTTCACATCATGTAATTTACTGATTGGAAGGATCCAACCTACCACCCTATCAAATATGTATCACATTTAGGAAAGCTCTTCTTTTAAATTGTTATTGCCTGTTGGACTGTGATTATCACTGTTTTAGGTCTCCTGGCTTTTTCCATCAGAATATTCCTCCTTTAGCAGCTTCAATCTACCTGACTGCTTCAGCTGTTCCTAAATAAAGAGAACCCAAGTATCACTGTCATATTTTCTGAAAAATTCCTTCTCCAAGATTTCTTCTCCTGGGAAGCTAAGAAGCCTCAGAGAAGAATGAAAACAATAATTATCTGATTGCTTCTCCTATGTTTGCTGCTTTGAAATGTCCTCTGGAGATTGTTTACCAACTTGTCATTGTTTGATTGGTTTCATGTGAATTATTTTTACTTAATTACCAATCACCATCCAGCTTGTTGGGACACTGATGAGTCAGTCATGAGTTTTTAATTAATATCTTGTTAAGCCTTCTGTAAGGATCCTTTCTCTATTCTTTAGCATAATTAATATAATATAATATAATATAATATAATATAATATAATATAATATAATATAATATAATATAATACAATACAATATAAGCCCTCTAAGACCATGGAGTCAGATTTTCAATTCCTCCTTCGTGCTGAGGATTCACTAAATACCACACCAAGTGTCCCAATTATGGCTATGGAACCATCTGTAACTGTTTATCAATGTTTCAGGCTTTTTTTCTTACTGTCAATGTACAGGACTGATCATGTGTTCATCAATTCTGTCAAATACCAGTTACATAGTTCTATGAATAAGTTAATTTGTTGGAATCCCTCAATATCTGGATTTTTCCATGTGTTCTTTGCCAAGTATTTTCACCACCCGCCCTGTAATGAAAATGTGAATGTGGCAAATAAACACAGCAAAATTTAATGAGAGAACAGGAAAATCAAAACTCTGTGTCAGGAAACAGACTTGGTAATAAATACATAATTTCACCAATTTTATTAACATATTTCAGTGATTAGTACAGTATTTGAGTGTAGTGCTTTTCATGGAAGACTTGTGTTAGATCTGACTTTGCAGCTACTGGGACGAACAAATGAAAAATCATATCTCATGGCATTTGTGTAAAAAACCCCTTACAGCTCAGCAGCATTGGTTGCAACAGGGATTGAAAGATCCAAGTGCATTGGAAATGTCTTTCTGTGTTTTGCAGTGGCTTCGCAATTGGCACACAACCCATCTTACCTAAAGAAAATTACAGACATCTGTCTCTGAAGCAAGCTGCCCTTGGTGTTCTTATGCCCATGAAGTAAACATCCACTTCTGGGACACAGCAGATGTTGCATCATGCTCTCAGAGTGATTCCATTACTCCACTGTTTGTTAGGGTAGCATTGAGGTCATTAGTTCAGATATTGATGTTGTAGAAGCCTAAAAGAGATGGAGCAAGTGTGTATGTCTGAAACACAGAGTCAGATAGCTGTGGAGCCAGCCATGGATTGCTGGTAAAAACAGCCAAGGATTGTTGATAATAACACTCTGTGAGAAAGGATGTGGCTGGAGCAGGGGCCATATGGACATAGGGCAGCACTTTTCTGGGACAAACCCTCCTGGAGATAAGCACAGCACAGCTCAGGAGTGAGGTTGAGAGGTATATATGGACTGTAGGGGGTCAACAAGACCACCAGAGACCCTGAAACCTCCAGCTGCTTTCCAGAAAGGTCTGGAAGAATGGACTGTGTGTGAGAATTAATTTGCATTGAAAGTGAGAACCTTATTTCCAGGGCGGGAAGAATTTATCTAAAGGTATCCTGTCAAGCCCAATGTACTTGCCCTGTGCATGCACCCCAGGATCCTGGACATCCCACCTGGATCAACACTGGAGCCAGAACTAGTGCTCTTTCCCTCTGTTTCTTTGTCTATTTCTTCCTCTCTCCTCCTCTTTAATTAATCTCTCTTTTCCTCCCTGCTATCACTGAACCCATTACCCAAAACTCACTGCCCTGTGTTTATATGAATGCTCAGGGACTACCAATCCTATTTCCATGCCAAGTGTGTAATTTACTGGTAAAACTTTGTAAGCTTTTGAGGACACTCTGACTTTTGTTGTTCCTTTTGACCACAAGCACCCACAAACCTCAGGTGTTCCCCTCATTAGGCATGGGACATTGCAGATGTCTGCTTGGTCCTTTGATCTTGGCATCTTTGTGTGTCAGGCTGATCAAGAGCTGACTGTCTTTAAGCAGAGTGGCTCCATAAAGGCAGCAGCTTGGCAAACCTTATTTGCTCCTATGAAAAGCTAATTACCTGCCAAAGCATTGTTTCTTGTGTGGGATCAGCACACCCTCTTAAAAACGGGATGACAAAAGTTATTCTATTTCTTTGCTTAATATTGAATTATTCATATTTATGTGCTTATATTTTCATTCAAATGAACTGAAATCCCAAATTTAATTTAAGAAGAAAACTACATCTTTTATATAGCCATCTTCCTGCTGTTGTGTTCCTGCTAATCTCTATTTACTCAGAGTGACTTTCTCACCTATCTATAGACTTCATCTCTCTCTCTGTCCTTGGTTTAAAATATCCTGCTTTATGTTTTCTTCTGTAATTTTGCCCTTTTGGGGAAGATTGGACCCTTAAGTACATCAATTCAATAAGCAGGATTGTAACTCTGGAGTATTGGATACCAGTCTGTGGCAGTATATGATTTCTTGACTTTCCAGACATGAAATTGTGCAAAGACAAATAAGATACATAGTGATAATCAGTTTCTAAAAACATGAGAACAAAGACAACCCTGAGTTTTTGTTTAAAGGTCCAGGGATTCTTATTAATTTCTATTTTTCTGTCTCATGGAGCTGACTGAGAAGAGAGAAAAGGAAGGAAAAAAAAGAGGAGAAGGTGTAAAAGAGCAAAAAAGGGCAAGGGGAGAGAGTTTTTTTCCAGACAGGGAGAGATCCCAGTCGGTGGAACCTTCTCTCCTAAATTGATGTAGCTCTCTGAAGACAGTGAGACAGTTAGCAATGCTTACCCATTATGTCTCAATAACCCAGGTTGGAAAAAAACTGGCCAAACATCATTTTCAAATCCCTGAATTGATTAGGGTATGCAATTTTTTGATTGGTTTTGTTTTTTTTTTTTTTTTCCTTAAAATCCAAAAATAGCAGGAGTTATGTGTTTAATTCCCTAAATGCAGTCTTTAGAAAGTACCTTAGGAAATTCATATTTTGTATAATACATTTGCTAGAAAGCTGTCATTGCAATGATGAATTTGTTTTAGTTTTTATCACTGCAGGATATAGCTGCTTTCTGCTTTGTGTGTCTGTGCCCAAAGTTCATAGGCACAGCAGCACCTTACACACTGGTTATATTAAACACAATAATATTCTGATACACAGCACTCAACAGAAGGAGAATTCATTGACCTTGCAGTGATACTTGGAAAAAGATAATACTTCTTGGTCTAACATTTGATAATATAAAAGCATTTCAGATTCTATTTTTAGAGGGCTTTTAGTGCTGAGTAACTTGTTTATATAGTGATTTTCACACTTACACTTGCTTTCAGCCATGTATTTTAGAGTAAAATCCACCACCAGAAAAACCCTGAAAGGTTTATAATTGTACCTATCTGAAAGCATATGAGCTGAGACACAGAAAGGTTATGACATGCCCAAGATTATGCAAGGCAGTCTGAAGAGCAGGAACAGAACTCAACTGGTAACACAGTCAGCCCTGTCTCTCATTTTCTTCCCTGCTGTGTCCCAGCTGTCCAAATATTTTAGCTAAATTGGCTCCTGGAAGAAACCCAGGGAGCTCAAACTGAATATAAGTTCTGGTGGATATAGAGAAGGCAACTAGTGTGAGGAGTAAGCTGAAATTATGGCTTTATTTTCAACAGAGGATAGTCACCTGCTGAATCTTGAGAAAATGTCTTTATTTTTCTTTGCTTGTTCAGAAAGAAAAACAAAGCATCCAGAGGGATACTCTTCTCAGCTCTCAGTGGAGTGATGGAGCTTTGTTTGCTCTTTATGTGATAAGTCCATGGCTGGAGCAACACCAAAAATATCCCTGAAATAAGCAAGAAAGGCAAAATCCCTCTGCCTTGTGTTACACTCCCTCTTCTCAGAAGTCAGAGCTCTTTATTCATGCTGGCAGTAAGCCCTGGGAAAATGGATCTTCCACTGCAGCATCACAGGAAAGCTGTTATCATCATCTCCAGGAAAGCCATGGATCCCAGCACTCCAGTTTCTGGTAGCTGCCCTGGGAGACACAGAAAAATGAAAAGTTTTCTCTTCTGCGAGGGCAGTTGCTGTTTGCTTGTCTCTTCCTTCCCACCGCTTTCAGTTTTGAGGGAAAGAAACTGAGTTTGCTTCTCTCGGTTTTGTCAGGGCTCTCTGGAGCTGGAGACCTGCCCAAGTTAGTGTCCACCAGTGCAAATTCTGAGAATTTTCTTTTTCACAAAAAAGCCTTACTTATGCTTACCAAAGTTATCGGGAATTTTGCAATGAGCTTCACATGGACCAACTCCTCATTTCCAGCCCAGAAGAGACATGAGGCAGGAGTGCTCCCTAATGGCTGCACCCAGCAGTCCTGCTTCCAGAGGTCACTAATCCATCCTTGCAATTTGTCTCCAACTAAAATAGAAAACTGGGGAGAAAGAGGAGGGTGGGGTGTGGTCCTCCGGCAGGATGCAGTAAGGAAACACTTTATGTACCTGGACTCAGCAAGAGTTCCTATGTGCTACAGTTTAGGAGTAAGGGTAGTGAATAATCTAAGAGAGAAAATACAGGAAAAATATGTAGAGTGAATTTATTGGGTAAAAAAATTATGACTTAAGATGTGGGTATGAATTTTGAACTCCACAAGTTCAAAAAAGATTTCATTCTTTTTTTCTGTATCTGTGAGACCACTTTCTTGCATGTTTTCTGTTATGATTTTCTGTTGAAAAGATAAGATTAAATTAGTAGTCTTTGCTAGTTATGCTGGTGAGTAAGAAAATAATTCTTAGGTGTGAAATCAGACTTCATTCCAATTCTGTAATTTAGATACTTTGATACAATTCTGAATGCAGAAATTGGCAAAAAAAAGGTGTATGATACTGGTGATGAATTATCAGTAATTTAGTCTTCTCCAAAGGTAATAGGGTATAATGAAAATGAAGTAGTATGAACTGCCATAGTAGGGTTAAAATAGCATTAATAAATATTAAATAGAATAAGTAGAGATATCACAGTTTGACTACAACAGCAAGGACACTACTATAAATAGTGAAAGCCAAGAAGTCAAAATGCTGATAATATATCAGAGCTCTGTAAATTGTTCTACTCAATAAATGGATTGATTTGTTAAATAAAATACTATTATTACATCATCCCTGCTTTATCTTTGATATCTCTTCTTCCCTCCTAGAAATTAATTGCTGTCTTGTGTTAAGATTTTTTATGCCATTGACAAATGTAAAGGCTGGGGAAGTCTAGTGGCAGGTCTCTAAAGAAACATTTTCCTTTTTTTGGTGCAAAAAAAATCTTTCACAATCATGTTTTGTGAAGGGCCATGAGCTTTTCATACAACCTTGATGACTACAAAATTATTGTTTTAAAGCTCCTGTCATGCTGGAAAATAGTTATGCATGAGGTAAGCAATGATCTGTAGTCTGCAGATAAGGACGGGTGATGTGCAGGTAATGACAATGTTAAGCAGCTGCACTATCCTGTCAAATAGAGTCCTACAGCTGCAATTATTCTTGAAGTCATCTTGGGATATGCATTCATTGCATGGTTATTATATGGGTTTGACATCCACACAAGGTCTGTATTGGTGCTCTTTGAGTGCTACTGAAAGCAAACTAGAATGTAATAAGCTGTGGACAGTAGAATTAAATCTTCAGAGGAGAAGGAGAAGGAGGTTCATCAGCATTTCTGTTCATTGAACTGGCAGCTAGGATAAAGAAAAGAGATTGAAGGCTCTTAGAACCTATAACTCCAGGAGGAAATTTCCTCCTGGAAATTCAGGAGGAAGCTTTCTTGTTTTTTCCCATCTTTGTGGAGGAGGTTATTGTTGGTTGGTTTTGTTGGGTTGGTTTTGTTTCTTTGTTTCTTTTCTATTTATCAATTGGAAAAAATTCTAGTGGTTTTATTTCCCATTCCAAGGCAGAATGAGTCACTTAAACAATCTGACTGAATTCCATTTTCCACTTAACAAAAAAACCCAATCATTGAGGTTATGGTCTTCCTCAAAACCTGTTGTTTTATTACACTCCCACTGAAACTGTAAAAGATAAGCAAGTTCTATATCTCACATAGATTTAATTGGCAAATCAAACCAGGCTGTACAGATTGTAGCATTAAGTTATATTCTGGATTAAGATTCCCTTGCATAATTAGACATTTGTGTATTTGACATTTTTAAGGCTGAGTTTTCATAGAAGTCAACACTTTTTTGGCATCTGAGTGGGAGGTGAGGTTTCACAAGAGACCTGGAATATACTCACTGAAATGAACTCAGTAAAGTATTGAAATCACAGGTTTTATTTGAGGGTGGTGAGGCAATTTTAACAATAGAGATAAGAAAGGGAGTGCATGTAGTTTTCTAGCTCAGAACCTTATTTATAATAACAAATAATATATTATTATAATGCTTTGTGCCTGTATAAAAATAGATGTGCCTAGTTTTTCAGACACAGGTGTTTCTTGGTGTTTCAGACAGGGCTTGAAACACCAAGAAAACCTTCTCAATATGAATGAAACATAGGAAATTAATATTAGACATTTGGGTAAATAACATATTTTAAAGTATTTGCAGAAAGTTTTATCAAGTATTGAAGCTAAAGGACAAGGCATTACCTAAGAATAGACCTTGTGTTTTATGACCAAGCATGCAATTAATACAGTTCACTCCTCCTTTGCCATAAGGTTTTAAGTACTTTAAGCTTCTAGTGGAAGGTACCATGACCTGACGATACAGTAATTTGGTAGACTGGTCCTAGTGACCACTGAGCAGCAATGTAAGCAGACTTTGCAGTCACAAGCCATTTATAAAGAGTGTAATGATTTCAGAGCTGTCAGCCTGAGAGGAGCGAGGCTGAGGGAGGAGGTGATGAGCTGCACTCGGCTGTTCAGGGCTCGCTGCTGGCACATCATTAAGGGCTGCCAGTCACCTAACCCTCGTGTCGTTGTTCTGCTTGCTAAGTTATTGAGGTAGGAAGGTTTGCAACTAGTGCAAGATGAGGGCTTTCAGTGCCAAAGGGATGGTGTGTCTCATGTGGTAGTATGGGATTTTTTTTACTTAACAAAAGATTTTTTTATTAAAACCTTGTGCAAGAGCTAATCAATTTGCTCAAATTCTTTCAAAATAGCAGGAAATTAAGGTCATAAATGAATCAAATTTCTATGTGGCTAGCAAAAGTATTTTACTTTCAGAGTTGTGCTCTTCATAAAGCTTGCTAATCCAGATTTTGTAATTTATTTGTCTCCTGTCACTGATAAATAGTTTATGAATCAAATTTCAGAAGGACTGTGCAAACCAGCTCCTATTGACTAGGGTAGCTGTATACACCCAGCTCCCCTGACCCTCCCCCATACCTGACTGTGTCTGTAAAATGAAGGTAATAATTCTTAACTTTCCAGAGGCTGACATAATGAATTAGCTATTAATATTAGATGCAGATAGGAGAATGTATAAAGCTGCCTAGATACCAAATTTTGCTAAGGGAAGGAATAGAAAATCTTCAGCCTGGTATTTCTTTAAATGCACCTTCTTGGTTTAGTAGATAAGGCACTGTAAAAAGTACTTCAGAGATACAATAGAATAATTGAGGTGCAGAAGTTAAGTACTTTGGTTTTGATATGCTGAAAGAGCTCCAAATAGTAATGCTTTCGCTTGTCCCTTTTAATCTCTGTGCACACTGTCAAAAGCTGAAGATCATTGTTTTCCTGTGACAGAGAATTGGATAAAGCTGAGCCAAATACAGCTTCTATACAGAATATTTTTCATGGTCTTTACTGTGTCTCTGGCTTCTAGTCCATGCTGTGCTTGCAGAAGGGTTTCTCAGACTATTTCACATGCAGATGAATAATTTTCCTCTATTTCTCTAATTCATTGCTCATATAATTCTCCAAGCACTGTCCAGAACTAGCACTGTCTATAGTAACACTCATCCCCCAAAGATGAACAGATTAAAACTCAAAAGTGCAAATTAATTCAATGATGTAGCACGGTGCTATTAAGCACTTATTGCATTTTCTACTTTTTTTTTTTCCAGTGGCTATTAATTAATCACAGAAAGCTGAATCACTCACCTTGAATGGTGCTGAGGACTTCTGTGAAGAGCTTGTGTTGTTTCAGTAGAGCTAAATCAAGGAATAATGATACACAGATAATTGTGGAATTACAGCAGAGTGTGGGTTGGAAGGGACCTTAAAACTCCTGTTGTTCTGACCCCTTTCCCTGGGCAGGGACACCTCCTTGACTGAGTTGCTCAGGATTATATCCAACCTGGCCTGAGCGTGTTATACCAAAGTTTTCACTGTCCTAAATTCACACTGGATATGTGAATATAGACTTCCATATGGATTTTTTTCCATATGAACAGGCATGTTGAGTTGTTGATACATTCTTGAATATAACAGACCAAAATTTTGTCTCTTTACAAACAACCCAACTACTTTCTGTAGGGAAGAAGAAACTGTAGTTATGGAGCTCAGTAACTACATTACTTCTGAATTTCAGTTCCTCATTTTGTAGGTCAGAAAACTTACCCCTTGATGCTGTTTTCAAAACTTACTTGATATATTTGTTTACTTATATGAAGGTGACATATAAGTAAACCCAAGTCTGTATGTTTCCTTGGCCTGATTTTGATAAGATGAGCAGTTCTGGCAAGAGAAGGAGGAGCTCACAAAGGAGTGCAGTCCCCTACCCTCTTGGTTGCCTCTGTGATTTATCCCCTCCTGAGATCCATGGGATACAGACATTGCTGATGCTGCACTGCCCTAGGGACCTGATCACTTCACCTAGGAGCAGACCCTGTGACCACATCTTCTAACGTTTTCCTGCTGAAGATCAATCAACTGTTTCCTAAGCTTCACACCACAAACTCTATTACAGCTGGAATGATGGACAACTTCACATTACACAGACAATTAAATATTTTATCCCAAGGCAAGTCTTTGTGTCATCTTTTTTTCTACAATTCAAGGTGGTTTTGTGACCTTTATAGACCCCAGTGCTATTACTGCAGCTGAGAAAAGCTGGAAGAAAACTCAGCAGCTCTGTCTCTGTTTGAGTGTGCCATTCTGAGGACTGTCTCTGGAATCTGCCTCCTTTGGCCATTTATCAGAACTCAAGTCTAGTACCTCCTGATTAAAAACAAAAAAAATCAAAAATAAAATAAAATGCCAACTATTAAAAAGAAAGCAGATATATCTGCTTTTACTTCAGATGTTTTCCTTCTCAATTCTTTACTATAATAAAAAAGCCCAGAGCTGAAATTCATATAAATAAAAAGGGCCACCCCCTTTTGGATTATTTCTTTTGCATGTCTTTTCAAAACTTACCTGTTTCAACAGAATAAGATACCACAAACTATTCTAGTTTATATGCACAAGATTATGTTAATTGGCTTGTTTTCCCAGCACATGTATTTTTTGCGTTTTTTTTCAGTGGCTGAATGTATTTATTCTGTTTTCCTGCATTAGCATCTATATTCTTATATATTCTATTATTAATACAAGTCAGAATATCTGTTTTAAAAAGCACTAGAGGGGACATGCTCCTCCTTTCCCTGGGATCGGATTAGTGAATACTACATGTCAGTAACTAATGAATGAAAGTTACTGCATTATTCTTAGAACTTTTACTATTTCATTTGTATATTTTACTCCAAGTTTATAACATGTAAGAACTTCAGCGGAAAAAACAAAACAAAAAAACAGACCAGAGACTATCACAGCAAAGTTTATAGTAAATATTTGTAATACAGGCACTTCAGAAGACATACATCAAGAGGAGATAATACCATGTAAGTCTTGGAACTCAAATGAGCTCTAATTCAACCTGTTAAACTGTCAACTGCTTTGTGGCCTGAAGTTTGTATGCATAAAATGTTTTAAGGCTATTGGAAAAGGTCAGAGTCCTTAAAAAAGAAAATACAAACAAAACATCAGATTTATCTCCTTCTTAGAAAAGTAAAAGGATGATAAAGGAGGGTTTCTTCTGTCCTTGGAGCTTTGGAACAACTCTAAGGTTACAGCACGTGTAGAGTAATAAGATCCTGAAATTTTTTATACAGTCAGATCACCTCTTGCCTTTGACAATGGTCCCTGAAAAGCTACTTCAGCTTCCTCTGAGTCAGTGGAAAACCTTCTAGTGATTTCAAGAGAATTGGATGAGCTTTTAAATGCAGTTATCCAGCTGCACAATTAACAGCCAGAAAAGCACATTCTATAAATTATTTCGCTATTTAGGGATACATTTAGCATGTCCTAGCAATATCAATTAACCAGGAGAAGAATGACTCATCCAAGCCTTCTCCAAATCCATTAAGTCAATATCTGACTCACTTTTTGTGGTATGAAAAATGGTCTCTTCGCTAAATTCACTCTCGATTTTTATCAGATCATCTCAACTGTATTAAACTGAACTGCAATCAAGGCAAAAATATTGTGGCCAGAAAGTGCCAAGTTACAGTAAGAGAAATAGCAGGAGTTTATCTGCCATGCTGATAGGTTTGCCATTTGGCTGAAGATGCCTTGGCCCTAAGTGGTGAGGGAGCTTTAATTTTTTTTTCTTTAATTTTTAAAATATGGATATGAACAATCAACTACTCCCTTTCTTGTGGAAGCAATCTTTGCAGAACTGAAAACAGACACAATTTTTCTTTTCTATTTTTTTTCCCTCTCCCTCCTGTTAACTAAAGAACCCCTTTCAGGCCTTCTAGGCATTATTTTTTAGTAATACCCTTCCTGGTTTGTTTTAAATAAATTCTAATGGGTGTACTTTTTCTCATCCTCTGGAGTCTAAAAGCCTACAATGCCTTTATCTACTCCAATTCTACTTCATGCTCTTGAGATCCTATCAATGCAAAATAAAGGAGTATTAATAAAAAATTACATATCTGATCTTCTGTGCTCTTTTTTATTGTCCCTAGTTTGTCTTTTCCCAAGCAGTCTGAAACTGCTGATGATTAATTGCAGCCATGAATCCTCAGCTTCTCTCCTAGAAAGCAGACAACTGACACCTTGTACTCAAGTACCATATTCTTTCAGCCAAACACAATTTTGGTTTTATTTCCATTATCTGTCATTTTATTTTCTTTACAGAGCTCTTCTTCAGTTTTCCAAAATCATCTGGAATACCAATCCCAATCCCAAAAAGGTGCAACACCTGTGGTGGTGTGTGCTCTTGAGATAAGGTTCATTCCACCTTGGTATGGAAAGCAGCGTCCTCTAAAAATGCCAGGGAATGGCCTGCAATTGAGGCCATGGTTTGTACAACACGAAGATGAGGAAATTCATTCTTTTCCTTCAGGCAGTGCAATTTGCCTCCTGTCTGTCTAGCAGCCACAGCATTATTCTCAGTCTGGCCATTAGCTGAACTGTAATAATGTGTGGTTCTGTCGGCACTTCGTTTCTGTCAGAAGCAGAACAGGTATGTGCAGAGCATTATGGATTTTTATGTGTTTTAATATATTTATACAACTGTATTAATACACAGATTGGTCTCCTGCCATGCATCAGATGCTCCCAGTCCTCTGCAGCTCATTAAAGCTCCATAGAAGCCTGCAGCAAAGCGTTTTCCTGGGAGCCAGAAGGAAGGTGGCACGCATCTCAGTCTGGCTACCACTTTATGATTTGGCAAGCAGAGAAATATGAATGTGAGCCATAAATTGGTCTGCTAACATTTCTATGAAATAACCTCCAACTGCTCTGAAACAGATTCTGTTTGTAAACAGGGCTTGCTACTATTTGGATGCAGATTATTTCTAGTGAATCCACTCTCCCCCTTTTTATCTGAGCTGTATTTCCTTGGTGAAGAACTGTGAGTGCTGAAACCCACAACCTAATTTGGCAATACTTAAATGCCAGACTTTCTGTATGTGATATGATTTTACTTATATAATACAAACTATTAACACAGAAAATTCACTACTGCATCAGATATCTTGGCCTTTAGGTTTATGATAGCTATGGAGGAATGCATCAAAATAAAATTAACTAATGAACAAAATGAACAAATTAATAACATGAACTATTTTGCTGCCTTTAACATATATATTCTATATTCACAGAAAAGACCAATAACTCCTGAGTCCTCAATGTAAGTCACATTATAATCATACTGAAGTGTTCTTTGCCTTGTCAGGATTAAACACTAATGCTCCTGTTTTGAATCAAAAGTATTAGAAGAAAACTTTAAAGTTTAAATTGAGAGAACTCTCAGAATTTGAAGTGTTTGTTTTGGTTTTGTTTTAATAATAAAATAAAAACCTAAAATTTTTACATTTGAGGAAATAAAGGGCAAGAGAATTGATCCCTTTTTCTTTATCATCCTTAGTTTCTAAGTGGAAAATAATATAATAGTTTCCTTTTCTTTTTCCTTTTTTCCATTTTTTTTAAATATTGTAATTTTAAAAGATAAGGACATAAAAACTTCTTGGGAAAATGTCTCTAGCAAAGAAAAGATGTTTTAATCCAAATGGAAGAGAAATCTGGTGCTATGCTTAAGGAATGAGTTTCTTGAGAGAAAGTAGAATTGGACTTCTGTGATTAATGTTTGTTCTGCCCCCTTGTGGTTATGGAGTCCAGTAGGGCTTTGGTAGGACTGTCTGGGTTTAAATATTCATGACTAAAAATAAATTTTCTGTATATTTCAAGTGATGCACTTTTCCCAGGATATGTGTAGACCAAGAACTCAAGGAGAAAAAAAGATAAGAGTCCTCAAATATGAACAATGGACACATAATGTTTAATTAAAGTAGTTTTCCAAAAGAGTATGTAAAAAGAAGCTCAGAAATTTTATATATAAAACATAATTTATTTAGAAAGTAATAAATGATAATTTCAACTTTAAGCACAGATTTCCATTGTGGTTTTACTGATACAAGTCAGTATCAGGGATACTTGTCTTTCCTAAAAGTTAAAAACAATTACCATTTTAGTTTGATTAACTTATAGTGAAATTTCATAATGAGATGCAGTTATGTTGGTAAGAGTGGATTTCTGTATGCCAAGTATTTATTTATTTAGAAAAACTCTGGAATTACTTCACTTATCTTTCAAAAGGTTCTAGAGTTAGTCACACATTAATTCTTAGATAGCAGGTCAGATTTTTAAATCAGAGATAATAAAGTACCCAGATTCACCTACTCTACAGTAAATAATGACTTATTGCCATTTAAAGAATAAGAATTTGTTGGTTTTGAAGACAAATTTTCTCAGCCTTTTCTGGATTTTTGCTGCAGAGAGCAGAAAAGGTGATACTACTATTTAATTTGTCTTCAGATTTTCACTAGAAAATTTGTTAAAGTGATTTTCCTTTGTTGGGTACTAATTGTTCAATTTCAGTTTACAGAACCTATCATTAAATAGCTTACTTTAAATTATACTGAAGGATATATAGTAAATATTTTCCTTAGTCTTCAATATTTAAAAAAAAAACTGCTCCATTGCCCCAGAATCCATATTTTATTTCAATAAAGCTTCAAAACAACTAAGTTTGGGGTTTTTTTCCTGTGATTCTATGTAAAAGAAATTTCAGTATACACAGAAAGTTAAGCTTCTTTCATCTATATCCACACATCCACAGGGCATACAGTATTAAAATATGCATAACTGATTTTTTTTTTTCTAATGTGAAGATATAAAGACTCTCTGTGTATTTTTTAATCCAAATCAGGTCCTGATCTCTAAAACTATGAAAGGCACTGTGGAAATAGGACATTTTAAAAAGCACTGGATGGACATCACACCATTGTCTGTAATGTGACTAAGCTCAAACACAACACAAAGTCTCTGAAAGCCAAAAGGTTTTCAGCTGGATTGTCAAGACAAGCTTGTCCTTTGGGATCAAGCCCTTTCTCTCTTTTGTCCCCTTCAACCCAAGTTATGAACACATTGGCTCAATACACTCAAATGCAGGTTTTTTTGGAGCAAACAGTTTCAAATATAATCAAATGGGCAAAAAAAATATATATAGTCTGACTAAAAGAGAGCTTTCTGTTGGTGTCATGGCTATAAGAAAAGTTACTGCATGATCTAAGAAGTCATGAGACTGGATAGTCAAATCTTGCTTGGAATGGATAAGGAAGTGAGATGCTGAGCTTTTATCACACAATATTCCCCTGATCCTGTGTATGGAATAAGTCTCCAAAGTCCTTACTCCAGAAATGGCTACATATGTGACAGCACCTCTAAAAAGATTTTCAAAAAGGGCCACTAAAATAACCTCTGAAGGCACCTTATGAAAATGTGAGGCATTGGGAAGACTTGGAAATGAGTCTTTTTATCTTCTAATGATTTTTAATAAGCTATCTCTGCTTTCATAAAGATAGGTAGTAGGGCCAGCAGGATAAACACAACTTGAAGAGTCACAAGTTCACTGTTAATAGCTTTTATTAGCCCAAATGCTAACAAGATTTTTTGCATAACATCAAAAGAAGTCTGCTACTAATGGAAATAGCACTCATTTTGGCACCGAAGTACTCTGTGGGAGGTTATAAAGTACATGCAGAAACAGCACAAAATGTTAGACTGCCCAGAAAGAAAGTTAATTGTTTAGGAAATAAGTAACTGAGACCTCAACAGTTCTGTATCTCATGGAAACTCCGATTTCATATCACAGTATAACAGAATGTTTAAGGTTGGAAGGGACCACTGGAGGCCATCTAGTCCTACCTCCCTGCCCAAGGGGGTTCCCTAGAGCACAGTGCTCAGGGCTATCCAGACATATCCATCATCTGCACCTCACACAACTCATGCCTGTTAAAATAGTGTTCCAGGAATAACTGAGATAAAACACATTGCTGGGTGACAGACATAAGGAGACTGGGACTTGTTGAAATGAGTGGGGTGTAGAAAAATTTTTATAACACAAATACATTCGTAATAAGATTATTTGTTTATCAGGGATATACATGTTAAAGATGGTACTTTCTCATCTTTCTCACAGAAAGTGAGTTGGGGTCATGATGTTTCCTAGCCCCTGCAACCATGAGGCTTCTGTGAGGGTTATGGATCAGCTGTGTGCTTCCTTTTCTACCTGCCCACCTGCCACCATAGAGACAATGGTGCCAGGTTTTTACAGAGCATGTAGTTATTTGTATAGTTTTGTATTCATCTAATCTAATGCATTTCTAATGAACTCTTCACTGCAAAATTGGTACTTTCTTGAATATGAAAAAAATAAATCCTTGGAATCCTTGCCTGCTTTTCAGACTAAACGGAGACCATGTGCGTTATACATTTGTATTCATGAATATTTAAGAAATTTTGTTCTTGTATTGATTTTGTATGATGCCTTTGGGTGCTCCCTAGCAGGACTCCCTGTGTAAACCTAAGTGAGTGACTTACAGGGAGGCAGGGCTGGAGAAATCCATAAATATGCATTTAAATAAGTAAAGGGTCTAGTCAGTGTGTCAACATTTCATTTCCTTGCTGTGCTTTCATTCTTTAGGTTTCAAAATCTGAATGTTAACCAAATACTAGAGTACTCTTTTTCATATTCTTGGACAGTCTGATCTACTCATAAAGATATTTAATGTTCTACACTGCATAAAATGCACATTTTTCTTATTATTTTAAATCCTATTTTCCCAGGCAATGCAATAGTTTTTTGCACTTTTTTTTCCATATTCATTCATCTCTTATTTTTATTAAATGTTAATCTTGTAAGAAGTTTAAACAACTCTCTGTACAACAGTAGCTACAATAGAGGCTCAGTTTTCTTGCCTAGAATGGGGCATTGAAGAGCAGCTTCTTCCACTACAGTGTGGAAGAAATAAAGTTGGGTAGCCAGCTTCTTGTTATGTTTTCACTTGGACTATTATCTTGTATTCATACCTTTGTCATTACATAAAATAATCCAATATATTCCTGTTTGCGAAAAATATTTTTGTAACGCACAATATTACAATACAGGTGTGAGATCACAGGACATTCCAGACCCTGTGCATGTTGTGTGAATACTGGCAGTGAGCTGATATATGACCATTTTGTTGCCTTTGGCTAACACAGAGCCTCCATTGATGTGAGGGGTGGATTCAGCAAATCATTTTAGCAGATGGTAAAAGGGAGGTTTGTGCCCTGCTGTCCCTGTATGTGATGAGCGCTCAGCTCTGTCTCAGCATCACAATAACAGATGCTCTAGGAACATCTGGCCAGAAAGAATCAGTGAAACAAAGAAACTCTGCAATATTGGTTACTAATACCTTGGTTAGTAGTGGCCACAGGTACGCAGTAAGTGTGGCCAAGTGTGGCCATCAGGCCCAGGGCAGTGACTGCCCCCCTGTACTCAGCACTGGTGAGGCCACTGGTGTGGCCAGTTCTGGACTCCTCACTGCAGGAAGGACATTGAGGGGCTGGAACATGTCCAGAGAAAGGCAACGGAGCTGGGGAAGGGTCTGGAGCACGAATGTGATGAGGAGCAGCTGAGGGACAGCTGAGGAGACTCAACCTGGAGAGAAGGCAGCTCAGGGGTAACATTATCACTCTCTACAAGTCCCTGGCAGGAGGGAAGTGCCAGATGGGAGTCCGGCTCTTCTCCCATACAACCAGCAACAAAACAAGAGGGAATGGGCTCCAGTGTACCAGGGGAGATTCAGGTTGGACATGATGAAGAGTTTCATCAATGAACAAGCAGTTGGGCATTGGAGCAGACTGCCCAGGGAGATGGTGAAATCACCATCCTTGGAAGTATTCAAGAAATGCCTGGATGTGGCACTCAGTGCTCTGGTCTGGTTGACAAGGTGGTGATTGGTCAAAGGTTGGACTTGGTGATCTCAGAGGTCTTTTCCTAATTGGTCCAGTGATGTCTAGGAGATGTATTTAAGCACGCCACCTTCTAAAGTCTCCACAGAACAAATTCAGGTGAGACTCAAAGGGGAGTTCTCCTAGACCCTGCAGCTCCACTGCTTGATAACAAAAGTGATGGAAATTATTTTTTGATGTTTGAGCTGTCAGTGGTGTCACCAGCTACAATATGCACAATCTCTTCTCAAGAAGCAGACCTGAAAATCTCTGAATTCAACATTCTCTGCAAAGTTGTTCTGTGTTACCTTACTTGTTGCAAAGACAGCTTACTTTTTCTTCTTGGTATGAAAAGATAATAGTCTTCACCGCTGAAGGAAAATATAGATATTTGGGAAAATATAACATTGTTCATTTTTGCATCTTGCCTAAACTAAGATTACTGAGATAGTTTTTCAATAACATGTTCAAAAGCAAAACAAAGAGAATCAGAATGATTCTAAACACTGAGGAAATCTGTTGAACTCTTCTTCCTAGAACAATCTGGACATGAGCTAGAATAAATATCACATGAGCTTTTCTACAAGGAATAGAAAATGATTCAATACATGTCACATGAGTTTGAGCACAAATGACCAAAAACTCTCTTCATTCCCAAATTCTTTCAGACTTTCCTTATCTTGAAATTGTTGTTTTCTAACTATAGTTTTGACAAGCAGAATTTGATATTACAGTATTTTTTGTTGAGAAACTGTCACTTTTACTGAATTTCCTGGGCCTAGCATTGTATTTATGTCTAAAAGTTGATGATGCAACTGTAGCGAAGTTCTAATTTTCTCAGGTAGCCATGAGAACCACATTCCTTGTTTAAAATCAATTTTTTTCCTAAGCTGTGTTTGGAATGAGCTATCTTTGGACATCCACTTCACATTATGCTGCCTCTAGAAGGTTAATCAAGAGTCACAGCTTATGCCTTACACCCACCACCTCTCCTCAGACTCAGCTAGGATCGCTGAAAATCCAGTCAGCTCCTGAATTGTGATGATTTCCAAGTATGAGGCTAAACACAACAGCTAAAGCATCTGGTGGCTATTTTAATCCTATATATAGCTAGGATAAAAATTTTCCTTACCTCCTTAGATTCCCATCATCTCCACCATTTATTTAATGAAATTTCATTACAGAATTTGAGTCATTCCTTTCTTATTTCTTTTCCTTTCCTGTTTCCCTCATGATAGACTGAAAACTGCCCTTACTCATATCATGAATATATATTATCATTTACCATAGCAAAACTGCATTTCAGTGTTTAAATTATAAATAAGACTCCCCAGAAAAGCTGAGAAGAACACTTCTCATGTACTTTGTGGTCCAGTGGGCACAGATTGTCATCAGCTGATATCAGTGAATGACTTGGTACATAAAAACTGACTCAGTGAGTAACATTTGCAGAGTCAGGGCCTTACTGAATAGCTCATGCAGATGTAGGATTGTGAAACTCCACTCATTAGTTTCCTGAAATTTTGAAATATGTTCACCTTTTACAAAGTATTTTAAACTCCATTAAAAATCAAGTGTTGTGAGCAATAGCCTAGGAAGTACTCCTGCTTTGGCAGGGAGACTAGGAGAATGATCTAATAGGCTTTCTTCCTCAGTAATTTCTGTGATTCTGTTAACTGGGATAATGTGGCTAATTATATAATTTTAAATTAATTAAACCTGTAAACATTCCCTTATCAAAGTACTCTCTGACCAATTAAACAGTCTAGTGATAACAGAAAATGAAGTGAATGCTTAAGTAAAATCTACTTTTATGTTTTGTTCAACCATTTTATCAGCATTTCTTGAAATCTAATGAAAATTAACATGAAAATTTCAGGCTTTGAAAAGAAGATTTTTTTTTTCCTCTTTATGAAGATTGGGAAGGTTTTGCTGTAGGAGAGGTATTGATGCTTTAAAAAAAAAGGTTAGATTTTTAGGTTAGATGTCAGCACAATACCTCAAAATCTAATACAGTATATCTTAATCTACAGAATCGAGCAGATCATTTCCTGAAGAATCACAAATAGATGGAAAACAATGTTCCTTCCTAGAGAGAGAATTGTTAGTGAAGTCTCTCTGAGATGAATTTAGATAGACATTATTACCCAGAAAATTCCTAACTTTAGCCCCTTAGAAAGAAATATCTGCTCATATCTTCCCATAGCCTTCTCAGTGCTGAAAGAGACAGAGAATAAATGGGATGCTTTAAGAAGCCCATAACATTTTCTTTACCATTTATGTTACCTTCAAGACACCTTTAATTTAGGTTAAAATATGATGAGAGTTGAAATCCAGATGGTGAGTAGGAAAGTCTGTTTCCCACAGCTGACTTTATTTTAGATATTAGTTTGTAACTTGTATTTTAGTTTGCTTGCTTATTTATTGTTCATCTTCTCTTGATACTTATATTGATTAAAGGTGATTTTATCTTTTAAAACTATCCAAATTGGGTTTTTTTGTATAAATATGTAACTATTTCTTAATCTTTCCTATTTAATCTACAAGATTTATCCTCAAGTGTTAATTTATTATTTTATGTCACAATATAATTTTACAGAAATTTATATTCACTCTAGCTTTGTGTAGAATAGCATACTTCTACTTTTTGTATAAATATGCTAAATATTTTTTAATTTTTCCTATTTAATCTACAAGAATTATCCTCAAGAGTTAATTTATTATTTTATTTCATAATATAATTTTACAGAAATTTCTAGTCACTCTAACTTTGTGTAAATAACATACTTCTCAATATTGAATATCATACATCTGATTACTTTAAAACTTCAAAGGCTTCACAATGACTGTCAGTACTGAACATTTTAAATACAGAATCACAGAATGGTGAGGCAGGAAGGCAGCTTCAACCCCATGTCCAGAGAAGGGTCAACCAGAGCACATTGCCTAGGATCGTGTCCAGTCAGGTTGTGAATATGTAGGGATGGAGAGTCAAGAATTATTCTGGAGACCCATCAGACCATTTCTCCTCTGAATTAAAACCTTTTGTAGTACCATTCTTTCCAGTTTTATATGTCTCAAAACCTGCTGAGTACAGACTCTTTCCCATCATCCTGGTTAACAAAGTTGTTAAACAGGATTGAACCCCGTATTTGCCACTTGGGTACATCACCAGGGACCAGCCTCCAGCTTCTCTTTGCCCTGCTTATCACAGGAAATTTTCAATCCACCTTGCTGTCCACCTCTCTAGCCCATGCTTCATCAGCTTGCCTGTGAGGGTATTATGGAAGACAATATCAAAAGCCTTACCAAGGTGAGGATAAATAACATTCACTTCTCACCCTTCATGCACCAAACCAGTCATCTCATTATAGAAACCTATCAGGTCTTTCATGCATGATTTTCCCTTCATAAATCCAACCTGACTACTCCCAGTCACCTTCTTGTCCTTCGTGTGTTTACAAATGGCTGCCAGGATTATTTGTTGCATCCCCTTCCTGAGGGCTGAGGTGAGCTTGATTTCCCCGGCCCTGCCCATGAAGATGGAGATGATACTTTCTTTCTTCCAGTCTTCATCAACTTCCCTGGATTGCCACAGTCTTCCACAGATAGCTGTGAGTGTCCTCATGTCATTGCCCTCAGCAATTGTGAATGCATCCCAATAAGTTTGGGAGACTTGGGAATGTTCACTCAGTTTAAATGGTCCCTGATTTCATCATTCTCCACAGACAGTAAGCAGTCCTTAGTCCAGACTTTCTCGTGAGTCTCCGGGCCTTGGATTCATGAAGAAAATGTTGAGTGGCACAGCCTTCTCCATGTCCTTTGTTGCCAGGAGAGTGCCCCATTCAGCTGATTCCTTTTCTTGCCATTTTACCTATGGATTCAGGGGAGACAGATAACAACACAATAGCCTAGGGCCAATTTGAGCCATGTGCACACCCAACCCCAGTGCTGGTGAAGGTCTGACTCAAGTCGTGTTCGGGAGGCACTGACAGCTGTAGTCAGGATGCAGGCATGACCATGAGCCCATCTCCTCACTCCAAAAACAGTGCAGAGACCAAGGCACATTCAGCTATCCTGCATGGGATAAGCAACAGGATCTACCTGGGAGTAGGGACAACTCAAAGGGTTCCTGCTTAAAGGTTGTTGAAGGTTTAGAGATTCCTTGTCTAACCAGACACTCAGTAAGTGAATTGGGAATGAGCACACTGAACTTAGAAATCTTAGCTAAGTGATATAAGGGCTTGATTGTGCACATATACATAGTCCTTTAGATATTGCTCAATTCTAGGAGTAAATCTGGATCCAGCTGCACCTAAGCTCCTCTCTGAGGTGATTAGAATGCAAGGAGGTCCTTTCTGAACCTTGTGACTCAAGAGGAGGGCCTGTCTGACAGTTTTGTCTGACTTTGTCCTCTCCTTGTCATCAGAACTTGTTAAAGCCCTGTCACATTTACCATTAACTTTGATAAATTTCTGGTTTATATCAATAAACATATTTCTGCCTGTCTCTTATCAGTGAAGTGCATCACTCCATCCAAGGCACTCCCACAGTCCCAAGCCTGCAGGATACTCTGTCAGAGCTTGCTTGAGACTTGTCCCCAAACAGGCTGGGTTGCAGCTGGCTCCCTCTGTTAGGAACACAAAGCATTTTAACAAACTAGTTTAAAGTATGGTTTGCTTGCATGGGGTGGTGTAAAATGCTACTTCAGGTGTTAGCTCTTACACAAAACCACAAAACAACCAGTAATTTAATTTTCATACTAGTTCAAGCTACCTTGGGTTCTAAGTCTTAGTCAAACTTTTATAAGGCTTGAAGCCACAGCAATGTGGCTTCACAACTACTTGCCATTTTCATTCTAGATCTCCACTAACAAGTTTTATAAGAAATGTTTCAAAAGCATTGCAGAAAGTGGTCAGGACCATTATTTTTTATATAATGATGTTACAACAGAAAGGGATTCTGAGAGTCTCTTATAAAAGCAGAAATTAAAACATATATTCAAGTAAAACAAAATCAGGACTAACTCTCCAGTGTGCCACAGAATTGGATATATATCCAATTTACATATGTTTCTGGAAAATAATTCCTTTATTGAACAGTTTGAACTTGACAAAATTAACAACTGATTCCAAAAATAGAGGAAAAAGACAAAAGAAAAATAGAGTATCTGCTATTTTTGTATGATTGTGGTTAAACCTTACGACATGTTGCAGCACAATTTTACACCTAAGTAATATTTGCAAAATGCAAATAATCTTATTAGGGAAATATCTACAAAACCACATTATTGAAGATAAGGGGAAAATACTTTCAAATTAATAGATTCTCAAGCTCTTATTTTTTGCTTCCCAGCTAGAATACTAAATATAACTTTGCCATAATCACTTGTTATCACAGATCAAGGGAAGGCTTACTTTCTACCTTTGCAAAATACCAGGAAGCTGCAAAAACTGTCAGTTTGAATCTGAAATTGTCTTGAATTAGCAAAATGTTCACAGTGTTTTGGACCAAATTGCAGTCTTTATTATAAAAGTTACATTATTTGTTCATTAATTTACCACTAGATAACTTTTCTTGTCCTGGAAGAAATTATCTTTATATAATAATTTCTTTTACTATTTACACATTCTGATTTAATCTTTTCATCATGCATGAAATTACTTTGTCCTCACTGCTAAAAAGAGTATGATATCCAAACCGCCGTAAACCCCAAAGAAGATGACATTATTATTTTTTTAAAAAATTTGGATTTAAGATTATTTTGATACTTATTTTCCATGTTTGTTTGTGAACTGTATTTTATTAGCATTTTCTGACTAGCTCTGGGATTTAAAAAAGTGCATTTTAATTGCATTTAAGTTGTTTAACTATTCAGGCTATTTTAAGTATAACTGCTTTGTAAGCTTTTTTAATTCCTGTCTTCCGCCACTATTCATTTTGCTTCCTTTTAATATTTTGTGACTAAATAGAGCATCCTTCTCTTGCCAAGCACAGTGAAAACAACAGGACCCTATACTGGTGTTTGCAGTGCTGCATGTGACACATGCATCCATTTCTGCTTGTTTCTTCTCATGTTAATTTTTTATAACTCAAGATAGCTCTGTATCGTCCTGGACTGGATGTACCTATCTCCTGCAGTACCAGATGGCCTTGGTAAAAGTCATCTTTGTGTGGTCAAGTAATAAGAAATATTTTATAATGTTTCTTTGAAGGCTGTACATTCTGTCAAAATTTCTCTGAAAAATCCTGTGTATCACTTGCTCCTATACAGTGTCCTGTTTGTCACCAAGGTATTTCATGGAACCATCCTCATAAGACTGAAACAATGTTCTTGTTCATTCTTCTCTGTTTTTGGTTTTTTTCTGGGTTTTTTTTTAGTTTTTTTTTTTACTCAGCACTATCTTGCTCTCCTTATATAATTCCAGACTTGGACATGTGTTATTTGAGGTTCTTCTAGTGATTATTCATATTAGGAAGGCTAACACCTTGTGCATTGGGTTTCTGCTGTTCTATACTGGATCCTGTTGATTTTAGCATCTTTTGTAGATATGTTTCCTTTTTCAAATTTTTCTCTTCTTTTACTCATGTAATACTATGCTCTTTCAGGCTTTTGCTCTTGTTCTGATTTGGTGTAAGTATTTCTCTGGTGTTAGTTCTCTCTTAAGCCTTTTTTCCTACTTTGAGAATGCTGAAGGAACAGTTCATGTAAATAGCCTCTGGTGATGGGCACCTGTACCAATAAATTATCCCTAATGTCTCTTAAAGGGTTATCCACTACAAGAGACTACCTTCCTCCTTAATATTTTTGCAGCAATAATACTTCATTCTTGACTTCACATTTCCCTAAAATTATTTTTTCATTCCTTTGCCCTCATTCTATAAACTCCCCATCCTTTTCTCTGCTTGAAGCATTTTGTGTTTTATGTTTCACACTTTATTCTTTTTTATATTAAAATGGTACCCTTGCACTTCAGTAATGCCTTTTATGTGAAGGCCTATATGCTTTATAATAACTAATGAGTAAAGCTCTGTTATGGAAATTGCACATGCCAGCCACTGGAAAAGGGTTTGTCTCCACATTCCTGCCTAAGCTAAAAGAGAGATTCCTTTATGAAAGTATTTTTTATTAACAGCACTACAGCTTGTGCTGGGTGCTTCCAAAGAGGGACCCCATACAAAAAAATCCCTGGGCAATTATATTCCCACAATCTGAGCTCTCCACTCCAAATGTGAAATTTTGTACCAATAATAGTAGTAAGGTCCAGGGTCCCCTTGTTTTTTATCTGTTTGATTTGTTTCCTGTTTGGTTACTAAGCAGTTGCTAAGTGCTTGTCTCCTTATACAATATCGCATCCCCTCAGGTCAGCTTCTCTAGTTAGTCATTCAGCATGTTGGAATACTGTTGTTCCAGTTCATGTACCACAATCTACAAGCTTTGCCTACTCTAGCTATTGATGTTTAAGCTGCTGGCTTTGTCTGCTCTGGCTATTATTAATCTTTAAGCTGCTAGCTCTAAGTTTCAATTAACTTTTTCTACAACGGCTCGCAATATATTCTAAGCAATGCCTTTAATTTCTATATCAGTTAGAGAAAACTGAGGCACTGGAGCAAGCTAACTCACTTCTTGGAGATAAATATAAGTCTCAGTCAAGCTGTAAGAAATGTAATTTTGTTCCCTGGGGTTTTTTTAGTGGGGTTGATTTCTTGGTATTTTTTACTGGTTTGCTTGTCAGAACATGCTTCTCCTACAAATAAGGTTTGAATGTAATTATTATTTTCTCTTCATTCACTGATAGTAGTCCCGATAACTAATATATGTTTTGCCATTTAACCTTGCAAACCTATCAGAAAAGAAGGAGAAAATATACATAAAAGCTCTTTCAAGCTCTTTATATTGTTACCTTTTCTCCTACTCAAATACAAGGTAGCCTTCTGGGTATATGTTGTGCTTATATATTTTTTTTTTTCATAAATTAAAACCTCAAAATCTAGAAATAATAATTGGTATAGTATTCCCTTCTGTTCATGTTTGTTACATTGGAATTTTTAATTTTGTGATGACAATTACATTTCAAGACTGCATTGTAGGCATATGCAGCACTGTCAGATTGACATTCTGCTAGTTACCCCTTAAAATATTTGTTTTGATGATATCTGTAATATAAAAGTTCCTGAGTAGAGATCACCTTACTAAAACTTTAAATTGTCAGCCTTACACTAATATGGATTTTTTAGCCTTGCAGTAGTGCAGAGGTCTTTTGGTTTCAAAATTTTTAATGGCTATGTTCAGTGTTGTGTAATGTGATTTTGTGCTTCTTACGCTATGTATTTGTGCTTGTTTTGATGGGGACAGATTTTTTTTTTTCCTAAATTAGCTTTTATGATTTGGATTGTGCTCAAAACTGTTGGCACAGGGTTGTTTAGCTACTACTGAGCAGTGCTTTCACAGTGTCAAGGCTGGGGGCACACTAGAAGTTGAGAGGGAGCATCATCAGAACAGATGACCCCAGTCACCAGTGGGATATCCCAGACCATATGGTGTCCCACTCAGCATATAAAATTAGGGAAAGATGCAGGAAGAATGGTGTTTTTGGAGAGATGGCATTTGTTTTCCCAAGTCACCATTAGGTATGATGGGAGCATGCTCTCCTGGGGATGACTGAACTCCTGCCTGCCCTTGGGAGGTGGAGAATGAGTTCCATGTTTTGCCTGGCTTGTAAGCATGAATTTTCCTTCCCCTATTAAACCACCTTTTTCTCAACCCACAAGTTTTCTCACATTTGCTCTACAGATTCTGCCCCGTCATCCCACCAGGGGGAAAGTGTACAGGTGACTGTGTGGGGTGTAGTTGCTGGCTGGAGTTAAAGACAGTTCTTTTTGGCACATAACATGGAGCTCAAAGATTTCGAGGTAACAACAGATTTGATTGAAATGTGCCAGACCAAATGCAGAGCTGTCACTGCTGCTTAGGTTTTAATTGACAGGCTCCTATGCCTGCCATGGGGCTTGCTCACCTTGTATATTCCAGTCTGGTGCTCATTGGTGGCTCTGCTCTTATTTTGCTGCTTGCTGTAGTGCTCTGCTGCTTCTCATTTCACTCTGGGAACATTTTGGTGGCAGCAGGGGCCATGCATCTGGCTGGGACACACATGGCCAGGGCATCAGCACTGCTGCTGTGCTGGAAATCCAGTGTGAACTCCAGTCAAGAGCACAGTGACCTGTGGATGAGCAGGACAGCCTGGAACATCTGTGGGTGTGAATAAGAACACAATAAAGCAGGTGTATGTCCCAGTGTCTGTGCCAGCCACAGCTCTGCAGAGCAGCTATCTGGAGAGGCTGGCTCACAGATAAGGCTCCACTTGGATCGAGTACACCCCTAAGGGGCTGCAGTCTCCAGATAAGTCCAAGATGAAGTGGGGGAAAAAAAGGAGGAGTCTGTTCCAATGTTGAAACCTGAGTTCTGATACAGAGGGGACAGGGGTGGAGATGGCAATGAAAATGCCTTTAAATTGTTGAGAAACAGTTTTTGAGTTGCATACTATGTGAATTTCACTTATGCAGGAACACCTTGTTGCTAGCCAGGCTGGAGCAAGGGGAGGTGTGCATTGCAATGTTGAGCACTATAAACCAGCTCAAAACAATCAGTGGTGGAGATTGTAATGGAGACATTTTTAAATTTTAATAAGCCATGATCTGAGTTCCTTGTTATAGGAATTATTATAGCAGAGACCATCTGAACAAGTGGAGGACAAGTCTTATAAGAGACAGTGCAAGTGCAGCAGTGACCTGATCTGACTTTTGGGCCTGAATTTTGGGCCCAAAGATGTCTTATAGCAGAAACACTTTAGATATCTTCAGCAAATTTGAATCAATACCCTGTTCTTTTTACTGTCACTTATTGACCAGTGGAGATTTTACCCAATATGTAAGGTCCTTCAGATCTCTGCATGCATTCACAAATGCCAGTTCTACCCAAATTATGAAACATGATTCTATTTCCTGCCAATTCACTGATGTCTTTGGAGAGCCATACTTTACTGCTGTAATGGAGTCAATGTCTGTCTCCACATCAGAAACAGTACAAGGAGCAAATATGAAGTACTGCATTTACAAATCTTAAATGCTCTTCTCAGTTATATAATCTATCTTTTTTATTTGTCTGATAAAAATGCCCTTTATTTTCTGCAATAAATACTTCTCTCTCAAAACTGTTTATATAAAAATGTGTCCTTAAGAGAAGCAAGTATGAAGGAAAGACAAAAAAACCAAATTATGTTAATGTTTGTGTGAATTCTCCCAGTCAATGCCTCACTGTGGCACATCATGACATAAAAGGCCAAACAAAGTGTAATAACCCCTGACACAAGGTGTTTATGATTAGCAAATATCATAGAGGCTTGATTTTGTCATCCCCAGGGATTGAGAGTCTAATCAAAACCCACATAAGTATAACTTTACCTCAGGATGAATCAGAGCAGCAAAATGTAACTCTCTTTCATTTCCAGACAAAGACTTTCTGAAGAGATGACAAGGAAAGGAGAAGCAAATGCTCTTGTGAAGAGATATCTAATTTTAGTGGTGTATCTGACTGAATAGTCATTTCTGACTACTAATTGAATCGCTGGATTCAGCTGAAGGAATAGGAACTGGGGTGCTCAATGCAGGATTGTGGTATCCCCAGCTGTAGATGTACACAGGGGATGGGAATTGCACATAGATAATAAATTTTACTGGTGTATACTTATATAGGACAGGCTTAAACACATGCAAATACATTAAAAATTGAATGTGAAGTCTGCAAAAAGAGGGGAGAAGCAAAAGTTGCAAAGTTTAATTCTCATATTTCCATTTACGTTACTTGCTATATTCCCCTAAGTTTGAAAGGTAAATTGTAATAAAGGGTATGTGCTATAAAACCAAAGAAAAATACAAGATCCTATGGAACAGAAAATAAATATGAACTATAAAAGATAAAATAACTTCCTAATCTTTAATCATGTCCATTATGAAAGAGTCAATGCTGGAGTCCATATGCTGGAGTCTTCCCCTTGTTTGCTAAATCTATTACCAACTTTTGAAAGATACCATAAATCAAAACCCAGCTAAACCATGTCATCCACAGCTAGGTTCTAGTGGGAGTATAGAGTTTACACACTAAGCATGGATCTGATTGTGACCTTTGCTATAGAAAATAGTTCCAAGTTCTCTTTTTGTGCCTGAGTTTGTTTCTTAAGCAGGAATCTCATGCCATCAAATTCTCTGCCAGACCAGGGCAGGCATTCCCCAAGGCCAGTGATCTTGATAAGGTTTCCCCCATTCCTGAATTAGGAATGTTTTTTTGCCCTGTGTCTCTTTGAGGATGGATCTTAATATCTGTTAGATTCAAGTGTACAGACACATTATTATAATTTTCCTCCAGTTAGTTTGCATCAGTGTCTGTCCTGTTATGATTATCTTTCCTGATTAAAAAAGAAAGAAAGGAAGAAAGAGAGAAAAAGAGAGAGAGAGAGAGAGAGAGAGAAAGGGAGAAAGAGAGAAAGAAGGAAGGAAGGAAGGAAGGAAGGAAGGAAGGAAGGAAGGAAGGAAGGAAGGAAGGAAGGAAGGAAGGAAGGAAGAAAGAAAGAAAGAAAGAAAGAAAGAAAGAAAGAAAGAAAGAAAGAAAGAAAGAAAGAAAGAAAGAAAGAAAGAAAGAAAGAAAGAAAGAAAGAAAAGAAAGAAAGAAAGAAAGAAAGAAAGAAAGAAAGAAAGAAAGAAAGAAAGAAAGAAAGAAAGAAAGAAAGAAAGAAAGAAAGAAAGAAAGAAAGAAAGAAAGAAGAAAGAAAGAAAGAAAGAAAGAAAGAAAGAAAGAAAGAAAGAAAGAAAGAAAGAAAGAAAGAAAGAAAGAAAGAAAGAAAGAAAGAAAGAAAGAAAGAAAGAAAAAGAAAGAAAGAAAGAAAGAAAGAAAGAAAGAAAGAAAGAAAGAAAGAAAGAAAGAAAGAAAGAAAGAAAGGA